>CAWUFW010007511.1:0-600000 GCA_963921515.1 Calotriton arnoldi
GCCCACAGGGGTACCTTGGGCCTACCTTAGGGGTGGCTAACATGTAGCAAAGGGAAGGTTTAGGGACTTGCAAGTGTGTGCACTTGCCAAGTTGACATGGCAGCCCCAGGCTGCGCACAGGCTCTGCGATGGCAGGCCCGAGTTACACTTTACGGGCTGTTTGCATGGGTGGCACAATCCAGTGCTGCAGCCCACCAACAGCATTTGGTCTATAGGCCCTGGCACTCGCAGTGCACTTTACAAGGGACTGACACATAAACCAAATAGGCCAATCATGGAAACACCAATCCATAACACATTTTATACAGGAGCACTTGCACTTTCCCACTGGACCGTAGTGAGGAAAGTGCGCAGAATCATTACACCAGCAAAAACAGAGTCAAAACCGGGAGGTCAGAAAGCAAAAAGTCAGGGGGAACACGCCAAAAGATGCCAAGTCTAACACATGTCCCCTCCAGCTGAAAGTAGGGAGAACTACCCAACCCCATTGGAGTTCTCTTCACTAAGGCGGAAGAACCTGGACAGACCATCTGCGTTGGCGTGTTCTGTACCAGGACGGTGTTCCACCGTAAAGTCCATTCCCTGTAGGGAGATGGACCACCTCAGCATTTTTGGATTCTCACCCCTCATTTGCATCAACCATCTGAGGGGCCTGTGGTCTGTCTGAACCCGGAAGTGAGTCCCAAACAGGTATGGTCTCAACTTCTTCAGCGCCCAGACCACAGCAAAAGCTTCCCTTTCTATGGCACTCCACCTCTGTTCCCTGGGAAGTAGTCTCCTGCTAAGGAAGACTACAGGCTGATCCAGGCCCTCTTCGTTCAGTTGTGAGAGCACCACTCCCACACCATGCTCTGAAGCGTCAGTCTGCACGACGAATTCCTTGGAGAAGTCAGGTGCCTTGAGCACGGGCGCCGTGCACATGGCTGCCTTCAGGGCATCAAAAGCTTTCTGGCAGGACTCAGTCCAGATCACTTTCCTGGGCTGCCTCTTAGAGGTCAGCTCTGTTAAGGGGGCAACAATGGTGCCATAGCCCTTAACAAATCTCCTATAGTAACCGGTGAGACCTAAGAAGGCTCTCACCTCTGTCTGGGTCTTGGGGGTTCCCAAGCCAGAATGGTGTCAATCTTGGGTTGTAGGGGCGCCACCTGGCCGCTTCCTACCTGGTGTCCCAAGTACACCACAGAACCCTGCCCGATCTGGCACTTACTGGCCTTGATCGTGAGGCCTGCACCTTGCAGAGCCCTCAACACTTTCTCAAGGTGCTGTAAATGTTCTTCCCAGCTGGAACTGAACACAGCAATGTCATCCAGGTAGGCGGCACTGAAATCCTCCAGCCCAGCCAACACCTGATTGACCAACCTCTGAAAGGTGGCAGGGGCATTCTTCAACCCAAAGGGCATCACCCGGAATTGGTAATGACCTTCTGGGGTTGAGAACGCTGATCTCTCCTTGGCCCCATCGGTTAAGGCAATCTGCCAGTACCCAGACGTTAAATCAAACGTGCTGAGGAACCGGGCAGCTCCCAACCGATCAATGAGCTCATCAGCTCTGGGGATGGGGTGCGCGTCAGTCCTGGTGACGGCATTGAGCCCACGGTAGTCCACACAAAACCGGAGTTCTGGAGTGGCACCGGGCGCAGTAGCCTTTGGGACCAAGACCACTGGGCTGGCCCAAGGACTGTGGGAGGGCTCAATCACCCCTAACGCCAACATCTTAGAGACCTCCTCCTTGATGCTGGCTCTGACCCGGTCAGTCAACCTGTAAATCTTGTGCTTCACAGGAGGGCTGTCACCGGTGTCCACGTCATGGGTACACCAGTGAGTAACACCGGGGGTCAGAGAGAACAGTGGGGCGAACTGTCCCAACAACTGGCGACAGTCCCCTGCTGCTCCTGAGTCAGAGTAGGGGAGAGGATCACACCCTCTACTGACCCATCATGCTCCTTGGTAGACAGGAGGTCAGGGAGAGGCTCACTCTCCTCTTCCACCCCATCATCTGTCGCCAAGAGCATACTCACTTCGGACCTCTCGAAGTGGGGCTTGAGGCGGTTCACGTGAAGGACCCTCAAAGGGTTCCTTGGAGCCTGCAAATCCACCAGGTAGGTGACGTCACTTTTGCGCTCCTTTACCTCATATGGCCCAGTCCACTTGTCCTGCAAGGCACAAGGTGCCACTGGGGCCATGACCCACACTTTTTGCCCAGGTTGAAATTCGACCAGAGTGGCATTCTGGTCATACCATCTCTTCATTTCTTCCTGGCTTGCTTCTAGGTTCGCCTGAGCGAGTTTCCTGAAGCGGGCAGTTTGGTTTCTAAAGGCCAGCATGTAGCTAAATACATCCTGGGGAGTTTTCCTGGGAGCTGCCTCCCAGCCTTCCTTTACCAAACTCAGAGGTCCTCTGACAGGGTGGCCATACAGGAGCTCAAAGGGGCTGTACCCAAGAGACTTCTGAGGCACCTCCCTGTATGCAAAGAGTAGGCATGGCAAGAGGACGTCCCACTTATGCCTCATGGGTTCTGTTAGACCCTTGATCATGCCTTTCAAGGTCTGGTTGAATCTCTCCACCAGACCGTTTCCTTGTGGGTGGTAAGGAGTGGTGAACTTGTAGGTTACACCACACTCCTTCCACAGGGATGTCATATACTTGGATATGAAATTGGTCCCCCTATCAGAAACCACCTCTCTGGGGAATCCCACACGGGAAAATATCCCCATTAACGCCCGGCCCACCACTGGCGCCGTCGTTGTCCTGAGAGGGATTGCCTCCGGGTACCGGGTGGCATGGTCCACCAAGACCAGGATGTACCTGTTGCCCATGGCTGTCTTGGGATCCAGTGGCCCCACAATATCCATCCCTACCCTTTCAAAGGGTGTTCCAACAACAGGAAAAGGTTGGAGAGGAGCTTTGACCTTCCTCCCACTCTTACCACTTGCCTGGCAAGTTTGGCAAGACCTACAGTGTGCATCTGACTGCCTTCGCATTTGGGGCCAAAAGAAGTGGGTGACAAGCCTGTCAAAGGTCTTGTCCTGCCCCAAATGTCCTGCCAAAGGCACGTCATGAGCCAGACCCAGTAGGAAGGTCCTGAAGCGCTGGGGTACCACCAGCACACGGGCTGACCCAGGCTCAGCAACCTTAGGCTCACTGTATAGGAGACCACTCTCCCAGTAGATCAGATGTGACCCGGACTGATTACCAGCTGCCTGGTCTGCAGCCTGCCGCCGCAGACCCTCCAGAGTAGGGCACTCGTTCTGCTCCCTGCAGAACTCCTCCCTGGTGGGACCCCCTTCTTGCTGCCAATGGGTCAGCTCAGAGATGTCTCCCAGTTCGGCTACCTGCTTCCCTGTAGGCACCGGGCGTCCCCTCGAGGTCCGCCTCCTCCCGGTCCGTGGGAACTTCGGGGGCCGGTTTCCCACGCCCCTGCCCTTTCTCTTGGCAGGGACTTGGGCCACTGTTTCAGGCTCCAAGTCCTCTTGATCACCCTTTTTGGCTGCCATTGACCGAGTAGACACGCATGCCCACTCTGGCAACCCAAGCATCTCCAAGTGAGACCTGAGCTCAACCTCCTTCCATGAGGACTGCTCCAGGTCGTTTCCTAGCAGACAATCTACAGGCATGGTAGGGCTCACAACCACCCTCAAGGGACCTGAGACCCCCCCATTCAAAGGGAACCTGCGCCACCATACATTGGCGCTCTGAGTTGTCTACAGCAACTACTTGGTGGAATGCTCCTGGGACTACTTGCTTCACAGACACCAGGTGACACCGGACTGAGGTCACACTGGCTCCAGTGTCTCTGAGAGCCTCTACCCTGTTCCCATTAATGGTCACCCAGGTGCTATATTTCTTTGTGTTAGGGGGCACCTGGTTTCCTGGGACCATCTCACTGTCCCCTAGTGAGACAAGGGTCATTTCTGCGGGATCCCCACACTCCTGTGGGCACCCCTCCTCCCCAAGCGCTACACTAGCCAACACTTTGGACTGTCCACCGGTGGGTGGCTGTGTCCCTTTTGGGCACTTGGGGTCCCCCTTAAAGTGACCTACCTGGTCACATGCATAACACTTGTGGGGGCCGGTCTCAACAGGCTTCCCTGTAGAGACCCCTTTCTTCTTATCACCGGGGGCGGGGAACCTTTACCCTGGGTACTAGTTTGGGGCCCTTTAGAGAACTCCTGTGCTTTACCCTTGTCCCCCCCACCTTCCTGCTGGGGACCCTGCCCACCTTTGGCTGAGTTTCCCCCAACGCTTTCTTGTGGACCCTGGTACTCACCCAGTGGTCCGCTTCCATAGCAAGCTTCCTGGGGTCAGTTAGCTTACTATCAACTAGGTGCTGGCGCAGATCTGCAAAACATAGACTAGACAAGTGCTCCCATGCAATCAAGTTGTAGAGCCCCTGAAAATCTGTTACACAACTGCCCTTCACCCAACCATCCAGAGACCTGCAGAACACATCCACACATTCCAACCAAGTGTTGGCATCAGACTTCTTACTGGACCTGAACTGATCCCTGTACTTTTCAGGAGTAAGACCATACTTCGTGAGAAGGGCATCCTTCATGTCAGCATAGGTGAGGTGATACCCCTTACCCAAAGCTATCAGAGCATCCCTTGCTTCTTCAGGGAAAAGTGGCCACAATCCTGCTCCCCAATTCTCCTCAGGGACCCCATTCATGTGTATGGCTGCCTCATAACCCTGAAACCACCTTTGTATGTCATCCCCCTTCTTGAACTCCTTGCCTACGTTCTTGGGAATGTGCACAATCCTGTCTGCCTTTCTGGACGAATTGCTGCCACCATCTGAGCCTGACTTACTCCTAAGTTCTAGCTCCTTCAGTTCTCTCTCGTGCTCTAAGAGCATCTTCCTCTCCTCTATGGCCAATCTCTTCTCCTCCCGCTCACTCTCCAGCCTGAGCTTCTGCAGCTCAAACTGCCTTGCCTCCCGCCTGTCCTCCAGCTCCTCTGGGGACAGACTGCTGCTGCCTGACCTGGCGGGTTCCCCCTACCCAAAAGCACATCCACCCTGGAAATAGGCTCCTCCACCTCCTCACTGAGATTACCAGGCTGCCCATTGGCATGTCTGGCTGCTACCCAGGCCCTCAGCGCCTTCTGTAGCTCCTCCTTCCTTGTGAGGCCTTTAATTTGGACTTTCAGGTTTTTAAATATCGCTCGTAGCTCCTTTACGGCGTAGGATTCCAACCTATCCTCCTCAAAGATAACTTCCAGAGATGCAACGGATGATGCAATTGATTCAGGCATGACAAAAGTAGTGAGTTGAAAACTGGCAAGATCAAAAATAGGCCAAAAGAAAAAGAACCAGTATGTGGTACGTAATGGTCTGCGATATGGTAGTAGTGCACACCAATCACTGTAAGTCAAGTGCAAACACAAGTCCTATCCTCACCGCTGACAACCAATGTTAGAAATGGGATCTCTAGTTGGCAAGGGCTTGCACCTTCGTCCAAGTAGGGACCCTTCTTCCTAGTCAGGGTAAGGGTGTTACACTCGTGAAGTAACCCCTGCTCACCCTCGTGGTAGCTTGGCACGAGCAGTCAGGCTTAATTCAGAGGCAGTGTGTAAAGCATTTGCACATAACCAACAGTAATACAGTGTAAGCACTACAAACGGACACCACACCAGTTTAGAAAAATAACCAATTTTTATATACTCAAGACAAGACCAATTACGACAAAAATCCACAATACTATACTTTAAAAATGAATGCTTGATACGGTAACTTCTTCTTTGCAGGAATAGCACAAAAGCAAAGTTCGTACGAGTCGGTAGCTCCGTCCGAGCCTACCGTGATGCTAAAAACCACAGAGTCTAACAGTTCCAGCCGACCGCGTCGATACGGGCCAGCAGAGTCATGAACAGACTCGGTTACAGTACCTTTCTCGTTGTGGCTGGTACGGAGTGTACGAGCCGGTCGGCGTCCGTCGCGGTTGCGGTGCAAGACGGAGCGATGCAAGGTGCGGTGTCCCTCGATGCGGTGCAGGCAGCGGCCTGATGAGCGTCGTGCAGACGGAGTCGGTGAGTCCAAGGCGTGCGATGCAGGGTGAGACGATGCTCGATGCGGTGCTGACAGGTTGCGATGCAGGCGACCAAGCCGGAGTGCGGGAGCTGGCGTCGGACAGCGGTGCGAGTCGGAGCGGTGCGTCGCAGACGTGCGAGCGGTGCCCCAAATGCGGTGCGGTCACGACTCTTGAGCCAGTTGCAGCGACCGCGTCGGTCGGGTCCGGCTGGTTCAGTGAAGCGATGCGAACTGCGGTGCCCACAGGTCACGGTGCAAGCAGCGGCTCGGTGTTGGCGGCGTCGGACGCCGCCCACGGGGAGACCAGGGTTGCGATGCGAAGCGGGGCGATGCGGTCTGCGGTGCAAACAGGTCACCGGCCAGGGATGGATTCGGTTGACGGAGTCGGTTGCAGTTCCCTTCCTCTGTGGCAACTGAAACAGCGTTCCAGAAGCGGTACCCAGAGGCTTGTGAAGTCTTTGTAGTCCCTGAGACTTCTTAACAGGAGGCCAGCTCGGTTTCAGGCCCTTGGAGATACTCAGCACAAGTTTGTAGAAAGTTCAGTCCAGTCCTTTCACTGCCCAAGGCAGAAGCAGCAGCTGCAGGCCAACCCAACAAAGCAACAACACAGCAAAGGGGCAGTACTCCTCCTGGCAGCTCTTCCAGCTCTTCGTCTTGGCAGGTTCCTTGATTCCAGCGAGATCTAAATTCATGGGGTCAGGGCCCCCATATTTATATCCCAAATTCCTTTGTTCTCTGAAGGCAGAGAGGCCTTTGCCTAGTCCAAACCAGTTCTGGAGCACTTTGTTGACAAGTCTCCGTCCCTTCTTTCAGTGAGTAGGCCAGGGACATCAGACGCACCACAGGAGGTGGAGCCAGCATTGTGGAGGGAAGGCACTGTCCTATTCAGGGCCCAGGTGCGACCCCTCCCACCCATCTACATGTAGACCTTGCTATTCAGCCCTGTGCTGACTCACCCTGTCTCCTGGCATCCCCCAGCCCCTGTCACTCACACTCCAGACAAGGAATACACAACCTCGCAGAGGCAGGCTTGGATGGTTAGACAAGAAAATACCCACTTTCTAAAAGTGGTATTTTCAAACACAGAATGTTAAAACCAACTTCACTAAAAGATGCATTTTATCATTCTGAGTCCAGGCATACTAAACTCGAATTTCTACCATGTTCCCGGGGTCAGTTAGGATTATAAGCTGTAATAATCAAAACTGCCCGTTCTGGCCTAGGGGGAACAGGTAGCCTTGCAATAGTGAAAAACGAACTAGGCTGTAATTCACTATCAGGACATGCCACACACACCCGGGCATGTCCTACCTTTCGCATACAACGCACCCTGCCCACAGGGGTACCTTGGGCCTACCTTAGGGGTGGCTAACATGTAGCAAAGGGAAGGTTTAGGGACTTGCAAGTGTGTGCACTTGCCAAGTCGACATGGCAGCCCCAGGCTGCGCACAGGCTCTGCGATGGCAGGCCCGAGTTACACTTTACGGGCTGTTTGCGTGGGTGGCACAATCCAGTGCTGCAGCCCACCAACAGCATTTGGTCTATAGGCCCTGGCACTCGCAGTGCACTTTACAAGGGACTGACACATAAACCAAATAGGCCAATCATGGAAACACCAATCCATAACACATTTTATACAGGAGCACTTGCACTTTCCCACTGGACCGTAGTGAGGAAAGTGCGCAGAATCATTACACCAGCAAAAACAGAGTCAAAACCGGGAGGTCAGAAAGCAAAAAGTCAGGGGAAACACGCCAAAAGATGCCAAGTCTAACAGTCATTCTAACATAAAATACAAACAACTTTGACAGTGCTTGCCGGTGCATGCACACGTGCACACACACACATCCACACACACTCACACACAAACACACACACACATATGCATGCATTATCCCACCCAACAATTTTACTTGGTTGTGTTAGAAAGGTCTCTAGTTGGCAGAAGTATGCAGTCTGTCCAAGTAGGGACCACAATTCTAGTCAGGGTAGGTCAGATACACACCATAAATTAACCCATGCTCACCCTCTGGTAGCTTGGCTCAGAGCAGTCAGGCTTAACTTAAAAGGCAATGTGTAAAGTATTTGTGCAACACTTAATTCAGTAAAACAGTAAAAACACGACACAAAAATAATTCACACCAGGTTAGAAAGATAGAGTTAAATTTAATGAACTAAACAAGACCAAAACGACCAAAATCCAATAGGTAGAACCGTAGTTATGAATTTTTAAAGAATATCTTGAAATATAGTGCTTAGAGTCATAAAGCGCCAACTGGGGCTATCTGATTGCGCTGGACCAGGTAAAATCTGAAAAGTCAAGCCGAAGGCAATGGAGTGCGGGTTGGATACAGGAGCCATGCAGGCCCCACTTAAACAGTACCTTCACAGAGGAAGTGTAGATGTCGAAGAGCATCTGCAATGAGCGGTCGGAGGCAATGCGTCGGCGCCAATCTGAAGAATTGTAGACAACGCGCCGGTTCTGAGTTGCGCAGTTGGGTCCCTTGTCATCGTCGAGCTCCGGGCACTGAAGGCAATGCGTTGTCATTGAGCCACGCTGTCGGCGCTGAGATGTCTTCGGAGTGGCACTGCGTCGGCGTTAATAACAATGCGTCGGTTCTGACAGGCGCAAAGTCGAGACTGCGTGGATTTTGATGTTGCAGTGCAGGAAAACCCACTTCCCAGGGCCCAGGACTGGATTGGATTGGCCCCACTTGGCAGGGTAGGACTGACAGATGGCAGAGTCCAGGTGCTGGTTGGAGAGTTGCAGGCAGTCTTTGATGTCACTGAGACTGCAGAACAGGAGGCAAGCAGACAAGCCCTTGCATCACTCTGGGTTCAAGTGGTGTAGGTCCAGCCCTTCTCACCCAGGCAGAGAGGTCAGCAGGCAGGCCAGCACAGCAGAAAATCAGTTCTACCAGAGCAACAGTCCCACAGTGTAGAAGTCCCTCCGCAGTACAGCAGTCCTTCTTCCTGACAGAGTATCCACAGGTCCATAAGTATACTTATTTGGTAGGGTCAGAGGTCCAATTCTTATACCCATGCCTTTGAACTGGGGGAAACTTCAGAGAGGAGTTTGAAGTGCACCCAAGTCCTCCCTTTCATGCATTGGCTCCAGCCACACTACAGGCAGTATGCAGCTCTTTGTGTGGGGACAGACACAACCCTATTCAGGTGCAAGTGTCAGCTCCTCCCTCCCATCTTGCCCAGGGTGACCCATCAAGATATTAATGGCCTGTCAGGATATGAAGGACCCATCAGGCACAACTCAGTTCCCTTTGTGTGTGACCGTCTAGAGGGAATGCACAAAGCCCAGCTGTCACCCAACCCAGACGTGTATTGGAGACAGGCAGAGGCACATAAGGCTTAAGAGCAGAAAAATGCTAACTTTCTAAAAGTGTCATTTTTAAAGTTGTAATCATAAATCCAACTTTACCATTAAAGAGTGTTTATCATTACAGGTCCACAGGTAACGAACATGACTGGTCTACTCCTTCTCAATCAGGAATTTCACTTAATAAATGTCTTAAGGAATCCCCAATGGTAACCTATGAGAGGGGTAGGCCTCACAGTAGTGAAAAACAAATTTGGGAGTTTTTCACTACCAGGACATGTAAAACTAAAAAGTACATATCCTGTCTTTTACTTACACTGTACCCTGCCCTATGGGCTACCTAGGGTCTACCTTAGGGGTGACTTATGTGTAATAAAAGGGTAGTTTAATGCTTAACAGGGGGTTCTAAAGTCCAAGTCGACATGGCAATCAAACTGCACATACAGACTCTTCAGTGGCAGACCTGAGACAGGTTTAGAGGGCTACCTAAGTGGATGGCACAATCAGTACTGCAGGCCCACCAGTAGCATTTCATTTACAGGCCCTGGGCACATATAGTGCACTTTACTAGAGACCTAAAAGTAAATTAAATATGCCAATTGTGGATAGACCAATGTTACCATATTTTAAGTAGAGAGCACATGTACTTTAGCACTGGTTAGCAGTGGTAAAGTGCACAGGGACCTGAAGCCAACAAAAGTGAGGTCAGAAAAAAGGGGAGGAGGAAGGCAAAATGTTTTGGGGTGACCCTGCAGAAAGGGCCAGTTCCAACAGTTTGAAACCTGTGACATGAAGGATAAACACAGATCACTACAGTTGATATTCAACATTTTGAGTGGTGTCATTGAAATTAGAACATCAAACCTGCAGATGACACAGCCTTCATGGCATGCATTCAAGTGATTGATGTGTTATCACTTTTTTAAGCTCTTTTAGACTCAGAACACAAAGACCTGAATGAGTAAATGGATTTGAAAGACTTCACAAGTGCTGTTGACTTTTCAGAATGTTGTCCTCTCTCTCGTTGTTACCCATAACACTCTTCAAATACCTACAACCCTAATGCCCCTAGTCATCTACCCACTCTCCCCTCGTCTATTCAAAATATTTCAAACTTACACCCCATCTCAAAGACTAAGATTTGTCCTGTCTTCACCCAAAAGACCGTTCTCGCAACTCCTAGTGGGGCAAACAGCTCCACACAGAGGATCTAAAATCTTGCATTTTGAAAGACCCGCAGAACAAGGTTTTCTGGGTTTGTTTTACACAACATTGAGTGGCACTTCTGATGGGATCTCTGGGAATAGGATTAAGGCTCATCATCAATCACTAGCTGATAACCCCTATTAGAAAGGCTTAGTGGACGCATGCTCCTCAGAATACAACTGGACTTAATTAAAGAAGATCAATGGAGGATAGAGATGTTGTCTGTATCTGCCTGGCCTGATTCCCCCTTGTATCGAAGTATTGATGTGCATCCAAAGGGTCATACCAGATCTCCTCCTGTGGTCTTATGGACATAAAACACAAAAGGTCATCTTTGCAAAAAAAGCAACAGACCAATGCAAACTAGAACCTGTGTTGAAGCCCTGGCTGGAGAATAAAGGACACGAAGGGCCTCTTTCCCACAGTTCGAGAAGACACATGAGAAAAGGAACCTGTTCTGGAGCCCTGGCTGAAGAGAATAGTCGAGCTAGCCTCTCACTGCTATCTGCGCTCTGGTATCCAGGAAGCGCTCCCTTTCAGTTACAAGCTTTGTGAGTGGCCAGGATCAAGTTATGCAGCAACCTGAGAAGTGTGGGAGTAATTGAGTTTACCAGCCTGGAGTGTAACTGACTCTGCCCTTGCTGGCCTGGGGAGGCAGAACAGTTGACTGGTAGCAGTTTCAAGTGTGGCCTCCAGTAGTTGCTTTAATAATGCACATAGGTTGGCATTGACCTTTACACCCCCATTGTTCTTTTAGTTTTTTTTTTTTACATTTTCTTCAAAAATCCATATCTCTTCAAGCCCTTATCCAAATTGTGTCATGTTGGTCTTGTTTTATTAATTGCATTCGTAGTCCCTTTACTAAATTGGTTTGAGCTTTTTGCTGGTTGTTTTTGTGACTTCATTGTTGATTTGGTGCTCCTTAAAATACTTACCACACATTCACCCTGCTGCTTTGTGCCATTACTACCAGGGGTAAACCTAAGTTTTATCACAGAAATGTTGTTTTACTTAACAAGGCGTTAGAGTACTACGGTTTTTTTGTATCATTTTTGTTAGCTTATCAGATAACAAAACAACATACATTAATCTGAAGCCAGATGTGAAATCGCAACTCATTAGTACATTCCGCAATATAGTCAGCTCCCCCTTCCCTCCCTTCTCTCCCCCCGGCTCAGGTCTTGGTGTGAGTGGAACTAACATTTCCGTACAGCATTACGTTGGGGACACTAGCTGTGGGCCTGGCAGGCCGTGGCCCCTCACGATCCATACATGTGTGACGCAGGCATTCTATATATTACGTTAGGGCCCCTATTCAGCTGCATCAAACATCCGCATCACTATGGTCTTTGGGGGTAACTCATCTGGCGGTGTCAACAATTCAGTAAGCATTGCTGTCCATGCCATGCCCTCATGTCTTCCTCCAATTTCTCATCCCTGCGCGTTAGTTTCATATGAAACCCCTCAGCATTAATCCATTCAGCCATATCTTTCAGCCACTCTTCGACTTTCGGGCGTCTAGGGGACCTCCACCCTGTCACGATTCTACATTTAGTCAGCAGCAACCCCAAAAATTATAGTACAAAGTTGGAGTAGCCTTGAACCGGACTCTTACACATATGCATAAATCCTGCAGCCTTCTCACTGCAAACAGCCCCAGTTCTACTGGAACACAGATGTGAAACGCAGCTACTACTTCATACCCTCAGCACGAGCATGAGTCCTTGGTCACAGGGCTCTTTTATCTTTTCATTTTCCCAGACTAGCTTTGAGAATACAACAAACACCCTATCAACAGGGATGAAGCAGGACTATTTGGGCCAATGGGCACTGAGTTCACCACAAGGACCACCCTGCACCCTGTTTCACCATGGATAGGGTATCCTTATGACCTTACAAAGGTCAGGTGAAAACGTTAACTAATAAACATCTGGCTCCCTGCCTTTCTTTCACAGCCATATGTGAAATGAGGATGCATACCTTCATCTCTTATGATACCAGAGCAGGGTGTAAAAGAGAGGACAGAGGAGCTCACTTAGGGTGTTACCTGCGTGCAGCTGGAGTCACTCCAGTATGGAAGGCACCTGGAGTTAAAGTATGACCTCACCAGAGTGCCTGGTGCTGAGGAGGTGTATACCAGTGCATGGGCTGCCCCCCATAGCTTACTCGAACCACAAGGGACAAAAACTGGTGGGAGTCTGGTGTACCAGCAATGCCTACCGGCCAGTGAGTCAACTAACATGGGTAGGGCATGATGTGCTAACCTGGGAGCTGCCCATACTGGTGGGTGGTGGATCACGGATCCTCTGTTGGGTTTGCCCCCTCACTCACTCCATGCATGGGGCATGCATCCTGGAGGTTCAGTGAGTTCTAGCTGAGATTGGTAGCAGCATGCACCAGCCCTCAAGCCTTTCTGACCTTAATGCAGCCTCCCATGCTCTGCGGGACCCAGGTGAAGACCTTGGAATTTTGTGCATACTGGCGCTATCCCTCAGGAGCGCAGGCTGAGGGGGAGCCCAGCAACCCATGCCCCTCGGGTCTCCCTGTACCCCTTCCTGGCATGAAAAGCACCTGCTGAATGCAGAGTGCCAAACAATTATGATGCCAACCAAAGCTGCACCAAGCCAGAGCAGGAGGAAGCGCTGGGAAGGCACAGGAATCAACTGAGATATCAGGAAAACTATAACACCCGCCACACCCCGCATTTAAGTTAAGAAACGTACCTTAAATCAGCATAGTCTGGTGAAAGATGCAGCGATTGCACAGGAATCTGACCCCAGAACTGCGGATGAGTCAGGCTAGAGGGAGAATCCTCTATTAGAAGTCCCAGCTTTGGATAGTGAGAGGCCCACGCCAAGCGAGAGGCACATGTTCTACTTTGTGTCTCTTGTATGTGCTCTATAAGAGGGAAATAGCCATGGACACACTGCCATGCAACTAAAGAACACTCCTCTCATTGGGCTGGTGCTGTGCTGGAGATGCAGTCTGCCTCAGCACGATTTGTGGCTGTTTAGTAAAGGTTGGTCATGTGTGCTTGAACTTTGAACTGAACTTTGAACTGAAAGCCTCTCCGAGACCCTCTCGGCCCCAACATCTGAAAGCATTTCCCACTTGGCACCAAACTGACTGAAGGCCGGACTGCGAGTGGGTTTGCACCACCATCAGCTTAGGTTAAAACATGTAGTTGGTTGCTCCATTGGAGGTTTACACCTCAAGCATACTTTGGCCTGTCGGTGTGCCTTACTACTTTTATATGTATAAGGGGAACTAATGTCTGATTGTATGCAACTGGTCCGAGGCAATGTTTTAAATGGGCAGGAACTGCCAGGTACAGCGCCCTGCTCTTCTTGAATTTGGAAGGGAAAGTATCAGCACTTCTCAGCACGTGTGCAATAATTTCAATGGAGTTCTCGGTAGGAAACGGGTACTCTGGGCTAGCGAGTGCCAGCACTTCTATAGTTCCATTTAAAGCACTGGTCCGAGGCGACCCTTTGAATTCTAGGCATATCTGCTGGCAGCGGGGGATTTCGAATAGGGGCAGTGGCGTTGCTGCCATCAGTGCAGCAGGCGCAGTGACACTGGAGCCAAAGGACACGAGGTGCCCACTTCACTCCAATTATCGCACTTTTACTCCATAACAGGACAGCATGGGTGGCATTTTCTTTGGTCGCATTATGGCCTATGGCACCTCGACTATGCCCCTGCGGGATTTGTCACTTTGACAGGCTAATTATTGCGTTTCCTTGAAATGATAATTTCCAAATCCCTGCAGGACTGGTAACTCTAGTTTAATCCCGTTTTTCCTCTGCTTCTCTTGTTCTATATTCCCTTGAGTTTGGCTACTGTATAAGCGCGCGCATTTCGCTTACACTCCCCAGCCTCTTCATTAGTCAACGCTGCCAATCACGGTCGTTTAGGAAGTTGTGGCAAACATCGAGGCTCCAGTCCTAGAGCCAACTCCCTCGTCAGCCTCAGTGCGCTTTGTGGTTTTTATATCTGGCTGCAGCCTCTCGCGGATGCCTATTGACTGGGAACAGGTGCGCGGGAAAACGTATTGAGCCCTTTTTGGGGAGTAACACTCTATAAATGTTTAAAACAAATAACACGGTGTCGGAATCAGATTTCCACGGTGCAGCCACCACGAGACAAAAGACTGGATATAAATTAAATACGTTTGGAAACCAAATCATCAAATGTCTGCTTAAATTGGGAAAAAAAACTCCATCGCGATTCAGCAATAACACAAGGACACCACGTGCCTCGCATTTCCCATCCAGCACATTGTTCTGCACTTTCAACAAGGCCTTTTGTGATTAAACAATGATAATAACATCTGCGGTGCGCAGATAGAGAAACCACGCTCAGTTATTGGTGCACAGTTTTCAATCACAGGCCATTCATCTGGCTGTGATCAATGTGTCAATGAATGAAACCTCCGAGTGGCAGCTTGTCTCTCAGTGGTTATTTTCTGCCGCTGTGCTGTCCTCGGCTGTGCTTCTATTCAGCGCCAGTTGTTCCCTTCCAGCAACTGGATACACTTAGCATACACTGCACTGCCAACTTCTCCAAAGTGCTGCTCCATAACAATAGCAGTGCAATTAAATCTTGACGACGTTCCTGTGAACACACTTCTTCTGCCAGCTGATTACTATGTTGTCAAGTGTGATATTCATTTTGTGCCGTAGAAGGTGATTAATTTCATTTTCGCTCCGTTTCCATTTAACAGTTTAAAGAACCCTGCTTGCCCCGGCATTGGCAACCAGCAGGCGTCACAGCTTGGGGCTTTATATTCCACCAGCAGGCCCTCCATTTTGAGTAGATTTTCCTATTGAACGCATCCCAGGTGTCAACAGAAGGATAGTGATTGTACCAACACTTGTTATTGATTGCTGCCTCATAAGGTGCAAAGGCCTGCGTTGCTTGCGGCGTGGAAAAGAAATTAATCAGAATGCCGCAAATTACTCCACTCCCGAGATCACTATTTCATTAGCAGAGGAAGATGAGCTAGATTATAGATAAGGTTCTTTACACAGCGTAAAAACACAAATTTTCTTGCAATACCTTGTTTTAGTTTTTAACAGCAGTGCGGTTTTCCATTGGACCAGTAGGGGTCAGTAGAGTGTCACTGCCGCAGCATGTTAACAGAATGCTTGAGGAAAATATTTAGGCGTTTGTGGGGAGCGCGAGAGACCACAGCACAGGAAAACGCCTACTAATGGACTCAGAAACACGAAGATAGCAGATCTATGGTATGGTGTACCCACTCACCAATATACAGGAACACCACTTTCTTCATTGCATCCCTGGTCTTTAGGGTGCAGGGTCCATCTTAAAGGAGGGGACACATTATTTACATAAAGCTGGCACTTGACTTCATATGTTATGTGTACACAGCTGCCAAGTTTTGAGTATGACCAGGGATTTAAGTGGGATGAAAAAACTGGGGGGGGTCTCCCAAAGGGGCGTGGCCAATGTAATTAAGGCCGTGGCTCGTAAGCTAAAAATATGTGCTTAGCATAGTGTGCCGCCCGACTTGTATTTTGCTGTTACTGTCATTGCATCCAGATATGATACAACAAGTAACATCATACCTACAACAAGTCAGGACAAGTGGCTTTGTCAATGGTTGTTAGTTGCATAAGATATGTAAGCAGCAACTATGGCTTGTATATAATATTGAAAAAGCTTCCACTGAAAGCCATGGTGACACCACAGCGATGGTGCTGCTCCTGAGTTTCAAAAAGAGAAGGGAAATCCAGAGAGAAAATGACTCTCTTTAAAGGATTTCCTTTCCCCTACAACGCTCACCTGGCATGACGTCATGCCGTAACTTCTCCACTGGTGAGAAGTGAGCAGTGTGAGCACGCTCACATCCATGTGCCTGCTGTCATTGCAGTCTGGAAAAAACGGACCGCCTGTGCCAGGGCACAAAACAGAGCCTGATAGAGACCTGTTTAGAGGCCCCCTTTAAAAAACTGACAGTGCTCAGCACCGGTGAGACCCGGCCCACCTAAAGCCCTGAGTATGACCATGTGTGATATTTTCATGTTTTTGGTGTGCTTATGTGTGACATTTCAATGCCATGTGTGACACTTTGAGTTGTTATGTTATGTTACCTGTATTTGTTAAACACGCGTACACTAATTGGTTTCATGGCGCTGACACTTCTTTGCATGTAGAACAGAGCAGTTATGCCCATGTACTTAGATAAAGATTAAAAAGAATCTCTATTTGGGCATTAATGGTCTACAATTAACCAAGTAAATACAGAATGCAGAGTGGCCTTAGCTATAAAGGTGAAACTGGCAAAGGCATTGGTCACAGTAGTCATGTCTCTATTTGGCAGCTGTGTAAGGGGCTTATCGCTTTCTTTTCACACACTCCACCTCCACAAAATAGCTGGCCGCATTGCTTATGCTGGGAGAAAGCATGGGGTTGCGGAAACCAAGGAGGGGGCCTTCCAACAGAGAGGGCCATAATGTGCCTGCTGGGAGCAGGGGCTGGAGATAGGCAGATCCACAACAACCTCACCCCACTGTGGGCCCGATTCCGATGCGGTTTGGAAATCATTCCGACCGAATTGGTTTAGGAATGGTTTCCGACCGACTCGGATCGGGAGAGTCCGACTGACCGAGTAAGATGTATCCGGATGCTTTCAGATACGATTCTGTTGGACTCCCATTGACTTCAATGGGAGTCTACGTTCCGACCGAATGCATAGGCTCCCATTGAAGAAAGGGGTGGCTGGGGAAAATCGGGCACACTGTGGTGGGACCCCCCTGGTGCCTGTCACATTGTGCATGGCTGGTAAGGGGGGACCCATGGGTACCCTCACGGGCCCGATTGGGAAGGCTCTGGGTGCAGGGGGGCCCGCTATGGGCCCCCATAGTCTGATTCCGACTGCCAATTCGAGTCGGACGGCACGATTCAGAAAGGCTGTCCGAATCCAGCATCAGAATCAGTCATTCGGAAATGCGGTCCGTAGAGACGTACGAGTCTGCTCCAAACGGCTCGGTCATTCCAAATGCCGTTGGGTTCGTATTGGGATATTCTTAACGCCTAACTCTCATCATACTCGGTAGGTCGGAAACCTTTCCGATTCGGTCGGCAAGACACGTTCCCGATCCGATTCGGACAGAGCAAATTTCAAAAGGAGGCCTTCCTAACCGCATCGGAATTGGGCCCTGTGTATGAAGTGAGCTGCAACAGGGAACTAGGGTTTCAAAGCTATCTGATCCAGCTGTGACTGCTGAATGCAAAAGCTGCTTCGCAGATTATTCACAAAAAAAGTTTGTTATGGTTTTTGTCAGATGCAATTCAGAGATGCTACACTTTTCGCGCCTTACAGTAAATTGGAATTTTACTATGAATGAGCCCAATGCAATACTTAGCAGCTGTTTTACTTGCATGGGTGTCCACTCAGCAAAAGAAAGCATAAGTAATAAAGAGGCAATATTTGCTAGCGCAGACAGGGGGTTTTAAATTAACCATCAGAACTGCAGAACTGTCCAGTCCAGTGTAAGTGAGCAACCTAGTATTGTTAACACCTGGAAATAGCTTTGGATATGCAAACTGCAAGGAGGGCCATTAGAAAGTATTTTTTTTGTATTATTTTATGTAGAGTATGAGAAAATGGAACGCACCACTTATACTTGCGAAAAAGAATTGGATCATAAATTATCAGCAGTGAGCTAAACTAATTAAACACAGCTTGCAGTGATAATGAAAGGCAGAAAGCTTCACAATAAGCATAAAAGCGCCATAATAATTGATTAGGTAATGAAAAACTATGTATAGTAAAGGAATTGCTGAAAATTCAGACTCTGAATACTAGCACAATCATGTCACTCTAAAGGATACAATATTATAAAAAAAAGCTACTTACTGAATTTTCTATATTAGCTGCTACATCTGCATACAGGCCCGATGATGAGCAACACAAACACAAACGCGGGGGCGTTGTTGTGCATACACACCAAGAGCCATGGTCCTTAAAAGTAAAAAGCTCTGCTGTGAACAAAAATGTTCCCTAATCACTGGGTGGGCAATGTAAAGCTACTTACGGTAAAAAAATAATTCAAAATTCTAAGGTTTAGGACAGACTACTAAAAGAATGTCTGTAAAAGATACATTATTAGAAAAAAATTAAGCTTCTTGACAAATGTCCCGTATGTATCTGGAATAATTGCATATTGGCACAATGATGAAGAGCAGAAAACAAATGCACAGGCTTGCATGTGCACCTCCCGCTCCACTCCCCAATGATCCTAACTCTCTTTATCCAACTCAGCACAGCAGACCAAGGATGAGGGCCAAGTCAATCATCCAGGTCCCAACAAGCAAATGAGAGATAAAACAACAGGGACAAATTGTTAGTGCAAAAGCGAATTGCTGACTTGAAACGACTCATATCCATGAGGCCTCCAACTTGAGCAACCCCCCCTGAACACCCCTAGCCATCGAAGCAATCAATGACAACAAAATAACTACTTACCTAGTGAGCGAGTCAGCAAAATCTTCCCAGCGTAGTCACACATAAAGTGACTAGAGTAGGAGAAAAATATAAACACAACGCAGCAGAGTTAGGAACGTTTCATTAGGAAGAATGGCAGGATTCCTGACTGCACTAGGGGTACTGCAGGGAGTAGGTTCCCTGAACCTGTAGCAGCACCCCTGTAGTGTGGGAACCCCTGCACAGTCATGGGACTGGGCACAGGGAAGCCCTATGACCATCCCTGGACTGTGACACTGGCATCCCCCAGAGCTCTCCCGGGCTGCAACCGTGGCACACAAATCAGAGCTGCCTATAAAGGCAGCTCTGAAAGGGAGACCTGGAGCGAGCACACACAGTCAGGGGCTGCTGGACTCACCTCTCAAATTCTTGGGGGAAATCAGGGTCAGTTAGCATGCTGAAAAGATGAGGTATCCCAGTGTGGTGGCAGCCGCCTCCAAGGGGGCCTGTGAAGTGACTGCCGAGTTCGGGCAGTGGGGAAGCATTTCTCCAGATCTGCAACTGGTCACGTCGCACACAGGGCGACACAGAGAGGACAACATCCTAGTGTTGCTCCCCTGCTACGAGGGTAGACGAACCCATGGGGCCACCGTAGAGGGAAAGGTTGGTCATCCCTCTCCGTTTATGGCCCGGAGTGTTAGGAGGGGAGGAGTAGACCAGGAGGGCTCATAAGGGGTCACCTCCTAAGGCAGGGCCTCTTTGGCGGTCATCGTTAGGACACTGTGGACTAGTGGCAGACAGCGGGTGTGTTCACTGTTATTGAGAGGTGAGCAGATGGAGGGGGGTGGGGTAGGCTGCAGCGCTGTTGGGCGCGCTGCCAGTCTGTCAGTGGGGGTGTCATCAAAGGGAAAGGAGTGCCGGGCGGGAACGCACCCACCGCTTTCTATAACATCAACTAAGGCTGAACCAACCCCCCCACCCCCCCACCAACTGCACTGATTTACACCGCCAACATTCCTGGCACCAAAAAACAATAAAAAAAAAGTGATTTACCTCAGATCAGCTGTGCCACCGGATGTGCTCGGTCACATGGGGGGAGGCAGCAGTTGATTTCCGGAGGCCGCCGTCCTGTGTGATCGTTAATGGAGCCGCCATAGTTGAATGCGTCTTGGGGCAGCCGTGTCTAAAGGGCAGTTGCTGGTGTTCTGTCTATGGCGATGACGCTGCCCGTTCACCCTCCCGCACTTACAGTGATCTCCATCTCTTGGTTGGCGGGTGGGGCACTGTTTTGTGGCATGCTCTTTTTTAGAGCGGCTGCCGTTGTCCCGCCGGTAGACCAGGGCTGGACTGGCCGTAGCGGGCACCGGGCATTTCCCCGGTGGGCCGCCAGGGTTGAGGTCCGGTTTTGTTACAGGGACGTTTTTGCAGCATAGCTGCAATATCGGCCGCTGTAACGAAATCGGCCACAACCGGCCCTGGCAACCAGCTCGGCCGCACCTCCAACCCCCCGGGGGGCCAGCCGAGCACTTTGCCAGGGCCAGTTTTGGTTCCCAGTCCGGCCGCGGTAGACCCAATATTCCGGAGCACCAGACCCCACCTCTAGTTGTCTGGGTGGGGCAGGATTGACATGCGTGCGCATGAGGGCAACCGCTCGCGTTTCCGCTTGTGGCGGCAGCCTTGGTACTCCCTAAAACAGCAAGGGTCACTCCTTGCCGGTGCTTCCCTAGGTTGCCTGTTTGCATGGGGCAGCCTGCTTCATTGTTCGTTTGTGGCAGCGTCGGTGCCATATTCCCGAGCGCCAAGCCCCACCTCTGGGTGTCTGAGGAGGGGCACCGGTGGCATGGCTGGCATGCATGCGCATGGGGGCAGCCACTCTTATTTCCTCTTGTGGCGGTGGCCTCGGCACTCCACAAGCAGTGAGGCTCATCTCCTGACCGGGTGCCTCCATAGGTTGCCTGCATGCACGGGCATGGGGCAGCTGGCTTGAGTTCCGTTTGTGGCTGTTCCATGGCATTCCCGCTACTCCCCAGGCAACAATCCTCACTTCCGGGTGGGTGACCTACCAACATTTTTGGGTTGGGGTGTGCGCCCGGATTTACTGGCAACGGCCATTTTGTCACATCCCCTGAGCCATGAGGGGGATGTGGGAGTGGCAAACATATTGAAGTTGTGGAAATGAGCTTGCCACGGGTCGGACAGCTGGCCGACGCAGCCGCCATCTTTAAAAAAAAAAAAAAAAAAGGGGCTAACCGCAGGGATTGGCGCATCAAGTCGGTTTCACAAGCGAGAATGCCCACGCATTTTTGCCTCGTTATATAAAAAAACCCTTCTTTTCGGTGTGCCAAATAATGGCGTGAGTTCAGTCACGTGTGCAAAGCGCTTACAATCATGCAAACTACCTATACGTGGCTGGGTGCAGCAAGGTGCCGGCTGGAAACCGGTTTTCAGGGGGTGGGGCTGGGGGAATGAATAATCAACTTTTTAATTATATTTCAGATTATTTCACACGGAAGGCACCAAGTGCAAGTGGATGAACTCCGCATTGGCCAGTCCATGCTAAGGGGAGATGGCCAGAGGGAGTGGTAGGCAATTGACATACTGTTTGGCGTAACAGCATGAAATGTCAATGATGTCATTTAAGCTAATACCGATGACCTGCGGGTATGCAGATTTGGGCTTGCAAGTGCCTAATGAGCAGCTTGATGTTGGCGCTGGCGGTTATTGTAATGTTGGGGTGTAGAATTTGTGATCTATCAAATTGCTTTCTGTTTAGTGCATATAATACACCACTACTGTCGCTGCAGCGAAGGGAGGGCCCTACAACCTCAATTAAGCGGTCCAGGCAGCGCTTTAAGGATCGCAGCTGAGGAGGTATAGGATAAGTTTCAAAGGGCTCAGCTACAATGGCGTTCAGTGGCAGCCTGTCACGTTGTGGTATGTATGGCCGTGGGACGTCACAGTGGAGCCATGTATTAACCAGTCACTTTTTCAGGCACGGCTGACCTGCGTTAGAACGACTGGTGGATCTGTGTAGTGGGTCAGGGTGAACAAGAACACGCATGGTAAGTAAGTAGGTTACGCACCAATGGGAGTGGACAGGCGGCGCTGACCTTCCATTCCTGGTTGCCACACGAGGGAGTAAAATAGACAAACAGAGGCATGTAGTGGGGAGGGGGTCCCCTAACACCTCCAGGGAAGTATGCGCGGCAGGTGGGAGCATGGGGTTAAGAACCTTTCATCAGGTGACATGCCAATATGCGTTTCAGGCGGGGTATGTTGTTCAGCACCTGTTGGTCAGGTGACATTCTGTGTGGACTGGGCAATTGAGTATGATTTGATTACACGCTGCTTCATCTTACAGGTAGTTGTGGCAAACCATAGAGCACCGTCCAACCACTCACACGCAATCGGGAGAGGCACTGTGCAGCCGGACAGGAAGGACTGCCTGACTAAGAGACCAATTCAAACACTGGCAGCAGCCTTAGCACCGAGGGTACAGCAGGTATTGGGGTCAAGGATATGGGGGAATGCAGACCCAAAGTGGTGCTAAATTGATCTTGCAACTTTCAGAAGGGTGTAAGCCATTATGAAAGGCAGGTTTACCTTGTTTCATGTCAAGATAGGAATTTGAAGAGTTTACACCAAAGTAACTTTCAGAAGGGCGCAGGAACATTATGAAAGCCGATGTTGATAGGTCGTGCATTTTCTATGTCTCTATGCTGGTTTGTTAAATACGCTTCAGAAGGGCGCAAGCCCAAAACTAAGTCTTGTACATTTGGGTACAGCAGGGCAATTCCAAGTGGCTGTCTTTAAGGCAACCACTGACCCTGGTGACACATTTCTGTGCACACGATGGTAAAGCTGTCCTCTCTCAATTGCAGATTAATTTGCTCACCCTCACACATGCTCAGAAGGATGGAGGACCACGGTTCCCCGTCCTTGTTTTCCACGGAGGCTAGCCACGAGGACGCTGAAGTATGGGCAAAGTTCATGGCCATGGGACTGGCAAAAGGGCAGGAGTAGGCAAGGACGTTGTTGGCAATGCAGGAGACGCAGCAACAATCAGCAACGCTCACCTTTTTTTTTTTTTAATTTGTTTATTGATTTCAACTAACATAAAGACAGCTCATACAAGCAAGAATAATACAGGATGTCAATAGGAAATAAAACTCCCCCCACCCCCCTCCCCCAGGCAGAATAATCAGCGAGTCACGGTACAGTCAGGATAGCAAAAATAAAATAAAAAAGTGCATCATCAAAGAATCATAGACAGAGCAGTACCAGTGGAAGCAGTGAGAAAAGTCCTGCAAACAGCCCTTTAGTGCCAACAAATAGCAGGAGCATACAGAACCCCAGGCTACATATATGAAGCAGCAGATACAAGGATTATATCAGTGAGTTCTCACACAAGTAAACACTATTACAAATATAGAGGAAGTCACACATTTCCGTGGATCACAGCACATCAGGGCGAGCTAATAGATATACAGAGAGCGGGACCCAGAAATCCTTTTGGGGGGACGCCTCGGGCAACTCCTCCTCATACACCAATAACTGATCCCTACAGAAGAGCAAGTCTCGGAGCCATCTCTTCACCGTGGGAAGGGTCTTAGCACCCCAGCATTGCGCAACAGCCCTCTTTGCAAATAAAGTGGAAACCGCAACAATGCGCCTATTACAGGGCTTAAGATCTTTAACATACCCAAGAAGACAAACCTCGGGTGTGCACGGCACAGGTTCCAATACGATATCAGTAAGCATCTTCACCACATCACTCTAAAAAGCAAACACACCCACACATAACCATGCCACATGTACAAAGTCTGCATCGGGTCTACCACACCTCACGCAGTTAGCAGACTCGTGCAACCCATACCTATAAAGCTGCAGAGGGGTGTAGTAGAATTGGTGTAAAGATTTAAAGTGAATTATTCTAAGATTACAGTTCGCTGTGAGACGGCCAGTGAGTTCACAACACGCCTTCCAAACATCAGGTGTGAGGTTATCCCCCAGTACTTCCTGCCATCTATGCCAGGAGGGACAGTCACTCTGCTCTCGTTCACGCAAGGAAGCATTGTACAGTTTGGTAAATAAGCCCTGACGCTCCTCTCCCATCAGCATCGCCTGCAGGGCACGCAGAGTAACGGGCTCAGCAGGGTATTCCGGTTAAGCCGTTCTAATGGCTTGCCGAACTCTGACATAAGTGAAGCCAAACATAAACCCATGATCCGCCCCATTTTGGACTGCCTGTAGTGTCCTGAATTGACCATTGGTGTACAAATCGCCCAAACGAGATATACCAACTTTAGCCAATTCCCGCAAGGCCGGCTTCTCCGTGCCACAGAGATATCCGGATGCGAGGCCAACGGTAACAGCGGAGCATATAAGTTGGGTAGCTGGGCCCTCTTTGCAAGCATGCGCCAAGCCCACGCCGTGCATTGTACGGGGTTGATTTCCGTCCTAGGGCCGCCTGAGCCGCCCAGGAGGGTCACCGCCTGCAGTGGTAAAGGATATACAGCATCCGATTCAATCGCTACGTGAGGCTGAAACCGCGGGGGAAAATGCCAATAATGCGCAAATTGCGCCTGCGCACACAGATAATAGAGTTTGAGGTCAAGGGCCTCAAACCCACCCCGATCAAAAGGCTGCACCAAAAGACCCCACCGGCATCGAGGCTTTTTCCCGCCCCATACAAAGGAAAGCAGTGACGTTTGCAGCGACTTAAACAGCGCCTCATTCAATTTAATGGGAATATTGACAAAAAAATAAAGAAGCTTGGGGAGAAAAGCCATTTTCACTACAGCTATCCGGTCAGCAAGTGAAAGGGGAAGGTGCGCCCACCGCTCAGCCAACTCAGAGATACGTGTGACAGTACGGCCTTAGTTCTCAGATATCACCCGATCGGGATCCCTATGAAGCCACACCCCTAGGTATTTCACGGGATCCGACGTCCATGTCAACGGAAAATCCAGTTCCACTACCCCAGTATGTGCCGTCAGCAGAAACACCACCGACTTCGACCAGTTGATCTCAAGTCCCGAATACCCCTCAAATCTTACATATTCCCGGAGCAATTTGGACAGATATGTGGCGGGCTCCCGGACGAAGAGTAACATATCGTCTGCATACAAGGAGACCACAAGCGGACGCTGCCGAAAACGCAAACAGCTGCTGCATGCTTCTGACGGAGTCTGCAGGCAAGGGGCTCCAATGCAAGCGAAAATAGCATGGGTAATAAGGGGCACCCTTGCCGCGTACCTCGTTCGATAGGAAACGCCGAGGAGACCCAGCCGTTAACACGCACCCGGGCGGCCGGAGTATCATACAACACTCTAAGCCACTGCAAGAAGAACGGGGGGAGGCCCATTCGAAGCAGGACCGCAAACATCCATGACCAGTGAAGAGAGTCAAATGCTTTTGCTACATCTAGCAGCACAGCAACCGCCTGGAAGTCAGAATTGAAGTAATGCAAGGTGGAAAAGACCGTACGTAAATTATGTGATGTGGAGCGAGCAGCGACAAACCCAGATTGGTCGGGGAGGACAAGAAGCAAAACCAGCGGTTGTAACCTGTTGGCAATCATTTTTGCCAGGATCTTCGCATCTATGTTAATGATCGAGAGGGGTCGATACGAGTCGCAACGATTTGGGGGTTTATCCGGCTTTAGTAGCGTCACAATCAAAGATTCCCTGAGAGAAGGCGGTAGTGTACCATGCTCATAGGCCTCCGCATAAACATCAAGCAATCTAGGGGCAAGATCAGACACATAGGCCTTATAAAATTCACTGGGCAGCCCATCCATCCCGGCAGCCTTACAAGTCGGTAGGGACATTATGGCCAGTTTAACATCTTCCATATCGAACGGCTGTACCAGATATTCGTGTGGGAATTAGAAATCCAACCTAACGCAATATCATCAAGGTAGGAGTTAATCTCCTCAGGCGGTGGCGAATCCTTAGCGGCATACAGCTGAGTATAAAATTGCAAGACTACATCACTGATCTCAGGAGTCGAGTAGCGGGGAACCCCATGTACATCAATTAATTTCGTTATACACTCCTGCCTGCGCGGCTCTGCCAGTTTTTGCGCCAGAGAGCGGCCAGGGCGACCTCCCTCACCATAGTAGCGTGCAATTCTACGACGGGAACAGTGTAATATCTCCTGATCCACTGTATCATTGTGTTCCGTGACCAGTACCCGTATTTCCGCCAGTTTGGTTGGGGAAGCATTAGCCTCATACTCCCGCTCGAGCGTGGAGATATCTGACGCTAATTTTTTAATCCTACGCCGGATGTCCCGCAGCACTCCAGACTGCGCACCAATACAAGCCCCCCGAATGGTCACCTTGAACGCCTCCCAAAGCAATCCCGCACTATCCACCGACCCCTCATTTTCCTTAAAATAATTTTGAATCGCCTCCGCAATTGTATGCCGGAACACTGGGTCTGACAATTCAGAAGGTTGCAAACGCCACGTGAAGGGGGGTCTCTAACAGGTGGGGACCCGCAGCTCTAGGCCTACTGGTGAATGATCTGAGAGTGTACGGGCCTCATGCGACACCCCCAGTGCCCAAGTACAAACCACCTCCGACACTAGCCAGAAGTCAATACGGGACCAAGACCCATGTACAGCAGATGTAAATGTGCCCTCCCGACCCCCAGGATGTCGAAGACGCCAAATATCCTGTATGTGTCTGTTAGAAATGGGATCTCTGGTTGGCTAAGGCTTGCGCCAAAGCCAGGCAGAGACCACCACTCTAGTCAGGGCGAGGGAGTTACACGCCAAAGATAACCCCTGCTCACCCCCTTGGTAGCTTGGCACGAGCAGTCAGGCTTATCCCGGAGGCAATGTGTAAAGCGTTTGCGCACGCACACAGCAACAACATACCAGGCACACTACAAAAAGAACTCCACACAAGGTTATATCAAAAATAGTCTTTGTATTCTCATAACACATTAGAATAGTCCAGTGCAGGAAGTCCCATTTCCAGTTCCCAGAGTATGGTACCTGGTTCCCAGTAAGAGGGGGATAGGTTGAGATTTAGGGGCAGTAAGATACTGTCTCACCAGTCTGGGGGGGGGGGCGTATGTGGATGAGTGGTGTGGTGCACTGGACGATTGGGTGTGAGTTCTTTGATTTGATTGCAGGGAACTTGCATGGGGGAGTGACCCTGGAGGAATGGTGCAGGTGTCTCCCAACTCGCGTGGCGGAGATGGTTCAGAGGAACACAACTAGGTACTGTTATAGTGAGGAGGTTGCAAGGCCTCACATCATGTCCTGCGAGGAAGGTGTGAGACTGGGCCGTGATCCGTGCCTCAACCTCAGTCTCCAGTACTGGATGGTTCTTAGAGGGAACACCAGGAAAGGAACCTAGTCTGTCCTGTTGGACTGTTCTGTGTGGGGGACCTCCCCGTGTTAGAGGATCTGAAGAGGCATTGGGGAGTGATTCCAACAAGAGTGGCTCGGGTATCTTCCGGTCCTGTGTGGTGGAAGAGGTTCAGTGTAGCCCAGCTAGGTCCCAGTGTAGTGGGAGGGGTGTAGGGGCTCACGTCCTGTCTCAGAGGAGAAGGAGTGAGTGTGGGCTGTGTCCCAAGGTGCCCGAATCCCAGTCCCAGGGCCAGGATGGTTTCTTCAGGGAACACCAGGTCGGGGGCCTAGGCTGTACTTGTAGGCCATTTGAGGAGGATCTCCCAGTGTCTAGGGGACGTGGAGTGTCTGTAACCAGAGCTCCAGCGGTCCTGGTGTCTGGCAGTACCGCTCCAGTTGGGAGGGTGCAGAGGTCCAGAGTGAGGGGTGAGAGGGGGAAAGAGTCCCTAGTGGAAGAACCAGTGGGTCAGGGGCCAGCCAGAAGGGCTGAGTCGCCAATGATTGACCATGGTGACGCCACTTCTGTCCTGGGGGATCTTCGCGCACTGTCAGATGGACAGGGGTCGGAAGATCTGTGCCAGGCAGACTGTCACACGACACATTAGTTATGTGTCACCCTCGAGGGGGGGCATGCGTGCTCCCCGTGAAGTCCTGGTTCGCTGGGCATCTGACCAAAGGGTACCGTCCCTGGGTTGGGGATCCAGGAGCAGGTGTTTCCTGACCTGGATGACAGGGCAACTGTAATCAGTGTCCTGACCGGTTTGCCTTCTAGGGGTACCACTACAGTGGGAGGGTGCAGAACTCTGGAAGGGGGTGCAGAGGGAGGGAGTCCTCGCCTCTGACCCCGGTGCAGCCGGTGAATTTGGATCCCAGGTGGTAGACCAGTTGATGGAGAGAGGTCCTGAACTGGTGGGAGAGTTGTGTTCTGGTGGGTGCTTCCCCTGGGAGGGTGCGTAACCCCAGAAGTAGAGGTAGGGTGAGGAGACGCTTTGCCCATGACCTCTAGCCAGCCTGAGGGTGAGGACCCTAGGTTGGAAGATCAGTGGTAGTTTGGAACTACACTGAGAAGGGAGAGTGGAGAATGGCTATTGGATGCCAGGGGTTACTGCCCCCCACTCCTTGGATTGGCAAGGACCAGTGACGTCTGGGTGGCCTAGGGCCTGGGCCTGGTCCTGGCCGTGGACAACTAAGGAGTACCAGTGGGGTAGCCTAGTTGGTCCTGAGATTTTTTTTCAGAGGGAACCACATGGGTTCAGAGTGGCGTAGAACCGGAGGGTGTCCCTGCAGTGAGGGCCCGCATCCGTGTTCTATCGCCCCAAGCAGGGAAGCCCATCACAGTGGTGATTGGTCTGCCCTGCGTTTTGGCTGACTTGGCCCTTTTTGCCTTGTCTGTAACCTGGTGTTGGTGATTTTAGGCCTCTGAGCACTTTCGCACTGTGGTCCAGTGGAAAGTGCGTGCGCTCTCTGTGTTACACTAGTGAGATTAGCCTGCCCTCCCATAGGAATGCATGGGGGATAAGTGTGTCCATGGTAATTCCTGGTATGAGAGGAGCAGTGTGGTCATGTCTGGTATGTATGAAATTGTGTGAATAAATGCTGCGCAATGGTGTGCGCAGATTTATTGTGGTTATTTTAGAAATGCCACTTTTAGAAGTTGGCATTTCTGTGTGCTATGTGTCTGCCTGCCTGATGTGAATTGCAAGTCTGGCTTTGTGAGTGACAGGGGCTGGAAGGTGTGGCTCCAGGAGGGGCAGGGTGAGTCAGCGCTGGTCTGAATAGGACACCTGGGCTAAGAGTAGTGGGAGGAGTAATCCCCTGACCCTGAATAGGAGTGTGCCTGCCCTGTACAATGCTGGCTCCGCCCCCTGTGGTGTGTCTGATCACCTAGCCCCCACCTGACAAAGGGGAAGAGGAGCTTGGAAAACAAAGTGCTCCAAATCCCCCCTAAACCAGTTCTTACTGGCATCCCCAAGCCCTGTGCTGTGACACAAAGAAGGAAGGGTGTATAAAGGAAGGGGCTGTGACCCCATGAAGTTGTTGAGTTCTGAGCTTGAATCTGCGGGGGCGGGCTGCTGCTGGGGCCCAGGAGGGCTTGCCTCCCTGGGCCCAACCTTGCTCCCTAAAGGGACTTTTGCTGGACTTGCTCTTCTTTATCCTTTATAAGGACCTTGTGGCTCCCTAGCGCCTCGTGAGTGCTTTATTTGCCTGAGGAGAGAGGAGCTGGCCCTGCTGCAGCACAAGGCTGCGAGGGAATCCCGGCATGGGGGATTCCCCCCCTGAGCTCCTGATTGAAGCGGGTGCCCACCCTGCATATTTGCGCTCCAAACGGGTTCCCACCCCGCTTTATATTTTGAAACTAAGAGGGAGCCTACCCCTCATTGCGCCAGGAGAAACGGAATCACCGCCGCGGCCGGGCCAAAGCGAAGGGAATCTCCGGGCCGCTTCTGAACGCGACCCGGAAGTCAGGCAACCTTGCCTGGGACGTGGGCGGGCCCTGCGGCAGCGCCGGAAGAGGTGCCCGGGTGTTGAGCTGAGCGGGGCTCCCGTGTGCAGATGGGAGCCCCGGCGAGAGCAGGAGGAGCAGAAGCAGCCCGTAGGAGCTTGAGGCGGAGGGGGCTCGAGGCACATTGCCGGTGCCTGCCCCCGCCGCACGAGAGAAGTGTTGCCAGTGAGGAGAGGTGCCCGGCCCGGGGAGACGGAGAACGCCTAGCGGTGCTCCCGTGAGCGGTTGGGAGCCCCGGTGAAAAAGAGAAGAAGCCGCCGCAAAGGAGAGAGAGAGTCCCCGAGGAGTGGGGGCTCTCCCAAGCATACCGCGCCAGAGATCCCATTTCTAACAGTGTCCAGCATCTAGTAATCCCAACAGTGCCTCCGCAGCCTGCTTGGGCCGCACCTCACTACTGCCAGCTCTATCCAAGGTAACATCCAGACAGACATTGAAATCACCTCCCCAGATGATTGCAGCCTGCGGAAATGCTGAAATCCTACGCCACACATCAGAAAAAAAGAGGGATCGTCCGTATTCGGACCGTACACATTCACCAAGAGCACACTCTCGCCACCCAATCACCCATGGAGGATTGTCACTCGCCCATACTCATCCGTGTCAGACCGCACCACATCAAACGGAACACCTTTCTTAACGAGAATTAACACACCCCTAGAATAGGAAGAGTAAGAGGACGCGACTCGGGTCCCCGCCCAGCGTACACCCACTTTTTTGGCCGATTCACTAGTGAGGTGAGTCTCTTGCAGCAATGCGACCTGTACTTGCATTCTGTCCAAATATGCAAATACTGATCTGATCTTTTTAGGTGTATTGAGCCCACGCACATTCCAAGTAAGGAACTTAACTTTACCACTCATACTGTCCAGCCATCACCGAATAACCGCATGTACAATGATGCAAGCAATGCATGCCGAAGATACCACGACCCATTAAAAACAGAGGATGCACAGCACAGTCGTAATGTCATTCTGCCTCCCCAAAACTCAACCCCCAAACCCCCCACCCACTTCAGCGTCCCCAACTCGCCAAAGCCATCCCAATGCAGAACCCCCCCACCCCAACATACCCACAAAGAAGAAAATCAAGATATATTTGGGGTACACCCAGTGTAGGGGCACAGAGGGCTACTGACCTCCGACTTAAGCGGAGGTGGCCGAGCAGGTCTAAGAGAACGCCTAGATGCATAAAGATCAGACCCTTGATAACAACGTACCCAAATACACAACCGTCTGGGGTTATGGGACACCGCCATAAAGGCACTTTCCAGCAGCATATAATATGTCCCTGGAACCATACATTTTAGGTGAGCCAATCCTGACCAAAAGGGAGTTAGACACAGAGCAATCTGCGAGACCAACAGCAAACAGTCCAGTTTGACGGCCCCGTCTCGGGCCTCACCCAACCCGCCCCACTCACGTAGCAGGTATCTCACTATGGCAATAGCCGCGGGAGCTGAAGAAAACAGTGATTGGGAGAGCGAGCGGGTATGGACCTATAAGGCTTATGAGGTTACACCAGCCCACAACGGATCCCAACACTCTATTGCTCCTCGTCATCAGGTGTGGCACTAGCCTCACGCCGTCGGGGCTTTAACTGTTTGACGTGCTCTAGAGCGGCTTTAGGATTGGAAAAGATTTTTGAATCGCTGTCCGGGCCCACACGCAGGCGGGCAGGGTACAACATTACATATGGGACCCCTTCTGTTTGTAGAAGTTTTTTCACCGCTCCAAATTCCCGTCTGGCTGCCTCCACCGCTACGGTGAAGTCAGGGAAAAATTCCAAAGTGTTGCCTTGGTGAACGATAGTGCCCTTGTCCCTCACCAGATGCAGAACAGTGTCCCGATCCCTGTAGTTCAAGAGGCGAGCTATAATGGGGCGGGGAGGGGCCCCCGGGATAGGCTTAGCGGCAAGTGAGCGGTGAGCCCGTTCAACAATAAACATGTCAGAAAACTGCTCCGCTCCAAAGATGTCTTTAATGAGAGTTTCTATAAAGACCTCCATTTTCCCCACATTTGTGGATTCCGGCAGGCCAGTTAGGCGAATGTTATTGCGCCTGGAGCGCGCCTCCAAGTCCTCATTCTTGGCCTGAATAAGGGCTAAGGCTTTTTCCATATGAAGCGCCTTTGCATTTACATCACACAGGCCATCCTCCGCCGTAGACACCCGACGCTCCACCTCTCCCATCCGTGCATTTTGCTTTTTTAGCTGGGACGACATATGGTCAAGACGGTGATTTACCGCAGCCATGGTGCCTTCAATAGACTGCAAACTGCGCTGCATGGGCAGCAGCGTGGACTCGAGCGTGGGAGGACGTTCGCTCTGGGTATCCGCTTCCGAGTCGGACGCTGCCTTCTGCAAAGATTTCGACGACTTTCGCGCCTCAAACGTGAGGCGAGGCTGCGATTTATCAGTTCTCCCCATTATCACCACCACAAGACACTACTCCCATGACCAGTGATTAACAAGGATCATAGAGTGCCAAGCAGCAGGGATGCAGATGAGCAGAGCCAGGGAGCTCACAATAAACCTCAGTCCAGGGGGAGACACCAGATCCTGAAGCGTTGCCACACCGTCCGGGCCACTCGCACCCCCACCAGAGGGGCAACAGGGAGAGCAGCACAGCGCCCACACAGGCAGCGCGCCTCACCAGCCCAGCACTAGAAATGTCTCAGGACCCAATGGACAAGCCCAGGGAGCCCACGCCACATCCAGGGCTCATCAGCGACGGCCATCCAGGGATCAGCCCAAGACGACTACACACTGCAGCCAGCAGGTCCCAAGTACGACAAGGAGCAACACCACTTTTCAATGTGTGATCAGTAAACATGCATCAGGCTCCTCAAGCATTGCATGCGCCAGTTATGTCATGCCAAATATAGTCCAGCAGATATGTCTCCCCTGACATATACGGGCTCCCAATCAGCACACATAGAGGGGGACTCGCCAGCAGATCTCCAGTGCCATCAGCCGCTACTTTCACACTCGCGGCAGCCAGCAACTTCAGATGAGGCCGAGTTAGAACCTGGCAGGCCCGCAGGCAAATCGGAGCTCACGGTGCCGCAGACAAGCACCACACAATAGCCGGGGCCCAGTCCTCAGGGCCGACGACCGCAGCTCAGCAGACTAGCGTCGCCCTCACACCTCCCAGATAAGGCTGGGATCCCCTTGCGCCCCGCACCACCCGGCCTCCCGCCACAGATCGCAGGCCGTGGCCAGCTCCCAGGCCCGCGCCCGCCTCCGCAGCCACCAGCCAGGGCCGAGCCTGGTCCCACTCACCGCAGCTGGCGCCGGCAGGCGTCGGAAGTCACAGGCAGTGCCAACTCCCTCCTCAGGCACAATATTAGCGGGGCAGCCGGGGGCACCGCAACCCGCGGAGTGCAGCTTTGTCCACCGTCCAAGCCAGACAGTGCCGGCGATCGCACGATCTCCGCGGTTCTCAGCCGTCAGACCGCAACTATCCAATATCGCCAAGCCGCCACCCTGAACACGTTGTAGCGGCGATCCACAGGCAGCCTTCATTTAAATCTGCACCGCAGCAGGGCCAGTCACAGGAGGGGAGCAACACCAGCAGAGCCTCGCGGCGGGCGCCACTTGCCACACTTCGCGTCGCCCAGGCACCGCAAGCCTCCAAAAGACACTCGTGCCACGGTGTGCAGCAGCCCCGGACCCCCTAAATGCATGCCAGAGGGTCCCACAACTCCAATCAGCCACGCCATGGACTTAGATGCAGCAAATTTCAGGTGGATAAATGTAGGATTGTAGCTCGGCCGGACAGAGCCTCACTAAGGTGCGGCCATCTTGTTGTGCGCCCTCTAGCGCCCCCAGCAGCGCTCACCTTGACAGACGCTGAGGGGTTGAAGCCAACGGATTCTGGTCTTGAAGTCCAAAGTGTTCAACCTGCCAAAAAGAAGCGACCGTCGAGAGCGGCAGCTGGGGGAACATTGAAGAAAGCAAAAAAAGGCAATGGCGAGCAAGCAGGAGTGGAAGCTCCTTCAACCTCCCAAGGGGAGAGCGGCACTAAGAGAGGCAGGAAGGACAGTGAAGGACAAGACCCAGGTACTGGGATCAGCGGTAACCCCACAGGGGAGGGACATGACCCACAGACTAGCGTGCCGGCGGTGCAGAGGCAGACCAACCAACCCGCCCGGGAGATGGTTCCCAGCCTAACCCCGGGAACATCGGGGAAGCATGATGGAAGCAATGCACAGATTCATGGCCTCCGCAAAAGCGCTGGTTGGGTCGGGCACAGGCGGGCAGGGTCCCAGCATCAATCAAGCAAGTGCGAGTCAGGTGTGGGTGCAGGGCAGCAGTCCTCCTCTGGAGGTGCGAGCCGAGTCCTCCTCTTTGGCAACAGGGGGTTTAGGCACGGGTGTTGCAGACGTTACTGCATGTGCGAATAGCAATGGGGTTTTGGTTAGGCCTGATCCGCCGTTGCTAACAGGAAGATCATCTCTGGCATGGAGAGTTCCATTAGAAACCAGAGAGAGAATGAATTTGGAACAGGGAGTTCATTGACATTTTCTCATTGCTTACGTTCGCCAAGGAAGGGGCAGACATCACAGTGTCAAGTAAGGATGTGGATAAACATAAGTGGAAGAGGAAGGTTAAACCAGAGGAGATAATAGACAACTGGTTAGAGGCATTTGCCATGTTTTCCACTGTCATCATGAAGAAGTCCCCTGAACAGGGGCCGGCCCTGTGCAAATATAACTGGGTAATTTATGAGGAATACAAGCGTAATGGGGGCATGGGCTGGTTGAATTACGATAGAGTTCAAACAAAAGATGGAGCAGGTGCCGGAGATGTCAATGGATTGTCGGGAGATTGAGCTCTGGGTGCAGTACATGGGTAATGCCCTCAGCCAGACAGGCAGAGACACCCCCTTCCTGAAGCACAGACAGACAGATCCATACTATTTTAAACAACAGTTTAGACATTCGTTTTGGGTCAGGGGCTCACACAGGGGGAGGGCAGCTATCAGCATAGGACCAATAACTCATGCAGGCTATACAACAACGGGGCATGTTCTTGGGGCGCCACATGCAAATTCACCCACACCTGCTCCAAGTGTGCTGGGTGGCAGCCGGCAACCAGTTGCAGAGGAGGCAAGACCGATAAGCCAAGAGGCACCACTGCCGGTGCAAAGCAGCCTTAATTGTTGTCAGCTGCAACATGCCATTCTAGCACCATCTCTTATTTCCTTTTCGACCTTGGCCCTTATCCTTAAAGAGTACCCTAGAGCAGCAGAGCAGGAATTGTTGGTCAAGGGTTTTAGTGAGGGCTTTAGGACTCCTTATTCTGAACCCGCAGTTACGAGAGAGGCCAAGAACCTGCGCTCAGCCATAGAAGCACCAGAGGTGATCAGGAAAAAGTTGGAGAAGGAATGCCATTTGAGGAGGGTGAACTGGTAAATGTGCCTTCAAGGGATTTATTAAGGTACTTAGTTGTATTATTCTTCAGTCGCAGTTGGGTGCAAGATTCCTTGTTTACTTGCTAATTAGTTTCTTTTATCAAGTTATTTTATAATATAGTTTTTACTTATGAACTAATCATGTGAAATATATCCTCAAGGAATATATATTACAAAGTAGGTAACAACAAATAGCGAAAAGTTAGCACAAATCTAACGAAAAAATTAGTAGAAACACGGGTGTATCTAAAATAAATGAATTTTATCATCAGATTTCATAAAGGGTACAAATATAAAACAATAACAATTAAACAAGAAGACAATATTCAGTGATTTCGGCCTTCACTGTTAAAATTGTCAACACTTTTTCACAGTTACAGTTGATGAATTTTTGGAAGAAAGTGATCGAGTCGACGTTTCGGTCTCTATCCTTTCGTTGTTGAGACCATCTTCAGGACTAAAAATGTTTAAAGTAGTTGACCCCTGAGTATTGTTATCAGGATAGTTCGACTGATTCAGGCACAGCAGCTGTGCTTTAGTAATTATGTAGGACACTGAATAGGTCAATCTTTGAAAGGCAAAACGAAGAACGGCATAAACGCACTATTCGTGTTCTGGGCTATCCGTCTGGTAAAGCCTCTTGAATTGTTGCCAAATTCAGAGTTGCCGTCTCTATTTAACAGTCTGAGAAAGCCTTCAAAGGTGGGAGCTTCGGGACACTCGAGAGCACATCAGCTGATGTGCTCTCGAGTGTCCTCAAGGGTATATTGGGTTGTCCATTATATTTACCATTTGGGGAGGGTGGCTGGGCAAAAGGCCCAGCCACCCCTTCCACATTTCATTGTGTCTTCTCTGGGGATCGTGCCCAAAAAAGAGCAGGGCAAGTACAGGATGATTCACCATCTCTCTTACCCCAAGAGATGGTCAGTAAACTACCTGGATGATGGAGCGTGCTCAGTTTGTTATGCTTCGTTTGACGAGGCAGTCGATTTGGTGCGAGCAGCGGGCAAGGGGGCCATTATGGCAAAAGCAGATATTGAGTCTGCCTTCCGCCTCCTCCCAGTCCACCCCGATAGTTTTCACCTACTAGGCATGCGGTGGGACGGCCAGTATTTCTATGATAAATGTATGCCCATGGGCTGTGCAGCGTCATGTGCCCTATTAAAAATATTTGCATGCCTCCTGGAGTGGGCATTGAGGCAGAGCAACCCCCCAGGGAGCTCATTTCATTACCTAGATGACTTCCTATTCATTGGTAAGGCAGGTTCCAGTGAGTGCAGCGAGACCCTCTGTGCATTTCAGCAGCTTAGCCAGTCACTAGGAGTGCCCTTGGCTCCAGAGAAGACCCAGGGACCAACCGAATGTTTGACATTCTTGGGCATTGAAATTGATTCTACAGCAGGGATGTGCAGACTGCCAAAAGATAAAGTTGAGGCCTTTCAAAATGACATCCTGCAGGTCCTGAGCAGGAATAAAGTGACGCTGGCCACAATTCAGAGCTTGCTAGGCAGGCTAAACTTTGCAGCTAGATTCATACCAGCTGGGAGAATTTTTGCCAGGTGGCTTGCTAGGGCGACAGTGAAAGCAGAGAAAGCCCATCACTTGGTGCGCCTTAGTGTGACTGAAAGATGATTTGCGCATGTGGCTGTCCTTTCTGAATGAGTTCAATGGGGCTCTGTTGTGGCGCACACCATGTGGCAACACTCAGTAGCTTCAGCTGTTCACTGATGCATCGGGGAGAGAGGGGTTTTGTGCCATTCTGGGCAGAGAGTGGTGTGCAGTAAATGGCCTAATGCATGGAAGAAGCATGGGCTTACAAAAAACATCACTGTTCTGGAAATGTTCCCAATTGTTTTGTCACTTCATCTATGGCCACAAGAGCTAGCTAACAGATGGATCACATTCTGGTTGGACAATATGGCTGTGGTGCAGGCCATTAACTACCAATCTGGCAATTGCCCGGTCTTGATGGGACTGTTGAGGGAATTGTTGAGGGGGTGCCTTTTGAGGAATGTGGAATTTCGTGCAAGACATGTCCAAGGGGTGAAGAATGTGGCCGCTGATGCTCTTTCTTGTTTTCAGTGGGCAAAAATCCCAGCATATTGCCCCCAGGCGATGGAAGAGATGACACCCTTCAAGGCAGAATGGTGGCGCATGGCACAGTGGAACAAAGGATAGTGGCCGTGGAAGAATTATCATTGACCCCTGGGACACAAGCCAGATGCCAGGCATGTTACAGCACGTTTATGTCGGTGACCCATTCTCTGGGATCAGGGGAGGGCCACGCACTGTCGGCAGAGTGCAGCAATTTGTGCTGTGGGCTAAAGACGATGGGAAATCACACGCATGGGTTTCGAGACACCTAGCAGCAATAGCCCACTTTACGAAGCTGAAAGGGGAGGCGGATCCAACGGCAGGTTTCCCAGTAAGTGTGGCACTGAAAGGATGGGCTAGGCAAGAAGGAGTGAAGTCACCAGACCAGAGGGCACCCATTGATTTGAGCATGCTGACGGTGTTGGTGGGAGCACTCCCGGTCATCTGTAGTTCGCGGTATGAGGTGATACTATTCTCCACCACATTTTCCCTAGCCTATTTTGGGGTCTTCCGGACATCCGAGCTAGTGGCACAAGCAAAGAATGACTCAGCTTATAGGGTGCTAAAGTTGGGTGACCTCAGAATGGGTCAAAATGTTGCCGAACTGACAGTGATATACAACAATGGAGTAACCCGAAAGGCCACTGGACCCGGGTAGTTTGCGGTACAGAAAGATGACGTCACAGTGGGAAGCAATTATATAAAGAGCAAGAGAAAATCATTATTATTTCAAACGTTTTGAAGAACAGGTGCTCAAGGGAAGGGTGGTGAGTGCATGAAGGGGATAGTGAAAGTGATGTGAGAAAGGATAGTAGTGTGCATATATACATCAACATTCAATATTTACAATCTATCCAGCCAGATGCCTGGCAAATACACGAATGATAAATCATAACATAATATATTAGCTGCAGATAATACATTTCTGTCATCTGATGTCTGAACATAAAAGGAAAAGTCGACGTTTCGACCCCTAAGCAGAACGGCAAACTTTACGCCTTGGGAGTGGGGTCTTCATCAGGACTGGGGTGGAGGAAGTGAAGGCACCAGGAAAGACAGCAAGAGAACTTCAGGCTGAGGATTCGATAAGCTGGGCCTCGTTGGCTCTCAGAGTATTCACGGTTGTTTGTGGATAACGCAAGGATGCCAAGGTTGATCAGTAACCTCTGGCTGCTGGCTGCAGAAGAATTCCGTCATGAGCACCTGTTCTTCAAAACGTTTAATTGAGAAATACATTTGAGACAATCGAACATTGTGATGTAATAAACCCATAACCATTTATGGAATGACTTAATGGTGGTGTCTAATTTTGATTGAAATAATAATGATTTTCTCTTGAACTGACAGTGAGGCAGTAAAAAACCGATCATCTGGGGAAAGGCGCAGTTGTCCGTTTGACCAGATTGGGAGACGCCAAGTGTTGTCCGATAGAACTGCTCAGGGCTTATATGGAGTGTCGTCCCAAACAACCAGAGTACTTGCTGCTTCACCAGGACGGACAGCCTCTCACCCAATTTTAATGCAGAAGCATCTTCAGGCGGGCGCTTACAGAGGCGGTGTTAGACCTGGCACTGTTGGCGTGGGTCTCCCTTCCATTTTTTGCTGTTGCCTCATGTGTTTTTGCTGGTTATAGATGCTTTGGGCACTGTGCCACTGCTATTCAGTGCCACAGTGCAAGTGCTCCCTATGGTAAATTGATGTATGGATTAGCGATTCCATGATTGGTTGGTTTGGTTTACTCGACAGACCCTAGTACAGTGCACTGAGTGTGCCCAGGGCTTGTAAACCAAATGCTGCTGGTGGGCCTGCAGCACTGGTTTTGCCACCCACAGAAGCAGCCTGTAAAAGTGTGTCTCAGGTCTGCCATTGCAGAGCCTGTGTGCAGTCTGGTACTGCCATGTCGACTTGGTAAGTGCACCCACTTACCAGTCCCCAAACCTTCCCTTTCCTGCATATTAGTCACCCCTAAGGTAGGCCCTAGGGCAGGGTGCATTGTATGGGTAAGGTAGGACATGCCCTGGTGTGTGTGGCATGTCCTAATAGTGAATTACAGCCATTTTCGTTTTTCACTATTGCAAGGCTACCTGTTCCCCATAGGCCAGAATGGGCAGTTTGATTATTACATCTTATAATCCTAACTGACCCAGGGAACTAGGTAGAAATTCGAGTTTAGTATGTCTGAACTCAGAATGATAAAATACATCTTTTAGTGAAGTTGATTTTAACATTCTGTGTTTGAAAATACCACTTTTAGAAAGTAGGTATTTTCTTGCCTAACTATCCAAGCCTGCCTCTGCTAGGTTGTGTATTCCTTGTCTGGAGTTTGAGTGACAGGGGCTGAGGGATTCCAGGAGACAGGGTGAGTCAGCACAGGGCTGAATAGAGAGATCTGCATGTAGATGGGTGGGAGGAGTTGCACCTGGGACCTGAATAGGGCTGTGCCTTCCCTCCACAATGCTGGCTCCACCTCCTGTGGTGCGTCTGATGTCCCTGGCCTACGCTGTGAAAGGAAAGAAGGAGTCTTGTCAACAAAGTGCTCCAGGTCTGACCAGAACTGGTTTTGACTAGGCAAAGGCCTCTCTGCCTTCAGAGAACAAAGGGAAAATGAGTATAAAAGAGGGGACCCAAACCCCAGAACTTTAGATCACTTTTGGGAAACAAGAGGAACCTTTGCTGAGGAGAGGAACCAGAGAAACTGAGGAGGAGACTATCCCTAAGCTGAGTGATGTTTGGGGGATTGGCCTGCAGTGGTTGCCTGACTGCCAAAGAAAGGAGAAAGGACTTTGTGCTACTTTCAAATCAACTTGTAAAGGATCTCCAAGGGCTTGAGATAGAGCATGCCTCCTGACCGAAGTCTCAGGGATACCAGACTTCACCCTTTCTGTTTGCCTGCATCTAGAACTTGCTATTCTGGTGCTAAAGAAGGAATTTGCAACACCGACGCCGGCGAGCGACGCCGTCTCCTGCATCGAAGCCGTGAGCGCTGCTCCGACTTGCTACGTAGACCCGATGCCGGCCGCCGTGCCACATCGACGCCAGCGAGCGACATCGCCAGCCTGCCATAGCCGTGAGCGCTGCTCCGACTTACGATGCCGGCACAACGCCTGCTGCTGTGCCGCATTGACTCCGAAGCCGACATCATCGCGGAGCCGATCGTCGACGTGGGTGGTCAAGAATCCATCGACATTGTGACATCGTACGGAACCGTGGTTTTGGCGCCATCGTGACGTCACCTCCTCTCCGGTCAGGAACCGACGCCTCCCCTGCCTGCGCAAGCATCCACGTCCTGACGCATCATCTCCCCCGAAGCAAGGAACCAACGCCGCAACGCGCCAACGACGCCGCACCTCCCCGACGCCGTGAGCTGTCTTTGTTTTCGCTTTTCCAAGGTACTGTTCTTTGTGGGTCTGTTTTGACTCCGGGCCCGACGCCGCGCACCTCGCGGACGGCGCCGTACTTTGGGATTTCTTTGACCTCGACGTCGTGATAACTCCAGTTGGGGTTATCTGTTGCTAAAGACTGCTTTTAAGTGAAGAACCTATTTTTAAACCATTTCTACCATCTTGAAGAATTATTATTGATTACAGTATTGTGGATTTTTGTCGTTTGTGGTCTTGTGATAAGTCTACATAAAAATGCTTATTTTTATACTACAACTTGTGTGGTGTCCATCTATAGTGTTGTCACTGGGTTACTGTATGTGTTCACAAATGCTTTACACACTGCCACTGAGATAAGCCTGTCTGCTCGTGCCAAGCTACCAAGGGGGTGAGCAGGGGTTATTTTAGGAGTGTACCCCCTTACCCTGACTAGACGCAAGGGTCCCTATTTGGTCAAAGGTACCTACCTCTGCCAACTAGAGACCCCCAAATCTAACAGGCGGGGTACCAGGGGCAGAGATGGTCAACTCATTCCTTTAGAATTGGGGCTGCCAAAACGGCTTTTAAGGAGGGTTTGCCACCTGGGGCGATTAAGCACATTGGAAGGTGGTAGTCAGACAGATACAAGTTATATGTCCAGACTGGAGCCCATCAAGGGTCATCGTCACAACAGCTGCAGTGTCAAAGTACACCATGACTGTTGGGGTCAAGGGGTAGCAGTAAATCCCCCTAAACTACTGTATAACTAAAGCCTGGTTCTACCCTTGTTTATGCAATGATGGTCGCATTGCGGAAGCATTGTTTGTGCGTTACTAATTGTATGAGAATATATTGAGTGTGCTCAGAGATGTTAATAAAATGTGTGGTAATGTTTATCTTCTTGTTAAATTTAGGACTTAAACCAGTGTGGGTGATGGGTCACTCTTTTGTGGCCAGAGCGGAACAGCGGGCCAGAGAGGAGTTGGACCCATGGCCTCAGTAACTTTGAATTGTCCTGGATGGGAAGCCTAGGAATAAGATGGGCTATGCTGGAACCTACGTTTCACCAGTTTGTGGAGAAAAAGGGTTTAAGCCAGACATTCTGATGATCCATCTGGGCGGAAATGATCTCACCTCCTGTGGTAGGGGCCCCCTTTTGCAGGCCATGTGACAGAGTCTTACCAATATGGCTACCCTAATGGGAGGCGGCAAGATAGTTTGGTCAGAGATCTTCCCACACAGAGTGTGGCAGGGAGCTAGATCACCGGCAGCTATTGAGATGTCCAGGCGGAGAATTAATCTGTCACTACAGAAATTTACTAAGCAGCATGGCTTGGGTTTCATCAGGCATAGCTTGCTCAGTAGACATCTGAGTGGTAACATTGCACCAGATGGGGTACTCCTGTCCGATGTGTGTACTGACATTTTCCTGCTGAGCATTGGGGATGCTATGGAAAGGGCGGGCTGTACTTAAAGGAGACGAGAGGGGAGCACAGTTGGGAGGCCATGATTATCGCAAAGTAGCATCCCAGAGGCTTGGTGGAGTTACAGGGCGATCCTAAAGCTTTAAACAAATAGAATTCCTCAAGATAGTGGATCTTGGAGCCAAAAGCAATTGCCTCAGGTCACTGGTAGTCATTACGGCGGGGCCTGGGATGACGCGACGGTGCTCCTTGATCCCTCAAGGGATAGTTGATATCTTGAGCAACTGTAGAGACTGGCCGGGGTCTCGCTCTGACTTGTCAGGAGCATGACACAAAGTAAAGAGTAGGGTGGCAACCCACTGTAATGAACGAGATGTAACGAATCTAAATGAGTTGGCGCTGAAAACACCAACAGTGCAACTCTAGCTTTCTCAGGATGGGTGTCGGCCGTTCAAGGAACTCACCGTCGGCACCTGGATTGCCTGTAAGCTAACCCAACCTGTGTGTAATCAATAAACTTGCGACATAGTTTAACCACAAAGTGTCCCTGACATTTATTATGTTGCACTCATTTTTATTGTTGTAAGTTCAGGGTCCTCACATTCTCAAAGGGCTAAGGGTAGCAACGCTATGTGGAGAGTGCCCGTCCTATCTATGTGAAACGCATACAACGGGGGATGTGCGGTAAACAGGTAAAACAAAACTGCCGGAAAAACAATAACACGCACGGTGTCGCCCCTGGATCCATGTGAGGCGTTGCCTACCAGTTCCAGAATGGCTCAGAATCTAATTCTTAATTGATTCGCAGCCCGTCACCAGAGTTAATTTAATCATGTAGAGTGAGTACTGCTGCTAAATAAATATTAAACAAGCGAGACAGCATGCTCTCCAAGCACAGTGCACTACTGCCAGCAGCGATCACCTAATGCGGTGCATCTGAACTCCTAATCAGGTAGTCAGGAGCACCAAATTGCGTCACTAATGCATTTTCAGTGCAGTAATGCCGACAACTACACTAAATTGTGTTAGTCTAACCCCTGATGCGTGGTACTTGGCAGGGCTGTGTATATTTGTATAGCATACAACTCACCTGGTAGGATATCCTGGCAGGGTTGAGGCTTAGAAAAGAGCCATATCTTCAGTTTCTTGCATAGTGTAAGGACTGAGGAGGAGGCTCTGATGTGCAGGGGAAGGTCATTCCAGGCTTTATGAGGGAGGAAGGAGAAGGCACAACCACCGGATCTAGTTCTGTGTATGCAGGGTTGTTTGCAAGTAGGAGTGGAGGTGTCTGGTAGGTTTATGGAGGTTTATGCAGTTGTAGAGGTATGTGGGGTCAATCTTGTGTAAGGCTTTGTATGTGTGCATGAGGAACATAAGGAAACACTGTTTTCGACTCTGGGTCTTTATTTAAAATCACAGAAAATTCTGGGAGTAGTAGTCCTTATTCACCTCAATTGACCTGATTGACAACATTTCTAGATTGCAATGTTTTTCGCAAAAACACAAATCTGTACCACGGTCTAGTGCCAAACATGATTTGAAGGCAGTTCCAGATGGGATTGTAAAGGCATTCGGTACACTTTGAATTGGCTACTTACTGGAGACATTGCCACTATCATATGTGGTGGACCCCATGGTACCCTTTCGGCCTATCACCGGAGCGGAATACTGAACGTACCCCCACGATATTAACACCTGATAAGAACGAGATCTCTGGTTTAACTGTCTTGGGTGTCTGCTCTTTGCCTCAATCACACCTTGGCATCGATGGGATGGTGTCCACATTGTGTAATTTGGCACGTAATACATTCCCCAAGAACAGCAACAAGAGTGTGGATGAATGTCACATGTTTTGGTACTCATTGAGAAAACTTAATAAATATCATCCTCTTGTCCACCAAATAGAGCTCAAGGATATAGACCAAGAACCCAGTTTCATTTTGTAACCCATCATTTTTACTTTTCAGGCTCAATTGTCAATGTTTTATACTCAGCATTTCTAATTCAAAGTGTTTATACTCAGCTTCAAACATTTTTTGGGGGATATAAATCACTGATCTGTGCTCCTTTATACAGTCCGAAGGAAACCATGATATATTTTATGACTTGGCTTCTTTACCAGGCGATAGTTTTCTTATAGGAACAAAACAATTTAAGGAAAAAAAACTGAAATATATAATAATGTCTCTAGATCATATACACTAATATTTGTTCAAAAGATATCATCATACCAAAATCTCATACCTTACATGCTTTGGATGAGAAGTTATCACTATCAAAGCTTCAATCAATACATACACAAAAATGTAATGTAGTAAACAGAATCACTTATTTTATAAACCAGAATGTGCTAACCTTTCATTATCAAACTTTTCACAAGGTTAATCACGAATCAAGAGCTTGCTTGTGATAAATTATTATTCTGTTCCTGACATTCTATATGTATGCCATCTTGAACTATGTGACTTTCCTGTTTGGTTAGTTTGTTATATTTTAGTGGCAACTCATACAAAATTATAAGCGCAATCATAGATATACATATGTGGACTAAAATTATGAACTTTACCTTAGTCTTTGCTTTATCTCTAATGGAGAGCATGGCATAAGGGTATGCAGGGCTTTGAAGGGGTCATCATGAGTTGTATTCTCCCTTATGTAGTCAACACATCATTAAAAAGACAAGTTCTTGTTATTAACTATTCTAAGGTGCCTTATCTGCTTCCCAGCATATTCCATCATGTGCATTGTTGGAAAGTGGATTATTAGTAGGGATAAGTAAGGACTTACCACTAGGGCCACAATCACAATAGAAGGTCCAATCAAGGTCTCAATAAATTATTATTTTGCTCAACCCTTGGTAGCTGGCAACGAGCAAGCAGGCTTAACTTAGGAGACAGGTGTTTAAAGCATTTAAAACCACCAATACAATAAATAAGTAAGACACAACACACACTAAAAACCCAACACCAATTTATAAACATAGGTTATATTATTATGAAGAAATAGGCACCAAAATGAAAATAACTCAATGTAGGGAACTGGAGATATGAATTCTGAAAGAATAAACACTTTCTAGTGCTTAAAATCCTAAAGAACCCACTTGGGACATCTGGTCATGCTGGACTGGGACAAAGTAAAAGTTTGAGGTCAACTGCAATGGAGTGCAGGTTGGATACACTAAGTGGGAGGCCTCGGTCAAAATTATACCTTCACACGTAGAAATGTTTTCAGAGCTTTTTCTCTCAAAGTCGAACGAGGCTCCCCGTCAGAACTGGTTTCGAGTTGACGACGGCGGCTTGGCTCAGCACAATGCCTTGGTCAACTACTAGAAGTCTTGAGCTCCAGAGCTTTCAGCGGGGTGAACCTGAACTCCAGATCGGGTCTGACGACGATGACTTGACTCTTGTCGACGAGTCGGTCACCTTATGGAGCTGTTTGACCAAAATTTTCCAAACTTCTGGAACTTCTTCCTGAAGTTCCTCGTGTGGGTTCAAAGTGTCCAAAACACAAATCCAAGTGTCTCGAAGCTCTGAGATGGTCCTTGGGATGTTGGGACTATGTTTTCCACAATGCAGCCGGCTAAATCCTTAAAAGTCCACTGGACACACTCCAGGTGGGCTCTTCTTGATGGAGATGATGCAGGTGAAGCTCTTTTAACCTGTTGTTTTTAGAGAGTCCACTCCTTCCACTTTTGAAGCAAGGCAAAGTCCTGAGTGCTGTAGTTCGAAGTGTGCAACAAGTGCAGTCATCCAGAGTGCGATTCTTTGGGTGCAGGCCAGGGTTCCAGTAGGGCAGTCCTTCTTCTTCTGTAGTGTCAGGCAGGGAACTCTTGTAGCTCTTTTGTACCTGTTGCTTTCAGGGAGTCCCTCCTTAATCCTTTTTAAGGAAGGCGAGGACTTAGGGCTGTTGTTCCAAAGTGTGCAGCAGGTGCAGTCCTTATGAGTGCAGTCCTCTTCGGGTGGAGACCTGGGCTCAAAAAAACTGCATTTTACAATATCTTATTGGGTTAAGGCACATGCTGCAGAGATCTTTGTACACCCAGAAATTTCGAGGATATAATAATGGTAAAACAACACTGGTGGTTAGTACACTCTATCTGTGGTTTAGTCACAGGTTTGACTCATCATGAAATAGCTTAGAGGGTTAATGTGCCTGCTGAAACATGCAGGTCAATGATTTGTATTTAATATAGAGAGCTCAGTGCATTACTGCTTTTGTTGCAGAGATCCCTGTGTAACCTGCGGGAAATACGTTACAATCTTTGTTATATGGCATAAAGAGTTATGAATCAGTATCAATGAGCTGCATGCAGCATGTAAGTTCAGAACCTTATTGTTTTTTTCTCAATCTTTGATTATTCTAAGATTGCTATAAGGGGTTCATCTGGGTAGTAATAACCACAGTTACTGTATTCTCTAGGCCCCACACACGTTTTAAATCTTGACATTGTGATTCTCCAGATGAAGAGCTCTTGGTAATGCAATTACTCATATAGACAGATACATCTGACATTTTTACAGCACATGTATATCTCGTATGAACAGGGTTTGGAAAAGTCAAAAACCTGCCTCTAAATCATAGTTTGGCTCTAAAGCCTTGTGAAGTGAAAATATCAGCATCTTTGTTTTTTCTTCGACATTAGTATCAGGGCGGTAATTCCCCGTTAGCTTCCAGACAGGAGGAAGCTCAAACAATCAGAGTGAAGAAGAGCCTTTAAGTGGGCCACTTGTGTTGGGCCAAGCTGGAAGTAAAAATAATACCAATTTACACAAAACAAAGTAAAGACACTTCCCCAAATAAAATTCTACTTTCATGCTAAATTTGGTGAAATTCTGTTCAGCGTTTTTTCTGTATCGGAGAGCAAAGTTTCCAATAGGAGTTAAAATGGGAAACACTACTTTTTACCCCACTCTTCTGTCCCACTGGCCAAATCAGCACAAAGCTTGACATTGTGGAGATTCGTTAAATAGCCCCAAAGTTATAGGCAGAACAAAAATAGGCTATTCAATGTAAATTCAAACCTAATCAGTTGCTGATGATACCACCTTGTACGGTTGCTATACTATGTGTAGCTGACCATAACTCACAAGTTGTATGTGTTTTGGGGTTTTGTTGTGAAATACAAACGTTACTAAAACTGTGATTCTTTTCAGAACATTTTTCTTTACATGTGAATGTTATAGTGTTTGCTGCAGCTGACCCAAACCATTTGTTAAATGTCTTTTTTCTGTGAAATGGTTATATTTTTTCAAAGAGTAATATTAGCAGTTGTAAGTAGTGCCATTGCCTGTATGTCCAACCTTCAACACGCACAGCCTTTGGCCATATGTGATGGAGGTTGGACATAGGGTCTGACTTGAGGCCAGGCCCTTCATCCAAATGCCAATGCTTTCAGCCCCATCGACTCATGGCCCTTGCCTATGTGCAGGAGTGATTGTATGATGGTCCTGAGCTTTGGCTAGACCATGTGTTAGAAATGGGGGTCTCTAGTTGGCAGAGGTAGGTACCTTTGTCCAAATAGGGACCCTTGCTTCTAGTCAGGGTAAGGGGGATACACACTTTAGATAACCCCTGCTCACCCCCTTGGTAGCTTGCAACGAGCAGACAGGCTTATCCCAAAGGCAATGTGTAAAGTATTTGCACCAACACTCACAGTAACACAGTGAAAACACCACAAATGGACACCACACCAGTTTAGAAAAATAAAGTATCTTTATCTAAACTAAACAAGACCAAAATGACAAAAATCCAACATACACAGTTAAAATTATGACTTTCAAAAGTTTTCAAGAACTTGTACAATAGAAAACTATGGATGCGTGACTTTTCACTAAAGTACCTGTAGATGCGTCAAAGTTCACAAGCCACCAGCCGCAGCGTCGGAAAACAAAGAGATGCGACACTTCTGAGACCTTGGGGAGGCAATGCGACAGTCCCGCTGTACGCAGAGGAAGGGTTGCATCGAATCCGGTCTATACGGGGAGTGATGCGTCGATTCTTCATGACGGTTCCGGTCCGCGGGTGATGCGTCGGAAGAACTTGCAGCACAGGTATGATGCGTGGAAATCCGGGGATGCGACGGCGATCGATGCGGCGGCGTCGAGCAGCGCACCTCTTCAGCTGCCATCCCTCGATGCGTCGATTCTTGCAGCGGCGATAGGCGCTGCAACAGTTTTCGCAGCGGCACAGCGATGCGTGGAAATTCTTCACTCACCCTGGAGATGCGTAGAGAAAACAGCCGCAAGAAGAGCGTTGCGTTGATTTCTGTAGTTCTTCAAGCTTCTTCTTTCTTCCAGCTCCTAAACAGCAGCAACAGCCTCCAGAGGCCCACAACTGGTACAGGCACCTCTTGGCAGGCTAGAACTCACAGCAGCAGAGTTCAGGGGAGCTGGGGGGTGACATCTTTGTGTCCCTGAGACTTCTGAACAGGAGGCCAGCTCACTTCAGGCCCTTGGAGATCTCCTTCAAGCAGGGAACACATCACACAGCAAAGTCCTTCTCCTTTCCTTGGCAGAAACAGCAACTGCAGGCCAACCCCAGACACACAGCAAGGGCAGTACTTCTCCTCAGTCTCTCCAGCTCTTCTCCTTGGCAAAGGTTCCTCTTGAATTCCAGGAATGATCTAAAGTTCAGGGGTTTTTGGTCTAGTACTTATACCCCAAAATGTCTTTCTTCTCTTTGTGCAGGGGGCTCTGAGCCCAGTTCAAACCAGTTCTGCCTTCACTGGTGCAGTATGACCACAGGAGGTGGAGACAGCATTGTGCAAGGGAGACAGGCTCCATTCAGGTGCAAGGCAAATCTCCTCCCACCACTCTATATGCAGCCAGGGTCTATTCAGCTCAGGGCTGAGCCTCCAGGAAGGGTCAGGCACACCTCAAACCCCCCAGAGGCTGTCTACAGGGAATGCACATCCTCTGTCTCTATCACACTGAAACCAGACAGTCAATCCACAAACAGGCAGAGTCACACAGGAAGGCTGAACAAGAAAATAGCCACTTTCTAAAAGGGGTATTTTCAAACACACAATTTAAAAACCATCTTTACTAAAAGATGTGTTATTAAATCCTGAGTTCAGGGATACTAAACTCCATTTTTCCATCTTATCCCTATGGGAAGATATGCTTGTAAAATGTTACAAAGCATTCCCATTCTGTCCTATGGGGCAAGATAGCCTTTCAATAGTGAAAAACGAAATTGGCAGTATTTCACTATCAGGACATGTTACACACACCAGTACATGTCCTACCTTTCCCATACACTGCACCCTGCCCAGGGGGGTACCTTGGGCCTACCATAGGGGTGTCCTATGTGTAAGAAAAGGGATGGGTAGGGCCTGGAAAGTGGGTACACTTGCCAAGTCGACATGGTAGTTAACAAACTGCGCACAGGCACCACGGTGGCAGGTCTGAGACCTCTTTTCAGGGCTACTCATGTGGGTGGCACAATCAGCGCTGCAAGCCCACTAGTAGCATTTGATTTACCAGCCCTGGCACACTCAGTGCACTTTACTAGGGACCTACTGGTAAAACAAATATGCCAATCAGGGAGAACCAATCACAATATCAATTTACACAGGGAGCACTTGCACTTTGACACTGATCAGCAGTGGCAAAGGACCCAAAGCATCTAAGCCAGCAAAAACGAATCCAGCACAGCATCAAAAACACAGGAGGTAGAGGCAAAAAGTCAGGGAAAACCATGCCAACGATGGCAGGTCTAACACCCTGCATCTATTTACCTGTTGTAAGATATTGAGTTATTAGTTGAGAGGGATAGAAGCCCCACTCAAATAATAAACACAGTCCATCTCAGGGTGAACCACCAAAATCACTACATTAGCCTGTGCTTAACCCTCTAGCAGCTTGCTACAAAAACAGTCAGGCTTAACTTACAGGCAATGTGTACAGTATTTATGCAGCACACAAACAGTAATACAGTGAAAACAGAGCACAATAAAAATCCCAAACCAATTTAGAAAATTAAAGAACATTTTAATAAATATAATGACACCAAACAAGAAAATTCCATTCATTATAACCGGAGATATTGATTTTTAAAGTTTTAGTTAAAAATAGCGAAGAAGCAGAAAGTGCCACTAGTGGTTATCTGGTAGCGCAGGACCGGTGTAAAGTGTCAAGTTTAGGCCAAACACGATGGAGTGTGGATTGGATACAGAGACCAGGTTAATCCCACTGCAGAGTTACCTTCTCAAGTTCCCTTTGCTTTGGAGGAGGCTTTCTCGCGAAGAGCAGGTCAGGCATCGTGAACGGTCATTGCTAGAGCAAGAAGGGCCAGTCATTGCTGGAGCTTCATGTTGGTTGATTGTCACAGACGGTCACTGTTGGCGCAAAGTGCAGGTCTCAGATTGCCGGTCATCACCAACAGTCGCTGGGGGCACCTCTTGAGGACCAGGGACTTAGGGACTTACAAGTACATTAAATGTACTAATCAGGTGTAGGCAATTTGCCATGTTTTTAAGGGAGAGCACAAGCACTTTACCATTGGTTAGCAGGGAAAAGCCAACAAAATCAGGTTCATCAAAGGTAGGCAGAGGAAGGCAAAAATCTGGGGTAACCCTGCAGAGAGGGTCAGGACCAACACCTGTTCATCCAGTTGCTCCTGCATCCTTCCCCCATAATGCACTGGCCTTCAGCAGTGCATGGCAGGGTTGGATACAGGGCCTGTTCTGGGTTCAGCTGTCCATGTGTCCAAGCACGTCTCATAAGGCCTTCAGTCATGCACAGCTTCATTGGGTATGTACTGCATCAAACTCCCACTGTGCAGGGCTGTGCACGACAGAGGTTAAATTCTGGTGCATCCAAGAGGGCCCTCTAACCAACCACATGCCTGAAAGGTAATCCTTTTTGGTCTGAGTACAAACTGAACAGCCACTCATTTATAACTGCTAGCTGTGAGGCACGACATACCTAGGGCTCGACATACCTAGGGCTCCGTCAAAAGAGGACTTGATTCCCCCGGCCATGGATAGCCTAGGAATAATCCTTATTCCACAGAAAATCCAGTAGTAGGGTATTGAGTTGATTAAAAAATCTCATGGTATTCTATGGGGTTAATTCTCTTGTTTATATAGAATGTTTGGGGAGGGATATTGTTTTAATAATGACAGCCTGACCCACAATGATAACGATAGAAGGGACCAGAACATTAAGTCAGGGCCAATCCGTTGAGCAAAGGGGCTCATAGTTCTGCTGGAAGAGATGTATATTTCGAAATATAAAGCCATCAGTTATTAGTTTCAGCCCTGAGGCCAAGGTCAGTTCAGAGGTATATTGTTGAATTGGGTAGACCATTGTTTTAGACCATTTACTTTTAAGTCCTAAGAATTCCATATGAATATTGTAGATAGATTTACAAGTTGTCTGCATATAGTGATCCTCTGTTTTCTAAGCCAGGTGACCTCATAAACCCCTGTAATTGGGCATCAACTTCAGCCATTCCTCAAATAGCTCTACAGCAAGTGCAAATAGAAGAGGAGATGGTGGGCATCCCTGTTGAGTACTCCTGCAAATCAGGAAGGATTCTGATAGTATACCAACTACCCTAAATCTAGTAGTAAGTTGCAAATATAGAGGCCTGATGTACTGTAGGAAGTTAGGATCAAAGTACATTTTTCCTAGTGTAGTAAATAAACAATTCCACCCTACAGAATCAAATGCTTTTTATAAAGGGCCCTATTGGTGTTCAGACAATGCTAGGGCATCGTGCAGGCATCGGATGTTGAATTGTGTGGAGGCATTAGGCATGAAACCACTGTGGCTAGGATCCACTAGGGATCTGACCTCGCAGATCAAAGATTTAGAAAGAGCTTTGGTTAGTATTTTAATCACAGAAGGTATTAATGACATGGGACAATATAAGACACAAGATGCAGGAGGCTTGCCTGGCTTATAGATCACTGTAATTTTTTCACAGCTGCCAAGGTTTCAGATCGCATCCGTGAGACATTTTCATTTTGTCAGTGTACTTATGAGTGACATTCAACGACTATGAGTGACATTTACTCGCGAGCAAAATCAAGCAATGAAGACCAGGAAAACATATAAATATCAGAGATTACACCCATTTGAGCAACCAGAAACTCACATTTTACTGTACCAGCCGGCAGAAAATTAGAAAAAAATCACAAAAAGACAGTATTTTCTCCCTCATTAGTATATACTACAAACAGAAGGTATAATGAAGAAAGCACTTTAAATGTGCTTTAGAGCTGAATGTGATGATCCCTGACTGATATGTAAAATAAACAAAAAAAGAAAACTTTTGTATTGCAGATGGCTTTATGTGGACATGAACAAATGTTAATAGCCGGTATATTTTTGGAATGCTTGCAATCCTACCTTGAATAGTGCGGACCCAACTGACCTGAGAGGCGCCAGCAGCTTGATTCTGGCTCCAGACGCCAAAGATAGAGAAACACTGTACATACTGTATGCCAGGAATATGCCACGTTGCCTTGCATGCTTTTGTAACGCATGCCATTACAATGTGGTCATTACAATGACTGCATTGTAACAACGCATGCCATTACAATGCAAGTCGGAACAACGACTTGCTCTAGGGGGGGCGCTGGATGTTGGAATAGTATAATTTACTATTCTAACTCCAGTCTGTGCAACATTAGGGAAGGTGTTGGATTTAAAATCTAACACCTTCTGACCCCTAGAGCAAGTCGTTGTTCCGACTTGCGGAGTAATGGCATGCGTTGTAACAACGCGGTCGTTGTAACGACCGCGTTGTAATCGCTTGCGGTGTTCCAGAATCGTGGTAAACGATGTTTACCGTATGACAGTGGTGATCATCATGCCGGCGCTCATGATCCTCTGACTCCGGCAGCATTCAGCATCATGCCGGAAGCCGCCAAAAGGAAAGATCACTGTCAGGGACACTGGGGGTGGTGCCAGTTTCCAGAATACCAGCTAAAGGGAAGGTGCCATCCCAAATAAATCATGTAGTCTACTGACTAGCACTGAAGGAACTACAGGACATGTGCCAGACAGGCAGGCGTGGCGGGGTCTCAGCAGCTAATGCATACAGTCAGCGTCGCTTAACAAGCCCCTTCAGTGAGGTTTCTGCTATTCCGTAAGACGTGCACTGACAGAGTTAATACACACCACAGAAGTGCAGCGGAGTTAGTGGCACAGGCAGACTATAAAGTGCGCCTTCTTTGGAAGTCGTGGGTGCGATGAAAGATCAATAGTCCTCACCTTCGGCCCGTCAGCTCCTCTGATTTAATCACTAGGCTGTTCCTCTTGTCAGGAAGCGCTAAGCGACGAGTCAGGCTGAGCTGAGAGAGCTCACTCACAACTACTTTAAAACGCAGGTCTGGCTGCACATGTACGTGGAGTACGTGATGTGCAATGGCACACACAGCTGAGCACAGCACCACCACTGACACTTACAGTCATGGTATGTATTTAAACACCTATCTTTTTGATCAGTTATGTGTCGTTTTTCCCCCTAAAGCAGTGACCATGTTACATGCCGAGTTGTGGATTGGATGTGGCACTTCACACGCGGAGAAACAAAGACAACTTTCCTAGCTCTCCGACACCACGCGGCGGTCGCAGTCACCACCTGCTTAGTTCTACTGGCTCAGCGTGTGAAGGTGGACAACAGGCGCTAAATGCGTGATAATGCATTTTAATGCGATGATGCGGACCACCACATTAAAATGCTTTAGTCTAACGCCTGATGCGTGGTACTTGGCAGGGATGTTTGTACTTTCTGCAGTTATGGTAGCAAGTGTCAAGAAACGAGCTCTGTTCATGATGAAAAGTATTTTTACCTTCTTGAACATCCAAGATGTTGTTAGTTAATATTTCAATTTCTGTTATCCTACTTCCAGTTTGGACAATTTCTTATCTTGCAAGGAAGTGCCATTAGCAGGCGGGTGATAATTTATACAGAAATGTGTTGGCGAGTCTGGGGCTTCTCTTGGCTTCTTGTTTTTTTAGCAGCATAGCGCCAGAAGAGGTTTTGACGGTAGAGTTGAATGGCAGAAAGTCCTGGTAAAAGGTTTGGTGTGAGCAAGTGCCTTGAAAAGATTTGTCGCTGTTTTTGGTTCTGTGGTTTATGGTGGTTATTTTTGTGTCCTTTGGGACAATCAATTCCTTGGTGTTCAGTTTTCTTTCCCTGAACAGGGTAATTATTTTGAGGGTAGTAACTCAGTGGAGGTTTTGTGGAATTTAGAAGCCCCGGAGTGACGTACCTCTTAGAGCAAGGGTCTTCAATCTGTGGGGTGAGACCCCCAGGGGCGGTGTGGAGTCATTGTAAGGGGGTCATGCATTCCCCATCCGTACTTCTGCCTGGAACTGGAATCCAAAACGTTTGCTCCTCGTTTTGGATTCCAAATAGTAGCATCTCAGGGGGCTCTCTGATTGGAGGACATCGTTAAAGAATCCAACGTCATCAACTACTGTCCTCCAATCAGAGAGACTGCAGGATGAATATCAGGAAATGCCGGGAACTGGGGCCATAAATATGCACCTGTGGAATGCTTCAGAATGCTTCAATATTCAGTTTTTTGCCGATGCCTTGCACTCCGTTCTGTTGCCTTTCTTGGTCTTCGTCATTGCTGCTGCTGTGTTTTTTCACCTGGTGTCATTTTCGTGCTTCTTCCTCGTGGCTGCCTCTGCAGTGGGATCTCTTCGCTGTTTCCTGGTTTCCAAGGCAACTGAAGCTTCATCGGAACTAGTAAGTAAGCTACCTCTTCCCCGCCTCCTGCCTCATCCATCATGCCCTGGCTTTATAAACACACGCACGCACCTATCTATAAGAAATTTCATGAAGATATTTCCCACAATACTTTCTTCCTCCTTAAAGATTTTGCTCATTTAAAAAATGTCACAAAAATGGGCTGATTTCTGTGGTCTGTTGTGAGAAACTTTGTCCGTCCTGAGGAGCTCTTTTAAAAACATAATTAATGCGTCGCACTCTGCAACACCTCTTGGGCTGCAATGGAAAACAGGAGCCAGGCGGGACTGCAGAAGTCTATGGGTAGTTCTTAATCGCTTCATACAAGGCAGGCTGGCGAGAAAGTGAACACCTCTCTTGCTGCAGCGCAGTCCAATCTTTTTTATTAGGCCCAGCAACAGCGCTGTTATCAATTAAAATGAAGTAACAGGAGCTCGTTTATAGAACTTTGCAGGAGCTTTTGTAAAAAGTATGGCCGTTTTACAAAAGTAACCATTTCATGACTCAACCAAGGGAAAAAAATCCAAAAAGTGTTTCTTTCAGTGACAGGATTGGCTAGATACATTAAGCACAAGCAAACTATAGATTACGCCGTTCAATTTGTGGAAGAAGTTCCAGAGTCTCAAAGATTTTGGAGGTGGAAATCTTAATAGTAGGGGTGGAAACTCCACAGAATATGCTGAGTAACCTGGATGTAGGCTGAGAGGTATCATACGGAGGCATCGCATTAGTGAACAATATTCAGGAAGATACTATTCTGTACCTCAGGAGCATGCAGAGAAAAAAGACACGTTTCAGAAGACATCGAGCAAGCTGATGCTCAGGCTGAATAATACATATTGTTAGTTTACATCAGACAATTGAAATATACCATACATGGTGTTAAATAATTACTAATGCACTGTAGTTGTAATCAAATTCATTCACATTTTTACAAATAATATTTTAGCAGTTATTTAAAGTAAACACTGTCCATTTGATCAGTTTCTGTATACCATTTGAAGAGTAGGTGGGATCTAATATGAAAGATAGAGCGTTTAAAAAAGAAAACAAATCACTATTAAAAATGTGGCCACCATTGCGTGCAATGAAACTGTTAAATGTAAACAACTAAGCTGGTGAAATTCAGCTGCATAAATTTCGCACATCCTTGACATTTATCTAACTAGGTCTGAGATTTTCATCTGTCCTAAACACATTTTATTAAAAGGGTTGTGAGTGTGAGCAGATGAGTTGCAGACCTCAATGCCAGAAGACCTTATTTGAACCCTAACTTCCCACTTAAAAGATAAGTGATCCTGGGCAAATCACTTTACGTGCCAAATAAGAAAATTAAGGATAGCTGTTAGACCTGGCACCACTGGCGTGGGTCTCCCTTCCATCGTTCGCTTTTTGTCTCCTCTGTGTTTGCTGGTGTTAGATGCTCTGGGCGCTGTGCCACTGCCATTCAGTGCTACAGCGCGAATGCTCCCTATTGTAAATTGACTGGATGAATTGGTATTCCCATAATTGGCTCATTTGATTTACCTGTTAGTCCCAAGTATAGTGCACCGTGCGTGCCCAGGACTGGTAGACCGAATGCTGCTGGTGGGCCTGCAGCGCTGATTGCACCACCCACATAAGCAGCGCATAAAGTGTGTCTCAGACCTGCCATCGCAGAGTCTGTGCGCAGTCCAGAACTGCCATTTGTTGACTGTGAAGTGAACCCGCTTCCCAGTCCCTCAACCTTCCCTTGGCATCATGTAAGTCATCCCTATGGCAGGGTGCGTTGTATGTGAAAGGTAGGACCTGCCTTGGTCTGTGTGGCATGTCCTGATAGTGAATTACACTCCACTTCGTTTTCCACTATTGCAAGGCTATCTGTTCCCTTAGGCCAGAATGGGCAGCTTTGATTATTACATCCTATAATCCTAGCTGACCCAAGGAACATGTTTGGAAAGTCGAATTTAGTATGCCTGAGCTCAGAATATTAAAATACACCTTTTAGTGAGGATTATTTTTATATTCTGTGTTTGAACATACCCCTTCTAGAAAGTAGGTATTTTCTTGCCTAAGTCGTCCAGTGTGCTCTGCTGTTATGTGTATTGGATGTCTGGTCTTGGAGGGTCAGGGCAGGCTGACCCCGACCTGGGTCGAATAGCGAGATCTGCAGCGGGAGTATGGGGAGGGGTGACCCTTTGATCTGAGCAGGGCTGGGCCTGGCAAGGTGAATGATGGCTCCAGCCCCCACTGTGCGTCTGATGGCAGGCCCCCTCTCCCTCAAAGGCAGGATGCAGCCTCGTAAATAAAGTGCTCCAGGACCACATCGAACTGGTTCTGGCTGGGTTCAGTGACTTGTGACTTTTGAGAACAAAGACCTGGGGGGTATAAAGATCTGCGCCGAAACCCCTTCACGGTGTGTTACTTCTGGATGTCAAGACGAACCTCTGTCCATGTAACTAGAGGGAAAGGACTTTGAAACTTTCATCCATCTTGCTGAAGCAACTACCCAAGGGCCTGATTTGAGCTTGCCTCCTGCCGAAGTTTCAGGGACATTAGACTTCAGCCATCAGCCTTCTGAATCCCTATTGAAAGGGGTTCTACTCGCAGGTGAGGCCTCTGTCGAGAATTCCAGAGCCTCTGGATCTACTGCGGGGAACGCGGGCTGAGAATCATCGCTATCGCTATTGTGGGCCGCTGCAGCTGAGGAGCTGTGGCCGCTGAGAGCCCGCATTTGTCTGTCCTACGAGAATCATCGCTATTGCTATTGTGGGCCGTTACAGCTGAGGAGCTGTTGCCGCTGAGAGCCCGCATTTGTCTGCCTTATGAGAATCATCGCTATCGCTATTGTGGGCCGTTACAGCTGAGGAGCTGTTGCCGCTGAGAGCCCGCATTTGTCTGTCCTATGAGAATCATCGCTATCGCTATTGTGGGCCGCTGCAGCTGAGGAGCTGTTGCCGCTGAGAGCCCGCATTTGTCTATCCTATGAGAATCATCGCTATAGCTATTGTGGGCCGCTGCAGCTGAGGAGCTGTTGCAGCTGAGAGCCCGCATTTGTCTATACTACGAGAATCATCGCTATCGCTATTGTGGGCCGCTGCAGCTGAGGAGCTGTTGCCACTGAGAGCCCGCCTTTGCCTGTGTTACGAGAATCAGCGCTATCGCTATTGTGGGCCGCTGCAGCTGAGGAGCTGTGGCCCCTGCGAGCCCGCATTCAATCACCATCTCAGGATCATCGCGAGTGCACGCCGCGGACAGCTGCAGCCGGGATCTGTGGCCGCTGCGGGTCCACCTGTCATCCTCGCGGCTTCCTCCCGAAGCTGCGTGCCATGCCCCCTTTAAATCTCAGGTACATTGTGCACCACCGGATCGCGTAGACCCCGGCCTCGAACTAAGTTCGTTTCACACGCTTTTGAGTGCTTTAATTGCCTTTTTAGTGAACTTATATTTACGTGCATTGTGGCTCTTTAATCGTATTTGAGCCTCGTGTTAAGCTGATATAAAGATGCTTATTTTTCTATAACTACTTGTGTGGTGTCCCTTTGTGGTGTCTTCACTGCGCTATTGTGTATGGTCACAAATGCTTCACACACTGCCTCTGAGATAGGTCTGTCTGCTCGTGCTACGTTACCACAGGGTTGAGCAGGGGTTATCAAAGGGTGTAGTCCCCTTACTCTGACTTAGGAAGAAGGGTCCCTACTTGGACATTGGCGCCAGCCACTGCCGACTAGAGATCCCCATTTCTAACAATAGCATACTTCGACTTTCTTTGTCACCTCTGAACTTCGTGTTATGGAGTTCAAAGTGCTCACAAATGGGCAGAATGTGTGTATTGTTTCATCTCAAATTGAAGTTGAATGCATTGTATTTCCTTGAGACTTATTTCCCATGTACAATTTTCTCTTTTTTCCCCCGAGCAATGTTTCTTTTGTAACATGGCAGTCATCCCTCTGTTTGCTCCAATTATCAATCTGAAATGGTTTGGCCAGCTCCTAAATACCTTTAACTTGATTTCTTAGTATTTTTTGTTTTAGATATGTTTCAAGCAATATAAAATATCGGATTTCACACCTTTCCCCAATATTTTTACTGGCCTGGACTTAAAACTACACACCAGGAGGGTAACAAACCAGTCATATTGAGGGTGGGTATTGAGAGAAGGGTGGGCTTTAGCTCTGATCACGCCTAGTGCAACAATCTTTGTTGGCGCCCCCACTGACCTCCTTCTCCAGGGATTTCTCACCACCACCCTGGAACAGTGCCCCTCGTTTCTCCATAGCCCTTCTCTCGCATGTATTTCATTTCTTTTATAGCGCTACTCATACCAATGTAGGGTGTCAGAGCACTTTACACCACACACATATACAGAGAAAACGAATCATGCATGTGTAAATCAACGTATAGGAAATATTGCATAAGACAATGAGGACTACAAGGTGTAGGATTCACATGCCATCCTTTCTGGTAGATATTATATTTTAAGAGTGTTTGAGCAGGAGACGTCAAAAATCAAGATTTAAAATGTAACACTGTGGTTGGGGTTGGCTTTGCTAATAGGAATTTATTTCCACCCAAAAACACCCCTTTTTAGCAACCTCAGGATAATGAAAGACAGGGGGAAAACATAAGTTTCTAACCTATGTTTTGCATGCAGCTGTTTAGTGCCAGTTCATCCCTCACTGTGCCACATTAGGATTTTAACTTAGTAGCAGAAGAATATCTGTGACAAAAGCAGTAACCCATTGAGATATCTATATAAAATACAATTTTGTGATCTGCATGGTACACATGCTTTGCAGCAGGCACTTTAACCCTCTGTGCTACTTTATTGTAAATCAAAACAGTGACTAGACAAAACTCCATCTCTGTCCAGCAGGTACATTAATCACTAGAGTCACAGGTCATTATGTTTTGTTTTTTATTAACACATTGCTGTTTTTGGTTTGTTTTTGATTTGTATTAATGCACTGCTTTGTGGTAATCATAAGTAAATTTAAAATATCTTATTTATATTTTTATAGAACTTATACTGCAGTTTTTCTTTTTCTAATTGTTGCAAATAACCAAGGTTACTCTTACTCAATTTCATAGTACTCAATTCCCTGACCTAAGAAAGATGGAATGCTAAGTAGGCCATGCAAAGACTTTTGATTTCATTCGCAGGTAGGAGGTAGATTCTAAAGATATCATCCACCTGTGTTACCTATTGCTATCAATGCGTGTGCGCTCAAGGGAAGGCAAACCTTGGTAATGGCTCACACGTCCTGCTGACATAAGGAAGCCAGGACCAGCTGTAATATCAATTTTAAGTATGTGGAAGGGACCTAATGTGTTATTGTCGTTTTATGCATCCCAGATAAGAAGATGTTTTTAAGACATTTTGAGAACTGCACAGAGTTTTAAAAAAATGACAGATGTACTGCATGCAGCATTAAGTCTGTGGTATTCATTTATATTGAACTGTGGAATTTTGTATCATAGGTCAAACACACATTTGACATGGATCGTTTCCTGCTGCCAAGAGATGGTAGGGCACTCAAACGAAAGTCCGAAAGAGATGGTGAGAAAAGAGCTGCAAAAATTAGGAAGTTAGATGCCTCCTACTTGGACTTTGGATTCACCTGCATCACCATAAATGGCAAAATTAGACCACACAGTGTGTGGTTTGTGATATGACCTTGGCTAATAAAAGTCTGAAACCAAACAAATGAAAGCACCACTTGGAAACTAAACATGGGTCACTGGTAGGAAAGAATACAGATTTGTTTGCTAGAAAGCTGGAAGACATCATCCACCAAAAAGACACTGTGAAAAATGTGGTCTCCACACCAACAAATGCCTTGGAAGTATATTACCAAGTGGCATATCACATTGCCAAAAACAAAAAGCCTTTTACAGATGTGGAAAAAGTGATTCTTCCAGCAATTCTTGATGTGGCCAGGACAATGCTTGGTGAAAAAGTGGCAGAGAAGTTTAAAATGGTAGCCCTCTCAGACCCAACATTTTGCCGTTGCATCACTGACATGTGACAGGAACACAGACAACTCATAGCACGCATTAAATCGAGTGTTTTGCTATACAATTGGATGAAGCGACTGACTTATCTAAGGAAGCTCATTTAATTGCTTACCGCCACAAAACAGTAATATTGTAAGATGTTTTTATTCTGTAAACCAATCAAGGGACAGGCAACAGCATCAGCCCTGTTTTATATTCTCAATGACTTCCTGTGCTCTAATGTCTTAAAATGGGACAGCTGTGTTGGGATCTGTATGGATGGTGCTTCTTCCATGTATGGGGCTAGGGCAGGCTTAAAAGCCAACGTCTTAAAAGTGGCTCCTCATATTCTATGGACCTACTGTATGATACACCGGGGAGCCCTTGGACTTTGGGGATGTGTTGAATTCTGCTGTGAAAATAGTTAATTTCATAAAGGCTCACACCACTAGAGCTCATCTGTTTGCAATTTTATGCGCTGAAATGGGAGCTGAACATGATAGTTTGCTTTTACATACAGAAGTCAATTGGTTATCCAGAGGGAAGGTTCTGAATCGCATTTTTGAACTGAAGTATGACAATTCCTCCTTAGTTTGGACCCAGTGGAGTAAAGAAACTTGAGCCCCCCCCCCGGCCCACCACCTGTCACTTTGCCCCACTGCCAAAAAATCTGGTATATTTTGAATTGAAACCTCCAACATTTTATGAAATGCCTCTATATTGTCTTGCTCAAATTTCTAATAAGAAACACTCTTAACATATAAGCTATGCCATTTGTAACGTCATTATCAAGAGCAGATTATTTAACTGAGACAGGATTCAGAACAATGCCAAGGAGTGGTCCTATTGTCTCAGGAACTTCCTATGGCTGAAGAACAAAGAACAACTACATAGGGTCTGAATTAGAATTGACATTGATGGAAAATAACTTGAAAATTTGAAAGACAAACCCAAACCTGCAATTCACATATACGACTGACCGTATACACAAGGAGTACATAAGATATAACTCAGTATCATGCCAGCTCCAGGAGAAATAAACTGGTGTGAATTATCGGCATGCCACACACTTGCGTCTGTCAGGGGTTGTGCATGATAATAACCACTCTATAATATTTCAAATGAACTGAGGAAGTGATTTCAACCATCATGGCTTTCTTAGTAAGCAGGACAAAAACAGGTAGGCAAACAAGGCTGAAGATGAAAATTGCTTGGATGCTTCAGAACATTGATGCAGATGTTTGTCTGCTTGTATTTATCATATCTGTAGTGTAAATAATGCTAATTACAAGATTTAAGACACACATAGACAGACAATTGCAAACAACACTGTAAATAACAAATCATGTAGAATAAAAACACAATATTAGCAAGTACCTAAAGATAGAATCTACACTAATTGTAGTTGGTGAAGCAACAGAAAAAGTGCAAATGCTTTCGAAGTTCATAATAAAACAATCACCAGTCCAGCAATATACAAAAATCAAGTGTATTTTGTAAAACAATCTCCTTTTCTACTTGCATCAAGGTGAAAATACTTTCAAAGTAGTGCGTGATAGAAACAAGTTCAGCAGTATGCAAAAATGAAGCAAGGTTAGTCAAACCATTCCCCTTTTGGTTTGTGCATGAAAGCACAAATATTTCAAAGTGACTTATCAAACAATAACAGGTGCAACAGCTTAAAAAAATCAAACCAGTTTAATCAAACTATGCCCCTTTGGTTTGTGCATGAAGGTGCAAATATTTCAAAGTGACTGGCAACACAATAATAAATTCAGCAGCATAAAAATCAAACCCTTATGCAAACAATTCCCTTTAGGAAGGCACACATATTTCAAAGCAACTGTTGAAACAATAACAAGTTCAGCAGCATAAAAATCAAACCAGTTTAAGCAAACAATTCCCTTTTTGAAGGTGCAAAACTTTTAAAGGGACTGGTGAAACAACAACAAGTTCAGCAGCATACAAATCAAACCAGCATATGTGAGGTCCTGTTTTTATCTACATTAAACTTTTATGGATGTTGCATGAAACATAAAAACAACATTATGCTGCAAAATGCATGTAAGAGACTCTCACACATCACCCACATTAAGAATATATTCCAGGAAAATGGTATTTAAACCTCTCTGTTTATGATTTAAGGTCATCAGGGCAAGATTCTGTGACTCTGCAGACCACAGCTGGCTCTATCAGGGGGCCCCCTGGAAGGCTAGGGTATTGGACTGGAGCCCACTTTGCCCATGCCTTAAAACGTCTCTGAATGTGCCTGAAAGGAAGACTCGCCCTCTCCCTGCAGCACATTTCTGCCCTGTGGCCAGTTACTGGGCCCTGCACAGGAAAAGCAGCCTGCCCTGTGCTGCTATGTTTTCATGATATTAATAGGGAAGGCCGGAGGGGCGGGGAATGAGGCATCAATAATACCGCTGCCTGGTACACTCCCCAGATAACTTGCATTGCCATCAGCACCATTCAATGGGTCTTAGTCGTAACAGCAGGGTGAGGTGACTGAAAATATACTGTACGTCTGCAAATTGGTGGGTCAGGTGCCGGTGTAGTAGTACCAATTGTATTGCAGGCTGCACTGCTTTTATTTCCTTACTTCGCACTTACTACCGTGGCATTAGCAGCAGTCTGAGCAGTGGCAGGGCCAGGCGCAGAGTAGGCGCGTCGCTGGTTCGGTCTGGTCCAGTTTTGAATTCCACTGTGAGGTGAACGCAACCACAACCCGCGCGTGACTGACACACCTTCCTGTGCCCCACCCTGAAGACCACGGTGCGTGTGGCCACTGTCACCACACAGCAGCGGCGCAGCATTGCATGCGTGCCTTGCACAAATGTGAGCGTACGGCACTGCGTGGCCAAGTGAGCCGAACGTTTCTTTCCAGGCAGGCCCAGGGAAACGCATATTAAATTAATAATGGCCTGCCACAAGGCCCATTGCCATAATACAGCAAGTGTGGTGCAAGGGCAGGCAATTAAAATGCGGCACAGAGACTGTGCGTGGAGGCTGAGCTTCAGACAGTTCTCGTGTCACTCAGTGATACTGCTACAGCTAATTAAACAAATTAGCCCCCACCCAGTAGTCGTCGTTCCCCGACACAGTCCTGCTCATAGCTCAGTCTCAGAGCTAGTTTGTATTTGTGGTGAGGGGGCCCCCTGGACCTCGGGCCCCCCGCACCACAGGGACTGCGGGGGCTATTGTTATGCCAGTGTTTGGACCCCTACAAAGCAGAACAGCTGTGTAATCCCCATTGGTTTGAGCGTTTAGCATACCTTGCAGACATCTTTGATACATTAAATTCCTTGAATTTGTCTTTGCAAGGAACTGAAAGTACATCTTTCGCCATGTACTAAAAAATATCTGCCTTCAAGAAGAAGCTGGAGTTATGGAGAAGACTAATTCAAGGTGGCATGCTTGAGGCCTTTCCATGTTTAGTAGAAGCTCTTGAGGACTCAGGATATGAACTTGAAAGTGCTGCTGAGGTCATAAGAAATCCCTTGACTTCTCTCAGGGACAGTTCGATAAGTGCTTTCCTGAGGACACAGATCATGTCAATGACTGGGTCTTTCAACCTTTTCTAGTGGATGCTGTTACTCATATGAAGGTCATGAAGACCTAATTGAGGTTCAGAGTGACCCCGTTCTCCAGATGCAATTCAGCAAAATTTCATTGGAGGAATTTTGGCTGGCAATGTCTGAAGAACATTCAGGTTTGTCACAAATTGCAATCAAGACTCTTCTGCCTTTTAGCTCATCATATTGATGTGAGATTGGGTTCTCGGTATTGGCAGTATTAAAGACGAAGTACCGTGCAAGACTTGAAGTGGAGCACAACCCGAGGATGGCAGTAGCAAGAATACATCTACAGATTGATCCTCTCTCAGGAGAAAAACAGGCACACCCATCACATTAGTTCAGAAAGGTGTTATCATCCAAATAAATTTTGTCAAATTATGTTTTGTTCGGGAAAAATAAAGTGCCATTGTGCATTTTTGGGCAATTGTTTTAGGAGACTTTTTGTTTGAACTGTGTAGTAAGCCTCTGACTCCAAACCACGGTAACTCACAAGCCTTTGATTTGCTAAATATTGTTTAATAATATTTCCCCACCATAAAAATGATTTGCCGTGGGAATTGGGGGCGTTTCTGGTTGTCGATGATGAGGAGTACCAAGTTCTAGACATTTTTGTCAGGAGTTGGTCTTTACGTCTGAATATTTTGACGGGGGGGTCTCGACATCCACAGGTTTGAAGACCTCTGTGTTAGAGTGTAGCTCAGAGTTAAATATTTGGTTACTCCGAGTGAGGTAATTCAGTTAAAGGCATTGGAAACTCAAAGTATTTTGAAACAGGCTGATATTCAAATTAGTAGGGAATATGGACCTTTTTTCACAAGTGGCACTTAAAGATAAAATTGAATTGAAAAAAAGGGGATGCTCACTGGAGATTTTATGGGGGGTTTTTTCCACGGAGAAAGTTAAGAGCTTTGAAAGGGTATTCTCCAGCTCCAGAATGTATGAGACTACAGTTATGTTTAAAAGGATTAAAGTTGGTACACACAAGATATGTGCATATACATGTACATAAAAGCAAGCAGTGGTCAGCTAAAAATCAATACTAAAGTACTAAAGGCAGTGTCCTTTCTCCTCTTAGAAAGACTCAACCTTAGAAAAGTGGTGCAATAATGCTCTGGATGTGAAAACTCCTTCTTCCCTCCACATCCCCCTTTTGCTGAGAGTCACACACCAGGAATGTGCGAAAAGACACGGTGTTGAGTTCTTTGTAAACAGTAGGGCAGGTGCTGGATTCATGACGTTCCCACAGCCTGGAACAGTTCTTCAAATTGCAGTGAGTGATTACACCATTGTATTAAAAATTATTGAACTCTGACAGTGAGGCGCCTTCTTCTAGGGAAGCTTCGATCAGTGCCTGTAGGCATTGTTTTCTGTCTCGGTTGCTTGAAAACCTCAGCTGGGAAACCTTTAGGTTCTGAGATTTGCATGCTTTGTAGCTGACTAAGTGCCTCAGATAGTTCTGTGCCCAAAATCTACACCTCTAACATGTCTCTCTAGGCCTGCAAGAGGTACCGCATGGCGATGTTGGTGACAAACTTATTTAATGTATCTCCGGGGAGCAAGTCAACCTCTGAGTATATATATATTGAAACTAATCAGACAAGATTTGTGAGATACCAAGTCTGTTTGTCATCTCAATCCCAATCTGGGCACAAGATGTCCTATAAATCTGTTTGGCTCATCTCATTTAGATTGGTAGATGGTAGTTCTGTGAGGAAAAACCAAGGCACCCTGGTGTCATTCAGAATGACTGCTTAAAAAGTGATCTGTGTAGGAGCGCGCGCGGCGCCAAACAAGATGGCCGCCTAGCTCCGGAGCTCCGCGTCGCGGCGGAAATGTCGCTGTAAATTTCGCGGCAAAAAATTACCTTTAGACATCGAAACAGTGAGTTTCAGACATCGGAACCGTTCCTGAACAGCCTCATATGCCTGATATGGGTGTCCTCTCTGTTTTTTGAGGTAAAACCTCTCTTTATTGCTCTGACTCCTCTGCAGCCGCCATTTTGGATTTCCCTGTGAGGCTTTCCTCGCATTTTACTTCAGTTGCTATGCTGCTTTCCTGATTTATGGGTGATACTTATTAATCTCTCTATCAATTTTTACCTGACCAGACATATTTTGAATTTTGGTAACAATAGTGCTGTACTTTTGAACTGTTTGCGCATACACCTGTGGAGCCTACCTCACATACTGTGAGTCATTTCATTTCCTCACTGGTGTTTTCCTCCTACTGCACGTAGTTTTTTCCTTCCCTGCTCTATGGGCAGGAGCAAGAAACTATTACTTACACAGAAGAGATCCACTGATCAATCTCCAGTGTCAGTATCTTCTTCCTCTGCTCCTGTAATTAGGAATACTACCACTATGGCGCAATCCAGCTCTTCAAAGTCAACAACTGCGTCACCAGCGACAATTAAACCGCAGGTCTCATCTTCCGCTAACAAGCGCCTCAAACAGGACCCTCCTTCTCCACCAAAGCCTGTTTCCCCGATTTCTCTTGACACTATCTTTGAGGAAATTCGCGCTTTGCGCCCCTTTATCGAGGAGACTAATTCACGCCTACAGACTATGGACACCAAGTGGGCTTCTATGGACACTCGCATTTCCACAGTGGAACAGCAGGTTGATGAACTTCAAAGTGTCTCTACAAAACTAATTGTCCTTGAGAAGGAGGTCCTTTGGTTGAAGAAATCAGCGGAGGACTTGGAAAACAGAAATAGGCGCAACAACTTGCGCTTATACGGTCTTCCGGAGAATTTAGAAGGTGATGATCCAGTTCCCTTCTTTAACAACTTTCTCATAAAACTTCTGGACCTTCCTGCTTCTACAAATCTGAATATACAGAGAGCACACAGGCTAGGCCCTCGTTTGTCCTCTTCAGCTGCTCCCTCCAAGCCACAAGGTGTGATTTTTCTGTTTTTGAGGTTCACGGACTTGCTACTGGTTTTAAATGCAGCTAAGCACAAAAACAACTTGTCTGGTCGGGTACTAAGTTATTTTTATCTCAGGATGTTTCCTCTGCAACGGCTAAACGGCGGAAAGAGTTTTTGGATCTTCGACCCCCTTTACGCATGCTTGGAGCCCGATATGGACTTTTTCACCCATGTTTATTCAAGGTTACCTATCAGAATAAAACTTCGACCTTTGAGGAACCAGCAGAGCTGAAGAATTTCATCCAGTCACTTTCTACATCGTCGATGGATGTTTCTGGCCCTCTCTCTTCTTCGTCCTTTATACCTTGACTTTTTTCTCTACTGTTTTGGATTTACTCAGCTTGGTTTTACTCAATGTTTTTCATCTTTTAAGGTTACTGTTCATAGTTATATTGTAACATTATGTTGTCTTATTTGGTTTTTCATCATTTCTTTTACATCCTTCTTTGTTTTATAGATACTCTTTTATCCTCTAACGCATCTTTCTCTCTGTTTCCTGTTTATCGCATATGTTCTCCGCTGTGACGCTTCCTCCCCGGTTAGTTGTGCCGTCTTCCTCGTGTCGCCACTCCTCGTATTCTTTCTTTGTCTTCCCCTAAAAGGTACGTATCACAGTCGTCATCCTCCTTGTTTTTTCAATTTACATTCCCTTATTGCATTAGTGGTTGTCATGTACTGTCTTCTCTTACTGTCTTTTTCTCCACTTTTTCCTTTTTTCAGTCCTTCTTCCTTTTCTTCTTCCCTTTTCCTTCCCTTTCCCCCTTTTCTCTAATGTTGTACTCATATTTGGATTGTAAGTTTAACTACAGTATTTATTGCATCTCTGTTAATATTACACATTTTGTTGTTGTTGTTGATTTTCATATATTTTTGACGGTTCTACATTCAGAGTTATTTCTTGGAATGTGAAGGGTTTTATTAACCCTATTAAGAGGCAGAAAATTTTATCGCATCTTGCCTCTTATAACCCTGATCTGGTTTTTCTGCAAGAGACCCATTTGACAGACATTGAGGCTTTAAAATTGAAGAGGAGCTGGGTAGGATCAGTTTTATTCTCTCCCACTTCTAATAAGAAAAATGGTGTAATAATTCTATGTCATAAGAAATTAAATTGCAAAATTATTTCGCAAGAAATCGATACAGAAGGTAGATGGATATTAGCTAAGTTGTTAATTAATAATATTTCTTTGACCATTTTTAATGTTTATGGCCCCACCCACCCTGATTGTTCCTTTTGGCCTATGATCACACAAAAATGTATTCAGTTTAGAGATGAAAATTTCATTTTAGGAGGTGACTGTAACCAAGTTGTTGACCCTTTCCTAGATCGCCAATCACAGACACGCTTTACACCCCATAGATCTCATAAACAATTTCTGGACACTATTTCCCAAACACATCTTGTTGACTCTTGGAGGCTCACTCACCCCGATTCTCTTGACTTTTCTTTTTTCTCTCCCCCTCACAACTCTCTCTCCCGCTTAGACTATATCTTTCTTTCTCAATCCTTATCTCAAAACTTGCTATCCTCTTCTATTGAACCTATCGTTATTTCTGACCACTCCCCAATCATAACTGAACTTGACCTACTTCCACCACATCCCAGGTCCTCCCGTTGGCGTTTCAACAACTCTCTTCTACTTGACCCTTTTTTCTCTTCTTCTTTCACCACCTTTGCTGACAAATTTTTTGACATTAATAATGTCTCTACTTCCTCCCCTTATATCATTTGGGACTCCTTTAAGGCTACTGCAAGGGGTTTCATTATAGACTTCGTCTCAAAAAAGAAGAAACGTTTTCTCCAGCAACATAAAGCCACCCTGGCCCACATCAAGGCTTTAGAACACAAATTCTATACCTCATCGGGCAACGCAGTCCTTCCAGCCCTGATTCGCGCTAAATTGGCATTCAATAAAACTTCGACTGACAACGCTTCTTCCATACTTCTCCGCAGTAGTGCTCGGTATTATGGTGGTCGTAATAAAGTTGGAAAACTCCTAGCAAACTATCTTAAATCTCGTAAAGATCGTACGCTGATTGATTCTGTTTATTCTGCGGACGGCTCTCTTCTCCATAAGGATCAAGATATCCTTAACGAATTTAAATTGTTCTATGAAGATTTATACACCCCGGAGTCCCCTCCGTCTAGTTCCCTCATTCAATCCTATCTTGATGGAGTACCATCTTCATCCAGTTCTCATCTGAATCTGTCTGGTCTTGAGGTTGACCTTACTCTTAATGAACTTTCCTCTGCTTTGTCCGTTCTAAAGAAAGGGAAAACGCCTGGCCCTGATGGTTTTTCTGTTGAATTCTACCTACATTTCTCTAACTTACTCCTTCCTAAAATTTTAAATCTCTTTCATTTATTTTTTCTCTCTGGCAAAACAGAAGGTACCTTTCAAGAAGCCACAATTTGCCTTATCCATAAAGAGGGACGAGATCCTATGTTTTGCAAAAATTATAGGCCGATCTCTTTGGTTAATGTCGATTACAAACTTTTTGCCAAGACACTTGCTTTACGTTTAGATCCTCTTTTACCTCATTTGGTTGGTAAGGAGCAATGTGGTTTTGTCAAAAGTAGGTTGACCTCTGATAATTCTCGTCTTTTTCTTAATGTTTTAAACAAAGTCCCCTCTCTTTCCACATCTTTAGCGGCCATTTCTGTTGATGCTGAAAAAGCATTTGACAGAGTAGATTGGTCATTTTTATTTACATCCTTGAAATGGCATGGATTTGGTCCCAAATTTATTTCTCTTATATCTTTGTTATATTCAGCCCCCAGAGCGTCAGTACTAGTTAACGGTTGTGTCTCGTCCTACTTTCACCTCCAGCGTGGTGTCCGTCAGGGATGTCCTCTTTCCCCTCTTCTTTTCGTTCTTGCTCTTGAACCCTTTCTTTCCTCAATCCGCAACAATGCTTCTATTTCTGGTTTTTCGTACGGTGAGCAACATTTAAAACTCTCTGCTTACGCAGACGACATCCTACTCTTTATTTCTGATCCTGACAAATCCATTCCCTCCTTATTACAAGAATTTGCTTCCTTTTCTCTTGTTTCTGGTTATAAAATTAATTCTGACAAAACAGAAATTTTTCCCCTCACTAAATTCTGTCTTCCTCATTCCTTTTCTTCCACTGGGTTTGCATGGAATAGTTGCAAAATAAAATATCTAGGTATATGGTTCTCCAATTCTATTGCCTCTTCTATTAAATTAAATATGACTGCGACCCTGTCTCGGATTGACAAATTACTTTCCTCTTGGAATCCTCTCTTTCTTTCATGGTGGGGTCGGTTGGACTCAATCAAGATGATGATTACTCCTATTTTGCTTTATACTCTTTCTATGCTTCCTGTTCACATTCCCGCCTGCTATTTTAAACAAATCGATTCTCGTCTAACTAAATTTCTTTGGCAAAATAAAAAATCAAGGATTTCTCTCTCTTCTCTTCGTAGAACAAAATCTAATGGTGGTGTAAATTTTCCTAACTTTCGTTTATATCATAAGTCTTTTTGCCTTCGACAGGCCTCCAAGTGGCTCCTCTCTGACTACTCCCCCTTCACTCCCTTATGGCTCTCCATTGAGCGAGCCCTATCATTACCGTTCTCTTTAAAGGAAGTCTTGGCCTTTTCTGCCAAAACTCCTCTTACCTCTCTCCCATTGTTTAAACAAACCTGTTCTCTACTGAAACCTTTATTACATTCCAATCCTATCTCTAGAGAATCCTTTTTAGAATCTCCTATTTGGCACAACTTCCTTATTACTATTAATGGTAGACCTATTTTTTGGCACTCTTGGAGATCACGGGGTATAGCCTGGGTCAAGGACCTTTTGATGGTCTAACTCCTTGTTTATTTCCCCAGTTTCAATCCACTTTTCAATGTCCCCGCTCCTTTCTACAGAAATGTACTGCTCTAATGACGGTCATTCTTGATACTTTCTATTCTCTTCCTTCCTCACCCTTTCCCCCTGCCTCTCATTCTCTTCTCAAAATTCTTCTCTTAGCACCTAAAGCATCTCCTATATATAAATATTTCTCAGCTCCTAATCCAGAACGTATCAAAACCAAGTTGGAACTTACATGGGAATCTGACCTGGGGTGTGAATGGTCTATTATTTTTTGGGACAAACTTTGGTTGCGTTCTCTCAAAATCTCTCGTTCCGCTTCCCTTACTCAATCTATGTTCTTTCTCTATCATAGACTATATCATACTCCCACATCTATTGCTAAATTTTCTCACTCTACTAATACAAACTGTTGGACCTGTGGCTCCCCTAGTGCCGACCTTCTTCATCTTCTTTTTCTCTGCCCTTCAGTCTCCTCTTTTTGGAAGAAAGTTTGGTCTTGTGTGTCTCGCCTATTTAATATCTCTATTCCCTATTCCCTTCCCCTACTCTTCTCTGGAAGTCTCTCTGATTCCATAGACCTTCTCTCTCATAAAAATGGTCTCTTTGACCTTATGCTCGCTTTGGCTTTCCAACACATTACTCTCAATTGGAAAACACTAACAAAACTCTCCATTCAACACTGGTGGAACAGCCTCTGTCATATGCATCGACTTGATATTGCTTTCGCCTCCTCTTGTAAACCTGTGCTCAATAGAGATCTCTTTTGGCTACCTCTTGTCACTTATTTAGATCATTTAGTATTAACTGATAACACTCGTTTAAATGCTGAAAATTTCAAGCCTCCTTGAACGTTTATTTTCTTCATTCCTTACCTTTTACAGTTCTTTGATCACCATGTACATTAACTTGATTAGTTTTATCTTTTTTATCCTGATGTAAGATGCAATTTTCTTAAATTTTAATTTATTAGCTTTGAAATGTTTACCTTCCTTTTCCCCCTTCTCCTTCCCTCCCCTTATTCCCTCCCCCTTATTCCCTTCAAAATGTAAAATAGCTTTCTTTTCTTCTTTACATAAACCTCTTATTTGATATGTTTTTTTTTCTCTCAGATTGCAGTAAATTTGTATTATTGGTTTCTTGTTATTTGTACTACCTTTATTCGAAATAAAGCTTTTTAAACATGAAAAAGTGATCTGTTGTATGAAATCTAACTAAGCCTTTCAGTTTTGTTTGTTTGTTTCATAATTCTTTATTGAAAGATCAAAACAAAACAAGGCATAAGGGAAGGGAGGAGGGAACTAATGCACAGTGCGTGAAACAATCGCTCAGTACGAAATACTCAGTGCAAAATTAAACACAGCACTAGAGACATAGCATGTGGTGGTCCCGCAGAGCTGGGGCCCTCTGAGTTCAAGTTAGGACAGTACCAAGGAGGATGTGTGGGTCCACAACTGTACACAGGATTCTTAGCGGGGTAATGGGAAGACGAGAAAAGGACTGAATATGGCAAGAAACGAAAAGAGGAAAAACCAAACAGGGAGCCCATACTCGCACCTATTTCAGGTTTGTGCAGGGCAAGGTATAGTGTGTCAAAGTCCACGAGGAGAGCCTTGAACCAAAATATGTCTGCCTGCAGGGGACTGTGCTTCTAGCAATGCAGCTGATAGAGCGATCGGCGTTCTTAAAATTTGTAGGGGTGCATTATACTCGAGAATAATCTGTACTCACATATATCCTGTTGTTTTGCTGTAATCCATGTGATTAGAATGAAGCCTGTATCGCTATATAAGGACATTAGAATGAAATCTGTAATGTTGTATATGAGAATTATTAGGATTTTGTACGTTTAGAGAAATAATGTAGTCATGCATGCGTATTACAAATATTATGCAATATAGAATGTATTCACTTCTGAATAAGCGGTTCATATAACGTCTCGTGAAATGTGTGTGTATTAATGGATGCTCTTAGGTTAGCCAATCTTGTAGGCCTAACTTTCGTTTCTTTAAAGTTTCATTTCTCCTTGTCTGCTCTTAAGTTATAAGTTAATTAGAATTTATGTTCGTGTAAAGAGTTTTTCTTTCTCATCCCTACTGCAGGTGCAGGAATTCGACTTCGTTATTAAGATTTAAGAAGAGACATAGGGAGGAAAGGAATGTCTTTGAAGAGTCTGAACAGATAGAAGGGAGGACGCCTTTCATGTTTGGTGAAACCTGGGAACCAAGGTCGTTGGACGAAACCTGAATTAATTGGTGATCTGTGGAAAATTACCTAAAGGAGGTGTTCACGAAGCAGGTTACCATGTGACCTGTTAGGGGTGTACCTTTGTCTTTCTGTATTAGGAACAGGGACAGATTCGGGGGACTTCTGCTTTGGACTGAGGAAGGGGAGCATCTTAGAACGAGCTCTGTAGCTTTACGCTACTTGACCCATTTTAACGTGAGTGTGCTTCTTAGGAAGTCTTCACGCGTTGACACCTTTTGAGGGGAATCAACTAGGAAGATAAGTAGGGATGTCACTCTAGAAGTAGAGTAGGGACAGATTACTCTTTTAATTCCAAAATATAAATGAAGAAGGATTTGGACGCAGCGTCTATACTCAGTTGTGTTCTTGTTTTGGAATTCATTATTCCGTGCCTACTGTGCCAAATGAATTATATTCGTAGGCTTGGTTCTGTATTGGTGTTCATGTATCTCTATACTCTTATATTGAGGTGTACTTATGTTCTGCTCTTTTTAGGCTTATAATAAATTTAGCAACTTGAATCAAGAGTCTGTGTTCCTTTAGACGCATGGGGAAGGGGAATGTATAATCAGCCAGAAATTCTTTTCTCCCCTCCACACTTTCTCAGCAGGCAATAAAGACCATAGGCTAGAGGTTCCTGAGTAAATCTAGAACGTGGAATCCGGCCCCCTCACAGCTCAAAAGTCTTCCTCTGATAAGGAGTTTGAAGGCCTCCCAGGACACTAGTAAGGATTCCACTGAACCCAAATTGATTTTGAAAATACAAGTCAGTCTCTTTCTTCACATATATCATAAAGTGCAAATATGTTATAGCCATCAGGCATTTAAACACCACCTCCCATATCTTTCCTTCCCGCCATAATTTATGCCATCGGAGTGTGGTCAGATAGGCCTCTGGCAAGAAGATGTGTCCTTCGGAAAGAACATAAACCAATTAGGGGCATCAGGAAGCAATTGATTCTAGAAAAGAGATCCGTGCACACTTCATTAAAAGGTAAATTCCCTTTCTTGGGGGTAAAAGTGGCTCTACGTATCTTCCATGGATTTAACAAAGTCAGCAAGTTTGGCTTGAGTAGATCGATTGCTGTTGTGGGACCTGTCCACTTCTGTAGGAAGGCACTAGTAATTGGAAGTTGGATATATATGTTGGCTAATGACAGGGGTGCACTGGGTAGGAATCTGAGGAGGCCATGTATTTGTTGATCAAATCTGCCATGTTTTAAGTGACTGGAAGGGTAGATTTCAAATAAAGAGGATGGCAACTCTTCTTGAGTTGTGCATAAACCCTCCATGTTTGACTGTGGAAACCCCATACCATGCCATGAAACCACATGGGGAGGTGTGAGGGACAGTTTTCCAAAATACCAAACTGAAGCAGCAAGATAGTACTTATGATCGACACAACTGCCCTTCTCGCTGGGTTATTGATACCTAGATTACGTCTTCCACTTGTTAGGACTAGTTTGCAGATGCAGCTCCTCCGCTATGGTGGAGGAGCGTCACCGCCCTGCCAGCAGCCTTAAACACGAAAGTGAAAACGATAATAAACCAAGTTTATTATCGTCCCCCCCCCCCCCTAGCGGCTGAGTTTTGGTTACGGGGCTGAGTGGGGGTCAGTCACGAGAGGAAGTGTTTCACACTTGTATCAGTGCGCATGACGGTTTGGCCAGTCGTCTCAGGCCGGCCAAACCGTCATGCACACTGAAGCTGTCTCTAACCTAAGCTGCTTTGCCGGGTTGGAGACAGTGGGCACAGGCTCCCAGTCTAACTGGGAGCCCAAATTCACAGTGCTCAGGCCAATCCTGATGCTGCTTTCATGCTGCCACCAGCAGCATGAGAGCAGCAACAGGATTGGCCAGTCGAGCCTGTGCTTGCAGAGGAGAGGAGCTTAGAAGATCGTAATGCAGCGATCTGGTGATGCGGCAGGCACGTCTTTTTTGTGTTTATTTGTATTGTTCCCCCCTGCCCCACCACCCCTCCGCTGCCTCCCCCTGCCCAACCACTCTTCCAAGATACCAGCCGCCACTGCTAGTTCGTATTGTCTGCAATATAGAATTTTCTGGATTTTAAAGCATAAGGGCAGTTTCTGAATGGCTGCAGTCTCTGAAGTGCTGGGAGTGGTCTGTGCTAAATGGACAGTTTTGCTAGTGGCTGAAACAAAAGGGCAACTGGATAGCATTGACAAGGGCTTAATAGGCAAGGGAAATTCCGGAGAGGTTAACGTCTGTGAAGTACTGGATGTGATAATTGGTAAATGAGCAAGGACGGTTTAAAAAATGCTGAAGTGAATTGGCTGCGAGGCACCATTTGCAAGATCATAAAAGACAAACAGCAATTTTGTTTCAGCTGAATCATATGAAGAAGGTTAGTTTCCATATGTCAAAGGCAGTTTTCTGAAGCCTGTGGTAACCCTAAGTGGGCTGTTGATTGAAATTGGATTGTTAAGCTACAGAGCAGAAAGGCCACAGCCTTGAAGTGAGTTGGTACTGAGCTTGCGCAAGGCCCAAACAATCGGACTGTAGGGGTTAAATTGATATTTGTAGGGCATCATTATCTTACTCTTGTGAGCTAGGCTGAATCCGCAAGAGAAATGCATGGGTGCACGTGGAACAAATAAACAAAACAACATGTTTAAGACAACACATCCTCAGCCGCGGTCCGTGCAGGTAACAGCGGCGGGGAGGTGGGGCCGGGTGGGGGGTATTCCGACGGACGATGCCGAGGGAAAATTATTTATTTATTTTATTTTCCCTCGGCATTGTCCTTCGAAATCCACCCCACCCAGCCCCACAGCCCCACCGCCCCACCGCTGTTACCTGCACGGATCGCTGCTGCACATTCTGCAAAAGGTGCACAGTGCTGTTAAAATAATATGACTGTAGTAAATACAATCCAGCAAAACGAAGGAACTGTCAAGTAGCAATCAAAGGTTATAGCAAAATCCATTTGGCATTACTTTATTTAACAACATTAATACACAGCTCTCTTCAGTTCATGTCTTGTCTCAAAAGGGCCATCAAATTCAGCAGTGCATTCACTTTGACACTAAAAGAAAGCAATATCACAGCAGCTTGTTCAGGGGAGAGAATTTTATTTATGAAAGACGGATTTAAAAGTACATTTCCTGCTGACTTGTGACAGAATTACTCATTTCCGAAGGAAAAATTCTTGCCGAAAAGCACCTTTGTAAAAGTTGCTAATACTCCTGGACTCGTTCCTTAGACACTAGTCCACAGTATCCAACTGCAGGATGAACACCACAACTCTAGTTCAGGTCCATAGTAAAATGTCTGGTTCCAAATAGTCCTTGAGATTTCTCTGCGGTAGCCCAAGCTTCCTTTGTCCACATGCTTTTCTCTACTCCCCAGGCACAGGAGAGAAGTTTCACAGGTGCAGGAAAACTAATGTCCTTTTGCAACTTTATGTTGGACCTGGCCCCTTTTTCAGAATCACTTTCAGCTTTTTGCCTTCTGCCTTCGTTTTTGTTGTCATTAGGACTCTGTGCTATACTTCCCTGCTAACCAGTGGTAAAGTGCTTGATCTCCCTCTCTAAAATATGGCACAATTGGCATATAATTGATTTGCACCTTGAATTTACATGTAAGTCTCTAGTAAATGGTACTAAGGGCCACATGCATCAACATAAGGAATTGCGATTCCTAAATAGCGATTTTTAATGAATCGCTATTTAGGAATCGCAATTCCTTATGCATGTAGAAAACGTAAAATAAATTGCGATTCCTAAACATTACCTAATAGTGATTCGCAAATTGCGAACCGCTATTAGGTAATGTCATTCCAATCATTCCTATGGGCCTATAGGCCCATAGGAATGAATGGGAATGCATTCGCAGATTGCGAGTACCAAATTGGTAATCGCAAATTGCGAATGCAATTCCAAGGGTGCCAGGGGGCCTAAGGCCCCCCTGATGCACCCCCCCAAAAAGGTAAGTGTGCACATGTGGCGCACACACATGCCCTAAGGCCATGTGTTTGCGCCACATGTCACTTTGAAAAGTGCACTTTTGTGCATTTTTCAAAGAATTTGCAAGTTACCATCAACTTGAAGTTGATGGTAATTAGCGTTTCCTAAATTCACAGTTTGCATTTAGGAAAGGCTTGATGCATCGCCTTTAGGGAATCGCAATTTGCGATTCCCTAAATGCATTCGCAATTTAGATAATCGCAAAAAATTGCGATTACCTAATTTGCGAATGGAAATGGGTTCATGCATCAGTAAAGGGCTTTTTCTGGTCGCTAACGGGCCTATTCTGCGAATCGGCCCATTTGTGACCGGAAAAAAGCTTGATGCATGTGGCCCTAAATGTACCCAAGCCCTGTAAATTACATGCTATTAGTGGGCAGCAGCACTCATTGTGCCACCCACTAAGGTAGTCTTTTAAAACGTCTCAGACCTTCCACTGCAGCATGTAGTGCAATTTTAAACAGACATTTCGACCTGGCAGCATTTACCTTTTACCAGGCCTAAATCTTCCTTTTTAAAATCTATATGTCCCTCCTATGGTGTGCCCTAAAGGCTCATAGGGCAGTGTGTATTTTAAAAGTAGGACATTAGTCCTTAAGTTTTACATGTCCTGTCAGTGAAACACTCCTAAAGTTTTTTTGCACTGTTATAAGGCCTATCTCTCACATTGACTAACACTGGGTTACCTTTTTAAATGTAATACGTTCTAAGTCTAGATTGGGAGCAGATAGAGAAATGCTGTTTACACTCAAATGAATTTTAATTTAAAATCCTCTTTAATGGGGAATTCGGATTTCAGTTACAATTCTGAAAATACTATTTTCAGAAAGTTTGCATTATCTTGTCCCAACCAACTGTACCTTTCTGCGAGTGTCCTGAGTCACATGACTGCGAATAGCTCTGTCGTTGGGGTTTGTGATTGCTTCCAGACAGTGACACAAAAGGGACCTAGGTGTGGACTGGATGGGCCCTCCTGGCAGGATGACTGAGAGGAGCTATATTCAGCCCCACTTCATTCCAAAGGCCTTAGGCTCATGCTCACACAAAAGAATGTGACACAAAGCCGGCCTGCCTTTTGCCACCTTGAGACAGTTTGGAGCCTTGACAGGGGAAGGGAATACATTTCCAGAACCAGAGGTGGGGTAGTATGGGGAATCCCCCCAAATCAAAGGCTGACACCAGGTATAAATATTGGACCTCCAGATCCACTCATCAGCCACTCATCAGAACACTCCTTTGTATCTCTTGGTGGGTTTCACCGATGTACAGTTTCTGGCAGGAACAAATGATGCCATAGACTGCGCTCTTCGTCCGACAGTTTGAAAATACGTTGTGTCTCCACTTGATGTTCTCCAACTGAAATTCAGACCCTTCTAATGTTTGGTTGCACGCCACACATGTGCCACATTTATGGTGCCCTTCAATGGGTAATAGCATTCAGTGTTGGTTCAAATTACTTTCCTGGACCTGTGGACATTATAGAAGAAGGACTGCCCTGATGCTACCATCGGACTGCCCTGCTGCTTGAGGACTGCCTTGCTCTCTGAGAAGGAAGACTGGACCAGGCTAACCTGAGGGACTCCAAAGGTCAGATGACTGACCTCCTGTCCGAGATACAGGGACACAATAAGCTCTAGAAGCCTCTCTGCAACTGCCCAGCTGACCTGTTGCACTGGATCGGCCTGGACCTGCAACTAGACCATGCCTGCGCCCTGCTGGTCTCTGCTGGAATGAATTCCTGATCCCCAAGAGGTGTCTCCCTAGGTCCTGGTACGTTGGTTGGCCTTACTTGAGCTCCTCCTAAGAAGAAACGTGAAACCCTGAAGTTTTGGGCTCTTTGTGACCTTCAACAGGCCGGTTCTCGCCAAGACGCTACTGTATACGATGACCGCCAACACCTCTGCTACAGCTATGATCGTCCACAATACATGGCCTGGACATTGCACTCCAGAGATGACCATCTGCAATGCTCTCCCTGCTTCCTGCGGCTTCCTCAATAGTGAACAGAACTCTCCACACCAGACTTTGAGAAGGTAACTTTTTCACAGGACTAGTCTGATCCCTGTATCCAGCCTGTGCTCCATCGCTGTTGGCCCAAACTTGTGACTTCCCCTTGGTCTAACACAACCAGCTAACCGCGTGTGGCACTTTGTGCTTTTAGTTGCTATATCTACTTAAAACTTAAAAATGTAATATCTTTGGTTCTACTGATTTTTTTTTGTCATTCTATTATCATTTTATTTATACAAATTTACTCTATTTTTCTGAATTGCTTTGGGATTTTTCTTGTGTTGTGTTTTCACTATGTTACGGTTTGTGTGCTGCATAAATACTTAACACAGTGGGGCCGATTCCGATCTGGGTCGGAAAACTCTCCGACCGAGCCGGATGCGGAGAGATTTCCGACCGAGCCGGACTCCTGCAGTCCGACCGAGCGAGTACGATGCGGCCGCATGCTGCCGGACTCGATTCGGTCGGACTCCCATTGAAGTCAATGGGAGCCGGTCGTACGATGCGTACATGGGCTCCCAGTGACTCAATGGGTACGTCGCAAACAAGTGCGCCCCCTACAGTGTGTATGCGTCTGTGCAACTCGCACAGTACATGCATGTTTAGGGGGGACCCTTGGGTCCCCCCTGTGTTCGACTCGTACGGCTACGGGTGCAGGGGGGTCCGGCACGGATCCCCCAAGTCCGGCTCTGGGAGCTTTTTCGAGCCGGACGCTCCGACTCGATCCGGCTGTCCGACGCGTCCATCGTACTGGCTCGGTCGTAAAACGTCTCCATTGCGCGCCGCGAATCGAGTGCGAACGAGTCGGACGGAGCGGTTCGGACCCGGAAACGAGTCGGTCAGCGATTTCGCGTTCACTCGCATCGTACTTGCTCGCTCGGACGACTGTACGAATCGGTCGGAAACAAAGCCTCCGACTCGGATCCGGTAAAGCCGATTCCGATTCGGAGCCCTACCGACCGAGATCGGAATCGACCCCAGTGTCTCTAAATTAAGCCAGACTGCTTTTGTGCCAAGCTACCAGAGGGTTAAGCACAGGTTAATTTAGTGACGTTGTGGTTTACCCTGACAAGGATTGTGATTGTTGCCTGAGTGGGGCTTTCATCCTCCTCAACCAACAACACAGTTTCTTGCAGTGGGTAATCCAGTAAATTATCCCATCTTTTAACAGACATTTGCTAGCATTGAGTATGACTTACTAGTGAGGCTCCCACTGGTACAGTTTAATGAAAGTAGGGAGATGCCCATGGGTGAGTGGATGATGCAGGTGGCAGGAGAGGAGCAGAAGCTCTGTGGCAGCAGTGGTGCACAACAGCTTTTTCTTTTGGGGGGATCGACAAGCTCTTGGCAAGGCTCACTATACAGTTATCACAGCATTGAGGCGCCTTCATATTTATCACATAGTTCAAGGCTCCAGGGTCTGATGCCATCTCCTCACCAATGTGTGCAGTCCAGGGGACACCAAGCACTAGGTCAGTGCAGCTCCTGTTGCACCACTCACCTGAGGGAATCCGGGCACGGCCACAGTGCAGAAAGGCCAGGCCCCCGACCACCACCATGGGCTGCACTAACAGGCTCCTTCTCCAGCCACTTAGTGATCCATGCAGCTACCATGTAACATGGCTATTCCCCTAACCGTCCGCCCGACCTCTCTTCCACCACATAGCGCTGGGATGCTCCAGGGTAACCACGCGCTCTATAAATCCCCTTTTCATTTCATTTCATTTCATACAGATCTGTTATTGGCAGGCGTTGCCTTTCCAGAGAGGGGGGTTGACGCTGTATTGGGTCTGGTGAGTACAAGATCAGAAGATAACATACATAACACTATCCTATCTGGAAAATGCAACATCAAAAATTCAACAGAGATGAATGTGTTTGCGATACAGTGAGAACACAGTTATTGCGGGGGTTTTCTCCCACTAATCTGCGTATGCAATGCTGATGGTGAGAATGTTTATAACCAAATATGAAAATGCTATGCACATAGATTCATCACTCATTTTGAAAGGCACAAAAACTAATATTCTGCAATGTTAAACAAGGCATAACATATCTTATAGTGCTGCCCTTACATAGCCAAATTTCAGGGCCAATTTGTAGGTCAATATTGATATGTAAAAGAATAGACTGGCATATGGAGCATGGTGATAACAGGTATTAATGACAGAAAACATACAGCTACCTTGTCAGTAATAAATGTATTAGATCATTAGGCAAAATAGCAGATATTGAACTTACCAGTGTGTACCATCCGTTAGCTCTGTGGTGCCAATCCAGATGTTGTAGCACTGCTGGGTACAGAAGTCGATGTTGTGGCAGGTGATGGATGAGACAACAACACAGGGCCTTACAATGTAAATATAAAAGTAGTAGTGTATAATAGTGTAAAAGTGTACATGACAAGGTTGCATTTGAGTAAATTAAAAGACATGGCAACCCCATATTGACATTTCTATTTTGGAAAAACAAGTGAGAACAGTCCTCTATAGTGTTAGACAGCTTGTTAGCATATAGACGGACCTGTCTGTGTAGGTGGTTTGGTTACAAGACCTGCCCTATGTGTTACCCTGCTGCAGTTCGAATGACTTCTGCTCCAGGTGATGAAACCAATCTGGCTTATAAAGAATAATAAAATCAACATTTACACAACATGTATGAATTTATAGGGATTGTGTTACGGGGTGTTTATGAAAGGCTATATATGTGATGTGCAACTAAAAATGCAGGTGTAAGTGAATGACAGATATGGATGAGTGCTTGTAGGTTTCACTTTGTAGACAGAAAGAGTTATAGCTGCCAATTTTTCTAGGTCCATTCATGACTGCTTGCCAGTCCCTGTTTTTTCCTTAGAATTCTGGGACTTATAGTCTTATTTAACCCAGTATAAAACCAGGACTACGGGTCCCAGTAATTCAAAGAACAAAACGGCACTAGCTTACCTAGTCACGCATGGACATGGGAAAGTTTGGAGATACAGATAGCAGGTGGATGAGAGGGGGGTCATGATTTTACCTGGCAGTTGTCCAAAAGTGGCAGACCATATAACAGGTGGGGGTACATTGTTGAGAGGACATCCTTCATAAGGGTGGGAGGGATGGAGACAGGCACTCCAGGACGAACTTGGGCCAGCTGAATCCTGGAGTGCTTCTCCTTCACCCGCCTCCTCTCATCTTGCCATTTCTTCTTAATCTCCCTCATTGTGCAGACGTCCTCCACTAATGCATTCTCAGAGTCTGTGATCTCCTGCCATAAGGTTGCCTTCTTGGTTTCACTGAGGGAAAATTTAGGCAGGTCTTGTTGCTGCTTGTTGTATTTTAGCTTGAAAGGAAAGAAACAGATCCTGTGATGTGGGCAGTATTTATGTGGTTGTAAGTGAATGTGTGTCAGGGGTTCCTTATTTCTTTAAGGTGAATATCAATTTCCTATTCACTGCCATGCAGAGGTCTCTTATTTGCTGCCATATGGAGGTCTCTGCCCCATGTGCAAAAGTCTCCAATTCATTATCATGTTGAGTGTCTGCCTTAAGGACTGAGACTTTGTCCTAAGTGTGGAGGTCCCATCCGAAGTGAAATACAGTTGTGTGTTACATGTATTAACTACACAGTTGTAAATTATGGTTATTATGACTTCACCACCTAAACTGTGGGGATAGAGACATGGAGATTTACACTTTTGAGCAACTTTACACTTGGATTTTGTGAAGCCAACAGTAGCAAAGTTACTCAAAAGTACAAAAGTAACTTACACATGTAAATTACTTACAGGTGTAAGTTACCTTTGTGAATAGCCTCATGTATTACTGCTCACCAGTCAATTCCCTCAACCTCTCAGATTTCCACCTTTCACCTGCTATTCAGACCCAATCCCACCAAAGCTTCAATTTGAGAAATTACAGATCTTATCAGCACCTAATTCTTCATCTAATTCAACAATATCTTTCTCTTGGGTTTTATACTTCAAGGCAGTTTCTTAAGCAACACTTTGAAAGAAGCGCATCTTGTCCTTCTTGACACAATGACCCTCAGTCATCCAATTGAACCAACCCAGACCAAAATTGACATTGGTCAATCTGCTCTTCGCAGTCATACAATCTTTTTAATGACACTGGATTGGTCTGACTGTGCTACATTCGCTTCATGCACACCCCTGATACCAAATTCCTCCCCTGCTGTTATGCGGTCAATGAAACCACTGTACTGCTTCTTCATAGACATGCATTTGAGAACTCTCAAACAGGAATTCATCATCCTAGAGATCATATCTAACGTCAAAGCTGATGTCAACTTCCTCCTGCATTTAGCCTCATCCCATAAGCCAATATCAACACTCTGGAGGTGGGCTCTGTAAAACTAAATCTTCCCACATCATGAGGCCCCCACGAATTCACTGATGGTAAATGAGCTATGAGCAAGAAAAGAAACCCCACAATGCTCGAGATTAAAAATTAGAATCTCTCTGCTTCCCACACAGAAACATTATCTCAACTGCAAGTGCCAATGCTCCCTCAACAAAGCCATCAGGTATTGCCTCACTTTGTTCCCAAACGGATCTCAACTGATATTTGCACTGCCATCCATCAACTATTTACCAAAGCAAGACCACATCCATCACATATCTCGATACATCAAAGCAAGCTACATTCGTCCCTGACACCCCTCTATGCAATACACTGAAGTGATGCTTCTCAACATTTTCGTCTCATACAGATATTGTTAACAAAATTACTGCTCTCGAACCCACCACCTATTGGGATGAAATAAATGCACCTGCCACCTTAACCCCCCCTCCACACTGACAACACATTAAGGAGCTGAAGGGTTGGGTCTACAGGGTACCAAAAGAGCCAAACAAGTCAGCGATAAAGAGAAAGAGAAATTATGAAATTGACAAAGACAACACAGTGAGAGAGACTAATAAAGCAAGTGAGTTAAAAGATGAAAGGTGTAAAGATGAAAGAATGAAGTAAATGATGAAGAAAGGAAAGGTCAAATAAAGGACAAAAGGACATAAAGTGAAAAGGAAGAAGCAAAGAAAGATAGGATAAAGGAAAGAAAGGATGAAGAAAAGAACAAAGGATGAACAAAAAGGAATAAAGATGTAAGACAGGAAGAATGGTTGAAACGAAAATACACAGAAAAAGGAAGAAAGAAATGATGAAAAGTAGAAAGGAAGGATAAAGAAAGGAGCTTTGATGAAAGAAAGTAGTAGACAAAAACAGTGCTCAAAAAGAATTATAGATGAAAGGAATAAAGAATAAAGAAGTTAAGATGAAAGAAGGAAAAAATACGGAGATGAAGATGCTAACAAGGAACGAAAATGTAAGCCAAAAGAAGGCAATAAGAAAAAGAAAGAAATAGATGGAAAGAAAGAAAGACAAATAGCACAAAATGTGGAAAGGACTAATTAGAAGGCAAGAGAAAAAGAAACTGAGAGAAAAAGAAAATGAAACTCTTGCACTTGCATTGGAGACTGCCTCCTTCCCTCATCCTATTCTGATTCTGTCTATTTCTGCTTCCCACCACCTGCTATGGCATGCCCCTGAAAGGATCACCCAGTGACTTGTAATTTGCCCACATCAGTGTATTTATCGGTCCATGAACACCGAATAACTCAACATTAAGGAGCCGATTCACGAAAGCAATTTTGAGAATGTAAAGTAGTGCTCCACTAGTACTACTTTACATACTTATAAATGCAATTCGCAAATCTTTGTCTGGATATCTCTGCCGTCACCTAACCTATTGCTTATGTGCGAAATTCTCTGTCACAAGCGCGGAAAACTCTGCATGTGGATCGCTCCATTTTTGGTACAAATGTGTGATAGACAAGGGGGGATGTGGTTAAAGAAAATTTAAGGAGGGCTAAAAAGGAGTCACATGCAAATACTGAAAGATACTCACACAAGAGTACGACTATTGCTATTCAAAAAAATTACACTTAAATCTACTACAGCAGAGCTACTTAGAAAACAGGATCATGTCTACTTCAGCCAAGCCTTGGAGTAAGTCAAGCAGCACACATGGCCAATCATTGGTACTGCCATGCCCGCGCATAGAAATCAACAAGGGCAAGAAAAAACAGGAAAATAAAAGTATAAACATTTTTTAAAACATATTTTTTAATTTATTTAATTAGATACATGTTAAAACCATAAACACCATTTACTTTAGGGGCAACCAATAGAAAACACATATTGCAACAAAGCCTCAATAACATTCAACACACTTGCTTATGCTGGCATGAGAGAGAGGGAACAGTGAGGACTTTGCCACATTGATCAAAAGGTGAAAAAGAAATTTAACGTCATTATTGGGTTAGTGACTTAGGGCCATATTTATCAAAAAGTAATGCAGCAAGTCACCTTACTGTGCTGCACTGCGTTCCAGGGAAAGGGCAGGAATGCACTGCATTTATCTCAATAAGGCGTAATCCTGCCTTTTCCCAGCGCTGGTGCACAATGTGCTGCCGAGCGCCAACGCAGGCACCTTGCACCATGGTGCAAGGGTGCCTGTGTTGCAAGCAGGATTGTTTTTGTACAGGAAAGGGAACCTTCCTGCACAAAAACAATCCCCTGAGGCATATTTCTCTTTCTATGTGTGCCGCAGAATGCAGCACACATGGAAAGCGGAAGTACAGAGGAGAAATAAAGATATTTCTCCTCGTTACGCCTCCCCTAGGATGGTGTATCATTTTGGTGCATTCCCAGGTCTGGAAATGCGTCAAAATGCATAAGTGTTGCGTGGGAAATCCCACGCAGTGCCCATGGAACTCCTCCCTGGGGCAGAGTAATGCAACGCAGCCATTTGGCTGCATTACTCCTGATTTATCAAGCCACTCAGGGCCTTGCAAGGGGGGCTTGCGTGGCTTGATACATCACATTTCAAGGGTTGCATCGCTTTTGCAACACGCAACATGGTGTGAAAGCAATGCACCCCTTGATAAATATGGCTTTTATTTTCAAAATGAGTAACACCATATTATGAATTGAACACAACCCTCAAGATGTATTCTGTTTCTACTATGTCACTATGTCATGTACAAATCTGAGGTAATATATACTTACAATGCAGCAACTATAATTGTCCCTCATCAGATCCCAAGAGACTAGCCATGAATACTTTTGTCATCAGTCATCATCTTTTGTTGACTGACTCAAGTTCTTATTCGCAATCAAAAAGTGAATGTAAGGTTGGCATTGCTCACGTGATGAAAAGACTCCCGTGTACAAAGTGTACATTTGACAAGGTGAAAATAGATAAAGTATAATTGAGGGTGAAGAAAGGTGCTTCAGCTGTATATTGTTTAATAATAGACAGCCACTGTTAAAAGGTCAAATGTGGAAACAACAATAAACTTGCATGGAAAATGGGAGAGAAGTGCTTGACAAGGTCACTCTTTGTCACATTTACAGTTGCATTTCCTAAAAAAAAGTATTTTAATGTACATGAAGTAGTGGACATATACACTCATCAATTCTTTATTTTGTCAACATTTCTTTTCGGTTAGCAGTGCTGGCAAACCAGAGATGAGTAGGACCCAGGACAAAGAACAAGAAGGACATCAGCTACTAGGCAGGCATGGGAAGACTCAGCGCCATCCCTGAGGAGGAGGGACCTACCACCAGCTAGGAGAGTGTACGCCCCAAGAGATTCACTCGCTTTTAAACTAACCAACAGCTTGTCAAGGCTGTGGAGCCCACCAAGGGGGATGATAGAGGTGGACAACATATGTTAGGTGATGTGGGACCATGGAGGTCCTTCTCATCAAGAAGAGGAAACATCAGTGGTTTTCCAGGAGCAGGCCACACACCCCTTCCATGAGTCTAGAGGCCCCCGTCAATGACGGAGCCTACAGCTGCACCCTTGCTACATCTCTTTCTTCCACAAGCAACTGCCGGAAAGAACGGCAGCCATGGGTTACATTTGCCTTAGACACCTGAGCCCTCTCATGTTGACCCCTTCTGCAGCCCCATTGTATTCTACCATTGTTGCTTTCCAGGAGGCCATGAGGTAGGTGATTTCTAGGCAGCAGGCACCCTCTCAGGATGTGAATGAGATGATTGGGGAGTCAAGCAAACTGACCAGCATCAGGACATTTGCAGCCTCCTGGAGAGTTGGCATATTATCTTGTAGCACATTCGTCCTAGCCTGATGTTGTTGTGTCTCCCAGTTCTTCTGCCCCAGAAGTTTCTAAACCTACCCCAGAGTGTACAGTACCACGTATGTGTCTAGTCCTGCCCTGAGAGCCCAACTGTCTGCATCTGAGAAAGAGCGGGACTTTTTATTGGAGACAGTAATACATGTATTGATGTTACAGACTTACTAGATTGATCGATGGCAGAGGGCCGAATTTTTGTTTGCAGGACATCCCCTGATGTTTGATGGGGGGAAGGTAATGTGGACACCAGGGGCCGTTCAATCGCTGAAGCTGTGTAGATCTACATACACCAAGAAAAATGACAAATGTGTACACAAATATTCTCGGTATATAGTAACATTTATGTCATACACATGACATAAGAAGAACAAACAGGTCTTCTGTATCACAGCTAGGGTGAGAAAGTTGTTAATAGGAGACAAATTCTGACATGACGTGCAAGACTGTAAGGAAGTATGACATAAACATATCATTCATATGGTTGTGCATATTGCACAAGGCCTGGCTGTAGACTTACCAGTGTCTGCCACCCCTCTGTTTTGTGTGGCCAGTCCATATGTCAGAGCACTGGTTGGAGCAGAGAGGAGATGATGTCAGTTGGCGGATGAGCAGACAACACACTATATTCAGCAAGAAATATGAAATTAATGAGTACAATAGATGCCTACGGATATCATATAAGTGGTGATGTATGAATATCAGAATTGTACTGTTGTTATGTGTGTGGTTAGGGTGTGTTTTGATGTGTGCCATGGTTGCTGTCCTGCCACAGTAGATAATATTCCTGCTCCTGCTGTTGTACCAATGAACTTGAAATATGGACTTTATTAAAAAGAAAGTCCATTAAGATAACTGTACTCATTAGAAACTCATATGAGGAGAATTAAACTGTGCTTGAGAGAGGAGTGTTAAATGTGCCTAGATGTTCGATGGGAGAATGTAACATGACTGTGAGCAAGACATAGGGCCATATGTATCAAAGTTTGTGTTTGCGATTCTCAAATAGCGAATTTTTAAGAATCGCTATTTGAGAATCGCAAACGAGATGTATGTAGGATTCGCAAGAAAAATTGCGAATCCTACATATTCTTAATTGCGATTCGCAAATTGCGAATCGCAGTTAAGGAAACTCCTCCCCATTCATTCCTATGGGCCTAGAGGCCCATAGGAATGAATGGGAGGACATTCTCCATTTGCGATTAGCAATTAGAGAATCGCAAATTGAGAATGCAATTTCAAGGTTGCAAGGGTGTCCAAAGGACACCCTGTTGCACCCCTGAAATGAGCATGGGTGCACATGTGGCGCACATACATGCCCTAAGGGCATGTATGTGCGCCACATGCCACTTTGAAAAATGCAAAAAATGCATTTCTCAAAGAAATCGTAAGTTACCACCAACCTGTAGTTGGTGGTAATTTGCGATTCCTTAAGCCATAATCGCACAACTTAGGTGCTTCATACATTTCATTTAAGGAATCGCAATTAGCGATTCCTTAAATGTATTCGCAAAATAGAGAATCGCAATTTTTGCGATTCTCTATTTTGTGAATGCCTTTTGGGATGATACATCCCAAAAGGCTTGTTCCCATTCGCAAACGGGCCGATTCTGAGAATCGGCCCGTTTGCGAACGGGAAATGGGCTTGATACATATGGCCCTAATAGTGGTAAAATAGAGGGGTTAGGTCCTTATCTGGCCTTACATTCGGATTCCCTGTATCAAGCAGACCATATAGCAGGTCAAGGCGCGTGGAGGAGAGGATACATTCATGAAGAGGGAGAGACACAGAAGGGATCCAGGTCCATGTCCAGGAAGAGCCTTTACCACCTGAAACCTACATAACTCACCCAACTCCTCCTGTCCTGCCACTTTTTTGAGGTCCACTATGGTGCACATCTCCACCCCCAATGCATTGACAAAGTCTGTCACCTGCTGCTACATGGCTGCCTTCTCACCCTCTTTCTAAGGATGTATGGAGGAAGACTGTCATTTTCTGTAGCGTTTGACAGCAAAGTTAACTAGAAGGTATGTCTCCTCCTCAGTGAAATCCTATTCATCCTGCAGGCCGGATCAGGTTCTGAATGTGCGCAGTGTCACATAGTCCAAGTAGAAGAGGGCAGAGCTCAGTATGTGTGTTGAATTTATGTGTTTGCAGTGTGATTACTAGTCAGGTGTGCTATTTCCACATACTTTCCTTTCTGAATTTTCCATAGCAGAGGCAGTGATCTCCGCCTGTAGGTATAGATCTGAAATTCAGCCATAAAGTTACTATTGGTAACTTTACTGTCATGATTTCTGCTGTGGGGTGGAAACTCATAAATTTTATTCTGGGAGAGAGATTTCTATCTGGAATTGGGGAATACCATCTAGGCGGAGATCTCCGCTCGGGCGTAGTCAGAAATCTTCAAATGTGGAGATCTATGCATATTTCCCTTTGTGAATAATGCCCCCAGTTTCAGAGTTGTGTGCACGCTTTAGGAATGGTATGCATTTAGCATTCACTCTCAGAAGTGTAAGGTTCACTGCGGTGAATAACATGTTGTGAGGACTCTGGAGGAGACAGACGCTTTTCTTTTTGCTTCTCTGTTGCACCTGGGATCAGAAGTCGATGGCTGTCTCCCCTGTGACATACTCTGTCGTTTTGCCCAATCTCTTTTTTTCTCTCTGTTTAGGATAAATAAATTCGTAAGCTTTTACACCTAAAAGCTGAGATTTCTGGCCATGAAACACACAAATCTGGACTCATCACAGGAAAGGTGGATTGATACCAAGGCCCATGGGTGTCTGGTGAACCAGCACTTTTAAGAGAATATTTTCCACACATTGATTTTGATACAATCTCTGCTGCTGTGGAAATACTGTTGGACCTGCATGTACAGTCACAGTATTTGCGGCAATGCTGCAACCCGCTTTGTATCTTTTTATCTTGTTTGTGCTGCGAAGGCTCGCTGTTTGTTACGGCCCCCTCCGGCCCCTTTAGATTAGATTTCGGAGGGCTGCTTTATGCATGTAAAGCACATTCTTATCTCAGAACCTCCCAGCGTCACAGAATAAATGTAAGCAGAGCTTCCCTCCACCAAATAATTGCTAGTGTTGTGTCAACGGAAATCGATGCTTGTTGTAGACTGACCTTACCAAGCAGGAACCGAATGCAATCCATGGAGACCTAGTGACCGCGCAGGAAAATCTCCAAGGAACAATTTCTTCGTAAACAACTATGCTCCTGCTTTCTCTCTAACACGTGGGCAATTACTTTGGAAACAAATTGTTGATTTATTCTGACCAGGTAGTTTTCACACTTAATACACATCACATATGAAGATTGTTTAGGTCACGGCCAGACAGCGCATACGCTGTCTCGTAGAGACGTGTTGTGTTCTATCTGTGGGCTTACAGGCTGCCCATCTCCTGCCATTGCTAAACTTCAGTGTCACTCTCATTTCCTGTGATGCCATTCGTCATGGCATGCAGGCGTCATGTCCTCTTCTTCTGTTTGACCCTCTCATAGCGCATGGGCCTAGTACATGTCTCCTTACCCTGCTCCCAATTTGCGGAGCAATTTTTTCTTTGCTTTCAAGCACTCCATTGGAGTACTTGTGTTTTCAGGCCGTCTCCCTTGTACATATTCACACATGCCACTAAAATACATGCACGTGTTCATAAACAAATGCATTTCGGTTTTAAAACACGAAGAGCACTTGTTTTTTTTTGTTTTTTTGTATGATCCAATGGTATTGGAGCGCTTGTTCTGTCCACAATCTTGTTCTTTGTTTACAAGCACTCCATTGGAGTACTTGTGTTTTCAGGCCGTCTCCCTTGTACATATTCACACATGCCACTAAAATACATGCACATGTACATAAACAAATGCATTTCGGTTTTAAAACACGAAGAGCACTTGTTTTTTTGTGTTTTTTTGTATGATCCAATGGTATTGGAGCGCTTGTTCTGTCCACAATCTTGTTCCTTGTTTTCAAGCACTCCATTGGAGTACTTGTGTTTTCAGGCCGTCTCCCTTGTACATATTCACACATGCCACTAAAATACATGCACGTGTACATAAACAAATGCATTTCGGTTTTAAAACACAAAGAGCACTTGTTTATTTTTATTTTTTTGTATGATCCAATGGTATTGGAGCGCTTGTTCTGTCCTCAATCTTGTTCTGTGTTTTCAAGCACTCCATAGGAGTACTTGTGTTTTCAGGCCGTCTGCCTTGTCTTTATCATGCAGTTGCATGAGTTGGCATAGGTGGTGAGCTCTGAGGGGCGAAGGAGCATTTCTTACTTACTCTTCTGGGCCCCGCACATACTGGACCTGCATGAAACTTCTCTTCTGCAAGGGGTTGGTTATATGGGGTGTATCTAGGGCTTTAAGTGGGATGAAAAATTGGGGGGTCTCCCATAGGGGCGTGGCCAATGTAAGTAAGGGCGTGGTTTAAAACACTTAAGCTAAAAAATCTGTACTTAGCATAGGGTGCTGTCCCACTGATTTTTCTGCGGATGTCCATTCATCCAGATATATAACACAACAAGTAACATTACACCTACATCAAGCCAGGGCTACTGGCTTTGTCAATGGTTGTAAATTGCATAAGATGAATAAGCAAGAAATATGACTTTGTTGTACATAATATTGAAAATGTTTCTGTTGTTGTGGGTGAGGTTGTGGCGCAAGACTAGAGCTGCTGACGTTCAAGCAGAAAAAGCAGGTTCAAGCCTCACTCATCTCAACATCCTGTGCTTCAAAACATGAATATGCCCTTGTGTAGCGTAACTGGTGCTCATGTTTGCATTATATAAAACTGAAAATTAGTCTCTTTGAAGTTACATCAAGAGCAGTGACGGATGGTACTATTGCAGAGTTAAGCTTTTTTTCCCTCCACCCTGAAGGTAAAAATGGAGATCCCGATAGGGACCCCTCTCGGCACCTGCTTTTAAAAACTGCCGGTGCTGAGCACCGGCAGGACCCGGCCCACTTAAAGCCCTGGTTGTATCATAAATCTCTGCAGCCCCTGTGGTGCAGGAGGGTCCCTCACCCTTCAGGTGCCCCCCAACCCTACAGGCAGGCTTAATTCAGCTCATGGTCAATGAAAAGTTGTGAGCTATGGGAGACTCAGGTGCTTCTTTTCAGATTCTGAAGGGGGAGGGGTCGTTATTTTATGATATGTCAGTGGGCAAATGGTGAGAGTGAAAACACTGACTCACTTAGACACTCCATGGAGGGTCAGCAGTACATGTAATGCCTCCAGGACTATGTACCAGATGGAAAACAGAGGAATTGGAAGACTTGAAAAACAGATAGTCCTCTGCTGTCACATTGTACTTATAAACGATTCTGTCACAGAGCACCCACCTCGCACCCACTAGCAGTCCACTGAGCTGCTGGGCTACAAGGGGCATGTTGTGAGGCCAGAGACACCCCCACCCATACTCACTTCATGGAAGGTCAGCAGCATCCATGGACATGGGACCGTGTGCCACCCACTCTCTACTGAGAGATGGGAAGCTGAGGAACTCGAGACAGCCCACCACCACCCAAGCCGCACTTTTGCTGGTCAGCATTCTTGCCTCAAAGTAGCCAGCATTACTCCTACATATGCATCAAGGGGTTCATTTTGGAGCTACACAGAGAGCTGACAATTATAAGAAAATTAATTTTTGGTAAGATTCAACAAGTAGCTATCTTACGTGTGAATTCTGAAAAAATGGATGAAGTGCATTTAGATACAATATGTGTTCGTCATACAGTAGAAAACTAGGAAGAAATAAAAGTCAGGCCAAAATATATATTCAATCCAATATGGTACAATCCAAAGTTTTCTATTGAAATAAAATATATATATGAAGGTTCTAAAAAAAAAAAGGGTGAGTGACCTCACCATGCCCATGTGTTACACGTGTTTAATGAATTATCAAAAATAACAATAAAAGGCACAAGAAAATATATTGGCTTTATAACAAACTAGATCCTGGCTTTAACTAAATTATTTAGTAAGTAGGGATATAGTCAGGAAAATTAGGCAACACGTAGGATTCGAAATGGATTTAAAACTGATTGCAAGAGCAGTCCAATAGTGAATAAATCAATGGTTTGACCCCACGAAGACCAAGTAATTCAAGTGTACTCTTCATCAGGACTAAGGTGTCAAAAGCAGTCAAGTGGTAGTACCCTTGGGGTAGCAGATAGCGAAACAAAGTGGAACTAATGACTACATGTACAGCTCACTCAGTGAGGTTCTGTTCCTCCAACAGGGATGGCTGCCCTACCTTTCCAAGACCCTCAATCCCCTTTCCATTCTGGAAATTGTCAGACACTTACTGCAGCCTAGCCCTGGAGTAACTTCCCTTTCAGTGAGGCCCGAAGCAAAAACGCAGGTGCCCCCTATCTATGACAAAACAACCTAAGGGGGCACCTGCGTTTTTGGTCCCGAAGTCAGCAGCCATCCAGGGAAACCTACTAAACCCAGACATTTCTGAAAAGTAGACATCCGGGGGAGTCCAGGGAGGTGTGGCTTGCATGGATCCCCAACGTTGTTTTGCCCAGAATGAAACATGAGAAAGTGGGAAGTTCATGACACTTAATTAATAAAGTGTTGGTTATAAGATAATACATTTGTCAAACCAGATCATTCTGCAGTTATGACAACATTTCTAAACATGTCAAAAAAAGGTCAAGCTTCTAAATCACGTTTTGCAGATTTCAGCAATATTAGGTTTGGCTTCTAGTTAAAGGAAAATTGCTTCATAGCTTTTCTATGGCCTACACGAGTAACTATGATTGCATATTGTAAATCAGCACATTTCAAATACGTGTCTTTTTCTGCATCACATTTTATTTTTATCTTTGCGTATTAAACGGGAGACATCGTTTAGTTTGCATTCGATACATCGCATGCCATTACAACGCGGTCGTTATAACGACCGCGTTGTTACATCGCATACGATTACATCGCAAGTCGTTACAATGACTTGCTGTAGGGGGCAGAAGGTGTTGGATTTACAATCCAACACCTTCCCTGCTGTTGCACAAACTGGAGTAGGAATAGTAAATTATACTATTCCTAAGTCCAGCGCGCCCCCTACAGCAAGTCGTTGTAACAACTTGCGATGTAATCGTATGCGATGTAACAACACGGTCGTTGTAATGACCGCGTTGTAATGGCATGTGATGTATCGCATGCGTTCTAATGACACATATTCTATTAAACTACTAGATTAATTATTTTCATGTTAATTAGTTAACTCTCCCACAGGGAACCATGTTTTTCCAGTAGATAAATTGTGCGTTTACATAGTAAACTCTATTCCCCCTATTGCAGATTTCCCTGCCTTCAGTGCAGATGTAATCTACATTAGTAAATCCCACTCAAGGATGGGAAGTGGGCAATTCAAGAAGTGGTTTGCCCGGGGAGTGTGGGAACACTCACAAACATGTATGTTTATGGACATACACACATTTTAATTCTATCTCTTTCCATCCTGGAATTGGTTGGAGATTTAATCCAGACAAGGGCTGGAGTAGCTTCCTGTCTAGGAAGGGAAGTCGAATGTAGGGGAAGAGCTTTCTCCACAGGAAAAATGTTTCCCTGTACAGAAAATAACAAGTGTGCATTTCTCTGTGTGGATTTCTACCCTTTTTTAGAATCGCACGAAGTGGAAGTTGGAGCCTGCCGGAATTGTCATATGGCATTCATCAGCTACCTCTCCTCACAGTGCTTTCTGAATTCCCCGAGTAAAGACCCAACTCTCTTCAAGTACCGAGTCACACAATACAAGATATGCTTGACGTGACTAAAAGTTACTTTTTCTGCAAACCAGCTATCTATGCACAAATTAACCAGTCTACACATTGCATTGTTTGTAGAAAGCTTACAAAATATCCCTAAGTGTGAATATCAAGCAGTGCTTCTGGCATTGCTTGTCCTTTCGTTAATAAGGTAAAGTATTGATCCCAATGCCCAGCCCATGATACATACTACTTCAATTTGCGATCACATTAAGGCCTCTACTACATGTTTTGTGTAATCCCCGATTTGGCAGGAGACATTTTCCCACCAAATAAAAAATTTCCGGGAAATGTAAGTGATGCAAGAGTACTGCCCTCACGATCCCCTGTTAAGGAATTTCTCTAGGTGAAACCTGCGGGAATGTCTCAGCGGAAAAATTATGCATCTGGGAAATTACCACAAGGATCTGGTGCAGCCATCATGATTTTCACTGTAATTCCTAAATTCTCAGAAGTAAATCATGGTCCCACTTAGGGCCGGACTGGCTACCGGGCGTTTTGGTGTGCTGCCAAGCTGGGGGCTGATTTCACTGCGGTGGGGGCTGATTTTGTTGATGGGGACCTGCGTGTGCTTCAAAATAAACAAAGCAAAACGAATGGTTTTAAGCACACGCAGGTCCCCATCAACGAAATCAGCCCCCAGCTTGGCGATACAAAAGGGGATGATGGACGGAACGTTTGAGCCAATCAAACACTCACCCCCAGTCAACTGATCTGGGTTTAATGCATCATCATTCTTTAGCTCACTCCACCACCCCAGTTCAGACATGGCCATATGCAAATCAGTCTGACCCTGTGCCTCATGGGAACAGTCCAGCCCGAACTGCCAAGCCATGTCTTCCCTGGACCGGAAACAAGCATCCTAGGACCGGTTTCTGGCATTCCAGCCGTCATCAGCCAGGCTTGCTTGAATCCAGTGGCAAAGTGAGCAAGGGACCCACGTCTGGGCATACCCCCGCCAACTTAGGGCGAACAAAGCGATACAAAAGGGGATGATGGACGGAACGTTTGAGCCAATCAAACACTCACCCCCAGTCAACTGATCTGGGTTTAATCCATCATCATTCTTTAGCTCACTCCACCACCCCAGTTCAGACATGGCCATATGCAAATCAGTCTGACCCTGTGCCTCATGGGAACAGTCCAGCCCGAACTGCCAAGCCATGTCTTCCCTGGACCGGAAACAAGCATCCTAGGACCGGTTTCTGGCATTCCAGCAGTTGGCAGCACAACAATATCGGTAATTATGGGCATTTATTTACTGATGCAGTATTACTGTGAAGGTTAGAATGGGGTCCTATATATAGCAAATTTCTATTTACTGGTGAACATTTTGGATGCACCAACTAGACATGCATGTGCTAGGAATTTCACGCATGTGAATCAGCACTGTAGATCATTAGTATCTGTAATTGTGTTTGTGTAGCGCCTACTGCCCCAGACGAGGTGTTGAAGTATTTTACGGCGAGCAGCACGCTACTCCAGAACCCAAAATGGATTAGTGGTGGATCAGTATAGGGAAATATGAGTTCATTTGAGCGGTTGACAAGCGAGTCTGTTAGTTGGATTGAATAGGATAATGGACGGATAGAAGAGGGAAGAGTCTAGAAAGTGTTATTTGGGAGATAATAGTAGTAAGATGAGGTTTGGGATGAGTAGAAGAAGAGATGGAGGAGGGAAGAGTCTCTAGAAAGGGATTAGGGAGATCATAGTGGTAAAATGAGGTTTGGAATGAGTCAAATGAGGAAATATGAGGGAAGAATTTAGAAAGGGTTGTCTGGGAGATCATAGTAGTAAAATGAGGTTTGGGGGAAGCCGAGGAGGGACAGAGGAGGGGAGAGTCTAGAAAGGGTTATTTTGATCATAGTTGTAAAATAAGCTTTGGGATGAGTCAGAGAGTGGAGGTAAAGGATATATTAAGAGAAAGGTTTAGGGTGAGACAGAGTAGAGCACTGGACAGAGTCAAAGTTTTTTATTTTTCTTCTACAGTAGGAGTAAAGTAATAAATATATAGATACATAACTACATTGAAAGGGTATACATGTACAAGAATGATAATATATTGAGATTTAAAGTTGTATTGTATAAACTCAGACTTTCAAGTGTTGCTGTACTTGAAGCTTATTTATTTCGTATTTTTATAACTAATTGTTTTTTTAATTTAATTATAATTTGATATTTTGCTCAATATTTCAATAGTGAAGCACTTGTAGATAAAATTTGTATGATAATATTTACATATTGTGATGGATAAAGAAAACAGAGACCCATAAATATCTAATCAAATAACTTATATGAAAACTATGCAGTGACCTATATACATGTTAAGCATAGAATAATATATATATTTAACCATAAGTAATCTATACGCTTGTTAAGCAGACCTTCTTCTTTATTGTTTTTCTGAAACAAACGCTGCGTTAATTAACCAATGCCTCTTACACACAGGGTGTTTTCTCCGAGTGCATCAGAACATTGTTCTGCTTGCTCAGATCTGCCGTGAATTGCATGGCGGTCAGCCAGAGAAAGTTAGTGGCAGTCACCATGCCATTTGAAGGGTGTGGTTATTGCTACTGAGACCTGGTGGCCCTGTGGTGGATGGGTAAGTGTGAGTTCTGCCAAACTGCAAACTGAAAATGAGGTCCTAAGTCTATTGCAAGACTTCAGCATTCAGCAAAAAGCACCAGAATGCGTAACCTTATTAAAACTCATTTGTTGTGACTGCTCAGTTATAATTGTGAATAATCATCCTTATCCATTTACTGAGCATAAAACACTCCTCTATCAGGTACCTTAATGGTGGTGATAAGGTATCCCGGTGACTCTCTATGGACTAAATTCCTAATTGTTTTTACTAATCTGTCTATCGTATATTTAGATTAAAACACAATGAAGTGAAGTGTAAGGCAAAAGACAGTGTGTGCATATAGAGTGAAGGGTCAAAGTGATAAATTAGGGTTATACTATGCCACTATTACAAATGAATTTATTATACGTTCTACATATCATACACAAAATCATGGACCCTTATGACTCTATAGGTATCAAACTTTTTCCTGTAAATGTCGTCTATGATAGTCTTTCATGAGGACAGGGTTTGATTTCTAACATCCCTCATTTCAAAGGTAGACTAGCGCATTTCTTACTTTTTATGGTGTGGCAGAGACAGCTTTAGCTGCTTACCAGAGTTCATATGATGATATACAGGTACCATTGGTAGCTGTGCCTCTGTCCTCTTCAGGCATTTATTGTTGAAAGTGCCATTTGCATTTAGGATCAGTCCAAATGGCAATTGTTCTCTTTACCCTCATGCTAGTGGGTTTTAGGTGTATTAGTCCACCTAAAGAGTGCTTACATTACAATGAAGGAGCTCCCCTTCGCCTACTCCTAACCTACATTTCTGCTTTTATCCCAACTTCCTCTCCTCCCTCTACTCCTATTCTGACTCCTAGCCATTCACCCACTTGTTTCTCTATTCTTACCTCCTCCCTAAGCTGCTCATAACCCCAAACCTACCCGATACTATTACTACCCAAACTCCTGCTCCTTCTTTCTAACTTATGCTCATACTCAACTCCTTCTCTCACTCACACGCATACTCTTACTACTCCTTACCATAGCCAATATTTAAAACTGCTCTTGTAGTTACTATTAACTTTGGACTTGAAACAGCTTTAGTTGCTATCCAGGGTTCATGTGGTAAACAAAACTAAAATACATGAAGGTGCTTTGAAGCCAGCACTCTTCAGCCATTGGTTTCTTTGGTTCTGCCCCCACCAGCCACTTTTTGATGGAAGTGTGATTCAGATGTTATTTTCTGTTTACCATCATGCTTTTGGCTAATTGGTATACTAGTTTGCCTAAATAACGCTTCCATTGCAATGAATGTATTGTGAAGTGTCCATGCACTTCAATGAAGTCACAGGTCAATGCCTACTGTGAATCTACACCTACACCTCTACTTTTACTCCTACCCATCACTATTATTATTTATATGCCCACTCATATTTTCTTGCTTTTCTCATACATTTATTTTTACTACCTTTATACCCACTCCTACTTACTCTTACTCTTACTCTTATACCTACTCTTATTTCAACTTTTCAACTTTCTCCTACGTAATCCAACTCTTGCTCCTCATTTTCCTCCTTTTCCTAATCAAATACTCTTACTTCTTTGATCCCTTCCTTTCCACCTCCTTCTATCTTGCCTAATATTTCTACCTACTGGTTTTACCTCATCTACTCTTCTAATATTACTCCCACTCCTACCCCTACCCCTGCTCCAGATCCTATTCCTACTCCGACTGCTACTCTCCTGCTATCTTCAATACTCCTTCCTCCTGTACTCACTTGTACGTCTCTCCTTACCAGAGTACATGGACTGGGCCACTTGCTCCTCACTACAGCTGACCAACTCTTTGTCGTTTTGAAGTCAGTCTACAGCACTGGAAGCATAGTTATTTCTGTTGACTTACTCCACTGATCTACCACGGCCTTATGTGCAGGCCCCCATAGATATCATACTGTTTAAGCATGAAAATATAACCCAGGCAACTCCATGGAACCCCCATTCACGATCTACCATTGAGATATTGGTTCCTCAAGAACACACAGTTATCTCCTGACAGGTGACATAAATTAGGAGGTGGTCTACAGTCATTCACAGAGACAACTTCAAATACAGATCCATGATAGATTCAACTGATTCAAAATACAAAGCACTATGTTGCTTCAATTTCCCCAAGCCCTTCTCCTGGCTCGAGAATGCCTCTGTGCACGGAACAGATTGGTTAATATTCAGCCCCACACTTCACTTCATTTAAATAACTTTTGTCCAGGTTCGAGAGGCGAGGGTATGCCCAGTTGTGGGTCACGTGCTCACTGTGCCAATGGAACCAACTGCACCTGACTGACAATCCCCCATCAGGGTAGAACTGATCTTGGGTTGCTTGTGTTTCGGTTAGGGAGGACCTGCCTGGCAGTTTGGGCTGGACTGTTCCTATGGGAGCAGGGTCAAGACCAATTTCCATATGGCTGGGTCTAAACTCAGGGGGCGGGGTGGACAAAAGAACAATGGGTTGGAATGCTAGCCTGAGCAATTGTCAGTGGTTGGACTTAATGCAAGAATTCTTCCCATCACCTTATGTGTGTTTTACAGATTCAAGAGGAGGCAATTTTATCATGTTCCATAGTTAATATCTGTAGATTCACTCTGTTTTTGTCTGACAGGCCTTCTACCAGGGGGGGCTCCTCCATTAGGGTGGAGGAGCATCGCCCCACTGCTTTCTCGAGGGGCTAGAAGCAGAAACATAAAATGGTAAAACTACCATTTTATGTTTCTGCTTCGAGCACTGCGAGAAATCAGGGGAGGAGTGGCTTGCCCAATGCTGCGGGCCCTGACTGTTTGGTTGGCCCTCTGGGGCCGACCAAACTAGTCATGCGCACTCTCCCTTTTCTCTATGTAGGCTGTATGCAGCCTACATAGAGAAAATGGCCTCCCCTTAGGCGCCCGGCTGGGCGCCGTCCCCACCAATCACAACGCTGCCATTGCAGCATTGTGATTGGTTTAGGGGAGGGGAGGGAGGCTGCCTGTGGCTGCTTTCTGTTCAGGAGAGCAGGAGGAAATCACGGGACCCGGCCGGGAGCTGAGACGGATGCGGGACCCGGTAAGCTAAGTTTTATTTTATTTTAGTTACACCCCCGCCTCTCCCCCCCGAACCCGTGTGAATCCCCCTCTCCCCCCGCGTGTCAGTCTATTTACCAATGATACAATCAGTTCTGTCAATCTATTGGCATTAAATAGTAGAAAAAAGGCTTTTAAGGCGGAAACCGAGGGAGCCGGATAGAAAAATAGGGTGCGGGTGAAGAGGCAGGGTGTTTTTCACACTATTGCTTTGATTTGATGGACACTAGAATGTTGATCGCCTTTATGGACTGTTACATTGTAACATTTTGGCAATTCAATTTCATTAAAAACATTTTGTAACCAATTGCCTTTCCTATCAATAAATATTTTATTTATTCACGGTTCATAGACACATCGTTGCAAGCATTTGCAAGCAGTACACACGTAATTAAAGTTTCTAAATTCCGTAGTAGAGGCTGGATGAATCCTGCCACCGGAGCCCACCCACGAGTGCCTTGTGTGGTCGGTACCTATGGTGAGAGCTCCTGTTGTTCCTTCAGTCCCGTGCATGGGCCCCTCTTTAAGGTATTTAGGGGCATATTCTCAAGGAGTCATCGCCGATTTATCGGCACTTTAGCGCCGCAAAAGTGGTGATAGACATATCGCCCCATTCACAAGCCGGTGCAAACTGCCGACATCGCCAGTTTTCCTGAGCTAGCAACCGCAAAAAACATCACCACGGATGAGTGCGACAACTAAAGCTAATGATATGCAGAGTAGGCGTTCCCGTGCAAAAACACACGAAAACACCACTTCGCGAGATTCTCAACGACCAGTCAGATCTGCGATGCGAACCAAGGACAGGCGATAAGGCGCGTTAGCAGCAGGGATTTAACACCTGCCTTTTGCTGGTGTTAAGCAGGACAACTACCTGCAGTATGAAAGGGAGCCCAGCCCAGAGCCACATCTGAAGACCAACAGATGCCATGGAGCTACTGATCATGCAGCTCGGAGAACCAAGAGGGCCACAACACCCACCGCCACCACTCCCAGGCCCCCCCCCCGGACCACCCCCCAGATTACCACCCAGGCAGTGCAGGACAGCGGACGACCCTAAAACGCACCAGCCCCAGAGACTCAACGCCAGAGGAAGCCATTGGCCAACACAGGCTCAAAAGGACAACCATCCTCCGCATCCTGACCCACATTGCCCACAAGCTGACGGTACCAACACAGCGGAAAACCTACATCCCCCGCAGACAAAGCTGCTGGCTGTGCTGCACCTGTTGGCCCCTGGTACCTCCCAACCAACAACTGCCAGAGTCGGAGGAGTCTCACAGCCAGCCCCATCAAACTCCCTCACACATGTCATGGATGCATGTCCACAAAAGCAACGGCGGGCCCCTGTATCCGCACCACACGATAGTTCCAATTCGTAGTGTACCTGCACAACCAACCCCAACGCCAGCCGTGCTAGACTCCTCCGTGCCCCAGATCCAAGATCGTAGTAACCAAAATGTGGGTGCGCCAGGTCATGAAGTCCAGTAGTCAACAGTAGTGTAAAAACAGAACTTTATTACAAATACACAAACAAACAAAACGAAAAGCTCAGCCAACGCGTTCCATTCCCAACGGGGAACTTCAACAGGGCAACGTGTCTTCAGAAACCCGTGGGAGAAATGGTGACAATGGTCAAACTCCTGTATAGTCACATGCCTAATCTGGTACAGTGTACTGCACTTGGACAAACCGGAAAGCTCACAGGCCTGATAAATCATGCATGAGAAGACCGTAACAGAAGTTCGTGTGGCCGTAACCATCGTAGGAATGAAGAGGAAGGTAACGACCACACGAACTGCTGTTACGGTCACATCATGCAGGACTCATCATACCTGAAAGCATCACGGTGTGTGTCAGCTCGATACCCCTGCCCCTCACTCCCCCACATTGCGCAGGAACATCTTGAGACCACGCAAGGGAACTACGCCTTAGCTGGCGTCACGCACGTGTTGGGGGCAATTCACAGCACACGTGTACGACTTGTGCCCCCTGCCAACACTGCAAACAATCACTGCAACAGCAACCACACGCATTCCATCAATGTGCATACAAAAGTGGACCACCGTGGCCTGTCCACCAATGTCGTCGCATGATTCCCACATGTCCGCAAGTCCGCCACCAACCAGCGCTTTGAGGATGGCCCCCATGGAAATGCACTGCCCATTGGCAAGTACCAACTGAACACACCACACACCTCAACTCCACAATCCCCAACTCACAACTGTGGGAATGCACACGTCACAAATCCACCACCAAAGTGACTACTGCGTGTGTCTCAGTCTCCGCCACAACCTGTCCATAGGCCTACACACACGTGGCTGACCACCTTCAATGGGCACATTCACACTGGAGATGAGGTGGCTACGACCCAAACCAACCAGCGCACATCACGTCATCGCATGCAGGGTCGTGTCAGCCAGGGCGGCGCCCCCCACCCAGCCACGAGTCCGCCGCCATGACCGGTGGTGCCTGCGCGATCCTGTGCGCCTGCTGCACCCCAGCCCTGGTCCCCAGACCGGTCCTCCGCCCAGCGATGACTGGCCGCCCCAGCGCACCCAGGCCTCAATGCTCACCAGCTGCCACCGGCGTGTCTCCAAGAGGGCCCACCACGTGCCGGTGCATTCTCCTCAGCCGATCGCTGGATTCCGCGCCACAGGCCCCCAGCGCATCCTGTGGCACCGCGGAGTCATGTGTGTGCTGACTGCTGCCTTCGGCGTGCACCACGGTCCAGCATGGCTCACAATTCAAATCGAACCACGATTAGCAGGACGGCTCATCGAGGCCTACTCATCATCGCAGGCTGCACACCCGCTCAGTTCTTCAGGTGCCACTAACCCTGTGCAATGCAAGTCATTGTCACGTGGCGGTAGGCCCCTGCCAGCCGCAGTGCAGCGGGTGCCACTAACCCTGTGCAACGCAAGTCATCGTCACGTGGCGTAGGCCCCTGCCAGCCGCAGTGCAGCGGGTGCCACTAACCCTGTGCAACGCAAGTCATCGTCCTGTGGTGGGAGGCCCGTGCTGGCCGCAGTGCATCGGGTGCTACTAACCCAGTGCGCCACAAGTCATGGACCCTTCATGATTGAGTCTCGTGGTGCGGACGCCATCATGTCATCTCCGGCAGTGGGGAATGTTATGTGCTAGGCCCCTTTTATTGGCAGGGTCACATGTCCTGTGAAGCCTGTGCTGGATGGGTGTGGTGTGGGTGTTAACCAGCCCTCAGGGAGTGGCTGTGCATGCTGACAACTAGACCAGTGATCAGCAGATCACTACAGGGAAGACCTGGGACATGTAGCTTTGTCCCCCCCCTCTGAGTGTAAGCGGAGTGGACTGGCCTGGCGTATGGCAGGCCAGCGTAGGGGTGGGAACAATGACCCCGGGGCTCTGGGTGTGCTTCAGTTCTGGGCTGGACAAGGAAGTAACTGATGCTTGTGTCTCTGTTGTAGTGTCTACGCCACCCCGACAGCAATCAGCAATGTTGCACCCTGTGACTCAAGTCCCACGACATGAGCAACATGGACGTAAGGGGGAATCACTGACCCTACATTCATCCCTACTTTCATATTTGAATGATCAACGACATGAAACATCTGTGCGATTCTGAATGTTTAATTCACATCCAGTGGAGTGTTGCAGCTGGAGCAGTACAGGGCCATGCAAACCCCACTTCACATTATTGGCCCGTGGAGGGCCAGCCAGGGTCCTTCAGGGAATGACAAGTACATCGGAAGAGTTCAGTCTGCAGTCTGATCGCTGTGTCATTGGTAACCAAACAGAAAATGGCAGTCCATGTCGAGGTCCAAGGTGAGTGTCGTAGAGTGTATCGGGGGACAGTGGAAGGTGATGATGCAAAGGGCAGAACCAAGCAGAAACAGGCCATATGGCGGAGATGAATGCTACTGCCTCCTCCTTACCAGTAAGGTTGATTCACCCGCATCTTCGTCCTCTGATGTCACATGTGCCTCACACGTGGGTGGTGGTGGAATGTCAGCCGCACTGTGTGCCACTGACACGTCAGGGGCTGGAGGTGGACTGCCTGCCGCACTGTGAGGCACTGACACATCAGGGGGCGGAGATGTGAATGTAGAAGCAGCAGCAGCATTCATCTGCGCAAGGCCTTGAGGCAGCAATGCCATGCTGATGTGCTGCAGGGCATGGAAGGTCCCAGCCACAACTCGCTGGTGTGCAGCCGTGGCAGCCATTCTTTCCGCCGTCATCCGCTTCATGTTCTCCATGAGCCCCCGCATCTGTCCCAACTCCCGGCTGACATCGCTGGAGCCACTCTGAGTGGACAGTTGTTCTTGTCTCAGTATCATGACTCAAGCGATGTCAGCCATGGATCGTTGGAGAGCATGGAGCAGATTGTGGGTGTCCGTTAGGGACTGTAAGTGGTCCCTGATGGGAATCAGACACCTATGTATGGCATCAAGTTTGCCTGCCATGAGGTCGAACCCCACCCACACCTGATCAGCCATCTTCTCCTGGACCTCTAACACACGGCGTTGGAAGGCCATGTGTTGTTCGTGGGGGTCCTGGGAGACAGCCGGGGTGGTAGGTGCTTCCTGCTGTGTGGTCTGTGCACAGGTGGGGTCTCCTCGATGCAGCTGGGCTGCCCTGCTCCTGGAGGTGGGGTGCTGAAGCTGTCAATGAGGATTTGGAGGGCTTCGGTGTCGATGTTGGGGATGTCCTCATCGTCATCAGTGAAGAGTTGTTGGGGCTGCTCTGCAGGAGGTGTTGATGCTCCCTCTGCAATGTGAAGGGGAGATGCAGTATTACATTGTGTTCACATGTATGTTGACGCATTGTACAAGTTCACATACAGACTGCATGACAATGTACATTGTGACTGTTTAGGAGGAGCTGCCTATTTGATGCTGGTCAGTGGACATTTCGACGACATCACGGATATGTGTTTGTACTTTTACATTGACATCTCACATTTCCCTGCTATGCCAAATGTGATTGGCCAGTTTCTACACACAAGTGGCACCTGTTGTGTCCTCTGTCCTGTTGTAAACGTGTTGCAGTTTGTACCACATTGTTGTCAATGCTGATGTGCTCTGAATGTCATGTGTGTGTGCTGCATTTTTGGAGAATTGCCCCTGCAGCTCTGATTTTGCTGCCCCTTGTCCCTTTCAGGCGGTGTGCCTTTGACTTCTGTGCCCATACAGTGCTGAGATGTTGCATACTTGGGTGAATTTGGGTCTTGGTGGGAGTTGGGACTCTGGGACATGGTTTGTCCGCAGATGTGTTGTTGACGTCAGGGGTTGTTTGTGCAGGTGGATGTGTCAGAGTGTGACCTGCTCCTTTACAGATGTGGTCCACACTCAGCCACCTCAGTGTGGTAGCGTGCACCATGTCATGATGATGGGACTGCAGCCATGCTAATCGTCATGCAGTGTCACTTGCATTGTCAGTGTGGCTCACGGACCTGCAGCTTTGCTGGGTTCAGCACATGTGCATGGGTTGGTTGTGAGAAGAGTGATGTGTGGGCGGTCCTCCTCTGGGCACATAGTCGACTGGGGCCTACGTGCTAGTTGGATGTGTGCTGCAGTGTGCCAAGGGGATCAGGGACATGATCCAGAGTCATTGTGGGTGTGTACTGTGCTCCGCTTGATTGTGCATGTGTGCCATTGTGCCCATCTCCCCCGTCCCCCCAGTCCCTGGTCATTACTAACCCTGTTGCTGTTGTGTCAGGTCATGTTGAGCAGTGTCCGGTCCCCCAACTCCTGCCACCGTCTCCCCACTGATGACTGTGGACACAATTTCCTCCATCTCATCCAGCTCCTCCTGTGGCGCTGGACTCCCACCTCCAGTCTGCATTGCTGCCTTCTGGTTGTTGGCGAGTTTCTGCTTGGTCTTGCGCTTCACATCATTCCACGCGTCTTGAGCTCTTCCATTGTCCCCATCAGCACTCCGACTGCATTCACCTTGTCCACGATGGACTGCCATGTTGCATTTTTTGTTGCCAATGACACAGTGGAGGTGACGAACAGTTGTTGATGGTGTTCTATCACCTCCGTGATCAGGATCCTGTTTTCCTGCGGACTGAACCGCGTCTTCCTCTTCTTCTTGTCCTTGCCCTTCCCTGTCCCCGAGGTCCCAGGCTGCTCATCCGGGGGGCTTGTGGGGTTCTGGCGGTCCTCTGTACCTGCTCCGGCTGCCTCCATTGTGCTTCGCTGTAGTTTGTTTTTTGTTTGTGTTTTTTTTTTCCTGCTTTTGTAGTGATTTTTCCCACCTGACGTGTGTGATTTGCAGGCCTGGCGCTGCTTTTCGCTGATTGTCTTATTCGCGTTCTGGTTTGATTTTCATCGCCGTCCCGGTAATGTTATTGCAGACATTTGAAGCGTTATCGGGAGACTATCGCATGTTATTACCGTGTTGAAAATACGACGTTGACTCAGAGTTATTTTCCCGCGATAGACGGCGATATGAAAACTTGCGTTAACCTATTTTGTCGATGTTTATCGCACGTTCTTGAGAATATCCCCCCAAGTCCCTTTGCTGTCATTTAAAAATCTGGTCTCCCAAAAGGTAAAGCAATATTATGATGTTGTCTGCTTTATCCTTACATAGTCCGCGCACAGTTATAATTTGCTTTACCTGCCTCTTTCCTTATTTGTCATAATTCAAGCTCCTCAAATAAAGTGTTCGAGCGCTATCCTTGCTGACATTGAGGAAAAACCTCTTCATCCAGTGAGGCTCCTCACTTTTCATTATAGGAGATTTTTGTATGTTTTGCTGCCAGAATAGCTTTTATGAGGCAGCTCACTTTCATTACCCCATATACCGCTTTCTAATGTCTGAGAAGAACAAGGCGCCTGAGAGCCGATCATTAAGAAGGTGTTGATTCATTAATCACACTACAGATAGGGCAGCGATGTAAACTCAACCCACGTGGATCGGGAGTGAGGCAGCAAGTCTAGCCGGGCTAGAAAACCAAACCACAAATTGTGTGTGAAGTGCACTGTGTTTTCACAACAACACTGTAAATGAGAAAAAATGGCAGGCAGCGTTTGCTGAAGGCCACACAGCGTGTCAGTTGTACAACAGGGATATCAGCGAGCATACCAGCCCTCTGTTCATGCCACTAATCCTCATCTTTTCACCCCGAGTCCTTTTTCCATTCACACGTCTACTTACATTTATACATCAGTGCATTCCATAGATATCCTTCCATCCACAGACATTCACAACCCTTCCACACTCATCTGCCCATACCACTTGCACCTGTCCAGCTACAGAACTACACTTATTATTCTACACTCTCACCCGCTACTGTATACATGCACAATCATTTAATCATCTCTTTAACCTTGTGTACAAGAACACACATCTATCCATCCATGCATCCAGACACCACCTTCCTGCCTCTGCATGTGACCGTACATGTGCTTTCTGAGTGTATGTGTGTCTTTATGTGTGTTGTCTGGGTATGCGAGTGTGTGTATAAGTGCGTCTGTTAGCATATGGGTACCTAGGTGTTTGGTTTCTCCTTGTGCTCCAAACATCATACAACTTACAATAAGAACAAATAAACAAAAACAAGCAAGATCTTTTGGCTTTGCCAATGGTTGTTCTTATTAGCCATCCTTTGTGTTTATTGATCCTCTCGTGGCTTCACACATGCCTGTTCATTGACAGTAGCAATATTACTGTGACATGTTTCTTTGACTGTAATTCATTATATACTTTATATACTTTATATACTTTTTAGTTTTTCTATTGGCTTTCTTTATTTTCTCTTGCTCCAACAGCTGAATGCATAAGGTCAGGATAGGTCAGGATAGTACTTTTATATCACTCCAGACATGAATAATTCTATGGAACCAATCTTAAAGTGTTCATTGTATTACCTCAAGGGGCTACTGTTGGTAAAATAAAATCACTTTCTATTATTTGAGGAATTTATGTTAGATTTTATCCTTTGACATGCCTAGTCACTTCATATAGTCCTCACCTTTAGCTGCAGGAGTTAGTTCAAAAGTCTCTTACTTTATCCTTTAATATAAAACCATAGGGCCCGATTCACAAAGTTAAAAGTGTAATTTTCAATGCAAGCATTGATAACTGATGTTTTTCACAAAAATACGCTAGCAATATTCCATGCATGTCAGCATACAGTGATCTGCCCCCATTTGCTTGGTTAAATGTATGAATGTAAATTGCTAACTTGTACTCTGCTTTTGGAAAATCTATGTGTGTGCATAGTGTTCTGTGTACATAACGTAATAGAATATGGTGCAGTGGAAACATACACTTCTCTCAAGGATTGGCTGCGGTGAAAGTCTATCAGGGTATTATCTTGGTTATCAGAGGAACGGGTGAATCTTCCCAACAGCCATGGTGCCTTCCTGCACATCATGTACATATAAAAGATGTCACTACTCACAACAGAAGACATTCTCATCCGACATTCGCACAAGCATCGCTGAGAACAAGCTGTATAGTGAACAAAGAAATCTACATACATGTGAACAGAGCGCCGTCGAGTGGAAATGTGTTGGCAGCCTGTACCCACAATAAAAGGATGAAATAAGTGCCATTGGAGTGCCTGTGATTCTTTGCAACATTGCTGACAATCTGACATAAATACCTAAACATGATTGATTGCTAGATGGAGATCTAGCAAGGGTGATCAAAAACAATTTCATAACAACAGTCCGAAAAATGTGTCTAAATTCAATATTCTACAATAAAATGTTTAAAAAGTCCAAATGAACAAGTGTCAAAGAATGTAAATTCCCGAACAAATGAAAAAAGAATACATTCATTCACTCTCCCAAGCCAGACTTGGCGCAGTACTGCGTGAGACCAATAGTTCCTAGTGATCGTGATTTTCAGCTTCCACCAAGATCACCACATGCTCCAGCATGCAAATAATGAGAGCATGGCTAAATGTGACACAACAAAAAATGACAATTTACGTGTACTTATATAATATGGACCACAACACTGGCACATGTGCATTGCAGAGTTACTTACAAGGGTGGCTGTCCCAAATTCCCTCCTGTGACATAGATCTTGGGGTCCCAACCTCAACAAGTTCCTTCCTTTTTATATTGGGAACAATGATGATGAAAACACCACACCTAAATGTCACAAGTATTATGGCTTCAATTAATGAGGAGTTATGCAAGAGCCGTATGCGAGACTTTGCACATATATACGATAGCCCTTGGGAGAAGAAGCCAGGACCGCAGACAAGTGTCCATATGCATGCATTTCTCTAGTTAGCACCACGCCATGAAACATGGGCCCATATTTCTGACAACATTTCCTCGTCACTTGAATAGTAACTGCAAATTTTGTATTGTCCCTTTGTTGACATGGTTGCTTACACTTAAGTGTAAGGGCCTGCAATACAATGAGGTTGATGCTGACGTATGTTTTTGGCAAGTTTCTTTGCTTATTAGCATGAGTGCATGCGTGTGGGGGCCGTCTAAGGAACACTACTCTGTAACACCACCTCGTGTGCCTTTATTCAGTTGTTAACCTAGACATTAACAATATATTTTACAATTTGGACAAGGTAAAAAACCTGCGCGCCACATGACATATCATAGACACACCATGTGAAAACATTGTTACTTGCTGCCATGCTTCTACTCATACTCCTGCATCTGAGCATTGAGTTCCGGCTGGTTCTTTGAATGGACACTTCTATCCATTGAGGTGAGCTGGAATATGGTCTTCAATAGAGCTGAGTGAGCCTCCCAAGCATGTCCACAGCCTTGATCCACCAACCTTGCACCTCTTGGTACTAAGAGTTGGCAAGTTCCACCATAGTCCACTTTCTATGCGTTTCTTGCCATATGGCCAGGAGTGCCTTTAGGCTCAGCTGCAGGTCGTGATGGCCGATTTTGCATTTCCATCTGGTCACCTTTGGATATACACAGTTGACCCAATATTACATTGTGAGATATGTAACATTGAAAAGTGGAGGATTTGAAAAGAGCCCAAACGTGATGGCACAAAGGAAAGAAAGGTACACTAAACTTGTTCACGGATCATAAGTCACTTTAATGGATGCGGTAAACCAGAATCTAGGGGCAATTTCAGGCCAACCGCGATGGAATGTGAGATGGATACACCAAGCGGGTTTGGCCCGGCCAAAGATTTTATCCTCAGACTCAGTGTTTTTATGGAGTTCAAAATCCTTTAGTGGGGCAAGGCTGAAGTTGTATCTGACAAAGCTGCGTCAAAATCGGACATCTTTCTGTGAGATCCTGCTGACACTCCAGAGGGCTTGGAAGCCCAAGTATGTTTCAAGTCCCAACTTTTCAGGGTTTGTGGAGCAGCTCCTCTGGTCACGTCTAAGGCTCGAGGAACCCTTATGATGAATCAAGCCACCTAAAGGTGGGGGAGGTCTTTCATCCTTAAAAACAGAGAGTTCTCTTAATCAAAAGACTTTTAGCTTGTTGTGACCTATCCAATGTGATGGATCTATCTAGACCTTATGCATTCTGTAAGACCTGGCCCTTTTTGCAGGTTATCCCCAAACTTTTTGCCTCTTGCCTTCTATTTTTCTGACCCTGGCTTCGTTGACTATAGGATTCTGGGCACTTTACCACTACTGATCAATGCTAAAGTGCATATGCTCTGTGTGTAAATTGTGGTTATGATTGGTTATCCATGATTGGTATATTTGATTTACTGGTAAGTCCCTTGTAAAGTGCACGGTGTGTGCCATTGCCTGTAAATTAAATGCTACTAGTGGGCTTGCAACACTGGTTGTGCCACCCACATGAGTAGCCATGTAAGTGTGTCTCAGACCTACCACTGTAGTGTCTGGGCTCGAAGTTTTAAACTGCCATGTTGACCTGGCAAGTGCACCCACTTGCCAGGCCCTAACCTTTCCTTTTCTTACATGTAAGGCACCCCTAAGGTAGGCCCAAGGTACCCCAATGGGCAGGGTGCATTGTATGTGAAAGGTAGGACATGTACTGGTGTGTGTGACATGTCCTGATAGTGAAATACTGTGTATTATGGTTTTCACTACTGAGAGGCTGTCTGTCCCATAGGCTATCATTGGGGCTGCACTGTAACATTTTACATGTGTAATTTCCAACTGGGACAAGATAGAGAAATGGAGTTTAGGCTCTCTGGACTCACAATGTAATAACACACCTTTTAGTAAAAGGGGTTTTTAAATTGGGTGTTTGAAAATACCACTTTTAGAAAGTGGGTATTTTTTTGCTTTACCATTCTGTGTACCTCTGACTGTTTGTGTATTCAGCGTCTGGTTTTGGAGTGAAAGGAGCTGGGGATGTGCATTCACTCTAAACAGTCAAAAGGGAGGTTAAGGTGTTCCTGCCTTTCCTGGGTGACTCATCCCTCTGCTGAATAGACCTGGTCTACATTTAGAGTGGTGGGAGGAGTTTCGCTAGCATCTGAATAGGCTGTGTCTCATTTGCACCATGCTTTCTCCATCCGCTGTGGTCATGCTGGACCAGAGAGAACAGAACTGGTTTAGATTGAGCTCAGAGACTCTGCAGCAAAGAGAACAATGACAAAATGGGGTAAAAGTATTGGACCTAAAACCCCAAGACTTTAGATTACTCCTGGAAACAAGAGGACCCTGCCAAGAAGAAGAGCTGAAGAGCTGTGTGAGGAGTCCTACCTTTTCTGTGTGAGGGGTGGGGTTGCCGGCAGTTGCTGCTTCTGACTGTGGTGGAGGAAAAGGACTGACTCTTTTTGCTCTGCTGTGGTATCCTGCTTGTGAAGAATCACCCAAGGGCTTGTATGTGCTTGCCTCCTGTTGGAAGTCTCAGGGAGATAAAAGACTTCAAGGAAAGATCCATGCTATATCTACAAAGCAACTAACCTGCCTGGGAGGAGAGCTGGAGAAGCTGTGTGAGGAGCACTGCCCCTGATGTGCGTGGGGTAGGACGGCCTGCAGTGGCTGCCCCTGTCTGGAGCAGGAGAAGGACTTGACTGTTCTTTGCCTTTTTACAAAGAAAGCCTGCTGGAGCACCTCTTTTGACCTGCAGGAAGCGCATTGGTTCGCAATTCTCTTGTTATTTATAAAGATAACTGGAGCCGTGTGGAAAATGCCTTGCTGGCATGAGTTGTGGCCGAGGATACAAAAGAAAACCCTGAAAGGCATCCCCGTGTTGCTGGGGCAACCCGCTGTGCCGTGCTGAAGAGGGAGCCCAGCGCCCAGAAGAACCTGAGGGCGTCCGGCATTACCAAAGCAACCTCCGCGCAGGCTGAGGAGGGAGCCCAACCCCACCCTGCTTGCCCCGGAGCCAAGGAAGAAGGGCGGAGTCAGTAATGTGGCCACCATGAGAGACAGCAGCCGCATATCCGACCGAAAAGCACTGCCTGGAGGACCCGGGATCGAGGTCTGTTGAGGGCGCGGCTGTTGCCATATGCCAGAGTGGAGCAGGGGGCCAGAGAAGCAAGTCTGCTCCTTCTCTGGCATTGCGGTGATACCAGGAGTCCTGTGAGGACTCAGGGCAAGGGAACGCCCACTGCACCATGGGCCAGGCTGCTCGAGATTGTTGGCAGCTGCGCTGCAGGCTCGCGGGCAGCTGCAGGAGACAGTTGATCGTGGAGACTGGTCAAGGTCTCCCGTGTGGAGAGCCCGAATGGGCCCAACCTCCTGCGAGTCGTGCTCTGTAATTAAAATGCACAAGTGCTTCTGAGCACGAGAGAAAATGCCATAAGTCCCAGAAAAGTCATGCAGGAGTTCCGGTGCCTATGGGTGACGTGGGAAGTGTACAATATGTGGTGTTGTGGGAGTACAGGGCATTCCCCTGCATTTTCATGCCATAATGTTAGGAGGAAGGTCATTGTGACATTTGTAAAGACCAGATAACAAGTATGATGTTCAAGAACGCTATGATATGCACAACAATGGTGTTTTTCATGATGTTTGTATGAAATGTGCAACTTATAAGTATGTGCTTGATTGCACTAAGTGTGGTGTTATGACAATTGCCTAGTTGGCAAAGTGATTTATGATCTATGTATTGTGATGACAATTGCCTAGTGGCAAAATAATTTAAGCAATTGTGGTCTATGTGTTTTATCTACAATATATGAGATATTTTTATATAACCATGTGTGAAGTCTCTTTTGTGGTGTGTGTAGTGTGTAACTGGTGTGTGTGCGTGTATTGAGCAAACGCTTTACGCATTGCCTCTGGGATAAGCCTGACTGCTCTGCCAAGCTACCAAGGGGGTGAGCAGGGGTTATCCTGGGCGTGTAACTCCCTTACCCTGACTGGAGTGGTGGGGTCTACCCTAGCCTAACAGAAACCCCATTTCTAACACATTTTTTTGTGTTTTTGTACTTGGTTGGAAGTGATGCATCATTGGTCTCTAAAAACTTTCATTTTACCCCATTTGCAATTATATATCACACCTAAGACTCCCAGAACTTCAGGGGCAGAGCTTAGGGGGCCAGCACTCACTCCAACAGAGGCCACCAGCAGGATCCAGCCCAGGTCCAGCTGTTACTGGTCCAATGATCAGTTTAGGAAAAAGGCCTCTTGCAGTTTGTTGTCTGTAGCCAGATGACCCTTGAAGTACACTTCATTATCTTGGGTACAAGAGAGAGCAGGCACATCCTCAGGCATCCTCTCAGTTCACAGACAGCAGATCCAGTCCTCTTCTGATCTTCCACAAGTCCAGATGTTCTGAGGAGGGTTCCTTGGGGTATACAACAACTTCCGAGAATTCTGTTGTGCTTATGAACTTCGCTCACCTCATGGAAGAGCAAGTGGAAATGATATCTTGATGTCTAAACTTGATCACCTACGGACCCCTGCCCCCTCACATTCAGCATCTTGCACCTAAAATGGTATCCAAGCATCTTACGATGATTTGCAATCAGATCAATGATACAGGAATCTTTCCTTAAGCTTGGAAGGAGGCAAAAATCATCTCAGCCAACTTCAAAGAGTTTAAAAACTACTGGCCTATCTCGTTGGTACCTCTACCTGTGAACATTCTTGAAAAGGCACTTAATAAAGAATTTACATTAGGTATTGAGAGGCATGCCTACCTAGATATGTCCTAACCGGGTTTCAGAAGTGGTCACAGTGATCCAGCGCAAAGAGGCCAAGGTTGGATATTTTACACACCAAAAACTGAACTTTTTCAATGGGCCCATATACCTTTATCCAAATACCTTTATTTGTATTCTCCTTGGCCAATTTTCAGCTAGAAGGGTTTTGATTTCAAATAATTCCACAAATTCTGATTAGTTATTTTCCTGTAACCACGAATCAGTTACAATATCGTGACTAACTAATCTTCACGAATCAACACTCTTCCTCTGGTCGATGGACCATTAGTTGAGTTAGTTGATGGTGATATTAACAACTTCTTAACTAAACTTCGTAATGAAATAACCACAGACTCTGAATATAATAATTATGATGATTTTATCTAAAATTTCAGTCATTAAGTTGAACGCTCATCAATTACAAATACACAGTGCAAACTCCATTTTTATCAAACGGGAGAGAGAGCAATCATAAAGCACAATACATTTAATTACACAAGCTTCCAACAAACATCAAATGCATAAGAGTGGATAGATGAAGAGACAAAAGGCACATTAAATACATTTGCAGCGAAATATGCAAATAATGGATAGAATGACATCTACCTAATGAGGATAACTGGAAAACCACCCCTCTGGCCAAAGGGCTGGTGGAGGTCCCCTGACTTAGGTTCAGGAGACAAAGATCAAAGGATAAGATCAAGACAGGTCTGATACTTACTAGACTTCTCTACAACCCGACGCACCAGGGCGATTCCCTCTCTTCCACTCTCTCCCTCCTCGATATTCTTCCGCAATCTTCAATTCTAATCAGGCAATAGTCTGGATCTTCTGAGTCTACACTTGTCTTCCCTCTCTCTCTCTCTCTCTTGCTCAGCTCCCAGCAGCGTTGTCAGCATCATCTCATCGTCATCGTCAATATCAGCATTCCTTCTCAACTCAAATCACTCTAGTTATAGTCTTTATTTCTTCATGTCCCACCCTCAAGTGTTGCAACTTTACTAAACTACGGAATATGATTGGACGGGGTTAGGGGTGTCTTCATCATCTCAAGCTGACTTATTCATTTTATTTAGTAAGACCTATTGTTTGTTTAACCCTGCCCCTTCTACTCATTCATAATTTTATTCGAAACATGCATATTTTGTTGCAAATGCCATAATTCACTTAATACAGGCTTCATAGTCTGCTGTTACATCTTCTTCTTTTCCCATCCTTTCTGTCCTTGGAGCTTGGGAAGCGTTCAGCTCCCTCTGTGTCATCGGTCATCTCATGGGCTCATTGCTCATGCGCAGCTTTCGCCATCTTCTTTTTCGGTCAAGGACCAACAGGCCCAAATATTCACTATTAATAAGAGAATCAAAAACAGATATTATTTTCTTGAACATGTAATTCTCACTGTTCACCGCCCACTTCTACTCTATCCCATGTAATTATTATTACTCTTAGGCAAAAGCGTTAATAGCAGCAGTTTTCTTTTCAAATCAAGCAAGCATATGCTGGGCATGCGGTACCTCAAGACCGCGTTTCAATTCTTCTTGCGCATGCGTGAGGGTTTTTCCCTCTCAAAGCGAGTTAGTCACATTATTTTATGCGTCATTCGGGTTTGCACATGCGCAAAGCGTTTAGCAAGTTAAAGCGGGTTTTAATCGTGCTGCGTTTTATTTCTCATTAATTCAAGCATGCATAAGCTTTTCTCCCCATGTTTCTGTGTTGGGTGCATGTTAGTTTCACCTTATCTATTAATTAATACTTAGTAAGAGTTAATGAAAGATTTCATCGAGCAAGTCTCATTTTCTCGAGTCCTTGCTCCATCAATCCCCCCTCTGATGGCATTTTTGAGCCATCATAAAATACCCATCATTACCAAGTGCCAACTTTTATTCATTTAGACTTTTAGTGTCTTCCTTTCTTTCTTCTAATTCTTCTATTTTCCTTTTCATACCTACTCCTTTCATTTTATCATATAGACTTCCATTCATCTCTTCTAACTGGACCTCTTCTCTGTTTCTCTTTCTTCCCATTCTTTTATTCTGTATTTCTGCTATCATTCTTGTTTTCGTTTTACTTCTACAACATCTGTATGTCATTATCATCAGCAGAGCTACTATTGTTAAAGAAATTACTGGTATTAGGATTTTTCCTAATAGACTACTCCCTAAAATAGAAAACCAACTACCTATACGGGAAATACTTTTACTAAGTCTTTCCCATACACCGTCAACCTCCAGTTGGCTTAATTCATCATGAATCTTTGTAATATTCTTAATATATCCCTCAATACCTTTACTTTTGTCTGGGATATATGTACAGCAATGTTGGACTTTCAACATGCCACAGACTCCTCCCTCTTTTGCCAATAATATATCAAGAGCAAGTCGATTTTGCAAAACCATAGATCTAATTGCAACCATTTCAGTATTAATCATTAAGAATCCCCCAGCAGTATCTGTGGAAAGTCGATCAACTACTGTTGACAATTTGCATATCTTATGTGAATTCAGTATGACTCCAACTGACGGTATCAGTGCACCAAATATATCACCTACTATTTCTGAAAAACTTGTTCTTTTAGTTCGTTTTAGTCCTTGACTTATTACATTAATTTCATTGTTCTTAGTAATGTGGTATACCTTTGGAAATACTATCCCAAGATAGCAACTTCCATACCACTGTGTTGGCAACCTATAATAGGCATTTTTACCACACACATAATATATTCCTGGAAAAACAGGATCCATTCCACCTTTTAGTTCCCATCCCCCATTATTAGGAAGGTATGTTCACATTCACTAGAACCAATGAAAATGTTGTTATAATCTGTTTTTAGTCTATGTAGACAGAATTTTCCCAATTTTGACAAGTCTAGGGACATTGCAGCATGAGTCTCGCCTTTCTTATAGTCCCCTTCCTTATTATCCCATGGAGGTTATTGTGACTTCTGTTCAACAGCCTTCTTTTGAAAATCCTGTCTTCTTTCTTCTACTAAATTTAGAAAATCTTTTTCTTCATCTCGTAACATACATGTTAAATTGTTTTTATGCGCATATGTTATGTCTATTGGGTTTGTTGTTAAAAAAAAACTCGCCCATAAATTCTGCATCTTTAGCACTAAGCACTGGGTTTAAGTTTCTTCTAATAGGTATCTCTGGGAATACTAAATCCATATTAGAATAATAATACTGCAATTTGCCTGTTTTATAGAACAGACTGGACACAACGCTACATGACACACAATATGTTAAAGGAAGATGAAGGTAAGTCTCCCCCTCCGAGACAGACGAAGTTAATTTCATGCAAACATAACAGTCACTTACATCCATTGTATCAACATATTCAAAAAGAAGTTTAGTAAATACATTTAATGACGAATCACTATTTGATCTGTCATGTTGATACATAGTCTCATCTATTTGTTCTAAATTAGTAGCAGTCATTCCTTTAGTACCTGTATTCACTTGATTACTTGTATTAGTATTATTTTTATAGTTATTTTCCATTAAAATAGGTATCACAACTGTTAGCAATAACCACATTAACATTAGTGACAAAATACTGCACAAACAATATTTAACACATCTTTGCTTTAAACTAGATTTTGGATGTTCAGTCACTTCTGTTTCTGCCATTTTCAGTATTCTAAATTTTACCTATCCCTAACTTTTCTTCTATATCCTCACCTATGTTAAACTAAGATGTATATAATCTTTGTGTGATCCCACACTTCAACAGCTTTTAATCTTTTACTTTCCCCTTTATCTTTTAATTTCTTTTCTTCATCTGATTCTTTTATTTTCTTCTTTTCTTGTTTGTAAAATGTCCACTTTCTGTGTCACTGTCTTTCTCTTAAGGTGGTCTCAATTTTTTTTCATCACTTCTTTCATTAGTAACATTTTCGTGTTCTTCATTCAAATCAAGATTCTCAAAGTCCTCAAGAATAACGTAAGTCCATTCAGGAGCCTTATATTTTCTATTTGGAGCTCTCTCCCGTGTTGATTTTCGCAAAGACTTTCTTCTTGGAGTTTCCTCTTCTGTTTGACTTGATATTACGTTTACTTGTTCTAATCCTTTTCCTGTTCTTCTTTTTAATGTATATCTCAGTCCTTTTACTCCACTTGGCCAGTGATCACCTTTTCCGATTCTTCCTGTTTGAACTGCCTTTCCACCTTCTTCATCAATTTCTAATGTTCTTTTATTTTCTTTCTCTTTTAATTGAGCTTGTTCTGGGGTTTCTGATTTTTGTCTTTCTGTCGTTTGATTTTCTTCTTGATCTTTTAGTACTTTCTTTTCTGATTCTGATTGATCTTGATCTGAGTTTCCTGTAGCAGGTTCTTTTGTTGACTGACTTTGCTACGAACTTATCAGTCTCTCATTTTCTTCTTCTTCTGATTGAGCTTGATCTAGATTTTCTGTTTCGATTCGTTCTGGTCATTCAATCTCTTGCTCTTCTTCTTCGGCCACTACAGCAGTTTCTTGAGACCCACTATCCAGTGTTCACCCTACTTGACTTGCACTTGGTTGTTCATCATCGATATGTTCTTCAGAGTCTGGTTCTCTGATTTCTTCGATTTCACAACTTTCAGCTTCTGGTTCTTTTCTTTGTTCCACCAGTTGCTGCTCTGGTCATTCAGGAGGATTTGGGACTCTTTTGGTATGACTGGCATGTATCCAATTTGGCAAGCCAAAACACTTCACTGCTGTTGTGACCAATATGATTTGTAGCGGTCCTTTCCACCTGGGTTCAAGACACAACTTTCTTGTGTGCTTCTTTATCATAACCCAGTCTCCTGGACACAAATCATGAGCTTGATTCGGCTGTGCTGTGGTTGCATCTTCTCCAACCTGGTGAGACACAGAACATACCAGATCAGCTAATCCTTTACAATAGTCCAATACTAGATCATCAGTTATAGTCATCAGTTTGTTTCCAGGTACAAATGCTTGTCTCATTGCTCTTCCCATAAGAATTTCATGAGGACTCAATCCTGTTCTTCTGTCAGGGATGCTTCTAAGGCTCATTAAGACAAGGGGCAAAGCATCAGGCCATTTCAGTGAAGTGGATGCACACACCTTTCCTAACCTGGATTTTATTGTACCATTTAGCTGCTCAACCACTCCAGATGCTTCTGGTCGATAGGCACAATGTAATTTCTGCTCAATTTTGAAAGCTGTACAGATTAATCAAATTATCTCATTCTTAAAATGAGGTCCTCTATCTGATTCCAAAGTGACTGGAAATCCGAACCTAGGGATGAGTTCCCTTAAGAGCAGTTTAGCAACTGTGAGACTGTCATTCTTTCTTGTTGGATAAGCTTCCACCCAACGAGAAAACAGACACACAATGACAAGGACATACTTCAGACCGTTGCATGGTGGCAATTCTATAAAATCAAGTTGCAGTCTTGTAAATGGTCCTTCTGCCTTTCCTATTTTTCCCCAACTGACAAATGGTCTTCTACCTGGGTTCTGCTGTTGACATGTCAAACAGCGCTGGCAGAGACTCTCTGCAATAAGCCTAAACTTTGGATTGTACCATGTCTGCCTAAAGTGAATGAATGAATGAATTTTTTTATTTATATTGCACAATTACTTAAAACCATTTGCAATATGACTTACAAACAAATATAAAAGATGATTAGAGTAACAATTGTTTAAAAAACATTCGTACAAAATGGGTTTACGTACAGCATTATAAAAACCGAATAAGAAGATATGTTATATATTTTAAAAAAACGGCGAGAGATTGCCAGTTCAGCCTTATTTCAAATTTGATACAGGTACTAAGGTTGGTAGTTAAAACGGCGTCATCATGAGCTAATTGCTGGAGTCTGATTGTTTAACAAACCAGGTTGCCTCTTGTATTGCCTGGCCCCTTCCTCTTCCATAAGCATAAGGCGCAGCTCTTCCATGTATCTCCCAAATCTGGCCAAGTCTGATGGTAGGGTGCAGGAAAAGAGAACCGAGACTGCTTCCTTCACTGTCCGGACCCCGATATGCAGCCATATGTGTTTTAAAGTGTCTAATCATAGCATCCCTCCCAATGTGTGTAGCTCCTTGATATACTCTTGCCATTTGTGATAACATACTGTCTGGTATTATTGGTCTTCCGTCTGGACACACCCATACCTCATCATCGGTTCTTCTTGTGCAACCTGTGTTGATCCAGAATTCCTTTACATCTGCCTCATCCTGCAACTGTCTAACTTCGTCCCATGTTTCAAAAGCAGAGAAAAACATTAGTTGCCAATTGGTAGTTTCTTTTTCCAACCCTCTGTTCAAAGACAATGTATTTCGAGCACAAAATTGTGCAACCTGATCAGCATATTTGTTGCCTTGTGTCAAATATTTCCTGACTTATGTGCGGCACACTTGACCACTGCAATTTCTTTTGGCAATTGCAATGCCTACTTGCAACTGGCAATGGCTACACATACACACTGCTCCCTTGGTAGGTGGAGACAGCGGGTTCAAATTTCTAGCACTCCCCAACCATGCAAATGATTTTCAAATGGTAAATAATTCTTTGACATTTTTACTGTTTCTGATAGGAGAGCCTGAAGAAGTCAGAAATCCCCTTTGCATCCATATTTGGCCAAAGTCATGCACAACCCCAAAACCATATTGACAGTCTGAATATGGTTATCCTCAATTTTTCCCCAATTTTGCAAGCTTTTGTTAAATCTACCAATTCGGCTATTTGTGCAGACATGACTCCTTTTAGACAGGAAGCTTCTACAATAGCAGATATAGTACAGACAGCATAGGCAGCACTTAATTCTCCATCTTGTTTTCGCAAACATGACCCATCCATGAACAATACATAATCTGATTCTCCCAATGGGACATCTAAAATGTCTGGCCTAGGCTTTGTACACATTTCTGTTAGATCCAAACAATCATGATCAACTTCTTCCTTCACTTCTTCACAGAATGGGTCTGGCAATAAGGTTGCTGGATTTACTGTTGTACATCTTATCACACTTACATTTTCAGCTCCTAGGATCACTCTTTCATACTTAGTCAGCCGACTAGGGGTCAAGTGTTGTGTTCGAGTCCTTGTTAAAAGGATCTCAACAGAATGTGGCACATATACTTTCAAAGGATCTCCAATAACAATAGATTCACTCTGTTCCAGACTCACACATGTAGCAGCTACTGCTTTTAAGCAGCCAGGTAATGCTGCGGCCACAGAATCCAGAGTGGCTGAAAATATGCCACTGGACGTCACATTAAACCATGTCTTTGGGTTAATACTGAAAGTGCACATCCTTCTCTCTCACAACAGAACAAAGCAAATTCTTTTGCATAATCAGGCATTCCTAATGCTGGTGCTTGGCACAAACAATCCTTCAATTTTATGAATGCGTCCTCACTTTCATCATCCCATTCAATCGGGTCCATCACATCTTTTCGTGTCAGTTTTATTAGGGGTTTTGCAAGCAGTGAAAATCCACTGATCCACTGACGACAGTATCCGACCACTCCCAAAAACATTCGTACTTCCTTCTTAGTTCTAGGTAGGTTCATCTGTCGAATCACTTTTATTCTCTCTGGTCTCACTTTTCTAACTCCCCTTTCTATCTTGTGTCCCAAATATTTGACTTCTTGTCGGCAAAACTGCAATTTTTCTGGTGACACTTTGTGTCCACCTTCTGGCAAATGGTTCAGTAAAGCAATTATGTCTGTGACACAAGCCTCTCTTGTTTTTGATGCGACCAGTAGGTCATCAATATACTGAACCAAAACTGAATTTCCTGGCATAACCAATGTTTCCAAGTACTTTTTCAAAATTTTATTGAAAATCGAAGGACTCTCTGTGTACCCTTGAGGAACTCGGCACCATGCCAAAACATGGTCCTCGAACCGAAACGCAAAAAGATATTGGCTATCTACATGCAACGGAATCGAAAAGAATGCTTGGCACAAATCAATCACTGTATACCAATGTGCATCCCAAGGTATCTGATAAAGAATTACTACTGGAATTGGTACTCCCGGACAACAAGGTACTACTATTTTGTGGATTTTCCTAAAATCTTGCACTATTCTATATTTGCCATTAGGCTTTTTAAGCCCCATAATTGGTGAGTTGCAGGGACTGCCCATTATTTCTGTCAGAATACCTTGTTCAACCATTTGGTCGATTACTGGAGCAACTCCTGCTTTTACTTCAGGACTCATTTTGTACTGTCGGGTGTTTGGATAAATTGCACCTTCCTTCACCATTATTTTAATCGGGTCTACATTTGACATCAGACCAATTTCCTTTCCTGAAAAATCCCATACATCTGATCTCAGTGTGTCTCTCAACTCATCAGGTAGACTGTTTTCAGTTAGAAGTGAAAACATCTCATCCACTTCTGTTCCTTGTTTTGCTAGCATCATCTTGAAAGCGATATCTTCATCGGGTGTTTGAAAAGCAATACCATCAGGTGTACAATAGATGGTACAATTCATTTTACACAACAAATCCCTCCCTAACAAGTTAACTGGACTTGAATCACACACCACAAACCGATGCATGTCTTTGAAATTTCCAATATTTACTTCTATTGGTCTAGTAAGTGGGGTTTTTATTTGCTTATTTGAGACTCCTACAACTTGGATAGTTTCTCCCGAGAGGGGTAGGTTTGGAATTTCTGCTGCTCTCACAGTAGAACGGGTAGCACCAGTATCCACTAGGAAAGTGATGTCATTACCTTCCACTTTTCCATCAACAAATGAACCTGACTGATATACCGCCAAAGATGCGCCAAGCACGCATTCTTCCTCCCCCGTCAGGCACCGTCATTGGGAACCATCCGAATCACACTCGTTACTGTGCATCCAATACTGTTGAACCGCTTGTGTATTCTTACCACTCTCTCCGCGAAATCCGGTGTTCACACTGTATCTCTGTACTTGAGCGTTCATACAGTTGGGCATAGGAGCTTGTGGCACCTTTAACTGTGGAGTAACTACCTGCTGCTGTTGCTGCTGGTTCACAACCACCTCATTCTGCAACTGTGGATTTAAATTTTGATTTACCCCATTATTCTGTTGAACATTTCTACACTCATTCTTCCAATGCCCATGCTTTCCGCACGCATGACAAGGAAACTTCTTCTTCGCTTCTTCTCTACTCATTCGCCCTTTTCCTTTATTCCCATTCAATCCTTGACTATTCTGATTTTGGTTATTCAACTGATTCTCATTTTGAGAACCAGTACTTGCCTCTTGATGTTCTGCTAACTTCACTTGTGCCCACAGCATCTTTTCTTTCAATTTCTTATGTTTTGCGTCAATATCGTCACTACAATACTCAATCAATCAGGGAATTGTAAGCGCGCTACTCACCCGTGAGGGTCTCAAGGCACTGAGGGGGGGTCCGCAGATCTGTTTAGCCGAGGAGCCAGGTCTTGAGGGTTTACCTGAAGGTGTTCAGGGAGGGGGCGCGTCTGATGTCTGCCGGTAACTCGTTCCAGGTCTTGGCTGCAATGTGAGAGAAGGATCTTCCGCCTGCTCTGGCTCTGTGGATGCGCGGGGTTTCGGCCAGTACGAGGTTGGAAGATCGGAGGTTTCTTTTGGGTACGTGGAAGTTGATTCTGTCGTTGAGGTATTTGGGTCTGTTGTTGTGTAGGCATTTGTAGGCGTGAGTGTGGATTTTGAAAGTGACTCTTTTCTCCACGGGGAGCCAGTGGAGACTTCGTAGGTGTTGGCTGATGTGTTCGTGTCGGGGGTTGCCGAGGACGAGTCTGGCAGCGGTGTTCTGTTTTGTCTGGAGTTTGCAGAGTAGGGACTTGGTGATGCCGGCGTAGAGTTCGTTCCATAGTCCAGTCTGCTAGTGATGAGTGTGTGGGTGACTGTCTTCCTTGACTCAGGGGGGATCCACATGAAGGTCTTGCAGAGGATGCAGAGGGTGTTCAAGCAGCTAGAGGTGACGGTGTTGACCTGTCGGTTAATGGTGAGTGATGAATCGAGTACGATGCTGAGGTTCATGGCGTGGTCTGAGGGGGTAGGTGGGCTCCGAGGGTGGTCGGCCACCAGGTGCTGTCCCATGCAGAAGGGGTGGTACCGAGGACGAGGATTTCTGTCTTCTCAGCGTTGAGCTTCAGGCAGCTGTTGGTCATCCAGACTGCGACGTCTTGCATTCCTTTCTGGAAGTTGAGTTTGGCAGTGGTGGGGTCTTTGGTGAGGGAGAGGATGAGCTGGGTGTCGTCGGCATAGGATACAATGTTGAGGCCTTGTTGTCGGACGATGGCTGCGAGGGTGGCCATGTAGATGTTGAAGAGGGTGGGGCTCAGTGATGAACCCTGTGGGACTCCGCAGGTGATTTTTGTGGGGTCGGAGAGGAAGGGTGGGAGTCTGATCCTTTGGCTTCTTCCGGTGAGGAATGATCGGATCGAGTCCAGGGCTGTTCCTTGTATGCCTGCGTCGTGTAGTCTGGCGACTAGTGTGCGGTGGGAGACTGTGTTGATGGCCACTGATAGGTCGAGTAGGATGAGGGCTGCGGAGTGGCCTTGGTCCAGGAGGGTGCGGATGTCGTCTGTGGCGGCAAGTAGGGCGGTCTCTGTGCTGTGGTTGCTTCGGAATCCGGATTGGGACGGGTCAAGGACGGCGTTCTCTTCAATGAATCGTGTCAGTTTCCTGTTGACTGTTTTCTCTGCAACTTTGGCTGCGAAGGGGAGGAGCGAGATGGGCCGATGGTTCTTGAGGTCGGTGGGGTCAGCTGTGGGCTACTTGAGCAGGGGTCTGACTTCTACGTGCTTCCAGTCATCTGGGAAGGTGCCTGTTTTGAAGGTGGTGTTGATGGTGCATTGTAGTTCGGGTGCAATGGCGGCCGCGGCTCTGTGGTAGATGTGAGGGGGGCAGGGGTCGGTGGAGGCCCCGAGTGGATGCTTTTCATGGTCGAGGCGGTGTCTTCGGCCGTGATCGGTGTCCAGTTTAAGATGGTGGGCTGGCTGGTGTTTCTGGGGGGCGGGGGGCTGTCTGTGGCACCTGGTGGATGGTCGAGGAAGTTGTCGTAGAGGTTTTTGATCTTGAGGTGGAAATAGGTTCCAAGCTTGTTGCAGAGGTCTTGGGATGGGGTGATGTCTGTGGCTTCGCTGCGTGGGTTGGTGAATTCTTGAATGACACTGAAAAGTTCCTTGGAGTTGGTGGAGTTGGCCAGGGTTTTGTTGTGGATGAAGTTCCTCTTGGTGGCTCTGATCTGGTTGTGGTAGTCCATCATGGCGTCCTTGTAAGTGGTGTTGTTTTCGGTTGTCTTGGTGTTTCTCCAGTTCTTTTCCAGGTGTCTGCAGGTGCGTCTGGCTTCTTGGAGAGCGGTGGTGAACCAGGCGGCTTTCCTGGGGCGGTGTCTGTCGGGGTTGCGTAGCGGGGCATGCTCGTCTGTGCAGTTGGAGATCCAGGTGTGGAGTTCTCTGGCTGTGTCGTTTGCGTCGGGTGCCCAGGTGTGGTTGTCTCGGGTGAGGGTGGAATTAAGTTGCTTGTCGGTAACCTTGCTCCAGTTCCTTCGAGGTGGGTGTGGGGCTGGTGTGGGTGCCTTGGGTTTGTTGATGGCGAAGTGTACGCAGTGGTGGTCAGTCCATGGCGGCTGCGTTGTGTGGCTGAATTAGATGCTGTTTCCTGCCGCGAAGATGGGGTTGAGGGTGTGTCCTGCTCTGTGGGTCGGTGTGTTGACGAGTTGTTTAAGTCCGATGCTGGCGAGGTTGTCACGAAGGATAGTGGAGTTGGGGTCGCTGGGGTTGTCGAGGTGGAAGTTTTTTAAAATATAATTTTTTTAAAATATCATCAATGGGCTTACTTTGCCAGCAAAGCATATGCTGTTGAATCATGTGACTAATTTCTGATCTCAATCCATACACAAACCTGTACACAAAATGTCCCATATCCTTATCACCAATATTCTCAAATCCACTATACTGCTTAAATACCTGTAACAACCTTTCATAATACGCATGCACTGACTCTTTTGGTTCCTGAGTTGTTCTATCTATCTTAACCCAATCCGTTTCCTTTGGAGGAATTTTCCCTTTCAAGAAAGTAATCACTTGCTGATACTTTTTTATCACCTCTTCTGAAGGTGCACCTGTCTTTGCATCTCTTGGGTATTCTTCAGTTGGCCAATCAACCGTAATCTTACATTCTGTCCATAAATAAGCTGGCACCACTATATCAAACAGACCATCTAAATCCTTCAACAATACTTTTGAAACTTTCACAAACCTCTCTACCTGCTTGTACAATTCAACTGGTTTCTCCCTTAATCTGGGAAAATCATTTGTAAAAGACAAAATATCTTGTCTGTACCATGGAACATGAAAGTATCCACCTCCAGGAACTTCTCTCATTGGACACACTCTTTCAACCTGTTCTGTTTCTCTTAATGGGAATGCAGATGCTTCCTTTGTAGCTGCCTCATCCCTTTTCTTTGTCCATCTACCTCTCCATCTGTCTACATCTCCCCATTTCTTCAAAATATTCATTAATTCTTCGATCTGTAATCTTCTTCCTGACACATTCAAACTTTCTAAATCCTTGTCAGTAAATTCTGCCCTATATGGTTTCTGCAATAATTTCAATTTTTCTACATCTCTTCCAAATTCTGAAGCAACCTCTACTATTTTCTCATGCAGATACTTTGCTCTCCAGGTTATACTTTTACACAAAAACAGCAATTCTTCATCTCTGTATGTACCTAATCTCTCTGGGTTTATTGTACCAATGATCATTTCTTCTAAATCCACTTTTAACTTGGCCACATCTATACCATTGGTGTCTGAGGTCTCTTTTTGTCTAATCCTTTTGCCCACTCCTCTAGTTCTTCTGGCGAAAATCCTTTAGAATTTCCTGCTACTGGAGTGACAGTCAGTTCCTTTCTCCTTTTATTTACTGGTGAACCTCTTTTCGGAGACTCCGTCATTGTTTCAATATTAGGGAGATCTAGTAATGATATATTTGAATCAGTCTCACTGGTTAGATCTTCTGACATCGCTACCTCTTTTCTGACATTATTTTGTGGGATTGTCACTGTTTGTACCTCGGGGTGTCTCGTTTATCCCCATATAATGGAATAACCGGACCTATCGTTACTGGCACTGTCAAAGCTTCGGCATTTAAACCTAACTGATTTATTTTCTGAATTATCTCCTCTTTTGTTCTATTCAATGCATCCCTTTCCTTTTCCTGTAATACTTTGGTAACTGTTGGATCATATAAAACCTGCGGAACTAAGGGAGTTCTCATCATTGGTGCACTTGGAGTTGCCTCTCCAGCATTTTCTTGATAAGGTGGAGGTCTTTTAACTAAAATGTCCTCTAATAATTCATCATCTGTTTCATCACACTCTGTTCCTGCCATACCTATATGTTTCATTTTTTCTTTGCATTTACTCCCTCCTTGATCTTCAGCCATAAATACTGGATACAACCCTTCTGTTACTACAGCTCTTCTCCATCTTTTCATCTCATCTCCTCGAGTATCAAACGGATATCTTGGCAAAAATCCCCTATTTATTCTTCTACCTCCTCTGTATTTTTCTCGCTCAAATGCCTCAACTTCCCATTCCTCCAAAGCTTCATACTGCGTTAACCTAGGGCTAGGTTCTAATGTATTCATCCAATTCTCAAATTCTGAAGAACCATTACATTAAATGTACCATTTTCAGGGAAAGCTAAAACTCCATCACCTTTCGTATATTCCACCCAATTTTCCAACCAAACACACGTATGGTATCCTCGTTCCAACATCATAAAAGAAGCAGGTGTATTAGGGGGTGGCATAAGAATCCCTTCTCTGGTTACTACATGCTTATCCTTTTTAAAGAAATTCTTGATTTTATTATACAACTTCATTTTTCCAATCCCTGTAACTAGGGGGCATATTAGCAACGCTTTGCGATAGTTATCGCAAAGCGTGCTTAGCGCTCATTTTCCTAACGCCGGCTATCGCAGGTATTTATCGCAGAGATATCGCGTTATTAGCAACGCGTATCTCCAAGGTGATAATGATTCCTGCGATAGCAGGAAATCGCCGTTTAGCATGGAACATCGCTGGTTTTCCAGCGATGTTCCCTGCTAAACGGCGATAACCTTGCTGATACGACCCTGTGGTCGTATCAGCAGAATCCACCCCTATGTTAGGGATGGCTAAGTCAGGATTTTAGCAGACGTTAGATTTTGGCGAAAACGGGCGTTTTCGCCAAAATCTAACCTCTGCTAAAATCATGTGGGCTGCCTTGTAAATATCGCGATGTGAACATCAGCGATATTTGCAACGTAGTCCATCCGGGGTACACCCAGTAACGCCCACTTTGCATCTCATTGGAGATGCAAAGGGAGGCGTTAGGAAAAGGGTGCTAACATGCGATTATGCATGTTAGCACCCTCTTGTTGATAGGGCGATAGTTTTATCTCCGTTTTTCTGGCTTTTAAAGCCAGTAAAACGGAGATAAAGCCCTTGCTGATATGCCCCTAAGTATTTTCAGCAAGTTAAAACTGGAAACTCTCTTCCGTATTCTTACGTATCCTGTTTCTCAACACTCGTCCTATACCAGCGCGACTCACACGAACAGTCCAATCAGGGCTCACTACGTATTTTCTTCTACAACCAATACCAGCGCAGCTCTTGTGACGTCAGTATGACTCCTGCTACTGACCCTCCCTTCACAAGGTAATACGACAATGTATTCTCTAAACTTTTCTTAATATGTTTTCTGTTAGTAACAACGTAAAAACAGCGCTACTCTGTTTGCTCCGCTAATTAAAGATAGTTTATTCACTTGCTTCAAGAGAAAGTACTTCCTTATACTACGAGTAAAAACCACTGTTTACCCTTCACTTGAGCTCGGGAAAACCTATTACTCCTTTAGGGATACTCCTCCTTCGGGTAAGGCCAAAGTTTCACAGGTAGACCCTTTGCTATCACTCACACTCTACTCTTATACGATATAGTCCCTAATATAACACCTACAGCCCTCCGTAGCTTTTAGGTATTATTACAACAGACGAGTAACCTCCTGCAATGTGATTCCCTTACCACACTCTTCTATATTCAATTCCCGGGATTCCCAGGTATCTCTGTACCTGTACTTCCAGACAACATAGAACAAGACACTAACTTCTCATGTTAAGAACATAAAGTCAATAATCAATAATCAATAATCACCAAACTAATCAATAATAACCATAACTCTGCTACCAGAAAAACTGATCCAGCGCGAAGAGGCCAAGGTTGGATATTTTACACACCAAAAACTGAACTTTTTCAATCGGCCCATATACTTTTATCCAAATACCTTTATTTGTATTCTCCTTGGCCAATTTCCAGCTAGAAGAGTTTTGATTTCAAATAATTCCACAAATTCTGATTAGTTATTTTCCTGTAACTATGAATCAGTTACAATATCGTGACTAACTAATCTTCACGAATCAACACTCTTCCTCTGGTCGATGGACCATTAGTTGAGTTAGTTGATGGTGATATTAACAACTTCTTAACTAAACTTTGTAATGAAATAACCACAGACTCTGAATATAATAATTAAGATGATTTTATCTAAAATTTCAGTCATTAAGTTGAACGCTCATCAATTACAAATACACAGTGCAAACTCCATTTTAATCGAACGGGAGAGAGAGAAATCATAAAGCACAATACATTCAATTACACAAGCTTCCAACAAACATCAAATGCATAAGAGTGGATAGATGAAGAGACAAAAGGCACATTAAATACATTTGCAACGAAATATGCAAATACTGGATAGAATGACATTTACCTATTGAGGATAACTGGAAAACCACCCCTCTGGCCAAACGGCTGGTGGAGGTCCCCTGACTTAGGATCAGGAGACAAAGATCAAAGGATAAGATTAAGACAGGTCTGATACTGACTAGACTTCTCTACAACCCGACGCACCAGGGCGATTCCCTCTCTTTCACTCTCTCCATCCTCGATATTCTTCCGCAATCTTCAATTCTAATCAGGCAATAGTCTGGATCTTCTGAGTCTAGACTCGTCTTCCCTCTCTCTCTCTCTCTTGCTCAGCTCCCAGCAGCGTTATCAGCATCATCTCATCGTCATCGTCAATATCAGCATTCCTTCTCAACTCAAATCACTCTAGTTAAAGTCTTTATTTCTTCATGTCCCACCCTCAAGTGTTGCAACTTTACTAAACTACGGAATATGATTGGACGGGGTTAGGGCTGTCTTCATCATCTCAAGCTGACGTATTCATTTTATTTAGTAAGACCTATTGTTTGTTTAACCCTGCCCCTTCTACTCATTCATAATTTTATTCGAAACATGCATATTTTGTTGCAAATGCCATGATTCACTTAATACAGGCTTCATAGTCTGCTGTTACATCTTCTTCTTTTCCCATCCTTTCTGTCCTTGGAGCTTGGCAAGCGTTCAGCTCCCTTTGTGTCATTGGTCATCTCATGGGCTCATTGCTCATGCGCAGCTTTTGCCATCTTCTTTTTCGGTCAAGGACCAGCAGGCCCAAATATTCACTATTAATAAGAGAATCAAAAACAGATATTATTTTCTTGAACATGTACTTCTCACTGTTCACCGCCCACTTCTACTCTATCCCATGTAATTATTATTACTCTTAGGCAAAAGCGTTAATAGCAGCAGTTTCTTTTCAAATCAAGCAAGCATATGCTGGGCATGCGGTACCTCAAGACCGCGTTTCAATTCTTCTTGCGCATGCGTGAGGGCTTTTCCCTCTCAAAGCGAGTTAGTCACGTTATTTTATGCGTCATTCGGGTTTGCACATGCGCAAAGCGTTTAGCAAGTTAAAGCGGGTTTTAATCGTGCTGCGTTTTATTTCTCATTAATTCAAGCATGCGTAAGCTTTTCTCCCCATGTTTCTGTGTTGGGTGCATGTTAGTTTTGCCTTATCTATTAATTAATACTTAGTAAGAGTTAATGAAAGATTTCATCGAGCAAGTATCATTTTCTTGAGTCCTTGCTCCATCAACAGCACAGAGTCAGCATTGGTATTGCTGGCCGATGATGTTAGATGTATAGTGGATGGTGGAGTGTCCACAATCCTCATTTTATTAGATCTCTTGGTGGCTTTTGAGACCGTCTGCCACACCATGCTTGTGACAAGGCTTGAATCATTGATAATCAATAACGGAGCCCTTCAGTTGCCACACTCCTTACTGTCTGATAAGATTGGCCTGTAACTAATTTGTCTCTAAACTGTTTTCTTTAAATTATGTGTTCTCAATGATCTTCATTAAGTCCCACCCTTTTTAGGTCGAGCCTAGAGCAGTGCATGCGCTGCTTGTGAGACTTTTAGTAAGGGGGTTTGGAAAGCTGACCAGACGCTCGTGCGTCATGGCCTTTTTCCTGCGGTTACGCGCAGGGCCGACATCTGTTTTGCATTATTGTGCCCAATAATGCAAAACAGATGTCTCGCTGTGGCGCGCGCAGATCGCTCGCTGTGGCGCGCGCACCACTCGCGTCGCCCCCACCTCCTCCCCGCTCGTGCCTTCAAATGCTTGTTTTTTAATACAAGAGACTTCGAAAGCTCATGTGAAACCGTCCTAAACAGGGCTTAGTGGCCTGTTCGGGTCTGATCAGATTCTCTGCAAGCGCCTCTGCACCGTCACGTGCAGCGGCACGAGCGCGTTTAAAGGGTCAGTGGCTTGTAGTGCAAGGCTAAACCAACAAGTGACGTTTAGTTACGGACCCTTCGCCGGTGTTTGCAACGGTGGAGAATGAGTAAAGACGAGCCCATACCTAAGTCTTGGTTCCAGGCGGAGGTTCTGTGGCTCTTCTGCTCGCGGGACCAGCACCGTGGCTCTTCTGCTCGCGGGACCAGCACCGGTGCGCCCAGCCTCCGCCCTGGGCACCTGTGAGAGCCGCGTCCACCCTCACACTAGCGCCAGAGGCCTCCACCCGAGACAGACATCAGGGAGAGCAGGCGCCACCCGAGGCACGCCCCTGCACACTAGCGCCCACGAGGAACAGACACCAGTGGGAGCCGCCTCCACCCAGGACACCAGTGGGAGCAGCCTTCACCCAGGGCACCAGCGAGAGCAGCCTTCACCCAGGGCACCAGCGGGAGCCGCCTCCACCCAGGGCACCAGCGGGAGCCGCCTTCACCCAGGGCACCAGTGAGAGCAGCCTTCACCCAGGGCACCAGTGAGAGCAGCCTTCACCCAGGGCACCAGCGGGAGCCGCCTCCACCCAGGACACCCTAGGCACTAGACGTCTCCACGACTAACAGACACCCGTGGGAGCTGCATCCACCCAGGACACTGGTGAAAGCAGCCTCCACCCAGGACACCACCAAGAGCATCAGCAGCCTTCACCAGAGGCGCGTGTAAGAGCATACTCCACCTGGGGCACTCTAGCACCAGAAGCCTCCACGCGGAACAGACACTAGTGGAAGCCGCCTCCACCCAGGACGACAGGGACACTAGTGAGAGCATCACCCCGGCGCCTGAAGCCTCCACTCATGGATACCAGTGCGAGCATACTCCACCCCCGGGACACCACTGAAAGCAGACTCCACCCCCGGGACACTGGTGGTAGCAGCCTCCACCCAGGACACCGGTGCGCCCCCTGCTCACCAGTACGGTACCATAAGCCTCTACGCGGAACAGACACCAGCGGGAGCAGCCTTCAGCTGTATAGCCGACGACGGAGCGTTTTTAGGAGACTTGACACCAGTGAGCAGCGGACCCCCTCCCTCCACTGTGGACAAGTCTATGCCTGACCCGGGGCAGAGCGTCAGAACGCAGCCCCCACCCTCAAGGGCCGTGCACATGTTCTTAATTTGGAGCGGTGCCTGCAGGTGGGGCTCACCAGCACATATTTCTTACTCAGACTGTGACCCCGAGAATGAGAGTAAAACACTAAAGAGAGAAAGACAAGGAACAGTGGCAAAGACAATAGGGACACAAAATAGCCTGAACAAGAGTGATAAAGGCCCAGAGAGCGACTGACTGGCGGTGGATTAAAAAGGGACCCGGTGAAATCAAGACCACGCAGCCTGTATTCAGGCAGCACTTGCTGCTGAATTCCAAAACTGCAAGCCCTGGCACATATTCTTTTACAAATTAAGCACTGCAGGGGTCCTCAACCGAACGGCGAGGCGTCACCCAAAAGCACGTGTTTATGCGTCGAAAATGTGAAGGGCTCTCTCTACCCACCTCTCGGCAGCAAATGGGGAGAGGATGTGGTCTCACGGCTAGACCGCCGACCTTGGAGCTGAGAAACCATGGTTCGAGCCTTTGGGTCGACTCCACATCCTGTGATTCTCGGCTAATCACTTAATCTCCCCGTGCCTACCAAAACAAGCATTGGCATAGCCAATAGGTCTCGCCTTTAGGACCTTATAAGTGTTTACCCATGCAACCGTTGATTTTGTTGCACCAAGGATATTGTGCTGCATAACTAAATACTTATAAGGTCCCAAAAGCGAGACCTATTGGCTATGCCAATGCTTGTTAATTTGTATGTCTCCCCTCTGGCATCCTTGTTTAGGTCTTTCAGACTTTCCATTATGTCATATGCGATGACACTCAAATCATTGTCACTATCAGCAATGACACCCAATGTACTGCTAGCAACTTCCATAACTGTATGTGGAAAGTTGGAAAGCGAATGAAAAATAATGACCTCAAGTTAAATGCAGATAAACAAGAGGTTCTTCTTTTTGGAAGTTCATCTCCCATCTGGTCAAATCTGTCGAGCTGTGTGAGTTTGGAGGTTTGCCCACACCTGTTAAATCGGCTAGAAATCTAGGTGTGGTTTTCGATTATGCTCTCATATTTAAGAATCAATTATGCCAGGTTTCTTCTTCCTGCTTTAATATTCTTAGGGGCATATTTATGAGTTTGTGGCACAGCGCACCAAGCCACTTTGTCGTGCTGTGTCATAGGGAAAGCTCAGGAATACACTGTATTTAAAAGAATACGGTGCATTCCTGTCCTTGTCCCTGCTCTGGCACCGCTTTGACTGCCTAGCACCAATGCAGGCACTCTAGAACCATCGTGCAAGGGTGCCTGAGTTGCATGCAGGACTGTTTTTGTGCAGGAGGGGCCACACAGGAAGCAATGCAACTCATTATTGTACTTACGGCAATCCCTTTATTTAGGGATTAAACAGTACCACTTAAATAAATTGCAGATAGTCCAAAGCGCTGCTGCATGTCTTATACTTAATATCCCTAAACAGAAGTCAATCTCCAAGGAACTATTGTCGTATGGTGTGTACCTTCCTTGGTAAAACTGTGCGTTTGTCAGATAACATAAATGTCAGGATTGTGCTAGACTGATTCCATGCACACCCTCAGGATATTTTGGCCTGTCTACTTGCTAGTCCACAGTACACCATATGGACCCCTAACCTCATAAGGTACCAAATGTGTGTGCAACCTTTGAACATGACAACCCTGATCCCCAAAAGAAAACATGGTAATAGATCTAAAATATTTTTGTTTGTACTCTCATGCATACCCAAAGAAATACACAAGAAATACACAGCAAGGCTTTTCAATATTTATTGAAGCATGGTGATTCTTGTGTAAAATACGTGCACTGCGATAATTAGCAGAATGAAAAAGATTAGCAAGATTAGCATAACGAGAACAGTGAAAAGAATGAACATTTCCACCATTGTGCTAAGACAGTGAATATATGCAGGCATATATTGGCTGTGAATATACGACGTTACATCGCGGTGTTTACACCGCGATACCTTTACAACGCAGGCATTACAACGCAAGTCGTTACTACGACTTGCATTGGAGGGCGCTGGACTTAGGAATAGTATGATTTACTATTCCAACTCCAGCCTACATTACAGTAGGGAAGGTGTTGGAATAGTAAATCATACTATTCCTTAGCTTAGAGCGCCATCCAGCGCAAGTCATTGTAATGACTTGCGTTGTAATACCAGCGTTGTAAAGGTATTGCGGTGTAAACACCGCGATGTAACCGATGTTTCCCATTTGCTGTGTTTAGTTGTACTCCTACCTAGTGCTCCCTAACCTGGTCTTGCCTAGGGTTTGTGATCTGCCAAACCCCTGCCCAGGTGGCCTAACTCCCCATTACCTGTGGGTAAGTGTCATCAGGCTGTTCGTCTTGGTGTAGAGCTGACCATCCCTCGTGTTGGTATGAAGGAATCAGCTGAGCTGGAATTCCGACATGAAGCAACCTCGCAGTGTCAGCTGAGTGCTCCTCTCCACAAACAAGGACGTGGTTGTGTATTTATAACAATATAACCCATGTGGCTGTGTCAGAACCCATGTCAAGCCGTAATTGTTTATTCTAGTTGGATAACACCAGCGCCTTTCGGACAATAACATAAATTACATTTGCACAGTGAACTTCATCCCTTGTACTGAATTTTCAAGGTATCGTGAAAGTGTGCTTACGAAGTGGAAATGTGAGCAGTGCAGATTCAGGGAACGTTATCCTGCATGGTCACGCACGCAAATGTAAGTCAAAAGTCACAGTGTGTAAAAGAGAAGGCAACTTAAGAAACGTGCGCATGTAAAATGGCAGCGTTTCTAACCGGGCCTCTCCTGACCACGTGAAACTATCTCATCTTCACTGCCTTCCTGTCAGAAAGAGGTCCCTGTTTAAGATTCTCTGACTTGCTCCTAAAGCCCCTTATAACAGCGGGCTGGAAGTCATTAGGCATAAAGTTTGCTGGTACACTCCCAAAAGGCTTCTGGCATCTGCTGTGAGAAAGCTAGCTGTGGTTCCTACAGTCAAGCTTAGTCGTTGGGGTTCTAGTCCTTCTCTTATCTTACGAACAAACTTTGGAACACAATGCCATTTGACCTACTGCTCTTGGAAGAGCGTTCTGTTTTTAGAAAATCTCTAAAAACATAGGGGCATATTATCAAGGGCTTTATCGCCGCTTTAGCGGCACTTTTTGCCGCTAAAGCGGCGATATTTTTAACGCCCTATTAGCAAGCTGTCGCTAACAGGCGTTAGCGACAGCTTTCAGGCGTTAGAGGACGGGAATTACATCGCCTTGCATGTCAGCGATATTTATCGCTAATGACATGCAAGGTAGGCGTTCCCAACTAAAAGCGACGGTAAACAGTCGCTTACATACCTATCGCCTATTAGCAATACCCGCGAAGCGATAAAAACGCGCGCTAACCCCGATTATCGCTTGTTTTTAAGAACTGATAAAAACATGACTTAGCAATGAAAGTCAATGGGAGGTGGATTGTAAGGTTAAGTCCCCAGAATTAGCGATAGGATTTTATTGCTGGATTTCTCGCGTTAAAGCTGGGTTTCGCCGCTATCGCTGGATATTTTATCGCAATGGAGATAAACCTTGCTAATAGCATGTTATTTCCGCGGTAATATCCAGCGATAGCCGGCGATAAAAAAAGGCGCGCTAAGCAAGGTTTGCGATATTTATCGCATGTTCTTGCTAATATGCCCCATAGCTATTTAACTTTTGAGCATATATTCTTTATTGTCCCATGTTCTGGCTAGTTGGTAGTACCAAGATGCCTCTGGGTAAAAGCGCGCTTTATATGTTCTTTTCATTCATTCATGCATGCAGGTGGGAGCAGGTCTATCCCTTTAAGTCTCCACACATGTCACCGAAAGTGTTCTGATGAGCTCTGGGTGAGTTGCCAGTTTTTGTAGCTTTTACTAGTCAGTGGGTTGGGGTGACTCCTCGACACTCCCTAACCAATGAGGAAAAAGTTCCCGGGGTTACTCTGCCCTCTTTTGCAGTACATCCAGTTTGACTTACTGCAAACTATCCCACATTGCACCATTCTAAGGGAACTCCTGGATGTCACAGGCCCTCTGCCCTTGGAGGGAGTTTGTGTGCCAGTCAGGGGGTGTGTTTACAGAAATGAGTAGACCCATATGCTACAACAAACTGGTTCTGGGGCCATTGTCCCCTCCCACTGGGATGGAGCTAGACTGACTTCCATGGAGATTGAAGGCCAAGCACTGGCTGGGCAGTTGCATGGCAGACTAATTAAAATTAGCGTTCAGGAGCTTCAGGCATGGAAAAAGTATATTTCTAAGAAATAAGTATCTTGCTAAAAGTTACTTCTAAATAGTTAATAAAAAATCCAACTTCATCACTGAATTGGATTTTTAATAGATATGAAAATAAACTTTGAATGACTATTCTAGCTGCTTTTTGTCAAAAGTTACAGATTGAATTTTATAATCTGTACTTTGGCATTTTCCAGGATCTAGCTCCAGTCTTGCCAGGGACAATAGCTTTTTGGAGTTAGTCACTGGAAGAACATGCCAACGTTCATTTTGCATGAATTTAGTGAAGGACAGAGCTGGATAACTAATTCATCTTGCTTGTTCTATTTCCAAAATGAATAAGTAGGTCCAAAATAACCAAAAGATTTTTATTGTTGGTATTTTTCTGATAGTATAGAGCAATTCTTCCAGAGTATAACAAAGAGAACAGCCAACACATGTTTCGTCCCTTCTCAGCGTGCAGGCCTGGGGCTTTCTCAAAGCTGGCAATGTAAATTGTATTTATGACACTGGATAGGAAAAGAAAGACCAAGAATCTCAGGTGTGAAGATACCAAAAATATGCTTTAAGTTTCCTGAGGTCTGTGTCTTTACTCTGTTGTACCTTAGATGGGGCACAGTGATGGGATGTGGAGAGGGAATATGGAGATGGGCAGAGAGCGTGTAGGCAGAGGGATAAATATTTACTACTTATACTTATATCTTCACAGAGAGATTGTTCATGCATATATTCTAATATTTGAACAACGGTTGTTAATGATAGAGTGATGTGAACCAATCACTGCCGCAGAATGGGCCAAAGGGAACATGCATGTCTCTTTATTACTTATACTTATATCTTCACACAGAGATTGTTCATGCATATATTCTAATATTTGAACAATGGTTGTTAATGGTAGAGTGATGTGAGCCAATCACTGCCGCAGAATGGCTCAAAAGGAGCATGCATGCCTCATGTGCATTTCTGTTACTTACCAAGCATACCCATTTCTCCATCATGCCTGACGCACAATTGAATAGCAAGCTCCAACTAAGGGAAGAAGAAAATATCATGTGGTCAGCCGGGACAACTGATATACACTTTTGTATAGAGGCCCCTGGCATCACAGACTGCTTGCACATAAATGGAGTGCCATCAGTGTCAATTGCAATAAAGGTGTGCAGTGTGTCTGGGTGGCTGAAGGGCCACATATCTGAATTTGAGGGTTCCAAGCACCCAGGGGAATTTAGCAATGGAACAGATCTGCGTAGCCACCTGTTGTCTGTCTTGCTGTGACTGCAGCATGATGATATACCATTGCACTTGGATGTTGATGGATCATAATACCTGGTGCAAAAACATGGATTGGCTAGACTTGATGCTGCAGGTCCTCTGGAATGATAAAGGAGGCAGAAAGAGAAGTGCAGCCTCTACCTTGACATGGACTGGGATGGTATGGAAACAGGCTTTTGGTGAAGTTAGCTCTTGGTGCTACCCTGCAATTATATGCTGGATCACTCGAAGTGGAAAATGGCGTCTCCCTAACACCTCTTAGTTGAACATAGTAAAGAGTGTGATCCTTTTCCTCTATAATCGTGCCTTCTCTGGTTTTGCTCCAAGGATCTGGAACTCCCTCCCCCCCGAACTCAGGACGAATCCTTCCACGTTCCTCTTCAAGAAAGAAGCCAAAAGGCTCCTAATGAAGAAATTCTTACCTTAGTCTGGCCCCGCCACTTGATGCCGTGGCCTAACCGTCGATCCGTGGCCCGACGGCCTGGACCATTTGAATGCTCGGACTTTTCATATCTGTGAATTTTCACTTTGTATATTACGGCCTTGACATTTTATGACTCAGGAGAATGTTTGATCACTTTTGACTGTGAAATTTTAGCTGTGTTTACCATGTTGGACATTTAAGGGTCATGAGGATGTTTGGACACCTATGACTGTGTAATTATCACTTCGTTTATTTTCTCCTGCTGTGATATTTTATGTATATGATTCCTTCTCTTTGGTTACTCTTGGTTGTTTACATGTACCCTCTTGCCACATATATTGTAAAGTGCTCTGATACCCCCGGTGGTCATGTTCGCGCTATATAAAACTTTATAAATAAATAAATAAATAAATAGTCTCTTCCTCTCACTCTCTCTCTCTTTCTCTTTCTCTCTTTCTCTTTCTCTCTCAGGTAGTTGTTCCTTTAGATTAGAGATTTTGCAACAAACACATGCCAAATTTGTAAAAAACACTTGATCAGCCTGTAGCTGCCCTACTTATCGTGCTGACCTGTGTAACTAGTCACTGGTTGGATTAACTGCAGCAGTGGATGGGTGACTAACTGAGCCCATCCCATTGTTCCTTTTTGCATTGTGTGCTTCCATTTATTGTTGGATGTGTATTAGGGTAAGCACTGCTGTCATCTGACTAGACTGTATGCGCACAACACCATTTTTAAATTCACATATAGACATCTACCTGTCTGTCAAAGTCATTCACACTCTGTCATTCAACCTGTTTATAGTGCTGTTGGCTGAGCTGATTAAACCATGCGGTCTGGCAGCACTGATGTATGCAGACGACACATGCAGTTGATGGAGATTCTAGCCAGAGGGTTGGATCCCCTCAGATGTTCATGCCAATGTGCACGCCTGGATAGCTCAATCGAGTGAAGCTGGATCATGAAAAAACAGATATTCTCTTGCCTTGTCAGCAAACATCGGTTTGGGACTGCTCATTTTGGTCTGCATATTTGGGCTCTAATTCTATCCCTGTCCAAAGTGTGAAAAATGTGAAGTTAAAATTGACTCAAGTCTCACCATGGAGGACCAACTACAGTCTGTGGTTATGATCTGCTTCTTTCAATTGAGGATGCTAACCCCTTCCGTGCGCGTGGAATTTCCGCGCTGTGCGGGCGTTTCTATTAGTGGGCGGGGATTCGGATGGCCAGGGGCCGTCCTGCGCACACGCCCACCGTGACGCGTGACGGCTCCCGGCCGTCACGAGCATGGAAGAGGTTAAAAATAATTATTTAGCTTTTCCCCATTCCAATAAAGAAAACAAATTATAAATGTCTTTGTGTCTGCCAGGTTGGACTTTTGTAATTCTGCTTATTTGAGTTTGCCAGCAAAATTGCTGAATAAATTGCAGATGATATAGAATGATTTCAAACATAAAGAACTTTTATTCGATCTCTTGAGAGTTGGAGAAACTGCATTGTCTGCCAGTACACCTGAGGATAAAATTCAAATCCTTATGCTTAGTACATACAACACTGTATGATTTAAAGACCAAAGATGTACATATCTTTGTGTTGGCGATTACCTTACAGCGATGTACTACAGTGTGTTTAAACTGTTTGAAATTCCCATGGGGTCGCAAATAGACCTACCTCATTTATATTCATGAGGTAGGTCGCAATTTGAGACCAATTGGGAATAGCTAAAATCACAGGGATGGTGGCCTGCTGGGGTCAGCAGACCACCATGTCTCTGATTGCTTTTAAATAAAGCAATGTATTTTTTTTTTTAGATGCAGCCCGTTCAGTGCTTAATTTGTAAACAAATAAGTGCCGGGCCTTCGTGATGAGGCCATCGCAGTTTGCACCACACATTGCCAGTGCCAGCGCTGCCAATAGGAGAACTTACACAACTACTAACCATCACACTGCTACAAGTGTGAGAATTCAGACTGTTCAAGGCCCCCAAGCTTTAAAAATGGTTTGCGTGGCTGGTATTAGCTGTTTTAAACATGTATTGAATTAATAAATAACTGTTTTCCTGCTTATCTTTAAATGAGCAGCTGTTCCAAGTGCCGGTGCTGGCAATTAAGTGCAGGTGCCGAGCACCGGAAAGCACCGGCTCAAATTAAGCACTGAGACCGTTTTCCTTAAAGGAAAACGGAATGTGTTTCAAAAACAAAGATGAAAAGTTTTCTTTTCTTTTTTTAAGAGTAGGCAGATGACTGTGGGACCACCGCCTGCTCTTGAAAAAGTTTTTACAACCGTTCACAAAGGGGAAGGGGTCCCTTGGGGGCCCTTCCTTTTTTTGAATGGGTTACCATTTACTTGAAGTAGGCAGTAGTATGCAAATGTTTTGTGACCACATTTCCATCGCAAAACATTCGCACATACCCTTTCTAATACCGAATCGCATGCCCATTTTGCGATTTGGTAATAGGTTACCGAATCGCAAAATAGGGTTCTGTACATATAAAAATGCTTTTTTTGCGGTCACAAATACCCTGATTCTGTGAATCAGGCCGTTTGTGAACTCCAAAAAAGCTACGTACATCTGGCTCCAAACCTTTTATTGAAAAGATTTTCGTTTCATGTTCCTATTTGCAGCTTGGGATCAGAGAAGGCATTTGGGCTTAATATTCCATATTTTCGTGAGTCACCTTAGGTGACACAGCCTTTTGTGTGGTGGCAGTGAACTGTAGAATAGCCTCCCGGTTCTATTGCCGAGGTAATCTTTACTTATAAAGTTCATGAACCATTTTTAGAAGACAAGCCTCTTAAGTTGCATTCTCAACCATGTTGAAGCTCTCAGTTTTCCCAAGTTGATCAGCTCCATTTTGCTTAGCGCCATGGTACCTACAGGTGGTTGTTCACACTTAATTACCGCCAATAAATAGAGTAAATAAATAAATAAGTAGTTGAAGTTTTGTGATGCATTTTATTAGATTTTGAATTGTTTAACACATGCACTTGGTAGATTTTTTGAGCATGTGTAGATGTGTTATTTGTTGTGGCCCTGTGTGAGTGGCAAACGTTGATTATAATTTATTTGTTTTCGCACCTTTTTTTACTGATATTTCCTGGTATTTTAATTCCCAACCTCTATTTGTTTTTGTGTGATTCCATTGCAGTTCCTACAATGGCCTGTGTGTGGTATGTCACTTACTTCTAAGCTGTAAAATAACGTGGATTTGTATTGCCCTCCCAGTGCTATACCTTAATTATCCCCTTATCACACCCACCTTTTGTTTGTTCAAAGGATTTCATTTGTATTTGTAATTATAAGAAAAACAATACGTAAGAAGAAAACAAAGGGGTAGAAGCAAAATGGAATCAAAATGGATCAATAGCATTGTCAAGATATGCACAACAACGTGACACTTATTTATGTTATCAATTACGATCATAGATTAACATCAGTTGTAAATAATATCAAGGGATTGTAACGGAAATGGCACTTGGATGAGTAGAAGAGGTACAGAGTGAGGGGCGGAAAGAGATATAATGGATCTTGAGAGGAGCAAGGCAGTGATGTATGCATGTTGCACATATCTTTAGTAGTGTTTCTGACGTGGCATTTGAGATAAGGAGGGGTAAGGGGATAGGACAGGGGAGAGGGAAGGAGTAAGGTGATTCAAGGGGGAAGATTTAGCAACCTAGGTAGAGGTGGTGATAGAAGAGCCTGTGGCCAGAGGAAGGGTTGGCAGATTTCCTACTAGTGTGACCAATTATGCATAAAGAGATGTAGTGTGTCCTGAATACGTTTGGAGGTTACAGGGCAGCCTTTAGTATTATATTGGTTTATGAACATGCTTCTGAGATAGGTAACCCAGGCCCATCAGGTATGATATGATACGCTGTTGCTAGCTTTTCAATCGACCAGTATTACTTTGATGGCAATTGTGAGCAATAGGTCAAGGAGGGAGAGATCTGTGTCAGGGAGATCTACTGGGGTATCTGCCAGATGAGGACCTAGTATAATAAGTGGGAAGGACAATGTAATATTCGTTTTGAATATTTTGCTTAATTGTAGGGAAACATCTTGTCAGAATGAGTGCAGGAGAGGGCATGAGAAGAACATGTGTTCTTCGTCACCAGGGGACGAGTCGCATGCCCAGCATGTGTTGGCATCCTTAAGTTTTAGTCGAAATAATTTTGCAGGTGTCCAGTACAGGAAATGTGCAGCAAAGAATTTGGTCTGGTTCAGGGAGTGAATCAGGTTGTGTTGAAGTAGGTGTGATCCTATTTTAACCTAGGTGTCTGTGTTCAGAGGAACAAAGGGGCATATTAGCAAGAACATCGTTAAAATTATCGCCGTTTTAGCGGCAGGAAACTGCCGCTAAAACGGCGATAATGGCCTTGGTAATATGCGCTATAGAATTCCAATAGAAGCCCAGGTTAGATGTGCAGGACATCTAACCTGGGCTTCTATTGGAATTCTATAACGCATATTAGCAAGCCCATTATCGCCGTTTTAGCGTCAGTTTCCTGCCGCTAAAACGGCGATAATTTTAACGAGGTTCTTGCTAATATGCCCCAAAGTTCTTAGATGAAAAGTAGGAGTCCCATTTCTGTGTTAGCAGAGGGTGGCGCAGGATCTAAGAGGTGATGAGCATTCTGTAGAAATGTGAAGCAGCATGGCTATTCAATAATATTAGTTTGAGTTTCTGCAGCAAGGGCGATTTATTGATAGAACCCAGCTTGGAAATCTTGGCTGCAATTAAGAGAAAATTGTAGAAGTCCATGTTGGAGACATCATGTTTATGTTGTAGGGAGGCAAAGGAAAGCGGTTCAGTATTATTATAGAGGTCAGATATCATTGCAATCCCTTTACTTACCCATTTCGGGCCAATGGTAGGGAAGTTAGGGGTATGTAGTTTCTTATACCAGAGTGATGTAAGGGTGGAGCTACGTATTTTGGTCACCAATATCGCATCCAATGCGATTATGGCAGTTAAAGTGTCTTGAAATATTGAGTGGGACTGGGAGTAAGGTAATCATGACATTGTTAGCATGGACCGGAGTGGGAAGGGGCGGCAAATGGAGAGTTCCACGCCGATCCACGGGTTTCTTTAGCAGGTTTGTACATGTTCTTGGTTTTTTAAGGATAATTCAGTTTTTTTAATTCTCCCATAGGAAGGCTGAAATAGCTTTGTCAAGTTTAAAAAAGATGTCTGGGGATAGTCGAGTAGGTAACATGCTTGATAGAATGTTAATCAGTGGAGAAATCATAATTTTTATAGTTTTGAATCTCCCCCACCAGGATATATGTTTCGGCGACCATGTTGACAAAAGCTCATTTATTTTATTTAGGGTTTTATTTTTGTTGGTGGATACACACTTTGTGAGGATTTTACAGAACCAGATCCCAAGAAATTTGATTGTAGACTTCCATTGGAAGTTGGATGAGCCACTCATTGAAGGGTATCAGTGGATTTTTAAGGGGAGGATCTCAGTCTTGTCTCTATTTGCGAAGCATCCTGAGAATTTTGAAAAATCGTCTATATTGGATAGAATCGCAGATATCACGAGCTCCAGGGATTCTATAAATATCAGAATGTCGTCTGCGTATGCAGCCATTTTATATGCTGTGTCACCAAAGGTAATGCCTGGGATATTGGGCAATTCATTTATCATCAGGAGCAAGGGATCAATGTCAAAGGAAGAACAATAGTGGGTATAGGGGGCACCCTTGTCGGTTCCCTGTTGAAGCATATAAGGTTGTGATAGGGTTCCATTGATTCTAATTCTGGTGGAGGGGTTTGAATATAGGGCCATGGTCATTGTGATAAACTCTTTTCCCAAGGCATGTCTGGAGAGAACGGCTTTGAGGTATGGCCAGGAAACTTTGTCAAAAGCCTTCTCCGCGTCTAGGGCTATGGCCGCTTCCAGAGGAGAAAGAAGGTTGGAGGCTTTTTCAATGATGTGGGAGAAGAGGCGAATGTTGTCACTGGCTAGGTGTCCTTTGATTAAGCCAGATTGAGTTGGATGAACTAGTTTGGGAATCAGTGGGGTAAGACGGTTAGCAAGGGTTTTTACATACATTTTCTCATACTGTTGATGAGAGAGACAGGTCTAAAGTTTTTGGGGTCTGAGTGGTCTTTTCCATCTTTGGATATAATCACAATGGTTGCCTTGGATGCAGACCCTGAGACTGAACCAGAGGTAGCAAAATGGGAGAGGGCCAGCTCTAATGTGGTAATAGTTGTGGAGGCAAAGGTTTTATAAAATTTGATCGGAAAACCGTCTGGTCCCAGTGCTTTGCCAGATGTGATGTTTTTGATGACTTGAGAGATCTCTTCTCTAGTGATTGGATTAGCTGGTGTGATTTGATCAGAGTCGGAGATTTGTTTTATTGGTAGAAACTTCAGAAAGTCCAAACAAGCATCAGCGGGAGTGTTGACAGAGGGAGTGTAAAGTTTGGTGTAGAATCGTTGGATCTCTGATCAATTGGATCAAGTTAGAGTTACATTTATGTTTATGTTTATGAGATTTGTAAAGCGCATGACTACCCATGGGCATCTCAGCGCTGGAATGATACAGGACGGAGACTGTTTAGCACTTGGGTTTAGGGAAAGAGCCATGTTTTTAGTCTTTTTTTGAATGCCACTTCATTGTCAATTAGTCGGAGTTCTGGGTCCAAACTGTTCCAGAGTTTTGGCACCAGATGGGTGAATGACCTTCCACCCCATCTGGCTCTCTTCACTGTGGTAGAGTTCATCAGGAACTTTAGGTAGGCTGCCAGGGATTTTCGGAGGATCGGGCACGATTACCACATGTTCTGCCGCCAGGCCAGTCTCCAAAACAGCGCATGTACTGTCTGCAAGGCACATTGTGATTTACCAAGAACAAAGAGGGGCTTGGAGCCTACCCATTGCATACCACTGGTTGGCTTTCCTGTCACTCTCATTTACCTGTTTCTTAATTAAGTCCCAGCTTGTCAATATTATGTTTGTCGCTCCTGTGGAGCATTGCCTCTTTACCATCTTTTTGATTAGCTAGCACCTCTACTTCCACTGCTTACATTTCAAGCACTACCTTTTCCTTTTGTGTTAAGCGCGCAAGGAGATTACACGTGTTTTGGAGCTGCCTCCCCCATCTACTTCTCTTCCCCCGACACTCCATGTTGCTCTCTGTCACCCGTGTGCTTCTCCCTGCCCCCCCATTGTGCTCACCTATGTGCTTCTCGCCATTGCCTCTCTGAGCCATTTGTTTTGCTTCCTCCGCCTGCATCCTCCTCCTCTCTCTCTGTTGTTCCTTTCCCCACCTGTGCCCTGTGTGTTGCTTTCCTCCAACCCCATATTGCTACCCCATCCAACCCACCAGTAGCATCCCTCCCACCCTCTGCCATGTTGCCCCCTCACTCTCCCTTGTGTTGCTTTGGCATCCCCCCACCCTCATCCCTGTTGCTTTTGTGTTCCCCCACCCCCTGTGTTGCTTAAGCTTTTGTGCATTTTATTTTCCTTTTAGCCTCTGATCCAATTCGGATAAGTGCTGGGTCGGTAACTAAAAAGAAAAAGAAATGCCTGCGTCATTTGGCATGCAAGCGCATTATTGGTGCTCCCACTTACAAAATGTTACAGGCAGCCACGTCAAACAAAGGCTTTTTAAAAAAAGTTTTTCACGCTGCACAGCATCCACGAGGCTGTGCAGTGTGACTAAACCACTGGCAAAGCCAATAGGTCACGGAGGCGCGATCTATTGTTGGTGCGAGTGCTTGTGTTTATTGTTCTTAGAAAAACGTACTGGCACCCTCGGGGTTGTGAAAACTTAAAAAAAAAATAAACTCACTGGTACTCATTTTATGCGACTCAAAGACATACACATGTTTAGTAAACCTTTCTTGAGTTCAAGCCCGAGAGTTACTATCATCATATTTCTTTGAAGCACTGTAAATAACAGGTGCTATCATTACTTGACACAACATCAATCATTTTATTTAACTTGCAAAGAGTTAATAGCTGGATTGTTGCTCCTCACCTCTTTGTCCTACATCCTGCACACACAGATTCCCCCCCCCACAAGATGAGCTTAATCAGCAGAAATTTGATGCCCCTCCAATCCTGTGTTGGACTGGTTTGTCACTTGGGGATAGATTTACAAACGTTTTGCGCTGGGTCAGCGCCACAAAAATGACGCTAGCCAGCACAAAATGTTATTTTCCTAATTTATTTTCCACTGCAAAACTTGTTTTGCGCTGGAAAGTAACCTGAAAGTAATACAACGCAGCGCGAAGCACTGCTTTGCGTTACTAAGCGCCAAGGGGGCGTTAAATGAGTGGTAGATGGGCGTTCCCATGCTACCACTGATCCAGCGCGGCTAATATAAATTTCTCCTTAGGACATCAATCCTGGAACTCTGATTGTATGGCTGGCATGAATCCAATTTTTCACACCTGCACACTTTACTGCAGTCGCTGTCACCAGAATCACTTGATGTGGGTTATCCCAACCCGGAACCAAGCGATTTCTTCTTCTGTGAACTTTTATGCGGACCCAATCTCCTGGACTCAGATCATGAACTGGTTTTCTTTCAAGAGTGGTCACATCCAGTCCAACCCAATCATTTAATTCCTCTGCGGTTGGACCCACGGGGGTCCTATTTAATTCCATCCAATTTGTACTTTTCTCTGGGGTTTCAGTTGCTGACTCAGCTCCCATAGGAGTCCTATTTATCTGACTCTCATTAATTGTCAATTTTACGGGTGGACTTAGTCTATAGGGACAGACAAAATCTTCTTTCTCTCTACTTTCTGGAATTGTTTCTTCTCTTACCCTTTGCATACTAGAATTTAATGGAATTGTTAAGGTATGTTCATCTATCTTTTGATTTTCAAATACTGGGATTACTGGCCCAATAGTTACTGGCACAGTCACAGCTTCCATATTCTTTGTTAGTTCTCTTATCTTTCTCAGTCAATTCTCTTGTGGTTCTGGCTAATTCATCTGTATTACCATTATCATGTTTCACAGTCTGTGGTGTTTCTAACTTATTAATTTGACTATTTATTTCGGACCATCGTTCAGGGCTTTGATTCATCACAGTTCTCATTGGCGGTGCATTTGGTGTCACCACCGCAGAATCCTGTTGATATGGAGGGGGTCTTTTATTCAAAATGTCTTCCAGCAACTCATCCTCTGTGTCGCTACCTCCATACCCACATCTCTCTGTTATTACATGCCTCTTTTTCACCGTGCACTTCTTCCCTGTAATTTCTTCAACCGTTCTGGCAGGAAACATACCATCCGTCATGTTAGCATACCGCCATCTTCTCATCCTGTCCTCATGATTCACTCCCCATACTCTTCCATGAACCAAACTATAATTCTTTGCACCTCTGTGCCTTTCCCTTTCATACATCTCATCTTCCCATTCACCTAAAGCTTCAAACTGTGTTGGTCTAGGTCTCGGTTCAAGTTTCATCATCTTTTCTCTCAAATTCCGAAGTACTGCTGTACTAAATGAACCATTTTCTGGAAATGCTAATACTCCATCGCCTTGGTGTATTTCACCCAATTTTCCAACCAAATGCAAGTATGATAGCCATATTTCAACATCATATGAGATGCTGGCGTTTTCGGCGGAGGAAGTACTTCTCCTTCCTAGTCACAACCTTCTTATCTTTCTTAAAGAAGTTCTTAATTTTTGTCAACCAAGACGGTTTCTCTCTCTCATATTCATTATAATAAGGCATTTTCACTGTTTTGTTTTGCCGAATTGACTCACACAATCCTTTACTAAGCTGCCTTTTCTATTGCTCGGTTATTTGAACCTATCCTAGCGCGTCTCACACCAACGCACCAATCAGAAAGCGTTTACGTCACTCTTACACTAACCTATTCCAGCGCGTCTCACACCAACGCACCAATCAGGAAACTCTTCGTTTTTCCCCCACTGGCCAATACCAGCGCGGTTCTTGTTGACATCAGCTCTACTCCTGCTGCTGCTGACCCCTACTTTACAAAAATTATCGGCACTTTTCTTAACTTGTCTTTTCGACTGAATTTATTAGTTACAACGTAAAACACATTTCCAATGTCTGTTTCCCTAAACAAAAGGGATAGTTTATTCTTTCTTACAAGAATACTGTTTTGTTCGATAAGTGTAGCACTTCCCTCAACCTTACCCTTCTCTCAAGCAAGAGGTAAACCCGTTTCTCTGGGGATAAAACACATGTGGAGACTACACTGCTCCTGAGAATTAAGGCCAAAGTTTCACAAGAAAACCTGTTGCTATTTCATTCACACATTATTCATACGTGAAATTTCCCTATCATAACACAGTCCTGTGTTATCACCAAATTTGAAATCAGACAATGCACAATTCCGTGTGACTTCTCTTGCCACACGTGTCCACTTCCTACTTCCCGGAAGCTTCAAACTTAGACTTACATATAACGTTGTACAAACTTAACATAGATTGTTAGACATATAAAATCAGTAATCAATATTTGATAATCACCAAACTAATCTATAGAAACCATATCTCTGCTACCAAGAAATCTGATCCAGCGCGGCTAATATAAATTTCTCCTTAGGACATCAATCCTGGAAAAACACCTACACACAACCTATGTCGGTGGGGCCCATGACACCGCTCACATACATTCATTCAATTTCTGGATTAAACCGCTAAGGAGAATGAGCTGCTGGATGAGCGGGATACCTTATAAAATGACAGAATAATATCTATACATTATATACATTGACGTCAAATCCTGTCAGTTCTAAACATGAAGGTACTCCGCTACTTCGGTCGATGGACCAACTAGTAGAATCAGTTGATGGTGATTAAGACCAGCTCAATCACAATTAGAACTTTCAACATTAATAAATCATTGATTTTATTTTACAGAAACACAGACTCATTTTAAAGTTAGAATATCATTTTTATCTAAATTCTTTTTGCAAATAAACTAAAATTCTTTATTAAGCAAAGCATTTAGAAAACATCAGTAAATCAATTAGGAAAATTTTAATAAATGAGATTTATGCATTACCCTCAGCCATGTAGCGATGGCAAGAGAAGTTCACCAAAGAAGATGAACCGCAGATCACTGGATATGACTCCCAAACTGACTGACTGTCCCGCTAACCTCCTCGGACGCACCTCCCGGGCAGACTTCCCGCAACGGTCTCGTTCCTTCTCAATCAAAGTTCAAAGTCCAAATTGACAGAGTCTCTCTCAGCATTAAGTCGGAAAAATGAAAAAGCAAGTTTTTTAACAACGTCAGAGCAGACCCTCTTATACCCTATTTTCTGGCTCTCTACACTCAATAGTTGCAATCTTTCGGGAAAAGAATCACGCGAATTGGTCCACTTGGAGGGGTGGTGATGATCACCTCATCGCCCTCCTTGTTCGAACCGGTTTGGGACATTAAAGCACACAATACGTCTCGAATCCAAAAGTAGTTCCATTTGTTATTATTTTCTTGTATCAAATCCGATGGTCACACATTATTTCATCCCATGTCGTTTGTCCTTATCCATTTATTCCCAGGCATTCTACGCTGAACTCTTGGCAGCCTCATAGTGGCAGGTCAAACTGTCCTTGACATCTCAAACTCCGGGCACAGGCCGCATACACGTGATTGGAACCTCTCGCTGCCCATGCGCAGGGATCATTCGTTCTCGGCGCGCGCATCTCATCCTTTCCGACGGCCATTTTGGAAGCATGGCCTAACAGGCCCGAACGGAACTAATGTAAGAACAAACACAACAGTAATTAAAACATGGAAAATAAGCCTTTCTGTTTACCACCCGCCATTCTAAAGACCCGTGTTAGATGTTACCTAGCAAAAGCGACATTTAAAGCCATTTTACTTACCACCTGCATTCTTTGCCACCGCACAACTTATTATGCAACATAAATCATGCAATTTTACACTAATTACTACTTAAGTCACAATTTTTGTTAGTTAGCTTCACATTTGTAAATAAATTAGTTTCTTCATGCATTTAGCAGATTGCCCGCGTGTAATGTTTAACAAAAAATGTATTGGTTGGTTAGTTCATGCAATTTTCAAACATTTAGTGCCATTAGAATTATGAGGTAATTAATTTCCAAGGGGTACAAATTATTTTGTTTCCCCTGCTCCATCAATTCCCCCCTTTGGTTGATTTTTAATATCACCACTAAAACCTATCCCTACCAAGTTTTATCAGATAAATGTTTCTTGTCTACTTGCATTTGTTAATCTAGACAATCATGTTCTTTTCATCTTGTTTCTTAGACCTTTTGTACATATTTTCCTTAAACTCTTCTAATTCAATCTCTCCCATCTCTCGTTCTCTTTCTTTGTTTTTCTCATTTTCTCTTTTTACCTTAATTTGTCTTTTTCTTCTTTTAACACACACATATGCTAATCTCAATAATAGTATTATTATTACTACTAAAGTCACTGGAATTAGTAGTTTTCCAATTAGTGAACTACCTATCTCAGCGAACCATTTTCTTACTGAGGAAAATCCTTTACCAAGTTTCTCCCAAGCACCTTCAACCTCCAGTGGGGCAATTTCTTTATGCAAATCTGTAATATTCTTTATATACTTCTGTACATTTTGACTTTTATCTGGAATGTAAGTGCAACAATGTTGAACTTTCAGCATTCCACAGACTCCACCCTCTTTTGCCAAAAGAATGTCAAGGGCAAGTCGATTCTGCATTACCATAGCTCTCATGGCAATCATTTCAGTATTTATCATCAAGAACCCTCCAGCAGTATTCGTTGATAAACGATCTACCACTGTAGACAATTTCCGAATCTTGTATGCATTCAAAGATACACCCACTGCTGGTATCAATGCTCCAAAAATGTCACCTATTATCTCTGAGAAGCTTTCCCTTCTCCTACTGGTTAATGGTGTCCCCATTTCGTGAATTCGTTTTGTTCCCCTTTCCACGTGAAAAATCTTTGGAAAGACTAGGCCTAGATAGCATGATCCGTACCAATGGTCCGGCAACCTATAGTATGCTCGGTTTCCACAAATATAATAGATCCCTGGAAAAACTGGATCTTTTCCTCCTTTGAATCCCCATCCCCCTAAAATTCTGTATGTATCTCGGCACTCACTAGAACCCACGAAATAGTTATCATACCGGGTATTCTCTCTACTAATACATAATTTTCCCTGTTGGGACCAATCTAAACCCATAGCAGCATTAGTTTCACTTTTGTCTTGACCTTTTTCCTCAAACGCCCAAGGTGGGGTTTTTGTCTTTTCTTCAGTTGCCTTTCTTTGAAACTTAACCCTTCTGTCTTCTACCATGTCTAAGAAAACCTTCTCTTCTTTTCTTAAGCTACAAGTAAGGTTATGTCTAAATGCATTTTCTAATGTTAGTTCTTTTGTTTCTAAGAAAAATTCTCCAAAAGTCTTTGCAAATTTCAACCTATTTAGCTCAGGGACTATGGGAACTTTGGCAAAAACAGCATTTGTGTCAGTATAGTAATATTCTAGTTTACCTGTTTTGTAAAACAAACTAGCTAAAACGCTACATGTTATTCCATACATTAAAGGAAGATGATGATATGTCACTCCTTCTGTTAAAGACGCAGGTAATTGCATACATACATAACAATCTCGGACATCCATTGTCTCCACCTATTCATATAAAAGTTTCGTGAAGACATTCTTGGAGAAATCAGTTATTGACTTATCCTTATGAAATTCAGTACTATCTATCAGTGTTGCAGTGTTCTTTATGTTAGCTTTTTTGTCATTATTCGTGTCATTTATAAATGCAGATGTATTTCCTACTGCTAACCTTAGTGGGATTACTATTGTTAAAATGAACCAAACAAACATCAGAAAACCTGTACAACAGAAACACATTTTACACCATCTACGTAGGAACCCACATCTAAATCTTCTACTCTCTGTGTCTATCATGTTGAAATACTGTTTTGTTATATGTACAGAAGTGTGTTTCCACACCTCAAATGACTTGGGGGCCGATTCTGATTCAGGCCGGAAATCTCTCCGACCGAGCCGGACCCGGAGAGATTTCCGACCGAATCGGACCCGTGCAGCCCGACCGAACGAGTACGATGCGCACGTATGCCATCGGACTCGATTCGGTCGGACTCCCATTGAAGTCAATGGGAGCCTGTCGTACAACGCGTACGCGGGCTCCCATTGACTCAATGGGTGCGAGGCGGACAAGGGCGCCCCCTACAGCATGTACGCGGCGAAGCGACTCGCGCCGTACACGCACAGGTAGGGGGGACCCATGGGTCCCCCCTGTGTGCGACTCGCGCGGCTACGCATACAGGGGGGTCCGACACGGACCCCCAAAGTACGGCTCCGACTGCTCTTTGGAGCCGGAGTGCGCGGCTCGGTCGGACTGCTCGCGGCGCGCATCGTACTTACCCGGCCGGGGTACGTCTCCATTGCGCGGTGCGAGTCGAGTCCGAGCGAGTCGGTCGGTGCGGTTAGACCCGGGAACGAGTCGGTCGGAGCGGTCGGGACGCCCGGACGAGTCGGTCGGCGAATTCGCATTGTACTCGCTCGCCCGGACGCGCGTACGAATCGGTCGGGAAATAGGGCTCCGAATCGGATCCGGTTAAGCCGAATCCGATTCGGAGCCCTACCGGCCGAGATCGGAATCGGCCCCTTGGTGTTGATTTGGCATCAACTACTTCTGCTGCACTCTTTCGGTTCTTCTCAGAAACCTTCTTTGTCTTAATCAGTTTTTGTGTCAAATCCGGTTTTCTTTTTCTGTCTGTCAAGATTGATTTAGTTCACTTTCACCCACTTGTTCACAGTCTTTGTCTGGGTTTTCGCAACTGCTATCCACTTCTTTGATGTCAGACAGTGCTATGTATACCCATTCAGGTGACTTGTATTTCAAGTTAGGTCTTTTCACTCTTTTAGGTCTCTGTAATTTTCTTTTATTCGTCTTTCCTTGTCTCTCTTGGCTTGTTATTTCGTTTACTTGTTCTGCAGTGTCTTTTTCAAATTTATTATCTTATATCTCAGCTTCTTAACTTCGTTGGGCCAATTGTCTCCTTTCCTTGGCCTTTTCAGTTCACTTTCTTTTTCTTCTCGTTCTAGTCTCCAAGTCCGCTTCCTTGGACCTATTCTTTGTCTTCTCTCATCTTCACTTTCTTCAGATTCTGTTTCAGATCTCACTTCACTTCCTCTAACCTTAAATTTGATAACTTCAGCTTCTTCATCTGAATCTAAACCTCCTCGTGGTTCTTCCGCTTGTTTTTCTGAATCAAACTCTCCTAACTCAGCTTCTTCATTTGAATCTAATTCTCCTCGTGCTTCTTCCGCTTGTAAATTTGAATCTAATTCTCCTCGTGTTTCTTCCGCATTTACCTCAATCTCCCTATCTGAATCTGAACTTTCTTGAGTTACTTCTACAATTTCTGGTGGAATTTTTCCATAACTTGTACTTGGCTGTTCACCATCACTGTCTATTTGCTCTTTTTCTCCTGTTTCAATATCAGTTCTTTTGTTTTCGGTTTCTTCTGTTTGCTTTTCTCTGCAGTCAGGTTGGTCTGTTTCAGATGCTGAACTGGTATCTGATATTTCCAGATGTCGACTTACAGGTCGATCTTCAAGATCTGGAACTCTGTTTGTTTCAGTTTCTTCTTTAATTACCGAATTGGTACCTGATATTTCCAGATGTCGACTTACAGGTCGATCTTCAAGATCTGGAACTCTTGTTTCAGTCTCTGCTTCAGACTCTGAACTGGTGGCTGATATCTCCAGATGTCGACTTACAGGTCGAGCTTCAGGATCTGGAACTCTGATTGAATGGCTGGCATGAATCCAATTTTTCACACCTGCACACTTTACTGCAGTCGTTGTCACCAGAATCACTTGATGTGGCTTATCCCAACGCGGAACCAAGCAATTTCTTCTTCTGTGAACTTTTATGCGGACCCAATCTCCTGGACTCAGATCATGAGCGGGTTTTCTTTCAAGAGTGGTCGCATCCGGTCCAACCCAATCATTTAATTCTTCTGCGGTTGGACCCACGGGGGTCCTATTTAATTCCATCCAATTTGTACTAGCTCCAAGGGGGTGTTTAGGGTGTTTCACCCACCCTAAAAAATTTATTCTGCAATAAATAGTTGGGTACAAAGGCTTTCAGTCGGGTAATGTGAAGTGTCTGTTGGATTTCACCTGGGACATTTACATGCTCACATTGCCAAAAACACACACACTCTCTCTCTTCGATGTTTTGAGCATACTGTGCACCCCTAACAATCCGCTCTCATCTCTCTTTCCACTGCCCCTTAAGCCCCCCTCATAGCTTGCTTCTCATATAATGTGTTTCAGCAAGATGTCCCAGCGTGATTGTTGGGAAATCTGAAGCTCACACACCCGCTAATCATACCGACCAAGCTACGCCCCCGCACTTTTCCCAAATAAACACGATGCTTTTCATTAGAGGAGTCAACCTTTTGTGGAAACAATATACCTACATAATATCAGGGCAGAACTAAAAGGTTTAAATAGGATCTCTTAGGAAGAACTGCAAACTGAAGTGTGAGAAAACGAGCACATGCGTTATATTGAATGCCTATAAGCACTTTTCGAGCTACCAAGCTTTCTCTGCATTGTGTAAATATGTGTGCTTCTTAAAAAGAGACTAGCAATCATCGATTCAGGGTGACGGCGAGAGCTGTCCACTTTGCACGCTAAATGCTGAGCCGTTTCCAGTTGAAATTTAAGAAAGGAGTGAGGTAGATGTGTAGGCGATGTATATCTAGAAAGGACGGGTTTCAGCCTATAGTGAAGTAAACAGCCACTTAGGCGATCAAAGATTAATGTCACGCTGTAAACATTCGCGCCTGGATAAGAAATTCTCAGTAAAGTTATGTTACTTCTATTTTCAGAGGCGTTCAACGATCTTCTCCAGGGAAGACGTAGGTGTTAGATCTGCTTGAAGGCAGCTATCAGGCATAACTGTAAGATTCAAAAAAGGAAAACAAGCAGTATAGGATTTTGTCAATTTCGGCTGTTGTGCAGGAAAAGGCATCACATGCAATGAAAGGTTATATTGCTTTCCACCTGTTTCACAAAAGTTAGGGAAAAAAGACAGACATTTGATCACCTGGGTTTACACCTAAATTTGTGTTTGAGGAAATGTCTAACTTTTTGGAAATCCCCAAATCACTAGTCCTTATTTTATTTTACTTTATTTTTGTATTTATTTGTATGCAGCGAAAAAACATTTTGCCCAAAAATATATCGCAAGGGCGACCGTGCAATAGGTAATGGATGTGTAGCAGATTTGCAGATGGAGAAAGTGGTTTTTACTCTTGATGAGATGTACGATTTGCTGAATATGATTACCAAGGACAAACAATACAACATAAGTCACCCTAACACTAGCTATAGAACCATCCAAGGCATGTATTTATTTAGTGTTTTCTATAGCGCGAACGTGACCCAAAAGGGTGTCAGCGCGCTTAACAGAGATATAGGGATCCCAATTGCGACAGTAGCAAGCATCAAAAACTTACCAATGAAGAACAATATAAAACAATAAACACAAACAGTGGCAGTAAAAGATCTCTGTGCTTACAAAGTATCTTAGACTGACCGATAATGTCAAAATATAAATTTCCTTTTTAACCATCGAAGGACTCATAGTTCAAAGTTTAGCTGAGTGCTCGCCTCAGTGGCATACCGAACAGAGGAACCTGGAAAAGATTGTGCAGATCCTCAGAGTGCTTAGTCCCGGAAGTTATAGAGGGCTTGTTGGACTTGGCCCTTTTTGCAGGGTCATCCCTGAACTTTTTGCCTTCCTCCTGTGCTTTTTCTGACCTGTTTTTGTTGGTTTGATGACTCTGGGCACTTTACCACTGCTGATCAGTGCTAAAGTGCATATGCTCTCTATGGTAAATTGATGTATGGATTAGTGATTCCATGATTGGTTGGTTTGGTTTACTTGTCAGACCCTAGTACAGTGCACTGAGTGTGCCCAGGGCTTGTAAACCAAATGCTGCTGGTGGGCTTGCAGCACTGGTTGTGCCACCCACAGAAGCAGCCTGTAAAGTGTGTCTCAGGCCTGCCATTGCAGAGCCTGTGTGCAGTCTGGTACTGCAATGTCGACTTGGTAAGTGCACCCACTTACCAGTCCCCAAACCTTCCCTATCCTGCATATTAGTCACCCCTAAGGTAGGCCCTAGGGCAGGGTGCATTGTATGTGTAAGGTAGGACATGCCCTGGTGTGTGTGGCATGTCCTAATAGTGAATTACAGCCATTTTCGTTTTTCACTATTGCAAGGTTACCTGTTCCCCATAGGCCAGAATGGGCAGTTTGATTATAACATCTTATAATCCTAACTGACCCACGGAACTAGGTAGAAATTCGAGTTTAGTATGCCTGAACTCAGAATGATAAAATACATCTTTTAGTGAAGTTGGTTTTAACATTCTGTGTTTGAAAATACCACTTTTAGAAAGTAGGTATTTTCTTGCCTAACTATCCAAGCCTGCTTCTGCTAGGTTGTGTATTCCTTGTCTGGAGTTTGAGTGACAGGGGCTGGGGGATTCCAGGAGACAGGGTGAGTCAGCACAGGGCTGAATAGAGAGATCTGCATGTAGATGGGTGGGAGGAGTTGCACCTGGGACCTGAATAGGGCTGTGCCTTCCCTCCACAATGCTGGCTCCACCCCCTGTGGTGCGTCTGATGTCCCTAGCCCACACTGTCAAAGGAAAGAAGGAGTCATGTAAACAAAGTGCTCCAAGACTGACCAGAACTGGTTTGGACTAGGTACAGACACTCTCTGCCTTCAGAGACAAAGGATTTTGGTGTATAAATACTGCGGCCCTGACCCCAAGACTTTAGATCACTTTTGGGAAACAAGAAGAACCTTTGCTGAGGAGAGGAAGCAGAGAAACTGAGGAGGAGACTATCCCTAAGCGTGAGGGATTGGCCTGCAGTGGTTGCCTGACTGCCAAAGAAAGGAGAAAGGACTTTTGTGCTACTTTCATTCAACTTGTGAAGGATCTCCAAGGGCTTGAGATAGAGCTTGCCTCCTGCTGAAGTCTCAGGGACAACAGACTTCACCCACCAGCTCCCCAAGAGTTCTTTGGAAGTGCCTGCTGTTGCATTGGGCCTTCTGAGGGACTGCGTGTCGCAAGGAGCTGGAAGCGCGACTCACGAAGAAGAAGCGTGTCGCCACCGCAGCCGCTGTCGTCGCATCGCTGAAGAAGGGTGCCGCCGCTGCCGATGTCGCTTTGCAATGCAGAAGCGCCTCGCATCGCCGGAGAAGAGGATCGACGTCGCATCAGACGCCGCCGCATCATTGGAGAAGCGCGTTGCCGCCGCAGCCGCTGTCGTCGCATCGCTGAAGAAGGGTGTCGCCGCTGCCGCATCGCCGAAGCACCTCACATCGCCGGAGAAGTGGATCGACGTCGCATAAGACGCCGCCGCATCACCGGGAAGCGTGTCGCAGGGCCTGTCACGTCTCAGAAGAATCGTTGAGTCGCCGCACGGCCGTCGGGCGTGCACGCATCATGTTGCATCAAGAAGAAGATCCCATTTTTGTTTCATTGCACCGGATCTTCATCGCATCACGGCGCTGCTGGTCGCATCGCCACGGAAGCGCAGTAAGAAACCGACGCATCACCTCCCCACGCGGAGAAGAATCGACGCATCCCCTACGCATCAGTAGGGACCCGACTCATCACCGTTCTTGCGTGTAAGGAACCGACGCATCACCTTCCCTGCAACACTTTCGTTGTATAGCGTTACGCATCCAAAGGTACATTGAACTCAAAGTGTCGCATTTTACCATCTACAGAGAACTAAGCTAATTCTACCATTTTTAAGTACAGTATTGTGGATTTTTGTCGTTTGTGGTCTTGTGTTAAGTCTATATAAAAATACTTATTTTTATACTACAACTTGTGTGGTGTCCATCTGTAGTGTTGTCACTGGGTTACTGTATGTGTTCACAAATGCTTTACACACTGCCTCTGAGATAAGCCTGTCTGCTCGTGCCAAGCTACCAAGGGGGTGAGCAGGGGTTATTTTAGGAGTGTACCCCCTTACCCTGACTAGATGCAAGGGTCCCTATTTGGTCAAAGGTACCTACCTCTGCCAACTAGAGACCCCCAAATCTAACATTGGTGGCAGCGGTGGGATTCTGGACTTGCATTTGTGACTCATATACAGTGATTGGTGAACACTACTAGTGAGTGCAGACCAAGCGCGACCACATACTTTTGGTTGATTGTTTTTCCTGGGATTTTCTATTTTTGCAGAGAACTGCCAAGTTTAACCACAATGGATAAAGCAGCATCCATAGCATCTGTTGAATTTGATTGGGAAGAGGAGAAACTAGAATGCTACAATGTGAGACAGCTAAAGCACTTCTGCAGGAAATGTAAAATTGCTATGACCGGTCTCACCAAGAAGGATGAGTTCCAAAAGGCGCTGAGGGCCTGGGTCGAAGCAAGGAATACCCCTGAGAATGAGGAGGGGGCTGAGAATGCAGATGAGCAGCTGGATGGGCCATTGGGTCCAGGGGGGAGGAGAGCAACCTCCCCAGTAGGTAGCAGTGTTTCTGCCAGAGGCCTGTCCCCAGAGGAGTTGGAGGACAGGAAGGAGTGTAGGATGCATGAGATGGAGCTGGCCAAGCTCAAGTTAAGTGGGCAGTTAGAATTTGAATCACAAACTAGGAAATTGGCCCTAGAGGAAAAGAGGATGCAGTTAGAGCATGAGTTGAGAATGAGGGAGCTTGATTTGGAGCTCAAGAGGCTTGAGGCCATGAGTGTCTCAGCACAGAAAAAAGAAATGTGTGTAACTCAGGAAGTGAGCTTTGCTGAGTTGGAGGTGGAATCCAGCTCAGATGGTGGCAGCAAAATTGAGTTATCTAGTGCTGAGGGAGCAGTACATATACCCAGAGATGTGGCGCCTAACTTGACGGAGGGGGTTAACATACACCAGGAGGTTCTAGGATGTGAGGTAGCTCCAGTGGTGCGCAGTGTCCCTGAGGTGGATTGGGGAACTGGCACAGGGGTTCATAGACCTAGTGGTGGGAGGGACACTCTACTGACTCTAGATGAGAGGTGCAGGGAGAGGGGTTCCCCCATGGTTGAAGTCCTGGTGTGTGAATGTGGAGACCATCCAGAAGAGTGTGGGTTGAGTGACAGAGACAGTCAGATACTGTCTTGCCAATCTCAGGAGAGTGGTGTGGAGTACGTGTGCGAGGCACTGGATGGTGAGGTGAAGGATAGTTTGGTTAACCCTTGGAGGGGGCTGTGTGATCCAATTGTGGGAGAGCATATTGAAAGTCCCTGTTTTCCAGAGCTATGCCAACACCTGTTGGAGGGTGAGTTCTCTGACCCCAGGGAGCTCACCAAGGAGGCAGACCTCTGGCTGCGTGTTAGAGGATCTGAAGCGGTATCTGGGGGTGATCCGAAAGAAGGTGGCTCAGGCTTCTCCCAACCAAGTGAGGTGGGGGAAGAGGTTCAGAGTAGCCCAGTTAGGTCCCAGTGTGAGGGGTGTAGGGACTCACGTCCTGTCTTGGTGGAGAAGGAGTGAGTGTGGGGCTGCGTGTCCCAAGGTGCCCGAAACCCAGTCTCAGGGCCTGGATGGTTCTTTAAGGGAACACCAGGTAGGGAGCCTAGGCTGTCCAGATGGGCCGCCCGTTGAGGGAGATCCCCTAGTGTCTGGTGAACTGGGAGTGTCTGTAAGCAGGCCTCCATCAGTTCTGGTGACTGGCAGTGCCGCTCCATTTGGGAGGGTGCAGAAGTCCAGATTGAGGGGTGAGAGGGGGAAAGAGTCCCCAGTGGAAGAACCAGTGGGTCAGGGGCCAGCCAGAAGGGCTGAGTCTCCAATGAGTGACCATGGTGACACCACTTCTGTCCTGGGGGATATTCACGCACTGTCAGATGGACAGGGGTTGGGAGATCGGCGCCAGGCAGACTGTCACACGACACATGAGTTGTGTGTCACCCTCGGGGGGGCATGTGTGCTCCCCAGGAAGTCCTGGTGTGCCAGGCAGATGCTCAACCGCAGGGTTTAGCCCCTGAGTTGGGGAGCCAGGTTCAGGCTGTCCCTGAGCTGGAGGGAGGGACAACTGTAAACAGTGTCCTGACCGGTTCGTCTTCTGGGGGTACCGCTCCTCATGGGAGGGAGCAGTACTCTGGAAGGGGGTGCAGAGGGAGGGAGTCCTCGCCTCTGACCCCGGTTCAACTGGAGGGTTTAGACCCTAGGTTGGAGGGCCAGGTTCGGGGTGTCCCCCCTGACCTGGAAGCCCAGTTGCAGGATAAAACCCCTGAACTGGTGAGCGAATTGAGCAGGGCACCTGCCCCAGGTGCCTTGGCAATTCTGGAAGGGGGTCAAACTCCAGGTGGGAGGGTACAGAGCCCCGACAAGGAGGAGGAGGACCGGGTGTGGGAAAGCCCACCCCAGTCTCCTGTCCAGCCACCGGGTATAGGCCCGGGGCTGGTGGGTCAGCACCAGGATGTCATACCTGACCTGACAGGAGGGAGAATGGACAAAGGGTGCCAAGCACCTGGGGCTACCGCCCCCGCTCTCTGACGCCACAGAGGTTTGAGAGCCCTGAGAGGTATAAGGCCTGGGTCTCATCCCTGACCACTGTCAGTGGCCACTGTGGCTTGCTGTCTGTCTGTTGGGACACACCTGTGAGCAAGTTAAGGTTAGGTGCTGCACAGGTGGTGTCCACAGGTGAGGAGAAGGGTTCCCCATGGATTAGCTTGATGGGCCCTGAGAGTATGAACAGAGGGATTCCAATAGGTTCAGATTGGCGTAGAACTGGAGTATGCCCCTGCAGTTGCGGGCCAGGTCCAGGTTCTATCGCCCAAAGCAGGGAAGCCCATCAAGGTAGTGATTGGTCTACCCTGCGTTTTGGCTGGAAGGGGGTTGTGTTGGACTTGGCCCTTTTTGCAGGGTCATCCCTGAATTTTTTGCCTTCCTCCTGTGCTTTTTATGACCTGTTTTTGTTGGTTTGATGACTCTGGGCCCTTTACCACTGCTGATCAGTGCTAAAGTGCATATGCTCTCTATGGTAAATTGATGTATGGATTAGTGATTCCATGATTGGTTGGTTTGGTTTACTTGTCAGACCCTAGTACAGTGCACTGAGTGTGCCCAGGGCTTGTAAACTAAATGCTGCGGGTGTGTTTGCAGCACTGGTTTTTGCCATCCACAGAAGCAGCCTGTAAAGTGTGTCTCAGGCCTGCCATTGCAGAGCCTGTGTGCAGTCTGGTACTGCCATGTTGACTTGGTAAGTGCACCCACTTACCAGTCCCCAAACCTTACCTTTCCTGCATATTAGTCACCCCTAAGGTAGGCCCTAGGGCAGGATGCATTGTATGTGTAAGGTAGGACATGCCCTGGTGTGTGTGGCATGTCCTAATAGTGAATTACAGCCATTTTCGTGTTTCACTATTGCAAGGCTACCTGTTCCCCATAGAACAGAATGGGCAGTTTGATTATAACATCTTATAATCCTAACTGACCCAGGGAACTAGGTAGAAATTCGAGTTTAGAATGCCTGAACTCAGAATGATAAAATACATCTTTTAGTGAAGTTGGTTTTAACATTCTGTGTTTGAAAATACCACTTTTAGAAAGTAGGTATTTTCTTGCCTAACTATCCAAGCCTGCCTCTGCTAGGTTGTGTATTCCTTGTCTGGAGTTTGAGTGACAGGGGCTGGAGGATTCCAGGAGACAGGGTGAGTCAGCACAGGGCTGAATAGAGAGATCTGCATGTAGATGGGTTGGAGGAGTTGCACCTGGGAACTGAATAGGGCTGTGCCTTCCCTCCACAATGCTGGCTCCACCCCCTGTGGTGCGTCTGATGTCCCTGGCCCACACTGTCAAAGCAAAGAAGGAGTCCTGTAAACAAAATGCTCCAAGACTGACCAGAACTGGTTTGGACTAGGTACAGACACTCTCTGCCTTCAGAGACAAAGGATTTTGGTGTATAAATACTGCGGCCCTGACCCCAAGACTTTAGATCACTTTTGGGAAACAAGAAGAACCTTTGCTGAGGAGAGGCACCAGAGAAACTGAGGAGGAGAATATCCCTAAGCGTGAGGGATTGGCCCGCAGTGGTTGCCTGACTGCCAAAGAAAGGAGAAAGGACTTTTGTGCTACTTTCATTCAACTTGTGAAGGATCTCCAAGGGCTTGAGATAGAGTTTGCCTCCTGCTGAAGTCTCAGGGACAACAGACTTCACCCACCAGCTCCCCAAGAGTTCTTTGGAAGTGCCTGCTGTTGCATTGGGCCTTCTGAGGGACTGCGTGTGGCAAGGAGCTGGAAGCGCGACTCACGAAGAAGAAGCGTGTTGCCGCCGCAGCCGCTGTCGTCGCATCGCTGAAGAAGGGTGTCGCCGCTGCCGCTTCTCAACGCAGAAGTGCCTCGCATCGCCGGAGAAGAGGATCGACGTCGCATCAGACGCCGCCGCATCATCGGAGAAGCGTGTCGCCGCCGCAGCCGCTGTCGTCGCATCGCTGAAGAAGGGTGTCACTGCTGCAGCTGTTGCATCGCCGAAGTGCATCGCATCGCCGGAGAAGAGGATCGAAGTCGCATCAGACGCCGCCGCATCACCGGGAAGCATGTCGCGGCTCAGAAGAATCGTTGAGTCGCCGCACGACCGTCGGGCGTGCACGCATCGTGTCGCATCAAGAAGAAGACGGCATTTTTGTTTCATTGCACCGGATCTTCATCGCATCACGGCGCTGCTGGTCGCATCGCCACGGAAGCGCAGTAAGAAACCGACGCATCACCTCCCCACACGGAGAAGAACAAACGCATCCCCTACGCATCAGTAGGGACCCGACGCATCACCGTTCTTGCGTGTACGGAACAAACGCATCACCTTCCCTGCAACATTTTCGTTGTATAGCGCTACGCATCCAAAGGTACATTGAACTCAAAGTGTCGCATTTTACCATCTACAGAGAACTAAGCTAATTCTACCATTTTTAAGTACAGTATTGTGGATTTTTGTCGTTTGGTGTCTTGTGTTAAGTATTTTTATACTACAACTTGTGTGGTGTCCATCTGTTGTGTTGTCACTGGGTTACTGTATGTGTTCACAAATGCTTTACACACTGCCTCTGAGATAAGCCTGTCTGCTCGTGCCAAGCTACCAAGGGGGTGAGCAGGGGTTATTTTAGGAGTGTACCCCCTTACGCAAGGGTCCCTATTTGGTCAAAGGTACCTACCTCTGCCAACTAGAGACCCCCAAATCTAACAGGGCTCTTCTGAGTTGTAAAACCGATGGGGACGGATGTCAGAGTCAAGGGACAGACGCAAGGCGAATGATAGTGGAGAGTTAAGGAAGGAATTTACCCATTAGGAAGATCTTAGCCTCCTTCTTGAATTTTGAATGGGGCTAATGTTTGGCGGTAGCGAGTTCCAGATTCTGGGTGCGGCGCCTGAGAAAGCTCTGTTGTAAGTTTTCTTCTTTTGGAAGAACTGAGGTTTCAGCATTAGATCTTTTGTGCCCGGGAGTTCCGGCCTCCACCAGATATCATCACTTTCTGAGCTAGAAACACCAGTGTTTTTGAGTGAAGCGCCTTATGAGTGATGCAGGCCAGTTTGAGTTGTACTCTGGCTTCGTATGGAAGCCAGTTCAGAGCGTTTAAGTGCGGAGAGATGTGATCGAATTTTCTGGATCCAGAAGAGTGTTGCAGCTGCGTTGAGACAGGCTTTTAGCGGAGCTGTTGAGATCTTGGGCAGGCCAGATAGAGCTGAACATCCGTATTCGATCCTCGCGATGACCAAAGCCTGAACTGCCATTTTGAGGTCTGTCGTTTCAAGGAATGGTTTCAGTTTTCTAAGACAACTAAGGTGGTACTGTGCGTTTCTAGCCAACGAGTTGATGTGGGTTCGCATGTTCAGATTCCTGTCCAGCGTGATTCCTAGTGATTTGGCTGAGTCCACTAGGATCGGGGTGCAGTTTAGTGCAGTGATCAGTTTGGTCCATTCCTTTATTTCCGAAGAGATTTTGGGGGGTGGAATTAGTAGGAATCCCGGTTTTTGCACGTTCAGTTTAAGCTGATTACTTGTTAGCCAAAGCATGGTCATCTTTAGAGCTTCATTCATTGACTTGATCTCCTCCAGCGACGAGACTTTAATGTAGATCTGTGTGTCGTCCGCATACATATGAAACAGGATGTTGGCGCATCGCAGTTTTTCAGTCAGGGGTTCCATGTAGAGGTTAAAGAGAGTTGGGGAAAGAGTTGATCCTTGTGGTACGCCAATTGTAATAAGGGACGGCGATGATAACTTTTGATTTACTAGAAATCTTTGCGATCTGTTCTCCAGGAAAGATTCGAACAATTTGAGGACAGTTCCTTACAGTCCCATCCTGCTTCTGAGTCGATCTAGCAGTTTATTATGGTTTACTGTGTTGAACTCAGACGAAAGGTCCAGAAGAATTAAGAAACAAGATTTGTCTTGGTCAATAGCTTGCAAGGCGTCATCCACTATATGAAGTATTGTAGTTTCCGTACTATGGTCTGGTCTGAAACCAGATTGGCAGCCATCGAGAAGATTACATTTAGTGATGTGATGGCTAAGTTGGTGATGTACACATTTTTCTAGCACTTTCACTAATAGGGGAATATTGGATACTGGCCTGAAATTATTTGGGTCAGCAGCGTTCAAAGTCGGTTTTTTTAAGATGGGATGACTTGCCCAGTTTTTAGGCAGTCTGAGAACGAGCCTTGTGACAGAGATGCGTTGATTATCGTTGTCCAGATGGGTACGACAAATTGGGTGGTTGTCATCGAGAGTTTCGAAGGGAAGGGATCATTGAAGCGGTTATTGGGCTTTGTAGATGAGAGGATTTTGGAGATGTCGATGTCGTCATATACCTTGAAAGAGGACCATTGCGCTTCATTTTTGGGCACTGCTTGAGAGGAGTGTGCAGGTTCATCGATTTGCGAAGCCGATAGGGAAGGTAGGTTGGTAGCGGCTGCATTAAGCTCACTTCTCAGTGAGTTAACTTTGTCTGTGAATAAAGACGAGAATTCCTCACAGTTTATTAGGGGTATTGCCGCTTCTTTAGAGGATTTGGCCAATTTATTCATCTGTAGTTTTACCATTTCAAAGAGTTTTCGTGGTCTATTTTGAGCGTTCTCCAATTCCAATCTAAAGAATTTTTTTTTTGATTTGAGAATGCTTTTGTTGTATGCGTTTCTGGTCTTTCTTAGAAGTTTTAGTTGAGGGGATGATGGGTGTTGTCTCCATTTCCGTTCGGTTAGTCTCAGGTTTCTCCTTTCCTCGTTCAGGGCACCACTAAACCAAGGGTTTTTGTCTCTATCCGTGATTCTTCTCAGTTTTAGAGGAGCCACTGAATCGATTATTTCTGACGTCATTGCATTCTAGTGGTCTGTGAGTTTCTGACATTTGTTATGCTGGAGGGTGGGGGAAGAACCTTCTCACAGCGCTCAGCCAGTTTCTCAAAGTCCAGGTCTTTTGTATCTCTAATCCATCTCTTAGGTTTGACAAATTGTGTAGATCTTTCCTTTATAACTCCTGGAACTTGGAAGGTAATAGAATGGTGGTCTGACCAATCACATGGAGATATCGCGATTATGTTGACTGCGTTTTCCTTAGAGATGATCCAGTCTATTGTAGATCCTTTGCTGCGGGTTGGGAGAGTGCAGGCTTGGGTGAGAGTTTGGTCAGCAAGGAAGTCTTTAAAGACATTAACCTGGTTATCGTTAGGATCCTCCCAGTGCAGATTGAAATCCCCCAGGAATAAATCATTGGATTGGGGGGAGGAGTTTGCAGTGATGATTTCCCTTAGGTGGTCTATGAAGATGTCGTTCTACCTGGAGGATGGTAAAAAATGTGTAAAATGCATGGATGATTCGCTTTGTTTCTAATGGAAGGAGTCAAGTGGATCGGAGTTTAATTGCGTAACCGCGAGGTCAAAGCGGTGGATGCAGGCGATACCTCCCCCTTTTTTTATTTGTCTGTCGAGTCTCACGATGCTGTAGTTCAGGGGAACTAGTAAATCCATGCATGGCGACGACGTTTCGGTGAGACAAGATTCTGTTAGGACCGCCATGTCAATTTCTTGGTTTAAAATGAGATTGGTGATGTCAGATGTATGCTTCACTGGTGATCGACAGTTGAGGAGAAGACCTAAGAGCGGTTTCACGGGGTTCCCGGTGTTTTAGTCATGATCGGGGTTGGATAGCGGAACTCTTTTCAGATTATTGATGTTTAATTTTCTCTTTTTTGGTATGGAAATTCTATTCACATTGCTTTTGACCGTTCCGATTCAGTTTTATGTAAGAAGAATACCATTTGCATACTGTATCAGTGTGGGGGTTTTTCCATTTTGTAGGGATTATTTACAAGCCCCTTGTGCAGTCTGTGCGTCAATTTTAACATGGAAAAAAATTACCTCCCGGCAGCGCCAGGAGCTTGTAAAGAAGCCCCCCAGGGGGGTTTTAGTTGTGACAAACGTTTTTTAGTGCAATTATGAAATCTTGGCTTTTGTCAGGCATAAATGATGATGATGGATGGCAGGGAATCCCAACGAAAAGGGCCCAATAGGTAGAAGGCTTAGAAAATGGAGGTGGCACAGGATGGTTCGGGTATTGTTAGAAGACAGTGACTGGCAGACCTAAGGTTTTGAGTTTTTATGTAGAGTGATAAGCTGTCGGAGCAATAGCTAGGAACCAGGATGTTTATTGACTTGAATACTATTTTAGTACTGTGAAAAGGCTCTGCTCTTAGCAGTGAGCCAAATAGCTTGCTGCTAGTCGGCGGCGACAGGGACTTGCTTAGAAAGGTAAAATATAGTGCAGGTTACTAAGTTTAGAATCTTCTGTAGAGGTGCATTGGATGTATGTACAATGGAACTCTCCCATGCCTTTACCCTGCGCCCATTACCATGCATATGCCTTAACTATGCATGCCTTTACCACGCAAGTCATTACCAAGCATATGCCTTTACCACACATACCTTTACAAAGAAATTGTAAGTATATCACAGGTAAGTGAAAACTCTTTTTATATATAGAAAAATATATATATACACCCACACACATACATATATATATATATATCTGTCTATCTATATATATTACCATATCACCCCAACCCCTAAACTCACCCACCCTAAACCCTAAAAATACCCTTGCCACCCAAATAACCTTTCCCACCCTAAACCCTAAAAATACTCTTACCACACAAATACGCTTATCCAGCCTAAACCCTAAAACTATCCTTACTATCCAACTACCTTCCCCCACCCTAAACCCTAAAAATATCCTTACCATCCATATACCCTCACCCACCCTAAACCCTAAAAATACCCTTACCATCCAAATACACCCACCCACCCTAACCCCTAAAAATACCTTTGCCAGCCAAATACCCCTACCCTCCATAAACCTAAAGATTCATCTGCCACCCAAATACCCTTACCTACCCCAAACCCTGAAAACAGCCTTACCACCCAAATACCCTCACCAAACCTAAACCCTGAAATCACTCTTCCCACCCAAATACCCTTACCCACTATAAACCCTAAAAATACCCTTGCCACCCAAATACCCATACCCACCCTAAACCCTACAAATATCCTTGTTCCCAAATACCCTTACCCACCCTAAACCCTAAAAACACCCTTACCATTCAATATCCTTACCCACCCTAAATTATAGTTAGGAACTAGTTTCCATAGGAAAAGCATTTTCTGGGGAGAAACAACACTTCCTGTTACCTCCAGTAAGTCCCCCACAGCGGGATTGCTAAGAGGTTGTCAGAGGCCATCTCCCCTTTTTCCACCACTCTGCAAATGCACCTCCTGGTGCACTGCTGGTTGGGGGATGAAGTCCCCTTGGCTCTTGAGGGCCTCAGGACTCAAGTGGACTTCTTCCCCCAACCAGTAGTGCACCAGGAGGCGCATTTGCAGAGTGATGGAGTAAGGTGGCATGGCCCCTGACAACCACTGAGCAATCCAGCTGTGTGGGTCTTACTGGAGGTAACAAGAGGGCTAGTAGGCCCCCAAGTTCCCCTCTGAGGCAAGGGGACTTCATCCCTCATCTAGTAGTGCAGCAGGAGGCGCGTTTGCAGAGTGATGGGGAAAGGGGGCGGGGCCACCAAAAACATCTCAGCAAACCCACTATGTGGGACTTACTGGAGGTAACAGGAGGGGTAGTTGGCCCCCAAGGACCCTCAATAGCCAAGGGGACTTCATCCCCCTATTAGTAGTGCACCAGGAAGTGCGTTTGCTGAGTGGTGGAGAAAGGGGGAGTGGCCTCCAACAATCTCTCAACATCCTGCTGTTATCTCCAGTAAGTCCCACTAAGCGGTATTTCTAAGAGGTCTTTGGAGGCCACGCCTCATTCTCCACCACTCTACAAACGTGGCTTGTGGTGCACTACTGGTTGGGGGATGAAGCCCACTTTACTCCTGAGGGACCTTGGGGACCAAGAAGCCCTCCTGGTACCGCCTGTAAGTCCTACACAGCGGTATTCCTGAGATCTGGTCAGCGGCCCAGCCCCCTTTCCCCGCCACTCTCCAAATGCGACTACTACTTAAAAAAACCATAGAAATTCACTGACAAAACCAAAGGTTACAGGGACATTATAGTTACGAATTAGCATTTAAAATCTTAGAAATTCACTGAAAAACCCAAAGGTTACAAGCACGTTATAGTTAAGAAATGGATTAAAAAATACTTTAAAATGTATTGAAAAAATCAAAGGTTACAGACACGTTATAATTAGGCTCAGGTTTCACTTTGTACAAAACCAGAGAAATTCAGCAGTTATAGTTAGCTGAGCTAACTAGAACTCGAGCCCCCGTGATGCACTGCTTATGACCTCATATATTACATCACTCATAACATGGTCGGTGACATCACTGATGACATCTCAAATGCCATCACTGATTACATCATTCACAGAATCTCTGACGTACCCATTCACACCCTCATATAACCTTTCATACACCCACTCCAACTTCTACACTACCATTCGCAAACCCATTCACACACCCATACCAGAACTTACACAGCCACTCCCTTATTCTTCGGACTACACACACACACACATCCACTCACTCACCCATACAGCCTCTCATACACCCAATCACTCACTAATAAAGCCACTGACATATCCACTCTACACCCGTAAGCCACTCACACACTGAGTCAGTCACCCATGGAGCTACTTACACACATACTCACTCACCCATACAGTCAATCACACAGCCACTTACTCACCCATAAACTTACACACACACACCCACTCACTTACTCATAGAGATACTAACATGTTCTCACTCACCTAAACAGTCACTGACACAAGCACACACTCACCCATACAGCCGCTCTCACAATCATTCACTTACCCATACAGCCACTCATATACCCCAACACTCACCTATACTGCCTTTCACATACGCAGTTACTCACCTATATACCACTGACACATCCACTCACTCACCAACACAGCCATACACAGCTCACTCACCCATACAGTTCTTCTCACATGCACTCACTAACCCATACAGCCACTGACTCACCCACTCACTCATCCATACAGGCAGTCGCACACCCCCTCACCCACCCACACAGACACTCAGACACCCATACAGGTATTCAGGTCAGACAACCAATCAATCACCCATACAGCCACTCACGTACCCACTCACCAACCCATACAGCCACTTAGACACCAACTGACAGACTGATATATATATATATATTTAACACTCATAACCTTTCTAAAAACACTCACAGTCACTGGATGATGTCATCAGTGATGTAATTTGAGATGTCTTCAGTGATGTCATCAGTGATGTCACTGACTGTCATGAGTGATGTAATATGTGAGGTCATAAGCAGTGCATTGCTGGGTGCGAGTTAAAGTTAGCTCAGCTAACTATAACTGCTGAATTTCTATGTTTTTTTATGAATGAAACCTGAGCCTAACCATAACGTCTCTGTAACCTTTGTTTTTTTCAGTGATATGTATGTATATATATATATATATATATATATATATATATATATATATATAGGTTACAGGGACGTTATAGTTAGCAAATGGAATAAAAAAAACCTTAGAAATACATTGAAAAAAACAAAGGTTGTTGAGACGTTATAGTTAGGCTCAAGTTTCACTCGTACAAAACCAGTTTGAGATGTCATCAGTGATGTCACTGACCATGTCATGAGTGATGTAATATGTGAGGTCATAAGCAGTGCATTGAAGGGGCACAAGTTATAGTTAGTTCTGCTGAATTTAACATATATTTTCACTGGTTTTGTATGAGTGAAACCTGAGCCTAACTTTAACACCTCCTTCGAATGCAAAGAGTCGAGTTCGCAGTAGAGGAGGCCACAAGGAGCAGGGAGAGTGGTGCGGGTGGTCGTCGCTGTAGTGCAAAGAGCAGGCCAGGCGTTTTGGACAGTCATTGCTGTCGAGCAAAGATCTTGTCAGCCGTCGCGGACGGTCTATGCTGGAGCTCAGCGCTGGCAATCACAGGGGATTGTTGATGCTGTAGCACGAAGTGCAGAATGTTTCTGGCGGTCGCTATAGTGCGAAGAGATGGGTTTACCGGACCATCACGCTGTTGGTTGGCATGGGCAGCAAGATCTTGGTATGAACAGGCCCTTTCATGTACATGAAGAGCCCAAAACATCAGGATTTCTCCTTTTCTTCTAGGAGGAGCTCAACTGATACCACACAAAGCATACAGGACTTGAGAGGCACCTCTTGTGGATCTGGAACTCACTCCAGCAAAGGCCACACACCCACACAGCCACTCAGACACTGATACAGACAGTCACAAAGTCACTCAGATGACATAAGTTAGAAATAGTTTCACTCATTAGTAGTACAGCAAGACTAGTAATTTAACTTATGCTGTTGCTTAGTATATATATTTAAGTCTTTGAAAGGTTTACAAAACACTTACACTCACTGGATGATGTCATCAGTGATGTCATTTGAGAAGTCATCAGTTTCTTTGGAAATATTTGTATATACATACATTACCTACTAGCCATTGCCAGTAGGTAGTTATAGTAAGGACTAGGGGCCAGATGTACATAGATTTCTGTTTGTGATTACCTAATAGCAAATTTTTGCGATTCACTATTAGGAAATCGCAAACAGCTATGTACAACAGTGTGTTTTACACTGTTTGTGATTCCCAGTGGGTCACAAATTGACCTACTTCATTATTATTGATGAGGTAGGTCGCATTTTGCGATCCATTGGGAATCGGTAAAAACAGACCACCATGTCTGTATTTTCTTTTAAATAAAGCAATGTTTTTTAATGCAGCCCGTTTTCCTTAAAGGAAAACGGGATTGGTTTCAAAAACAAAAATGAAAAGTTTTTTTAATTTTTTTAAGAGTAGGCAGTGGTCCGTGGGACCACTGCCTGCTCTTATTAATGTTTTGGCATACATTCACAAAGGGAAGGGGTCCACAAGGGACCCCTTTCCGCTATGAATGGGTTACCACCAAATTGAATTTGTTGGTAAAAAGTGAATGTTATCCATTGCAAGTCGCTATTAGGAAGGGACACCCTTAACACGTCCCTTCCTTATACCGAATCGGCCTGTTTGTTACCTCAAAAAGGCTTCGTGCATGTGGCCCCTAGTTTCCATAGGAAAAGCATTTTTTGTTTTGCCTATAACTTTGGTGCAGTTTGAGGAATCGCCCCAAAATTTTCACAATTAGTTTGACGTTCAGTTCAGCTGCTGTGTTGAAAGTTATGGGGTAATTCATCAAGCAGGGGCAGAGAAAAAGGGGGTTCCAAACGCTTTTTCCCCATGCAATTTTGCATAGGGATTTTGAACACGACTACAGCCCAATCCACTGGATGGACTTACACTGCACGTCTTATCCTCGACATCCCCCGACGCAGCCACATCACACCCCACCTGAGAGACCTGCACTGGCTCCCTGTCAACAAGAGGATAACCTTCAAGCTCCTCACCCACGCACACAAAGCACTCCACAACTCCGGACCAGCCTACCTCAACAGACGACTCAGCTTCTACACCCCCACCCGCCAGCTCCGCTCGACCAGCCTCGCCATCGCCACAGTCCCCCGCATCCGGAAAACGACCGCCGGCGGCAGATCCTTCTCCCACCTCGCCGCCAAGACCTGGAACACCCTCCCCACCAACCTCCAACAGACCCAAGACCTACTGGCCTTCAGAAGACTCCTCAAGACCTGGCTCTTCGATCAGTAGCAGCACCACCCCCTCTTCCCCCAGCGCCTTGAGACCCTCGCGGGTATGTAGTGCGCTTTATAAGTGACATGATTGAGGAGTCTTCTGAAGGCCAGTAGGTCTTGGGTCTGTCGGAGGTTGGTGGGGAGGGTGTTCCAGGTCTTGGCGGCGAGGTGGGAGAAGGATCTGCCGCCGGCGGTCAGTTTCCGGATGCGGGGGACTGTGGCGAGGGCGAGGCTGGTCGAGCGGAGCTGGCGGGTGGAGGTGTAGAAGCTGAGTCGTCTGTTGAGGTAGGCTGGTCCGGAGTTGTGGAGTGCTTTGTGTGCGTGGGTGAGGAGCTTGAAGGTTATCCTCTTGTTGACAGGGAGCCAGTGCAGGTCTCTCAGGTGGGGTGTGATGTGGCTGCGTCGGGGGATGTCGAGGATAAGACGTGCAGAAAACACAAGCACAGTCTCCCTCGCTTGTTTAAACATGGGCCCTGACTGGGCCAGGTCCCGAGGGCATGTTTGTATTTTAAATAAGGGGAGGAAGTGCATGAGGCCCACCTTCCCATGACCAATTTTAGCACTGGGGATGTCACCTCTCCAGGGCATTAAAAATAAATGGAGGAGGGCCAGGCAGCCCTCCTCCTGTGGCATTTATGAGCCCCGGGGACCACCACCTCCCTGGGGCTTTATTAAAAAAATGAGGAGGGCCACACGGACCACCCTCCATTGCCCATAAGGGCCCTGGGGACAAACAACTTCCCGGAGTCACAAATATAACAGCGGGAGGAGGGCGTGTAACCCCCTCCTGGGCCATGTATGGCACCGGGGACCACCACCTCCCCGGCGGCTTTTTTACTTTTTTAGAAGGGAGCCGCGCTGCCTATCCTCCCGGGCCGCTCTCTGCCCTGGAAACCACCACCTCCATGCGGCAGGCCGGTGCAAACAGAAAGGAGGGGGGCTGCGTGCCCCCCCCTTTGGGAGCTACCAAAAAACAAAGCTGTGCCACGGTTGATGAGGTCCCTGGGGCCAAAATCGGGTTGGGTGAGGGGGGCCACGCAGCCCTCTAGCCCATTGATTTTTGGCTGGACCCCAGGGGATGGGATACCTGGGGCCAAAATCGGCTGGGGGGCATGCGGCCCCCTCCCCTTGGAAAAATATAAAACCTGAGACCATGGGTCTCCTTTTCATATACAAACGCCCAAAATCATCTGCAAGCTCAGCTTGTTTGGCCTGCCCCATTTTCCTTAGTAGTATGCAAAGGTCTTCCCGCCTTTTCCTATGTTGATGAACAGCTTAACAAAAGGCCCCCGATCACATTTACCGCCGATTTTGGTGACACGTTCTTGATGCAGAGGAATACGAGGCTATCTCCATCAAACAATCAAGCACTTACTTCATATAGTTAGGAGAAAGTACCATTGTTTGGTGGAGATTTACCTCTTTGTAATCTCATTGTCTTCTCTTGACAAGGATTCATGTTATCACAGATTTGTGGATGAAGACGCTGCAGGAACAATCACATTGCTGAAATTACAGGCACAAAAAGTCCCTGGAGACATTACCTCGTGGCCCTTGATGCAGCTGTAGTGAAGAACATGCACTAGACATTTACCCAACGAGGTAGCACTTGCTAAGTAACCAGTAGAAAGTGCTCCAGTTGGGTAGACATTTTCAGCAAAACTATGGACTCTACTTGGAAAAAAGAGGTTCCATTCTGGCCCTGATGCTCATTTCACAGACATAAAACCTCAACGGAAGCCCTTACAAATATAAACACAGCAGCTGCCCCAGTTGAAGCTCCATGTATGTAAAGCACAAATGATCCCAACTTCTTAGGCTTGGCAAAGACAAATCAAGTGTGTTTCCTCTCACATCTAATGTTGAAAAACAATCTGAAATCCTCAATGGAGGTGAATGCATCGTTGATCTATTGGAGCGCAATCGGATCTGCAGTGACTGTGATGAGTGATTTCTTTCCTGTCTTGAGATCAGGGTCCATGGTTCTCCCTTTTAATTACCCTGAGTATGCAAATGCCCAAAATCATCTGCAAGGCCCGCCAGTTTGGCCCTGCCCCTTTTCCTTAGTAGTATGCAAAGGCCTTCCCGTCTTTTCCCACTTTGTTGAACAGCTTACCAAAAGGCCTCTGAGCGCGTTTTGTCTGGATTTTTCTTACGTGTTCTTGACACCGAGGAATTTTGAGGACATCTCCAGCAAACAAAGAAGCACTTAGATCATATAGTTAGGAGGCGATTCCCCTCTTTGTAGTCTTGTCCTGTTCTGTAGACGAGGATTCATGTTATCACAAATTTGTGGATCAAGATGCTCAGGGAACAATCACATTGCCGAAATTACATGGTCACTGGAGACATTTCCTCACGGTCCATTACGCAGTTGTAGTGTAAAATATGCACCATTTATTAGCACTTATAAATTAAGCAGTGGAAAGTACACCAGTTGGATAGACATTTTGTGCAAAACTGTGGACTCTTGTTGGATAAAGGGGCAGGTAAGGTTCCGTTCTGGCCCAGTCACTTACACAGCTACTGACACTCCTATACAAACACTCAGATACCCACTCACACACCCATTCAGCTACTCCCACATATACTCACAGACTCACACAGCCACTCACACACCCATACAGTCACTCACACACCCACTCATACTCCCACAAAACCACTCACACACCCACTCACAGAACCATACAGCCACTCACACACCCACAAAACCACTCACACAGTCACTCACAGACCCATATAGTCACTCACACACCCACTCACTGACCAATACAGCCACTCACACATCCACTCACTGAACCATACAGCCACTCACATGCCAACTCACACACTGACAGAACTACTCACCCACCCACTCACAGACCCATACAGCCACTCACACACCCACTCATGGACCTATACAGCCACTCACACACTCACTCTCGAAGGTTTCAGGTTACAGTTAGGAAAATAAAATAAATAAAACCATAGAAATTCACTAAAAATACCAAAGGTTACAGGGACATTATAGTTAGAAATAACATTAAAAACCCATAGAAATTCACTAAAAAAACTAAAGGTTACAGGGATGTTATAGTTAGGAGATACCATTAAAAAACTTAGAAATTCACTGAAAAAGCCGAAGGGTACAGGCCCATTATAGTTAGGAAATAGAATTGAAAAAACCTTAGAAATTCACTGAAAAAAACAAAGGTTACATCGACGTTATAGTTAGGAAATAGTTTTAAAAAAACGTAGAATTCACTGAAAAAAACGAAGGTTACAGGGATTTTATAGTTAGACTCAGATTTCACTCGTACAAAACCAGTGAAATTCAGCAGTTATATTTACATGTGCTAACTATAACTTATGCCCCCGCAATGCACTGCTTATGACCTCACATAATACATCACTCATGACATGGTCAGTGACATCACTGATGACTTCTCAAATGATATCACTGATGACATCATCCAGTGAGTGTAAGTGTTTTGTGAACCTTTCATAGACTTAAATATATATACTAAGCAACAGCATAAGTTAAATTACTAGTCTTGCTGTACTACTAATGAGTGAAACTCTTTCTAACTTATGTCATCAGGGTGACTTTGTGACTGTCTGTATCAGTGTGCGAGTGGCTGTGTGTGTGTGGCCTTTGCTGAAGTGAGTTCCTGATCCACAAGAGGTGCCTCTCAAGTCCTGGACGTTTTGTGTGGTATCGGTTGAGCTCCTCCTAGAAGAAAAGGAGAAATCCTGATGTTTTGTGCTCTTCACGTATATGAAAGGGCCTGTTCATACCAAGATCTTGCTGCCCACGCCAACCAACAGCGCAATGGACCAGTAAACCTAACTCTTCACGCTACAGCGACCGCCAGCGACGTTCTGCATCTCGTGCTACAGCATCAACAATCTGCTGTGATTGCCAACGCTGAGCTCCAGCATCGACCGTCCGCGACGGCTGACAGGATCTTCGCTTGACAGCGATGACTGTCCAAAACGCCCAGGCTGCTCTTTGCGCTACAGCGACGACCACCCGCAACACTCTCCCTGCTCCTCGTGGCCTCCTCCACTACGAACTCGACTCTTTGCGCTCGACTTTAGAAGCTAGCTTTTACAGTAGGACTAGCCTGGTCCCTTTTCCAGCCCGCACACCATCATGGTCGGCCTATACTTATGACTTTCACCTGGACTCGCATGACCAGATAACAGCAAGTGGTGTTTTGTGCTTTTATGTACTATCTTTGCCATAAATCTTTAAAATTGCATATCTACAGGTCTACTGATTGGATGTTTGCTATTTTGGTGTCAAATAATTCCTTAACATTTACTCTATTTGTTTAAATTAGTGTGAGAGTTTGCTTGTGTTATGTTTTCACTTTATTACTGTTTATGTGCTGCATAAATATTTTACACCTTGCCTCTAAGTTAAACTTTTGGGGCAAGCTATCAGAGGGTTAAGCTCAGGTTAATTTAGTGACTTTTGTGGTTCACCCTGATAAGGATTGTGGCTGGTGCTTGAGAAGAGCTCATATCCCCCTCAACCAACAACCCCATATCTCACACTCATTTATTCTTAAAGTTGCTAAATTTAAATCCTTCTTTGCCAGCAGATAATCATTCTCATGCACTTCAGTCTCATCATAGAACTTGCTTTCTTCCAGCCTCAGAATATTAATGCTGCCATTAGCCTTCAGAAAACAATTGTAAACCCACCTGGTCAAGCCTTACTAAATCCCCCTTGTATATTTACAAATAGAAGATCCACACTGACAATGCTAATGGTCTTTTCCACACCTATGCTTTTTGAACTCCTGAAACACTATATAAGAGTTTCAACAAATAAATAACTAAAATAGACCGCAAACAATTGTACAGAACTTAGAAACCACAAATGCCATCTACAAACACACACACGCGCACACACACACACACACGCATGCACGCATGCATGCACGCATGCACACACACACACACACATTATCCCACCCATTTTACTGTTATCTATAAAGAATATATTTTAGTTGTTTTCAGCACAGGCTAGAAAGTATAAATGGCTATAAAGCAAAGTCAGGGATGGCCCCAAATGAAAGCAGAAACCCTAACTAGAGATTTCAAATGAAATCTTGTAAAACATTATTTATCGCCTTCAAATTTTGTAAGATACAAATGCTGGTGCCCTGGATCTCCTGCCAGCAACTTTGTGGTAAGTAAAATAGAATCCAGTAATAAAGTTTTTTTATTTGGAGTTACAACTGCTGCCATTAACTTGAGGGAACCCCCATGCTCCAGGTGTACAGGAACTGCATGCTATGTTCAACTCAATATTTGCAAATCAAAGAGCTTTTAAATTTATCAGGTCCATGCATGAGGAACACATCCGTCTCATTATTTTTCTTTACATTCTGTAGCTTGAAGTTTTCCAGAATGTAATAAAAATATTAAACTTTAAGACCTACCAGGGAAGGAAAATTCACAAGTTCCCTTATCTGATAACTTAAGATGCAGAGCAGCGATTTCAAATGATTTTGAGGTAACTTTGGGGAATTTAGAGACAATGCACAATGGCAATCAGGCCATGTGGAACAGTAGTAATCAAGAACCCCTGATTCATCAGGAGCCCAGAAATCAACTGCTTGTGGTCAGGCAGCAAGCTCCCTCTCCTTAAGCAAGGGCGTCCTAGGCTCGACTCTGAGCCTAACCACAACCTCCAGTTCTGCAGTCCCAGCTTCTGCTGCTACTTCACAGATCCTTCAGTCCCTACAGTGGAGGATTGGGTTTCTTCTCCCTGCCTGAACAGACAATGCCAAAACCTGGCAATATATAACTCAACCAAACCATTTTCTGGGCCCCAAATGAAGTAATATGAAATTCTATGAGGAATTTTCAGGCGACTGACATGAATGAGACTGTATGTCATCTCCGCATGGAATTCCTTCAATTACAAGTTACGTACGGAATAGAGAATAACTATGCAGAACCGGTTTTTGTGACCAGCGTTCTGCATCCATTTTTGCCATTACTTTGGGTGTAACACAGACATTTACCATCTGCTTTGAGCAGGTAGTAAATGTCTGCAAGAGCTTCTGTGGAGGGCAGGAGGAGATGGTTGGAGCGTTGAAGGAGTGGAGAGGATGATGTTGCCTGGCAGGGTGGAGCATGGCATGATCCCCCTGTGCTTTGGCTGGTGGTCAGGTAGGGGTCTGGAAATTGGTCAATACTGCAGTGCAACCTTACCCTAAAGAAATTTCACTGGCTTGAATTTCCGGTGGGAAAAATCAGGTATAATGTTCTTGCACCTATGAAATTCAGTTAGGGTAACACTGATTGGCATATAATTATGCAAGGGTGAATTTCACACTAGAATTCTTCTCAATCACTGCTCATAATCAGAGCCTTTGTCTTCAATGCATTCCTGTTCATTTGAGACAGATGTCTGAGTAAATCGAGTGTTTTTTCAGAAGAACTTCTGGACCACGTGAAAACACATTGAACCGCAGCACGGCCAACTCATTCAGTCATCATTTAGGGGTTGATATTATTCACTGTTATTAAATTAGGCAATACTAACTTCTGATACAATGCTTATGAAATACTTACAAAAACTCTCCATTGCTATTCATTAGGAAATCCTGATTTGCTGCCTTCGTTGTAAGTCCTCCAGCTAGTTGTGGCTACGTTTCATATTGCAGCACAAACCTCTTATGCATCAGAGTCAGGCAGGCCATCCTCTGCAGGCTCATCATCGCTTCTCAACCTGCATAACTATTTGCCCTATGATACCATCTAATTGTAAAAGATTAAATTGATATACATTACCACTTTAAAGCTAGACCTACTGACTTTGCCAATGTTTGGTTTTTATCTACTTTGCAGGAAGAGCCCTGCAGGATCTAGGCCAAATAACCCAGTCTCTCAATCAACCTTCAACCGAAACATTTGCCTGGTGGACAGTACTACTTAATCTGTAGGGTGACATCAGTTTTTGTGTGTCTAAACACTTGACAACAATAGATTAGAGATATTTTGTTCGCAGACCATTTTTGGAAGGCCAACATCCAGACACTCAGCTTTGGGAGGGGAATCACTACAGCACTCCGTTAAAGTTGTGAAGACAGTCACTTTTATTGGGAGCAAGCAGGCTACCCTATACATCCTTCAGCAGAGCCGCACATGCTATTATGCCCTAAACAACATCTTAATTTGTACTCATAACACTTTCCACCTATCCTAATATTTTCCCACCCCAACATTCCCAACCCTTTTCTTCCCAAAATCCTGACCTTAACGAAGTTTATAATTTAACTTCCTCATGTGCTCTCCTTTCCATTTTCTCAGTTGTTTAGCCTGCCCGCTCAGGGATCAGGCCCTTCTATTGAATCTCTGTTCTACCTCTCTCTTGCCGTACTTCCTCTGTTCCCCCTTTCTTTAGCTTATCCATCTCTCCATTTTTTGAGCGCTCATGCTGCCATCAGAAAACCTTCACCCAAGATGTTCTTTCTACCCCCGCTTTAGCATCCTCTTTGACGCCATCCATTCCCCTGTCTTCTCCATTAATTTCTCCAGCCAGATGTCATCTATTGCCTAGAAATAACAGATGAACTCCAGATTGTCGTAGTAACACAAGGGATTAATTGACAATCTAGTTAAGTTTAATAATCTTTATACCCTTGTCTTTGCAAAAACCTGACATCTCTCTGTTAATCTCTTACCGTGCCCTTTCTATTGTGTCTGGTGTTCTTGCCCCTCTCGTCACCCGTCTGGGCAACAGCCGGGTCCAACAAAACTCCTATCCTCCCCATCTCAGAAAGCTTAAATCCTTTTCGCCTGATAACGTTTTGCTTTGCTCCTGGGCGCAGTGGTATTTTTCCGATCTTGTTGCCAGTGTGAGGAGTTTTCCAGTACCTGGCTACATCAAGGATACCAGCACTGACACCAGCACCGTTTGAGGAAAGTGAATGTTCCAGTGGATGCTGGGTACTACTAGTCCCATAATACTCTCTGTTCACACACCTGTGTCCATTTCCACCAGTGATTTAAGGTGTGCTTCAGTTCCGCAGCGCCGGCCACACCCGTACCAAGCCCCGGCCAGTCCCGTCTGCAGCCAGAGGAAGCTGGGTTGGGCCACCCTTCTTGGTTCCAATACCTGTGAGTTACATGACTTGGGGTGAAAATTGTGTCAGACTGTGATGGGCAAAAAAAAGATCAGGGCGAGTGCTCATGAAAGAGACATAATAACCACTATTGACTCTTTCTTGGTACGGGCGGCTGGCATTATTACAAAAAAAATTTAATTGACTGAGAGAAGTCTTTTGCTTGAATTGCCTAAGGTGGAAATGTTGGTCCAAATTTGGAGGACACTGAGCTCGTTGAAGAGCCTCCACAGGGGTCAACCAAATTACTTTCGACTTTCAACCTATAGAAAGTGGGGCCCATGTGAATATTGACAACTAATCCCTCGTGGAACCACCGGTGAAGAAGAAGAGGGGGAGAAGGAGGTGGGGAGAGGCAAGGGGCCTGTGTTTTTAGATTCCCAAGTAGGTATATCCTTAGACACAGCACGTACAAGATTTGAAAGCTTATTAAATTAAAACAGTCATTAGCTCTGCTTTTAGCTCGCCTAGATGGGATTGAAGCAAGGTTATTCCTTTGCCCCAGTCAGATTATCAATAATCCTAAAACGGGATTAAGATCTGAGAACCAACCCGCTGTTGAGAGACGTGATGGGGAAGGAATAACAGGGGATCCTGCTGGTGAGGGGGAGAGTCGGCAAGCGGGTAAGCAAGAGAAGATGGTTGAGGTAAGTCATTTTAGGCAGGCACTGGTGGGAGTGCCTCCTTCTGGGCAGGAGGGAAGGCTGAAGGGCTATGGTGCTCTACTTGATAAAACGTGTCCCCAGCAAATGGGGAATTTACAAAATGGATACAGGAAACAATCTTTATTAAATTCTAATAGGGTCCTGGATTCCCGAGAAGGTGACACTATGAAGTTACATCTGCCCTGGAGGCTGCGCCGTAAGTAGGGGTTTTAACTGGTGTGCCTCCCATTAAAGTAGGGGAGAGAATCAACAGCTGACCTTATGCGCAAAGTGAAATACTGGTGTGAGAATATGCTAGTGAATGAACCTTTTCTATCTTTCCACATAATTATGGTAAGAAGAGTTGGCTGGGAGGGGCATAGAGGAAAATTCATAGAAGGAGATTGCGTGGTGGTAAATCTGAGGCACCCTAGGTTTGCCAAGGAGTTTATTTATGGCAGACACACAGCTCAAAATATGACCTCAGCAATAAGGGATTTCCCCTTACAATATTTCTACTCTGCACCACCCTCCAATGCTCATGAGAATCGGGCACTGTTAGTAAATCAGTCCTTGAGAGTAGGGTGCACAGTTCAGAACAGGGAAATCACCTTAGAATACAGGTTTGCACCCTTGTGTGAGTTAGACGATAATGATTGACTGAGTCCTCCCAAGTGGGTGTTTTGCTCTGAGTCTCCCCTCCCAAGAAGTCAGGGGGTGTGAGGGGAGCTATATGACTGAGTTCCTGGTGGAGCAATACAGCTGTTTAAACATTATGAGCTGGAATATGCTGGGTTGGGAGCTAAATGGGAGGATATTAAATGGTGGAACATTCTTGCAGGGAATCAGATTGTGACCATGCATGAAACAGACACAGAAAAGTTGTTTTTCACGGACGGTTTTTCTTCCTTTTTTAAGGCTGCTTTACCTTCACCCGTGGGAAGAGCAAGGGGCGGTTTACTCATGCTTGTTTTTCTCAATGTGCCATGTACCATTGATCCAGCGTAAAGAGGCCAAGGTTGGATATTTTACACACAAAACTGAACTTTTCAATGGGCCCATATACCTTTATCCAAATACGATTATTTGCATTCCCCTTGGCCAATTTCCCGCTGGACTCTTTGCTATCACTCATACTCTACTCTTATTCGATATAGTCCCTAATATAACACCTACAGCCCTCCATAGCTTTTAGGTATTATGACAAAAGACGAGTAACCTTCTGCAGTGTGATTTCCTTACCACACTCTTCAAAATTCAATTTCCGGGTTCCCCAGGTATCTACGTACCTGTACTTCCAGACAACATAGAACAGGACACTAACTTTTCATGTTAAGAACATATAGTCAATAATCAATAATCAATAATCACCAAACTAATCAATAATAACCATAACTCTGCTACCAGAAAAACTGATCCAGCGCGAAGAGGCCAGCGTTGGATTTTTACACACAAAACTGAACTTTTCAATGGGCCCATATACCTTTATCCAAATACGATTATTTGCATTCCCCTTGGCCAATTTCCCGCTGGAAGGGTTTTAGTTCTTTAAAATTCCACAAATTCTGATTAGTTATTTCCTGTAACCTTAAATCAATTACAGTATCATATCTAACTAATCTTCACGAATCAACACTCTTCCTCTGGTCGATGGACCATTAGTTGAGTTAGTTGATGGTGATATTAACAGCTTCTTAATTAATATTCATAATGAAATAACCACAGACTCTGAATAATAATAATAATAATAAGTTTATCTAAAATTTCAGTCATTAAGTTGAACGCTCATCAATTACAAGTACACAGTGCAAACTCCATTTTTCTTTAAGTGGGAGAGAGAACAATCATATAGCACAATACATTCAATTACACAAGCTCATTCAACAAAATCAAATGCATAAGAGTGGATAGATGAAGAGACAAAAGGCACATTTATAATACATTTGCAAAGAAATATGCAAATCCTGGATAGAATGACATTTACCTAATGAAGAAGACTGGAAAACCACCCCTCTGGCCAAAAGGACTGGTGGGGGTCCCCTGACTTAGGATCAGGAGGCAAAGATTAAAGGATAGGATCAGGACAGGTCTGATACTTATTAGACTTCTCTACAACCCGACGCACCAGGGCGATTCCCTCTCTTACACTCTCTCCCTCCTCGATATTCTTCCGCAATCTTCAAATCTAATCAGGCAGTAGTCAGGATCTTCTGAGTCTATGCTTGTCTTTCTCTCTCTGCTCTCTCTCGTGCTCAGCTCCCAGCAGCAATAGTTCTCTCACAGCTCCATCGAATCATCTCATCATTGGCAGCGTTGTCAGCATCGTTAATTTTACTTAACTCAAGTCACTTTAGTTATAGTCTTTATTTCTTCATGTCCCACCCTCAAGTGTTGCAGATTTATTAAACTACGGAATATGATTGGACGGGGTTAGGGGTGTCTTCATCATACCAAGCTGACGTATTCATTTTATTAGTAAAACCTATTGTTTGTTAATCCTGCCCCTTCTACTCATTCATATAATTTGTTTGAAACATGCATATTTTGTTGCAAATGCCATAATTCACTTAATACAGGCGTCATAGTTGACCGATACATCTTCTTCTTTTCCCATCCCTTCTGTCCTTCGATCTTGGCAGTCATTCAGCTGTCTCTGTGTCACCGGGTCATTTCATGGACTCATTGAGCATGCGCAGCATTCACCATTTTCTTTTTCAGTCATGGATTAGCAGGCCCAAATGCACACTATTAATAAAAGAATCATAAACAGATGTTATTTTCTTAAACATGAAATTCTCACTGGTCACTACCCACTTCTACTCTATCCTATGTAATTATTATTACTCTTGGGCAAAAGCGTTAATAGCAGCAGCTTTCTTTCAAATCAAGCAAGCATATGCCGGGCATGCAGTACCTCAAGACCGCGTTCTGGACTTTCTTGCGCATGCGTGAGGTTTTCCCTCTCAAAGCGAGTTAGTCATGTTACTTATGCGTAATTCAAGTTTGCACATGCGCAAAGCGGTTTTGCAAGTTAATGCGGGTTTTAATCGTGCTGCATTTTATTTCTCATTAATTCAAGCATGCGTAAGCTTTTCTACCCATGTATCTGTGTTTGGTGTATGTTAGTTTCGTCTTATTTACTAAATTAATGATTAGTGAAAGTTAATGGAGTATTCAATCGAGCAAGTTTCATTTTCTCGAATCCTTGCTCCATCAATCCCCCTCTGATGGCATTTTTGAGCCATCATAAAATATACCCATTATTACCAAGTGCCAACTTTATTCAATTAAATTTTAGTATCTTCCTTTCTTTCCTCGAACTCTTCCATTTTCCTTTTCATGCCTACTCCTTTCATTTTATCATATAGACTCTCTTTCATCTCTTTCATCAGTGATGTCATTTGAGATGTCTTCAGTGATGTCATCAGTGATGTCACTGACTGTCATGAGTGATGTAATATGTGAGGTCATAAGCAGTGCATTGCTGGGTGCGAGTTAAAGTTAGCTCAGCTAACTATAACTGCTGAATTTCTATGTTTTTTTATGAATGAAACCTGAGCCTAACCATAACGTCTCTGTAACCTTTGTTTTTTTCAGTGATATGTATGTATATATATATATATATATATATATATATATATATAGGTTACAGGGACGTTATAGTTAGCAAATGGAATAAAAAAACCTTAGAAATACATTGAAAAAAACAAAGGTTGTTGAGACGTTATAGTTAGGCTCAAGTTTCACTCGTACAAAACCAGTTTGAGATGTCATCAGTGATGTCACTGACCATGTCATGAGTGATGTAATATGTGAGGTCATAAGCAGTGCATTGAAGGGGCACAAGTTATAGTTAGTTCTGCTGAATTTAACATATATTTTCACTGGTTTTGTATGAGTGAAACCTGAGCCTAACTTTAACACCTCCTTCGAATGCAAAGAGTCGAGTTCGCAGTAGAGGAGGCCACAAGGAGCAGGGAGAGTGGTGCGGGTGGTCGTCGCTGTAGTGCAAAGAGCAGGCCAGGCGTTTTGGACAGTCATTGCTGTCGAGCAAAGATCTTGTCAGCCGTCGCGGACGGTCTATGCTGGAGCTCAGCGCTGGCAATCACAGGGGATTGTTGATGCTGTAGCACGAAGTGCAGAATGTTTCTGGCGGTCGCTATAGTGCGAAGAGATGGGTTTACCGGACCATCACGCTGTTGGTTGGCATGGGCAGCAAGATCTTGGTATGAACAGGCCCTTTCATGTACATGAAGAGCCCAAAACATCAGGATTTCTCCTTTTCTTCTAGGAGGAGCTCAACTGATACCACACAAAGCATACAGGACTTGAGAGGCACCTCTTGTGGATCTGGAACTCACTCCAGCAAAGGCCACACACCCACACAGCCACTCAGACACTGATACAGACAGTCACAAAGTCACTCAGATGACATAAGTTAGAAATAGTTTCACTCATTAGTAGTACAGCAAGACTAGTAATTTAACTTATGCTGTTGCTTAGTATATATATTTAAGTCTTTGAAAGGTTTACAAAACACTTACACTCACTGGATGATGTCATCAGTGATGTCATTTGAGAAGTCATCAGTTTCTTTGGAAATATTTGTATATACATACATTACCTACTAGCCATTGCCAGTAGGTAGTTATAGTAAGGACTAGGGGCCAGATGTACATAGATTTCTGTTTGTGATTACCTAATAGCAAATTTTTGCGATTCACTATTAGGAAATCGCAAACAGCTATGTACAACAGTGTGTTTTACACTGTTTGTGATTCCCAGTGGGTCACAAATTGACCTACTTCATTATTATTGATGAGGTAGGTCGCATTTTGCGATCCATTGGGAATCGGTAAAAACAGACCACCATGTCTGTATTTTCTTTTAAATAAAGCAATGTTTTTTAATGCAGCCCGTTTTCCTTAAAGGAAAACGGGATTGGTTTCAAAAACAAAAATGAAAAGTTTTTTTAAATTTTTTTAAGAGTAGGCAGTGGTCCGTGGGACCACTGCCTGCTCTTATTAATGTTTTGGCATACATTCACAAAGGGGAAGGGGTCCACAAGGGACCCCTTTCCGCTTGCGAATGGGTTACCACCAAATTGAATTTGTTGGTAAAAAGTGAATGTTATCCATTGCAAGTCGCTATTAGGAAGGGACACCCTTAACACGTCCCTTCCTTATACCGAATCGGCCTGTTTGTTACCTCAAAAAGGCTTCGTGCATGTGGCCCCTAGTTTCCATAGGAAAAGCATTTTTTGTTTTGCCTATAACTTTGGTGCAGTTTGAGGAATCGCCCCAAAATTTTCACAATTAGTTTGACGTTCAGTTCAGCTGCTGTGTTGAAAGTTATGGGGTAATTCATCAAGCAGGGGCAGAGAAAAAGGGGGGGTTCCAAAACGCTTTTTCCCCATGCAATTTTGCATAGGGATTTTGAACACGACTACAGCCCAATCCACTGGATGGACTTACACTGCACGTCTTATCCTCGACATCCCCCGACGCAGCCACATCACACCCCACCTGAGAGACCTGCACTGGCTCCCTGTCAACAAGAGGATAACCTTCAAGCTCCTCACCCACGCACACAAAGCACTCCACAACTCCGGACCAGCCTACCTCAACAGACGACTCAGCTTCTACACCCCCACCCGCCAGCTCCGCTCGACCAGCCTCGCCATCGCCACAGTCCCCCGCATCCGGAAAACGACCGCCGGCGGCAGATCCTTCTCCCACCTCGCCGCCAAGACCTGGAACACCCTCCCCACCAACCTCCAACAGACCCAAGACCTACTGGCCTTCAGAAGACTCCTCAAGACCTGGCTCTTCGATCAGTAGCAGCACCACCCCCCTCTTCCCCCAGCGCCTTGAGACCCTCGCGGGTATGTAGTGCGCTTTATAAGTGACATGATTGAGGAGTCTTCTGAAGGCCAGTAGGTCTTGGGTCTGTCGGAGGTTGGTGGGGAGGGTGTTCCAGGTCTTGGCGGCGAGGTGGGAGAAGGATCTGCCGCCGGCGGTCGTTTTCCGGATGCGGGGGACTGTGGCGAGGGCGAGGCTGGTCGAGCGGAGCTGGCGGGTGGGGTGTAGACGCTGCGTCGTCTGCTGAGGTAGGCTGGTCCGGAGTTGTGGAGTGCTTTGTGTGCGTGGGTGAGGAGCTTGAAGGTTATCCTCTTGTTGACAGGGAGCCAGTGCAGGTCTCTCAGGTGGGGTGTGATGTGGCTGCGTCGGGGGATGTCGAGGATAAGACGTGCAGAAAACACAAGCACAGTCTCCCTCGCTTGTTTAAACATGGGCCCTGACTGGGCCAGGTCCCGGGGGCATGTTTGTATTTTAAATAAGGGGAGGAAGTGCATGAGGCCCACCTTCCCATGACCAATTTTAGCACTGGGGATGTCACCTCTCCAGGGCATTAAAAATAAATGGAGGAGGGCCAGGCAGCCCTCCTCCTGTGGCATTTATGAGCCCCGGGGACCACCACCTCCCTGGGGCTTTATTAAAAAAATGAGGAGGGCCACACGGACCACCCTCCATTGCCCATAAGGGCCCTGGGGACAAACAACTTCCCGGAGTCACAAATATAACAGCGGGAGGAGGGCGTGTAACCCCCTCCTGGGCCATGTATGGCACCGGGGACCACCACCTCCCGGCGGCTTTTTACTTTTTTAGAAGGGAGCCGCGCTGCCTATCCTCCCGGGCCGCTCTCTGCCCTGGAAACCACCACCTCCATGCGGCAGGCCGGTGCAAACAGAAAGGAGGGGGGCTGCGTGCCCCCCCCTTTGGGAGCTACCAAAAAACAAAGCTGTGCCACGGTTGATGAGGTCCCTGGGGCCAAAATCGGGTTGGGTGAGGGGGCCACGCAGCCCTCTAGCCCATTGATTTTTGGCTGGACCCCAGGGGATGGGATACCTGGGGCCAAAATCGGCTGGGGGGCATGCGGCCCCCTCCCCTTGGAAAAATATAAAACCTGAGACCATGGGTCTCCTTTTCATATACAAACGCCCAAAATCATCTGCAAGCTCAGCTTGTTTGGCCTGCCCCATTTTCCTTAGTAGTATGCAAAGGTCTTCCCGCCTTTTCCTATGTTGATGAACAGCTTAACAAAAGGCCCCCGATCACATTTACCGCCGATTTTGGTGACACGTTCTTGATGCAGAGGAATACGAGGCTATCTCCATCAAACAATCAAGCACTTACTTCATATAGTTAGGAGAAAGTACCATTGTTTGGTGGAGATTTACCTCTTTGTAATCTCATTGTCTTCTCTTGACAAGGATTCATGTTATCACAGATTTGTGGATGAAGACGCTGCAGGAACAATCACATTGCTGAAATTACAGGCACAAAAAGTCCCTGGAGACATTACCTCGTGGCCCTTGATGCAGCTGTAGTGAAGAACATGCACTAGACATTTACCCAACGAGGTAGCACTTGCTAAGTAACCAGTAGAAAGTGCTCCAGTTGGGTAGACATTTTCAGCAAAACTATGGACTCTACTTGGAAAAAAAGAGGTTCCATTCTGGCCCTGATGCTCATTTCACAGACATAAAACCTCAACGGAAGCCCTTACAAATATAAACACAGCAGCTGCCCCAGTTGAAGCTCCATGTATGTAAAGCACAAATGATCCCAACTTCTTAGGCTTGGCAAAGACAAATCAAGTGTGTTTCCTCTCACATCTAATGTTGAAAAACAATCTGAAATCCTCAATGGAGGTGAATGCATCGTTGATCTATTGGAGCGCAATCGGATCTGCAGTGACTGTGATGAGTGATTTCTTTCCTGTCTTGAGATCAGGGTCCATGCTTCTCCCTTTTAATTACCCTGAGTATGCAAATGCCCAAAATCATCTGCAAGGCCCGCCAGTTTGGCCCTGCCCCTTTTCCTTAGTAGTATGCAAAGGCCTTCCCGTCTTTTCCCACTTTGTTGAACAGCTTACCAAAAGGCCTCTGAGCGCGTTTTGTCTGGATTTTTCTTACGTGTTCTTGACACCGAGGAATTTTGAGGACATCTCCAGCAAACAAAGAAGCACTTAGATCATATAGTTAGGAGGCGATTCCCCTCTTTGTAGTCTTGTCCTGTTCTGTAGACGAGGATTCATGTTATCACAAATTTGTGGATCAAGATGCTCAGGGAACAATCACATTGCCGAAATTACATGGTCACTGGAGACATTTCCTCACGGTCCATTACGCAGTTGTAGTGTAAAATATGCACCATTTATTAGCACTTATAAATTAAGCAGTGGAAAGTACACCAGTTGGATAGACATTTTGTGCAAAACTGTGGACTCTTGTTGGATAAAGGGGCAGGTAAGGTTCCGTTCTGGCCCAGTCACTTACACAGCTACTGACACTCCTATACAAACACTCAGATACCCACTCACACACCCATTCAGCTACTCCCACATATACTCACAGACTCACACAGCCACTCACACACCCATACAGTCACTCACACACCCACTCATACTCCCACAAAACCACTCACACACCCACTCACAGAACCATACAGCCACTCACACACCCACAAAACCACTCACACAGTCACTCACAGACCCATATAGTCACTCACACACCCACTCACTGACCAATACAGCCACTCACACATCCACTCACTGAACCATACAGCCACTCACATGCCAACTCACACACTGACAGAACTACTCACCCACCCACTCACAGACCCATACAGCCACTCACACACCCACTCATGGACCTATACAGCCACTCACACACTCACTCTCGAAGGTTTCAGGTTACAGTTAGGAAAATAAAATAAATAAAACCATAGAAATTCACTAAAAATACCAAAGGTTACAGGGACATTATAGTTAGAAATAACATTAAAAACCCATAGAAATTCACTAAAAAAACTAAAGGTTACAGGGATGTTATAGTTAGGAGATACCATTAAAAAACTTAGAAATTCACTGAAAAAGCCGAAGGGTACAGGCCCATTATAGTTAGGAAATAGAATTGAAAAAACCTTAGAAATTCACTGAAAAAAACAAAGGTTACATCGACGTTATAGTTAGGAAATAGTTTTAAAAAAACGTAGAATTCACTGAAAAAAACGAAGGTTACAGGGATTTTATAGTTAGACTCAGATTTCACTCGTACAAAACCAGTGAAATTCAGCAGTTATATTTACATGTGCTAACTATAACTTATGCCCCCGCAATGCACTGCTTATGACCTCACATAATACATCACTCATGACATGGTCAGTGACATCACTGATGACTTCTCAAATGAGATCACTGATGACATCATCCAGTGAGTGTAAGTGTTTTGTGAACCTTTCATAGACTTAAATATATATACTAAGCAACAGCATAAGTTAAATTACTAGTCTTGCTGTACTACTAATGAGTGAAACTCTTTCTAACTTATGTCATCAGGGTGACTTTGTGACTGTCTGTATCAGTGTGCGAGTGGCTGTGTGTGTGTGGCCTTTGCTGAAGTGAGTTCCTGATCCACAAGAGGTGCCTCTCAAGTCCTGGACCTTTTGTGTGGTATCGGTTGAGCTCCTCCTAGAAGAAAAGGAGAAATCCTGATGTTTTGTGCTCTTCACGTATATGAAAGGGCCTGTTCATACCAAGATCTTGCTGCCCACGCCAACCAACAGCGCAATGGACCAGTAAACCTAACTCTTCACGCTACAGCGACCGCCAGCGACGTTCTGCATCTCGTGCTACAGCATCAACAATCTGCTGTGATTGCCAACGCTGAGCTCCAGCATCGACCGTCCGCGACGGCTGACAGGATCTTCGCTTGACAGCGATGACTGTCCAAAACGCCCAGGCTGCTCTTTGCGCTACAGCGACGACCACCCGCAACACTCTCCCTGCTCCTCGTGGCCTCCTCCACTACGAACTCGACTCTTTGCGCTCGACTTTAGAAGCTAGCTTTTACAGTAGGACTAGCCTGGTCCCTTTTTCCAGCCCGCACACCATCATGGTCGGCCTATACTTATGACTTTCACCTGGACTCGCATGACCAGATAACAGCAAGTGGTGTTTTGTGCTTTTATGTACTATCTTTGCCATAAATCTTTAAAATTGCATATCTACAGGTCTACTGATTGGATGTTTGCTATTTTGGTGTCAAATAATTCCTTAACATTTACTCTATTTGTTTAAATTAGTGTGAGAGTTTGCTTGTGTTATGTTTTCACTTTATTACTGTTTATGTGCTGCATAAATATTTTACACCTTGCCTCTAAGTTAAACTTTTGGGGCAAGCTATCAGAGGGTTAAGCTCAGGTTAATTTAGTGACTTTTGTGGTTCACCCTGATAAGGATTGTGGCTGGTGCTTGAGAAGAGCTCATATCCCCCTCAACCAACAACCCCATATCTCACACTCATTTATTCTTAAAGTTGCTAAATTTAAATCCTTCTTTGCCAGCAGATAATCATTCTCATGCACTTCAGTCTCATCATAGAACTTGCTTTCCTCCAGCCTCAGAATATTAATGCTGCCATTAGCCTTCAGAAAACAATTGTAAACCCACCTGGTCAAGCCTTACTAAATCCCCCCTTGTATATTTACAAATAGAAGATCCACACTGACAATGCTAATGGTCTTTTCCACACCTATGCTTTTTGAACTCCTGAAACACTATATAAGAGTTTCAACAAATAAATAACTAAAATAGACCGCAAACAATTGTACAGAACTTAGAAACCACAAATGCCATCTACAAACACACACACGCGCACACACACACACACACGCATGCACGCATGCATGCACGCATGCACACACACACACACACATTATCCCACCCATTTTACTGTTATCTATAAAGAATATATTTTAGTTGTTTTCAGCACAGGCTAGAAAGTATAAATGGCTATAAAGCAAAGTCAGGGATGGCCCCAAATGAAAGCAGAAACCCTAACTAGAGATTTCAAATGAAATCTTGTAAAACATTATTTATCGCCTTCAAATTTTGTAAGATACAAATGCTGGTGCCCTGGATCTCCTGCCAGCAACTTTGTGGTAAGTAAAATAGAATCCAGTAATAAAGTTTTTTTATTTGGAGTTACAACTGCTGCCATTAACTTGAGGGAACCCCCATGCTCCAGGTGTACAGGAACTGCATGCTATGTTCAACTCAATATTTGCAAATCAAAGAGCTTTTAAATTTATCAGGTCCATGCATGAGGAACACATCCGTCTCATTATTTTTCTTTACATTCTGTAGCTTGAAGTTTTCCAGAATGTAATAAAAATATTAAACTTTAAGACCTACCAGGGAAGGAAAATTCACAAGTTCCCTTATCTGATAACTTAAGATGCAGAGCAGCGATTTCAAATGATTTTGAGGTAACTTTGGGGAATTTAGAGACAATGCACAATGGCAATCAGGCCATGTGGAACAGTAGTAATCAAGAACCCCTGATTCATCAGGAGCCCAGAAATCAACTGCTTGTGGTCAGGCAGCAAGCTCCCTCTCCTTAAGCAAGGGCGTCCTAGGCTCGACTCTGAGCCTAACCACAACCTCCAGTTCTGCAGTCCCAGCTTCTGCTGCTACTTCACAGATCCTTCAGTCCCTACAGTGGAGGATTGGGTTTCTTCTCCCTGCCTGAACAGACAATGCCAAAACCTGGCAATATATAACTCAACCAAACCATTTTCTGGGCCCCAAATGAAGTAATATGAAATTCTATGAGGAATTTTCAGGCGACTGACATGAATGAGACTGTATGTCATCTCCGCATGGAATTCCTTCAATTACAAGTTACGTACGGAATAGAGAATAACTATGCAGAACCGGTTTTTGTGACCAGCGTTCTGCATCCATTTTTGCCATTACTTTGGGTGTAACACAGACATTTACCATCTGCTTTGAGCAGGTAGTAAATGTCTGCAAGAGCTTCTGTGGAGGGCAGGAGGAGATGGTTGGAGCGTTGAAGGAGTGGAGAGGATGATGTTGCCTGGCAGGGTGGAGCATGGCATGATCCCCTGTGCTTTGGCTGGTGGTCAGGTAGGGGTCTGGAAATTGGTCAATACTGCAGTGCAACCTTACCCTAAAGAAATTTCACTGGCTTGAATTTCCGGTGGGAAAAATCAGGTATAATGTTCTTGCACCTATGAAATTCAGTTAGGGTAACACTGATTGGCATATAATTATGCAAGGGTGAATTTCACACTAGAATTCTTCTCAATCACTGCTCATAATCAGAGCCTTTGTCTTCAATGCATTCCTGTTCATTTGAGACAGATGTCTGAGTAAATCGAGTGTTTTTTCAGAAGAACTTCTGGACCACGTGAAAACACATTGAACCGCAGCACGGCCAACTCATTCAGTCATCATTTAGGGGTTGATATTATTCACTGTTATTAAATTAGGCAATACTAACTTCTGATACAATGCTTATGAAATACTTACAAAAACTCTCCATTGCTATTCATTAGGAAATCCTGATTTGCTGCCTTCGTTGTAAGTCCTCCAGCTAGTTGTGGCTACGTTTCATATTGCAGCACAAACCTCTTATGCATCAGAGTCAGGCAGGCCATCCTCTGCAGGCTCATCATCGCTTCTCAACCTGCATAACTATTTGCCCTATGATACCATCTAATTGTAAAAGATTAAATTGATATACATTACCACTTTAAAGCTAGACCTACTGACTTTGCCAATGTTTGGTTTTTATCTACTTTGCAGGAAGAGCCCTGCAGGATCTAGGCCAAATAACCCAGTCTCTCAATCAACCTTCAACCGAAACATTTGCCTGGTGGACAGTACTACTTAATCTGTAGGGTGACATCAGTTTTTGTGTGTCTAAACACTTGACAACAATAGATTAGAGATATTTTGTTCGCAGACCATTTTTGGAAGGCCAACATCCAGACACTCAGCTTTGGGAGGGGAATCACTACAGCACTCCGTTAAAGTTGTGAAGACAGTCACTTTTATTGGGAGCAAGCAGGCTACCCTATACATCCTTCAGCAGAGCCGCACATGCTATTATGCCCTAAACAACATCTTAATTTGTACTCATAACACTTTCCACCTATCCTAATATTTTCCCACCCCAACATTCCCAACCCTTTTCTTCCCAAAATCCTGACCTTAACGAAGTTTATAATTTAACTTCCTCATGTGCTCTCCTTTCCATTTTCTCAGTTGTTTAGCCTGCCCGCTCAGGGATCAGGCCCTTCTATTGAATCTCTGTTCTACCTCTCTCTTGCCGTACTTCCTCTGTTCCCCCTTTCTTTAGCTTATCCATCTCTCCATTTTTTGAGCGCTCATGCTGCCATCAGAAAACCTTCACCCAAGATGTTCTTTCTACCCCCGCTTTAGCATCCTCTTTGACGCCATCCATTCCCCTGTCTTCTCCATTAATTTCTCCAGCCAGATGTCATCTATTGCCTAGAAATAACAGATGAACTCCAGATTGTCGTAGTAACACAAGGGATTAATTGACAATCTAGTTAAGTTTAATAATCTTTATACCCTTGTCTTTGCAAAAACCTGACATTTCTCTGTTAATCTCTTACCGTGCCCTTTCTATTGTGTCTGGTGTTCTTGCCCCTCTCGTCACCCGTCTGGGCAACAGCCGGGTCCAACAAAACTCCTATCCTCCCCATCTCAGAAAGCTTAAATCCTTTTTCGCCTGATAACGTTTTGCTTTGCTCCTGGGCGCAGTGGTATTTTTCCGATCTTGTTGCCAGTGTGAGGAGTTTTCCAGTACCTGGCTACATCAAGGATACCAGCACTGACACCAGCACCGTTTGAGGAAAGTGAATGTTCCAGTGGATGCTGGGTACTACTAGTCCCATAATACTCTCTGTTCACACACCTGTGTCCATTTCCACCAGTGATTTAAGGTGTGCTTCAGTTCCGCAGCGCCGGCCACACCCGTACCAAGCCCCGGCCAGTCCCGTCTGCAGCCAGAGGAAGCTGGGTTGGGCCACCCCTCTTGGTTCCAATACCTGTGAGTTACATGACTTGGGGTGAAAATTGTGTCAGACTGTGATGGGCAAAAAAAAGATCAGGGCGAGTGCTCATGAAAGAGACATAATAACCACTATTGACTCTTTCTTGGTACGGGCGGCTGGCATTATTACAAAAAAAATTTAATTGACTGAGAGAAGTCTTTTGCTTGAATTGCCTAAGGTGGAAATGTTGGTCCAAATTTGGAGGACACTGAGCTCGTTGAAGAGCCTCCACAGGGGTCAACCAAATTACTTTCGACTTTCAACCTATAGAAAGTGGGGCCCATGTGAATATTGACAACTAATCCCTCGTGGAACCACCGGTGAAGAAGAAGAGGGGGGGGAGAAGGAGGTGGGGAGAGGCAAGGGGCCTGTGTTTTTTAGATTCCCAAGTAGGTATATCCTTAGACACAGCACGTACAAGATTTGAAAGCTTATTAAATTAAAACAGTCATTAGCTCTGCTTTTAGCTCGCCTAGATGGGATTGAAGCAAGGTTATTCCTTTGCCCCAGTCAGATTATCAATAATCCTAAAACGGGATTAAGATCTGAGAACCAACCCGCTGTTGAGAGACGTGATGGGGAAGGAATAACAGGGGATCCTGCTGGTGAGGGGGAGAGTCGGCAAGCGGGTAAGCAAGAGAAGATGGTTGAGGTAAGTCATTTTAGGCAGGCACTGGTGGGAGTGCCTCCTTCTGGGCAGGAGGGAAGGCTGAAGGGCTATGGTGCTCTACTTGATAAAACGTGTCCCCAGCAAATGGGGAATTTACAAAATGGATACAGGAAACAATCTTTATTAAATTCTAATAGGGTCCTGGATTCCCGAGAAGGTGACACTATGAAGTTACATCTGCCCTGGAGGCTGCGCCGTAAGTAGGGGTTTTAACTGGTGTGCCTCCCATTAAAGTAGGGGGGAGAGAATCAACAGCTGACCTTATGCGCAAAGTGAAATACTGGTGTGAGAATATGCTAGTGAATGAACCTTTTCTATCTTTCCACATAATTATGGTAAGAAGAGTTGGCTGGGAGGGGCATAGAGGAAAATTCATAGAAGGAGATTGCGTGGTGGTAAATCTGAGGCACCCTAGGTTTGCCAAGGAGTTTATTTATGGCAGACACACAGCTCAAAATATGACCTCAGCAATAAGGGATTTCCCCTTACAATATTTCTACTCTGCACCACCCTCCAATGCTCATGAGAATCGGGCACTGTTAGTAAATCAGTCCTTGAGAGTAGGGTGCACAGTTCAGAACAGGGAAATCACCTTAGAATACAGGTTTGCACCCTTGTGTGAGTTAGACGATAATGATTGACTGAGTCCTCCCAAGTGGGTGTTTTGCTCTGAGTCTCCCCTCCCAAGAAGTCAGGGGGTGTGAGGGGAGCTATATGACTGAGTTCCTGGTGGAGCAATACAGCTGTTTAAACATTATGAGCTGGAATATGCTGGGTTGGGAGCTAAATGGGAGGATATTAAATGGTGGAACATTCTTGCAGGGAATCAGATTGTGACCATGCATGAAACAGACACAGAAAAGTTGTTTTTCACGGACGGTTTTTCTTCCTTTTTTAAGGCTGCTTTACCTTCACCCGTGGGAAGAGCAAGGGGCGGTTTACTCATGCTTGTTTTTCTCAATGTGCCATGTACCATTGATCCAGCGTAAAGAGGCCAAGGTTGGATATTTTACACACAAAACTGAACTTTTCAATGGGCCCATATACCTTTATCCAAATACGATTATTTGCATTCCCCTTGGCCAATTTCCCGCTGGACTCTTTGCTATCACTCATACTCTACTCTTATTCGATATAGTCCCTAATATAACACCTACAGCCCTCCATAGCTTTTAGGTATTATGACAAAAGACGAGTAACCTTCTGCAGTGTGATTTCCTTACCACACTCTTCAAAATTCAATTTCCGGGTTCCCCAGGTATCTACGTACCTGTACTTCCAGACAACATAGAACAGGACACTAACTTTTCATGTTAAGAACATATAGTCAATAATCAATAATCAATAATCACCAAACTAATCAATAATAACCATAACTCTGCTACCAGAAAAACTGATCCAGCGCGAAGAGGCCAGCGTTGGATTTTTTTACACACAAAACTGAACTTTTCAATGGGCCCATATACCTTTATCCAAATACGATTATTTGCATTCCCCTTGGCCAATTTCCCGCTGGAAGGGTTTTAGTTCTTTAAAATTCCACAAATTCTGATTAGTTATTTCCCTGTAACCTTAAATCAATTACAGTATCATATCTAACTAATCTTCACGAATCAACACTCTTCCTCTGGTCGATGGACCATTAGTTGAGTTAGTTGATGGTGATATTAACAGCTTCTTAATTAATATTCATAATGAAATAACCACAGACTCTGAATAATAATAATAATAATAAGTTTATCTAAAATTTCAGTCATTAAGTTGAACGCTCATCAATTACAAGTACACAGTGCAAACTCCATTTTTCTTTAAGTGGGAGAGAGAACAATCATATAGCACAATACATTCAATTACACAAGCTCATTCAACAAAATCAAATGCATAAGAGTGGATAGATGAAGAGACAAAAGGCACATTTATAATACATTTGCAAAGAAATATGCAAATCCTGGATAGAATGACATTTACCTAATGAAGAAGACTGGAAAACCACCCTCTGGCCAAAAGGACTGGTGGGGGTCCCCTGACTTAGGATCAGGAGGCAAAGATTAAAGGATAGGATCAGGACAGGTCTGATACTTATTAGACTTCTCTACAACCCGACGCACCAGGGCGATTCCCTCTCTTACACTCTCTCCCTCCTCGATATTCTTCCGCAATCTTCAAATCTAATCAGGCAGTAGTCAGGATCTTCTGAGTCTATGCTTGTCTTTCTCTCTCTGCTCTCTCTCGTGCTCAGCTCCCAGCAGCAATAGTTCTCTCACAGCTCCATCGAATCATCTCATCATTGGCAGCGTTGTCAGCATCGTTAATTTTACTTAACTCAAGTCACTTTAGTTATAGTCTTTATTTCTTCATGTCCCACCCTCAAGTGTTGCAGATTTATTAAACTACGGAATATGATTGGACGGGGTTAGGGGTGTCTTCATCATACCAAGCTGACGTATTCATTTTATTAGTAAAACCTATTGTTTGTTAATCCTGCCCCTTCTACTCATTCATATAATTTGTTTGAAACATGCATATTTTGTTGCAAATGCCATAATTCACTTAATACAGGCGTCATAGTTGACCGATACATCTTCTTCTTTTCCCATCCCTTCTGTCCTTCGATCTTGGCAGTCATTCAGCTGTCTCTGTGTCACCGGGTCATTTCATGGACTCATTGAGCATGCGCAGCATTCACCATTTTCTTTTTCAGTCATGGATTAGCAGGCCCAAATGCACACTATTAATAAAAGAATCATAAACAGATGTTATTTTCTTAAACATGAAATTCTCACTGGTCACTACCCACTTCTACTCTATCCTATGTAATTATTATTACTCTTGGGCAAAAGCGTTAATAGCAGCAGCTTTCTTTCAAATCAAGCAAGCATATGCCGGGCATGCAGTACCTCAAGACCGCGTTCTGGACTTTCTTGCGCATGCGTGAGGTTTTCCTCTCAAAGCGAGTTAGTCATGTTACTTATGCGTAATTCAAGTTTGCACATGCGCAAAGCGGTTTTGCAAGTTAATGCGGGTTTTAATCGTGCTGCATTTTATTTCTCATTAATTCAAGCATGCGTAAGCTTTTCTACCCATGTATCTGTGTTTGGTGTATGTTAGTTTCGTCTTATTTACTAAATTAATGATTAGTGAAAGTTAATGGAGTATTCAATCGAGCAAGTTTCATTTTCTCGAATCCTTGCTCCATCAATCCCCCTCTGATGGCATTTTTGAGCCATCATAAAATATACCCATTATTACCAAGTGCCAACTTTATTCAATTAAATTTTAGTATCTTCCTTTCTTTCCTCGAACTCTTCCATTTTCCTTTTCATGCCTACTCCTTTCATTTTATCATATAGACTCTCTTTCATCTCTTCCAATTCGATCTCTTCTCTGTTTCTCTTTCTTCCCATTCTTTTATTCTTTATTTCGGCTATCATTCTTGCTTTTGTTTTATTCTTGCAACATCTATATGTCATTATCATCATCAGACCTACTATTGTTATAGAAATTACTGGTATTAGGATTTTCCCTAGTAGACTACTCCCTAAAGTGGAAAACCAACTACCTATAGTGGAAATACTTTTACTAAGTCTTTCCCAAACACCGTCAACCTCCAGTTGGGTCAAATCATCATGAATCTTTGTAATATTCTTAATATAACCCTCAATACCTTTACTTTTGTCTGGGATATATGTACAGCAATGTTGGACTTTCAGCATGCCACAGACTCCACCCTCTTTTGCCAATAATATATCAAAAGCAAGTCGATTTTGCAAAACCATAGATCTGGCTCTCCGGCCGATCCTTTAAAACCTGCCCAGTTCAGGGATTCACTGTCTTTCTTCCTGCCAGGTTGTCAATACTTCCTTTACTACTGCTGTGGTACCTGTGCCATGGAAACAGGCGAGGGTATCTCCTATTCTTAAAAAACCCTCACTTGACCCGACAAAGCTGGAAAACTTTCGGCCAATATCTCTCCTTCCTTGGGTAGCTAAGATTGCTGAGGCCCATGTTAACAACATTTTAATGAAATACCTTATTACCAATAACATCTTGGATCCTTCTCAAAATGGTTTCCGCCCTGGTCACAGTACAGAGACGGCTCTTCTGGCTGTGACAGAACATCTGCGGACCATTCTCGATTCCGGTCATACAGCGGCACTGATTCTACTTGATCTGAGTGCCGCATTTGACACGGTTTCGCATGAAATTCTGTTACAGCATTTGGAGGATGCCGGGGTTGTGGGCCTGGCTCTAGAATGGTTCAGATCATTCCTGAGAGAGAGATCTTTTCGAGTTTCGGCCCCCCCGTTTCTTTCCCAGGCTCATTCCATCGGGAAGGGTTACCCCAGGGCTCTGCACTGAGCCCCATATTGTTCAATCTATATGTTCAGCCTCTTGCAATGGTGGCTAGGAATATGGGCCTCACCATGGTCTCGTATGCAGATGATACACAGCTGGTGGTGGCCCTGTCCGATGGTTCCACTCAGGATGCCTCTAGGTTTCGGAGTGGCCTGGCCGCCGTTGCAGAGTGGATGACTTTAAATTGTCTCCAGTTGAACGCGACTAAAACAGAGTTACTGTTGGTGGGGAAGGACAGGAGCCCCTGGAGTGAGCAATGGTGGCCTAACGTACTTGGTAGTACCCCCACCCCTAAGTTGGTGGTAAAAAACCTGGGGGTATGGATGGATTCTACCCTTAGCTTTCAAGAACATACCAAAAAAGTTGCGGGTACCTGTTTTGGCCTCTTGCGGGGACTTAGGCCCCTGCTGAAGTTTTTTGATCCATCTACGCGCCAGCTGATTGTTCAATCAGCCATTCTATCCAGACTAGACTATGCTAATTCACTCCTGTTGGGGGCTAATCAGGCTGAGGTATTGCGACTGCAGCGTGTTCAAAACGCTGCCGCCAGAGCCCTGTTAGGGCTCCCACGTAACTGTCCCTCTACTAGTGCTATCCAGAGGTTACACTGGCTTCCAGTGGCCAAACGGATCCAATTTAAGGCTCTTTGCTTATCTTTTAAGATCTTGAAACTTGCCTCGCCCCGCCTCCTGGCTAATTTACTAGCCCCGTACGCCCCCACTCGCCAGTTGCGCTCCCTGGGGCAGCATTTGGTAATTGTCCCCCGTGTGAAGCGCCTTCGGGCCGGGGGTCAATCTTTCCGTTACTTAGCTGCCAAGCTATGGAATTCCTTGCCTCCTCAGACCCGCAGCCTGGATCGCATGCTGGACTTTAGGAAAGCAATTAAAACTTTCCTTTTTCCCTCTGCTTAGTCCTTTTTGTCTTTCTGCATATTCCTTACGTCTACCTGTTCTGTTATTAGCCCTGTTCCTTCTGGCGCTGGCAGCGCTCGGGACGCCTCTTTGCTGGGGCAGCTGTGCGCTATATAAACTCAGATAACATAACATAACATAATTGCAACCATTTCGGCATTAATCATTAAGAATCCCCCAGCAGTATCTGTCGATAGACGATCAACTACTGTTGACAATTTGCGTATCTTATGTGAATTCAGGATGACTCCAACTGACGGTATCAGTGCACCAAATATATCACCTACTATTTCTGAAAAGCTTGTTCTTTTAGTTCGTTTTAGTCCTTGACTTATTACATCCATTTCATTGTTCTTAGCAATGTGGTACACTTTTGGAAATACTATCCCAAGATAACAACTACCATACCATTGTGTTGGCAACCTATAATAGGCATTCTTACCACACACATAATATATTCCTGGAAAGACAGGATCTCTTCCACCTTTTAGTCCCCATCCCCCCATGATTAGGAAGGTGTGTTCACATTCACTAGAACCAATGAAAATGCTGTCATAGTCTGTTTTTAGTCTATGTAGACAGAATGTTCCCAACTTTGACAAATCTAGGGACATTGCAGCATGAGTCTCGCCTTTCTTATAGTCCCCTTCCTTATTAGCCCATGGAGGGACATGTGACTTCTGTTCAACAGCCTTCTTTTGAAAATCCTCTCTTCTTTCCTCTACTAAATTTATAAAATCTTTTTCTTCATCTCGTAACATACACGTTAAATTGTTCTTATGCGCATATGTTATGTCTATTGGGTTTGTTGTTAGGAAAAACTCGCCCATAAATTCTGCATCTTTAGCACTAAGCACTGGGTTTAGGTTTCTTCTAATGGGAATCTCTGGGAATACTAAATCCATGTTAGAATAATAATACTGCAATTTGCCTGTTTTATAGAACAGACTGGACACAACACTACATGACACACCATATGTTAAAAGAAGATGGTGATAAGTAACCCCCTCCGAGACAGACAAAGGTAATTTCATGCAAACATAACAATCACTCACGTCCATTGTATCTACATATTCATAAAGAAGTTTAGTAAACACATTTAATGACAAATCACTATTTGATCTGCCATGTTGATACATAGTCTCATCTATTTGTTCTAAATTAGTGGTAGTTGTTCCTTTAGTACCTGTATTCACTTAATCACTTGTATTAGTATTATTTCTGTCGTTATTTACCATTAAAATAGGTATCACAACTGTTAGCAGTAACCACATTAATATTAGTATCAAAATACTACACAAACAACATTTAACACATCTTCGTTTTAAACTAAATTTCGGATGTTCAGTCACTTCTGTTTCTGCCATTTTAATTCTCTAAAATGTATTAATCCCTAAATTTTCTTCTAAGTTCTACGTTTTAATTTTAAACTATAATATATAATAATCTTTGTGTGATCCCACACTTCAACAGCTTTTGGTCTTTTGCTTTCCCTTTTGTCTTTTTAATTTCTTTTCTTCATCTGGTTCTTTTATTCTTTTCTTTACTTGTTTGTAAAATTTCCACCTTCTGTGTCACAGTCTTTTTCTTAAGTTGGTCTCAATTTGCTTTCGTCACTTCTTTCATTAGTGACATTTTCTTGTCCTTCGTTTAGATCAAGATTCTCAAAGTCATCAAGGATAATATAGGTCCATTCAGGAGCCTTATATTTTCTATTTAGAGCTTTCACTCTTGTTGATTTTCGTAAAGATTTTCTTCTTGGATGTTCTTCTTCAGTTTGACTTGATATTTCATTTACTTGTTCTAATCCTTTCCCTGTTTTTCTTTTTAAAACATATCTCAGTCCTTTTACTCCACTTGGCCAGTGATCACCCTTTCTGATTCTTTTTGTTTGCACTGCCTTTTCACCTTCTTCACCAATTTCTAACGTTCTTTTTCTTTTAGTTGAGCTTGTTCTGGGATTTCTAATTTTTGTCTTTCTGTCGATTGAATTTCTTCTTGATCTTTTAGTTCTTCTCTTTCTAATTCTGATTGAGCTTGATTTGAGTTTCCTGTAGCAGATTCTTCTGTTGACTGAATTTGTTCAGAACCGGTCAGTCTCTCATTTCCTTCTTCTTCTGATTGAGCTTGATCTGGATTTTCTGTTTCAATCCGTTCTGGTCTTTCAATCTCTTGCTCTTACTCGGCCACTACAGCTGTCTCTTGAGACCCAGTATCCAGTGCCCACCCTACTTGACTTGTACTTGGTTGTTCATCGTCGATACCTTCTTCAGAGTCTGTTTCTCAGATTTCTTCGACTACACAACTTTCAGCTTCTGGTTCTTTTCTTTGTTCTACCAGTTGCTGCTCTTGTCGTTCAGGACGACTTGGGACTCTTTTGATGTGACTGGCATGGATCCAGTTTGGGAAGCCAAAACACTTCACTGCTGTTGTTGTGACCAATATGATTTGATGAGGTCCTTTCCACCTGGGTTCTAAACACGATTTTCTTGTGTGCTTCTTTATCATAACTCAGTCTCCTGGACACAAATCATGAGCTTGATTCGGCTGTGCTGTGGTTGCATCTTCTCCAACCTGGTGAGACACAGAACGTACCAGATCAGCTAATCCTTTACAATAGTCCAACACTAGATCATCAGTGATAGTCATCAGTTTGTTTCCAGGTACAAATGCTTGTCTCATTGCTCTTCTAATAGAATTTCATGAGGACTCAATCCTGTTCTTCTTTCAGGGATGCTTCTAAGACTCATCAAAACAAGGGGCAAAGCATCAGGCCATTTCAGTGAAGTGGATGCACACACTTTTCCTAACCTGGATTTTATTGTACCATTTAACTGCTCAACCACTCCAGATGCTTCTGGTCGATAGGCACAATGTAGTTCCTACTCAATTTTGAAAGCTGTACAAATTAATCGAATTATCTCATAGTTAAAATGAGGACCTCTATCTGATTCCAAAGTGACTGGAAATCTGAACCTTGGTATGAGCTCCCTCAACAGTAATTTGGCAACCGTGAGGCTGTCATTCCTTCTCATTGGATAGGCTTCCACCCATCGAGAAAACAGACACACAATGACAAGGACGTACTTCAAACCATTACATGACGACAGTTCTATAAAGTCAAGCTGCAGCCTCATAAATGGTCCCTCTGCTTTTCCAATTTTTCCCCAACTGACATACGTTTTTCTACCTGGGTTCTGCTGTTGACATATCAAACAGCGCTGGCAGAGACTTTCTGCAATGAGCCTAAACATGGGATTATACCATGTCTGCCTAAAGTGTCTAATCATGGCATCCCTCCCAATGTGTGTGGCTCCATGATATACTCTTGCCATTTGTGATAACATACTGACTGGCATTATCGGTCTTCCATCTGGACACACCCATACCTCATCATCGGTTCTTCTTGTGCAACCTGTGTTGATCCAGAATTCCTTTTCTTTCACATCTGCCTCATCCTGTAACTGTCTAACTTCATCCCATGTTTCAAAAGCAGAGAAAAACATTAGTTGGCAATTGATAGTTTCTTTTTCCAACCCTCTGTTCAAAGACATTGTATTTCGAGCACAAAATTGTGCAACTTGGTCAGCATATTTGTTGCCTTGTGTCACATAATCATTTCCTGACTTATGGGCACACTTGACCACTGCAATTTCTTTTGGCAATTGTAATGCTTCCAACAATTCTTTAACATTTTTACTGTTTCTGATAGGAGAACCTGAAGAAGTCAGAAATCCCCTTTGCATCCATATTTGGCCGAAGTCATGCACAACCCCAAAACCATATTGACTATCCGTGAATATGGTTACTCTCAATTTTTTCCCAATTTTGCAAGCTTCTGTTAAAGCTACCAATTCGGCTATTTGTGCAGACTTGACTCCTTTTAGACATGATGCTTCTACAATAGCAGATATAGTACAGACAGCATAGGCAGCACTCAGTTCTCCATCTTGTTTTCGCAAGCATGACCCATCAACAAACAATACATAATCTGATTCTCCCAATGGGACATCAAAGATGTCCGGCCTGGGCTTTGTACACATTTCTGTTAGATCCAAACAATCATGATCAACTTCTTCACAGAATGGTTCCCGCAACAGGGTTGCTGGATTCACTGTGGTGCATCTTATCACGCTTACATTTTCAGCACCTAGAATCACTCTTTCATACTTAGTCAGCCGACTAGGGGTCAAGTGCTGAGTTCGAGTCCTTGTTAAAAGAATCTCGACAGAATGTGGCACATATACTTTCAAGGGATGTCCCATAACAATAGACTCACTCTGCTCCAGACTCACACAAGTAGCAGCTACTGCTTTTAAGCAGCCAGGTAATGCTGAGGCCACAGAATCCAGAGTGGCAGAAAAGTATGCCACTGGACGTCGCATCAATCCATGTCTTTGTGTTAACACTGAAAGAGCACATCCTTCCCTCTCAGAGCAGAACAAAGCAAATTCTTTCGTATAATCAGGCATTCCTAATGCTGGTGCTTGACACAAACAATCCTTCAGTTTTATGAATGCATCCTCGCTTTCATCATCCCATTCAATTGGATCCATCACATCTTTTCGTGTTAGTTTTATTAGAGGTTTTGCATGCAATGAAAATCCACTGATCCACTGACGACAATATCCAACCACTCCCAAAAACATTCATACTTTTTTCTTAGTTTTAGGTAGATTCATCTGTCGAATTACTTTTATTCTCTCTGGTGTCACTTTTCTAACTCCCTTTTCTATCTTGTGTCCCAAATATTTGGCTTCTTGTTGGCAAAACTGTAATTTTTCTGGCAACACCTTGTGTCCACCTTCTGCCAAATGGTTCAGTAAAGCAATTGTGTCTGTGACACAAGCCTCTCTTGTCTTTGATGCCACCAGTAGGTCATCAATATACTGAACCAAAACTGAATTTCCTGGCATAACCAATGTTTCCAAATACCTTTTCAAGATTTGATTGAAAATCGAGGGACTCTCAGTGTACCCTTGAGGAACTCGGCACCATGCCAAAACACGGTCCTCGAACCGGAACGCAAAGAGATATTGGCTATCTACATGCAAAGGAATCGAAAAGAATGATTGACACAAATCAATCACTGTATACCAATGTGCATCCCAAGGTATCTGATAAAGAATTACTGCTGGATTTGGTACTACTGGACAACAGGGTACTACTATCTTATTGATTTTCCTCAAATCTTGCACTATTCTATATTTGCCACTAGGCTTTTTAAGCCCCATGATTGGCGAATTACAAGGACTGCCCATTATTTCTTTCAAAATGCCTTGTTCAATCATTTGATCAATTACTGGAGCAACTCCTGCTTTTACTTCTGGACTCCTTTTGTACTGTCGGGTGTTTGGATAAATTGCACCTTCCTTCACCATTATTTTAATTGGGTCTACATTTGCCATCAGACCAATTTCCTTTCCTGAAAAATCCCACACATCTGATCTCACTGTGTCTCTCAGCTCGTCAGGCAGACTGCTTTCAGTCAGAAGTGAAAACATCTCATCCACTTCTGTTCCTTGTTTTGCTAGCATCATCTTGAAAGCGATATCTTCATCAGGTGTTTGAAAAGCAATACCATCAGGTGTACAATAGATGGTACAGTTCATTTTGCACAACAAATTCCTCCTTAACAACTTAACTGGACTTGAATCACACACCACAAACCGATGAATGCCTTTGAAATTTCCGATATTCACTTCTATTGGTTTAGTAACTGGCGTTTTATTTGCTTATTTGAAACTCCTACAACTTGGATAGTTTCTCCCGAGAGGGGGTAGGTTTGGAATTTCTGCTGCTCTCACAGTAGAATGGGTAGCACCAGTATCCAGAAAGAAACTGATGTCATTACCTTCCACTTTTCCATCAACAAATGGACCTGACTGATCTACCGCCAAGGATGCGCCAAGCACACATTCTTCCTCCCCCCTCAGGCACTGTCATTGGGAAACATCCGAATCACACTCATTACTGTGCATCCAATATTGTTGAACCGTTTGTGTATTCTTAGCACTCTCTCCACGAAATCCGGTGTTCACACTGTATCTCTGTACTTGAGCGTTCATACAGTTGGGCATAGGGGCGTGTGGCACCTGTAACTGTGGAGTAACTACCTGTTGCTGTTGCTGCTGGTTCACAACCACCTCATTCTGCATCTGTGGATTTAAATTTTGATTTATCCCATTATTCTGTTGAACGTTTCTACACTCATTCTTCCAATGCCCATGCTTTCCGCACGCATGACAAGGAAACTTCTTTTTCGCTTCTTCTCTACTCATTCGTCCTTTTCCTTTATTCCCATTCGATCCTTGACTATTCTGATTTTGGTCATGCGACTGGTTATCATTTTGAGAACCAGTACTCGCCTCTTGGTGTTCTGCCAACTTCACTTGTGCCCACATCATCTTTTCTTTCAATTTCTTATGCTTTGCGTCAATATCATCACTGCAATACTTCGCATACTTCAAGATGTCATCAATGGGCTTACTCTGCCAGCAAAGCATATGCTGTTGAATCATCTGACTAATTTCCGATCTCAATCCATACACAAACCTGTACACAAAATGTCCCATACCCTTATCACCAATATTTTCAAATCCACTATACTGTTTAAATACCTGTAATAACCTTTCGTAATATGCATGCACTGACTCTTTTGGTTCTTGAGTTGTTCTATCTATTTTAACCCAATCCGTTTCCTTTGGAGGAATTTTCCCTTTCAAAAAAGTAATCACTTGCTGATACTTTTTCATCACATCTTCTGAAGTTGCACCTGTCTTTGCATCTCTTGGATATTCTTCAGTTGGCCAATCAACCGTAATCTTGCATTCTGTCCACAAATCAGTTGGTACCACTATATCAAATAGACCATCCACATCCTTTAATAATACTTTTGAAACGTTCACAAATCTCTCTACCTGCTTGTACCACTCAAGTGGTTTCTCCCTTAATCTGGGAAAATCATTCGTAAAAGACAAAATATCCTGTCTAGACCATGGAACATGAACATATCCACCACCAGGAACTTCTCTCATTGGACACACTCTTTCAACCTGTTCTGTTTCTCTTAATGGGAATGCAGATGCTTCCTTTGTAGCTGCCTCATCCCTTTTCTTTGTCCATCTACCTCTCCATCTGTCTGCATCTCCCCATTTCTTCAAAATTTTAATTAATTCTTTGATCTGTAATCTCCTTCCTGACGCATTCAAACTTTCTAAATCCTTGTCAGTAAATTCTGCCCTATATGGTTTCTGCAATAATGTCGATTTTTCTACATTCCTTCCAAATTCTGAAGCAACTTCTGCTATTTTCTCATGCAAATTCTTTGCTCTCCATGTTATACTTTTACACAAAAACAACAATTCATCATCTCTGTATGTACCTAATCTCTCTGGGCTTATTGTACCAATGATCATTTCTTCCAAATCCACTTTCAACTTGGCTACATCTATACTTGGTGTTTAAGGTTTCTTTTTGTCTAATCCTTTCGCCCACTCCTCTAGGTCATCTGGTGAAAATCCTTTAGAATTTCCTGCTACTGGAGTGTCAATCAGTTCCTTTCTCCTTTTATTCACTGGTGAACCTCTTTTTGGGGTTTCAGTCACCATTTCAATATTAGGGAGATCTAGTAACGAGATATTTGAATCACTCTCACTGGTTAGATCTTCTGACATTGCTACCTCTTTTCTAACACTATTTTGTTGGACTGTCACTGTTTGTAACCTCGGGGTGTCTCGTTTATCCCCATATAATGGAATAACCGGACATATCGTTACTGGTACTGTCAAGGCTTCAGCATTTAAACCTAACTGATTTATTTTCTGAATTATCTCTTCTTTTGTTCTATTCAATGCATCCCTTTCCTTTTCTTGTAACACTCGGGTAACTGTTGGATCATATAAAACCTGCGGTACTAAGGGAGTCCTCATCATTGGTGCACTTGGAGTTGCCTCACCAGCATTTTCTTGATAAGGTGGAGGTCTTTTAACTAAAATGTCCTCTAATAACTCATCATCAGTTTCATCACATTCTGTTCCTGCCATACCTGTGTGTTTCATTTTTTCTTTGCATTTACTCCCTACTTGATCTTCAGCCATCAATACTGGATACAACCCTTCTGTTACTACAGCTCTTCTCCATCTTTTCATCTCATCTCCTCGAGTATCAAACGGATATCTTGGAAAAAATCCTCTATTTATTCTTCTACCTCCTCTGTATTTCTCTCGCTCAAATGCCTCAACTTCCCATTCCTCCAAAGCTTCATACTGCGTTAACCTAGGGCTAGATTCTAATGTATTCATCCGAATTCTCAAATTCTGAAGAACCCTTACATTAAATGCACCATTTTCAGGGAAAGCTAGAACACCATCGCCTTTCGTATATTCAACCCAATTTTCCAACCAAACACACGTATGGTATCCTCGTTCCAACATCATAAAAGAAGCAGGCGTATTAGGGGGTGGCATAAGAATCCCTTCTCTGGTTACTACACGCTTATCCTTTTTAAAGAAATTTTTGATTTTATTAATCAGCTTCATTCTGTAACTAGTTATTTTCGGCAAGCTAAAACTAGAAACTCTTCCGTATTCTTCCGTATACTGTTTCCCAACACTCGTCCTATACCAGCGCGACTCACACCAGCAGTCCAATCAGGGCTCACTACGTATTTCTTCCACAACCAATACCTGTGCGGCTCTTGTCTACAAACCAATTAGAGCTTTCCACACACCCACTTGTCTGACCAATACCAGCGCGGCTTTTTATGACGTCAGTATTACTCCTACTACTGACCCTCCCGTTACAATCGGCACTTGTTACACGCCAGCTGTCTCAACCAATACCAGCACGGCTCTCTGTGATGTCAGTATGACTCCTGCTACTGACCCTCCATTCACAAGGTAATACGGTAATGTATTTTCCTAAACTTTCTTATTAAATTTTCTGTTAGTAACAACGTAAAAACAACGCTACTCTGTCTGCTCCGCTAATTCAAAGATAGTTTATTCACTTGCTTCAAAGGGAAAATACTTCCTTATACTGCGAGTAAAAACCACTGTTTACCCTTCACTTAAGCTCGGGGAGGACCTATTACTCCTCTAGGGATACTCCTCCTTCGGGTAAGGCCAAAGTTTCACAGGTGGACCCTTTGCTATCACTCATACTCTACTCTTATACGATATAGTCCCTAATATAACACCTACAGCCCTCCGTAGCTTTTAGGTATTATGACAACAGACGAGTAACCTTCCGCAGTGTGATTTCCTTACCACACTCTTCAAAATTCAATTTCCGAGTTTCCCAGGTATCTCAGTACCTGTACTTCCAGACAACATAGAACAGGACACTAACTTTTCATGTTAAGAACATATAGTCAATAATCAATAATCAATAATCACCAAACTAATCAATAATAACCATAACTCTGCTACCAGAAAAACTGATCCAGCGCGAAGAGGCCAGCGTTGGATATTTTACACACAAAACTGAACTTTTCAATGGGCCCATATACCTTTATCCAAATACGATTATTTGCATTCCCCTTGGCCAATTTCCCGCTGGAAGGGTTTTAGTTCTATAAAATTCCACAAATTCTGATTAGTTATTTCCCTGTAACCATAAATCAATTACAGTATCATATCTAACTAAACTTCACGAATCAACACTCTTCCTCTGGTCGATGGACCATTAGTTGAGTTAGTTGTTGGTGATATTAACAACTTCTTAACTAATATTCATAATGAAATAACCACAGACTCTGAATAATAATAAGTTTATCTAAAATTTCAGTCATTAAGTTGAACGCTCATCAATTACAAGTACACAGTGCAAACTCCATTTTTCTTTAAGTGGGAGAGAGAACAATCATATAGCACAATACATTCAATTACACAAGCTCATTCAACAAAATCAAATGCATAAGAGTGGATAGATGAAGAGACAAAAGGCACATTTATAATACATTTGCAAAGAAATATGCAAATCCTGGATAGAATGACATTTACCTAATGAAGAAGACTGGAAAACCACCCCTCTGGCCAAAGGACTGGTGGGGGTCCCCTGACTTAGGATCAGGAGGCAAAGATTAAAGGATAGGATCAGGACAGGTCTGATACTTACTAGACTTCTCTACAACCCGGCGCACCAGGGCGATTTCCTCTCTTACACTCTCTCCCTCCTCAATATTCTTCCGCAATCTTCAAATCTAATCAGGCAGTAGTCAGGATCTTCTGAGTCTACTCTCGTCTTTCTCTCTCTGCTCTCTCTCGTGCTCAGCTCCCAGCAGCAATAGTTCTCTCACAGCTCCATCGAATCATCTCATCATTGGCAGCGTTGTCAGCATCGTTAATTTTACTTAACTCAAGTCACTCTAGTTATAGTCTTTATTTCTTCATGTCCCACCCTCAAGTGTTGCAGATTTATTAAACTACGGAATATGACTGGACGGGATTAGGGGTGTCTTCATCATACCAAGCTGACGTATTCATTTTATTAGTAAAACCTATTGTTTGTTAACCCTGCCCCTTCTACTCATTCATATAATTTGTTTGAAACATGCATATTTTGTTGCAAATGCCATAATTCACCTAATACAGGCTTCATAGTTGACTGATACATCTTCTTCTTTTCCCATCCCTTCTGTCCTTGGATCTTGGCAGTCATTCAGCTCTCTCTGTGTCACCGGGTCATTTCATGGACTCATTGAGCATGCGCAGCTTTCGCCATTTTCTTTTTCAGTCATGGATTAGCAGGCCCAAATGCACACTATTAATTAAAGAATCATAAACAGATGTTATTTTCTTAAACATGAAATTCTCACTGTTCACTACCCACTTCTACTCTATCCCATGAAATTATTATTAGTCTTGGGCAAAAGCGTTAATAGCAACAGCTTTCTTTCAAATCAAGCAAGCATATGCCGGGCATGCGGTACCTCAAGACCGCGTTCTGGACTTTCTTGCGCATGCGTGAGGTTTTCCCTCTCAAAGCGAGTTAGTCACATTGATGGAGCAAGGACTCGTAAAGAAAGAGACTTGCCCGAAGGTAATCCTCTCGTTTAACTTATTAACGAATTACTAACCGTATCTTGTAAATAATAACATGCACCACATATACACGCGGGTTAGAGAAGCTTGCTTATGTGTGTACTAATGAAAAGAACAATGAAAACGGACTCATAACGCTTTAAACGGGGAAACTGTTGTGCGCATGCGTCAATTGCATTTACGCAATATGACGAACTAACAATTGGAGGGAAATTCTAGCGCATGTGCAGAAGGCATTAAAATGGAGTCTTGAAGACTTACGTGCATGGCATCTGCTTGGCCAAAATTAAAATCAGCTATTTTACTAATGCTAATGCGGGGAAAGTATTAATAAGTGAAGAGGGTTAGAGTAGAGATGGGTGGTATACAGTGAAATCATTGATTTGTGAAAGTAACTTTTGTCTTTTTGACTTTATTACTAGTGCGCATTTGGGCCTTTCAAATTGAACAAAGTAAGGTAAGGTGAGTCACGTGATTTATGCGCAGGCTCACAAGAAAGTTAACCCGGAAGGATGACTAAGATTTTGTCAGCCGTCCAAGGACGAGAATGATGTGCCCTGAGAACAAAGGGTGAAGAGTTCAGTCAAGAAGACTTATATTCATGTTTTTGTAATAATTGTTGCAAGTAAAGTTGGAATATGTATGGGAACGAAAGAAATGAATAAAGTTTAAGGGGATGGGTTTGCAAACAATAGAATGATAGAATAAAAGTAATGTGTAAGCATGGTGTGATGATCATCCCCCCTTGCCTGACCAATTAGAATTCGTATTTTTGCGATATTGAAACTTTAGTGGGTGGTACATGATGAACGAAGGGTATAATTGAGGTAGTTTAGTTAGTTAGTGGGAGAAGCGGATGAGCATGATTGCAGAGCTCGGGATGCTGTCGGAGAGTTTGTGTTGCTGAAATGCTGATGGAAGGAGGGATGCTGTGAGGTGCTGATGAAGAATCGAATGCAGACTTTGAAGAAGAACTTTCTATCCTAACTTAATTGGGTTAGATCAGAAGATTGCGGAAGAACCACGAGGAGGAAGAGAGTGTCAGAGAGGAGTGCGACGCAGACATCGGTATTCTAGAGAGGTTAAGTATCCTGTCCTGAATCCTGCCTGAAGTCTTTGTCTCCTGATCTATCTCGGGGGACCCTCACCAGCCCTTTGGCCAGGGGGTTTGGTCTTCACACCATTCTTGGTAATTATTATTTCTTGTCCGTTTGTAGATGTTCTTTTCTCTCTGTCCTCTCCCTTTCTGAGCATCAATTATTGCATGAGTCCGAAGTGTATGTTTTGATTTAATTGAATTTCTCTCCTGAAGTTAAGGGTGACTGTACTGTATTTTGGATGGTTCACATACCATTTAATTTAGATAAAGATTTTAAAACTTCCCGAGTCTGTGGTTATTTTTCTGTAATTTAAGAACAATTAAGAGTTATGTCCATTATCACCATCAATTAGTTCAACTAATGGTCCATTGACCAGAGGAAAGAACTTTTTGATCAGTGAAAGGTTAGTTAGGGATGTTAAATACCTAATCTTGAGAAATATGAAATTATAAAACTATAAAGACTCCAGCGGTCTACTTGATACGGAGTGTGTTGTGATTTATGGGCCCAGGTGAGTATATGGTAGTGGAGTATCTCTTGTTGGTATGACCGCTGGATCAGTTTTCTGGTAGCAGAGCTATGGTTATTATTGACTAGTTTGGTGATAAGTATAGGTTATTGATTATTGATTTATGTTTTAACAAAAGAGTAAGCATCTTTGTTTTATGTTGTCCAGAATTCCCGGGAAATGAATAGCGGGTGGTGAGAGAAGCCATACTGCAATGAGGTTACTCGTTTGTTGGAATAACACTGAGAAGCTAGGTAGGGCTGGTAGTGTTAAACTAGGGACTATTTCGTATAAAAATGGAGTGCGAATGATAGCAAAAGGGGTACACTGGTGAAACTTTGGTCTCATTTTCCAATACAGGTGACACTGGGGGAGTAGCAGGTTCTCTGGAGCTTGAGTGAAGGGTAAACAGAGATTTTTACTCACAGTAGAAGAGGAGCAATTCTGAGACTCCAGAATACGTCGAAAATGCTATCCTTTTGTTTAGTGGAACAGACAGAGTAGCAAATGTTTTTATGTTGTTAATAACAAAGAATTTAATGAAAAGTATTAAGAAATAAGTTTTTCGTATTACCTTGTGAAGGGAGGGTCAGTCACCGGAGTTGTACTGACGTCACAGTGAGCCGCGCTGGTAGAAACAGCGGGCGTGTGACAAAAGCAGCCTTGTAAAGGAGGGGTCAGTAATAAGGACCAGAACTGACGTCATAAAAGGCCGCGCTGGCATTGGTCAGACCACGAGCGTGAGCCTGAGTTTGATTGGATAATCAATTAGAAGCCGCTCTAGGATTGGTAGAAAAAGAAATTGTATGCTGGATTCTGATTTGACTGCCAGTGAGAGACGCGCAGATAGAAGATTTCAAGGATTTGCAGAATACAATTTTACATATCGTTCATCTAGGATGTATGGAGAAAAGAGAAAAATGTCATTTATAAAGAAAATAAAGAATTTCTTTAAGAAAGATAAGCCTGTGTTAACTAGGGAAGGATTTCCTATTCCGCCACCGAAGACACCAGCTTCTTTTATGATGATGGATAGAGGATATCATACTTGCGTGTGGTTGGAAAATTGGATAGAATATACGAAAGGTGATGGAGTGCTAGCGTTTCCTGAAAATGGTACGTTTAACGGGAGAATTCTTCAGAATTTGAGAATGAGAATGAAAGATTTAGAACCAAGACCTAGGTTAACTCAATACGAGGCTTTAGAAGAATGGGAGACTGAGTCATATGAACGCAAAAAATGCAGAAGTGGGAGATATAGAGGATTTTTCCCTAGACACTTGCATGAGTCACACGAAGGGCAGATGAAACAATGGAGGAGAGCTATGGTATCAGAAGGTTTATATCCACTGTTAATGGCTCAGGAACAGTCTGGAGGAAAGTGTAAGGAGAAAGCGAAACACTTGAATGCAACAGGATATGGTGAATCAGATGATGAGTTATTAGAGGATATTTTAATTAAAAATCCACCACCGTATCAAGAGGCAACAAGTAAGGTTACCCGAAGTGCACCAGTGATAGGAATGCCTTTAACCCCACAAATTTTACACGATACGTCATTTAATAGGGTGCTGCAGGATAATGAGAGAGATGTTTTGAATAAAACAAGAGAAGAATTAGTTCAGAAAATAAGCCAATTAAATTTAAATGCTGAAGCTTTGACAGTACCAGTGACCATTGGTCCGGTAATCCCATTGTATGGAGATAAAAAGACTTGCCAGAAACCACAAACTGTAACAATTCCGTTAAATAGCCCCAGAAAAGAAGTAATAATTACTGATGATCAGGTCAGTGAAAGTGAATCAGTTATTTCACTAATGGATCTCCCAAATGTAGTACCTTCAACTGAAACTCCGAAAAGAGTTACGCCTACAAATTTAAGAGAAAAGAGATCATTGGTTCCAATAGGAACTGGAGGTGCAACAGTAGTTACCCCTGAAGATATAGAAAGATGGGCACAGGAAATAGATAATCGAAACTCACCACCAAAGATGCTAGATATCAGCAGATTGAAAGTGGAATTGGAAGAAATAATAGTGGGAAGTGTGAGCATAGAAAGATTGAACGTTTATAATGATGAGGAGTTATTATTTTTATGTAAGAGTATAACCAGGAGAGCAAGAGTATTTCATGAGAAACTAACAGAAGTCGCTTCAGAGATTGGTATAGATATAGGGAAATCAAAATTGTTGCAGAAACCATATCGAGTGGATTTTACTGACAAGGATTTAGAAAGTGTAAATGCTTCTGGTAAGAGACTACAGATAAAGGAATTGATAAATATTTTGCGAAAATGGGGAGACATTGATAAATGGAGAATTAGATGGATAAGAAAGAAAGAGGAAGTTCAAGCGAGAGAAGCATCATCTGCATTTCCAGTAAGGGAAACAGAAAAGGTTGAGAAATTGTGTCCAATGAGAGAGGTTCCTGGAGGTGGATATGTTCATGTTCCTTGGAGCAGACAAGATATTTTGTCATTTACAAATGATTTTCCAAGATTGAGAGAAAAACCAGTGGAATGGTATAAACAGGTGGAAAGATTTGTGAAAGTTTCAAAGGTCTTATTGAAAGATTTGGATGGTTTATTTGACATTGTGGTACCTGCTGATTTATGGACAGAGTGTAAAATTACAATTGATTGGCCAAGTGAGGAGTATGCTAGAGACTCGAAGACAGGAGCACCCTCAGAGGAAGTGATGAAGAAATATCACCAAGTGATTACATTCTTGAAAGGGAAAATTCCTCCTAAAGAAACAGATTGGGTAAAGATAGATAGGACAACTCAAGAACCAAATGAGTCTGTACATGCATATTATGAAAGGCTACTGCAGGTGTTTAAGCAGTATAGTGGTTTTGAGAATATTGGTGATAAAGATATGGGACATTTTGTGTATCGGTTTGTATATGGTTTGAAACCGGAGATTAGTCAGATGATTCAGCAGCACATGTTGTGTTGGCAGAGTAAGACAGTGGATGAAATTTTAAAGTATGCAAAATATTGCGGAGACGACATTGAGGCGAGGCGTAGAAAGTTAAAGGAGAAAATGATGTGGGCACAAGTAAAATTGGCAGAGCAGCAGGAGAATAAAACAAATACTCAGACTGATAATCAAGTGAAAGAGCAGAGTCAGAATGATCAAGTGGCGAATGGTAGTAAATTTAGAGGGCGAATGAACAGAGAAGAAGCAAAGAAGAAGTTTCCTTGTCATGCGTGGGGAAAGCTTGGACATTGGAAGAACAAGTGTAAGAGTATTCAGAATAATAATGGGCCAAATCAAAATTTAATTCCACAGATGCAGAATGAAGTACTTATGAATCAGCAGCAGCAGGTAGTTACTCCACAATATCAGGTGCCACCAGCTCCTATGCCAAATTTTGTGAACCACCAAAAGTTCAGTGCGAACACCGGATTTCAAGGAGAAAGTGGTAAGAATAATAGAACAGTTACACAATATTATTTGCAGAATGATGAGGAAAATTCGGACTTTGTGCAATGAGGGTGCCTGAGGGGGGAGGAAGAGGAGTGCGTGCTTGGCGCATCCTTGCCGGTAGATCAGTCAGGTCCATTTGTTGATGGGAAAGTGGAAGGTAAAGACATCACTTTTCTATTGGATACTGGTGCTACCCGGTCTACTGTGAGAACAGCAGACATCCCAAACCTACCCCTCTCGGGAGAGTCCATCCAAGTTGTAGGAGTGTCACATCAACAGATTAGAACCCCAATCCCAAAACCGATGGAGGTGCATATCGGAAACTTTAAAGAAATGCATCGATTTGTAGTTTGTGATTCCAGTCCCGTAAATCTGTTGGGAAGAGATCTATTGTGCAAGATGAATTGCACGATCTATTGTACACCAGATGGTGTCGCTTTCCAGACCCCTGATGAGGATGTCATATACAAAATGATGTTAGCTAAGCAAGGAACAGAAGTAGATGAAATGTTTTCTTTGATAACTGAGAATGAATTACCTGAAGAGTTGAGAGCCACAGTCAATCCAGAAGTGTGGGATTTTACAGGAAAAGATATTGGGCTGATGTCAAATGTAGACCCAGTGAAAGTGACAGTGAAGGAAGGTGCAGTTTATCCAAACACACGACAGTACAAGATGAGTCCAGAAGTGAAAGCAGGAATTATTCCAGAAATCGATCGAATGATTAAACAAGGACATTTTAAAAGAAATAATGAGTAGTCCTTGTAACTCACCAATCATGGGACTTAAAAAGCCTAGTGGTAAATATAGGATAGTGCAAGATTTACGAAAAATAAATAAAATTGTAGTGCCCTGTTGCCCAATAGTGCCAAATCCAGCAGTGATCCTTTATCAGATACCTTGGAATGCAGGCTGGTTTACAGTAATTGATTTATGCCAAGCATTCTTTTCTATTCCTTTGCACCCAGACAGCCAGTATCTTTTCGCTTTTAAGTTTGAGGATCGTATTTTCGCATGGTGCCGAGTTCCTCAAGGGTACACAGAGAGTCCCTCAATTTTTAACCAAATCCTGAAAAAGTGTTTAGAGTCATTAGTTATGCCTGGAAATTCGGTTCTGGTTCAGTACATTGATGACCTACTGGTGGCATCAAAAACACGAGAAGATTGTGTCACTGACACAATTGCATTACTGAACCATCTGGCTGAAGGAGGACACAAGGTGTCTCCAGAAAAATTACAGTTCTGTCGACAAGAAGTTAAATATTTAGGGCATAAAATAGAAAGAGGAGTAAGAAAAGTGACACCGGAAAGAATAAAAATAATCAAAGAAATGCAGCTACCTCAGACACAAAAGGAGATGAGAATGTTTCTGGGAGTGGTTGGGTACTGTAGGCAGTGGATTAACAGTTTCTCCATGCTAGCAAAACCATTGATACAATTGACCCGAAAAAGAGCAAAAGATCCAATTGATTGGAATGATGAATGTTTGGAAGCCTTTGTGAAATTGCGGAATTGTTTGTGTGAAGCTCCTGCCTTGGGCATGCCTGATTATTCAAAAGAATTTGCGTTGTTTTGCTGTGAGAGAGAAAATTGTGCACTTTCAGTCTTAACACAGAGACATGGATTAAGCCGACGTCCAGTGGCGTATTTTTCTGCCACATTGGATCCAGTGGCTTCAGCCTTACCTGGCTGCTTAAAAGCAGTAGCTGCTACTTGTATGAGTCTGGAGCAAAGTGAGTCAATAGTGATGGGACATTCTGTAAAAGTCTATGTTCCACACTCAGTTGAAATTCTTCTGACAAGAACAAGAACACAACATCTCACACCTAGTCGGCTGACTAAGTATGAAAGAGTGATTTTGGGAGCAGAAAATGTGACAGTAATAAGATGTACGGTCATGAACCCTGCCACATTATTGCCAGACCCATGCAATGAGGAAGTAAGAGATGAAATTGATCATGATTGTTTGGATGTGACTGAATTGTGTACCAAGCCCCGTCCTGACATAAAAGAAACACCATTAAAGGAAGCTGATCATGAGTTATTTGTGGATGGGTCTTGTCTGAGAAATGAAGAAGGAGGATTAAGTGCTGCTTATGCTGTGTGTAAAATATCGGGGGTAATTGAAGCATCCTGTTTACCGGGAGTCAAATCTGCACAAGTAGCCGAATTGGTGGCCTTAACAAAGGCATGCAAAAATGGGAAAAATTGGAGAATAACCATATTTACGGACAGTCAATATGGTTTCAGGGTTGTGCATGATTTTGGCCAACTCTGGATGCAGAGGGGATTTCTGACTTCTTCAGGATCTCCTATTAGAAACAGTAAAAATGTGAAAAATCTGCTGGAAGTATTACAATTGCCAAAAGAAGTAGCAGTTGTTAAATGTGCTGCACATCAGTCAGGAAATGACTATGTGGCAGCAGGCAATAGATATGCTGACCAAATTGCTCGATATTGTGCGAAAAATACAATGGCAATAAACAGAAAAATTGAAACGGGTGAAACCAGCTGCCAACTTATGTTTTTCTCAATACCAGAAACATGGGATGAGATTAGACAGTTGCAGGAAGAAGTTGAGGAAAAGGAAAAAGAAATTTGGATAAAATCAGCTTGTACAAAAAGGTCGGAAGATGAAGTATGGGTCTACTTAGATGGAAGACCTGTCATGCCAGATTGTTTGCTCTCTAAAATGGCAAGAGTTTATCATGGAGCAACACACATTGGGAGAGATTCAATGATCAGATTATTCAGACAGAGTTGGTACAATCCGAAGTTCAGGGTAGTTGCAGAAAGCCTTTGCCAAAGATGCTTAACCTGTCAGCAGCAAAATCCAGGTAGGAAGACAGTGGTTAGTTGGGGAAAAATTGGAAAGGCAGAAGGACCCTTCACCAGGTTGCAGTTAGATTTCATTGAGTTGCCTCCTTGTAATGGACTAAAGTATGTACTTGTCATAGTGTGCCTGTTCTCAAGATGGGTGGAGGCATACCCTACCAGAAGAAATGACAGTCTTACAGTTGCTAAACTATTGTTGAGGGAGTTGATTCCTCGTTTTGGTTTTCCAGTCACTTTGGAATCAGATAGAGGACCTCATTTTAATCATGAGATAATTCGATTAATCTGTGCTGCATTTAACATTGAACAGAAACTGCACTGTGCTTATCGTCCAGAGGCTTCTGGAATAGTTGAACAACTAAATGGCACAATCAAGTCAAGATTAGGGAAAGTATGTGCATCCACAATGCTGAAATGGCCAGATGCATTACCTCTTGTACTGATGGGTCTCAGAAGTATTCCTGACAGAAAGTCAGGAATGAGTCCACATGAAATTCTCATGGGAAGGGCAATGAGACAAGCATTTATTCCTGGAAATAAATGACTATAATGATCTGGTATTGGACTATTGCAAAGGATTGGCTGAAATGGTGCGTTCTGTCTCTCACCAGGTTGGAGAGGACGCAGTTGAAAGACAGCCAGACCGAGCACATGATTTGAATCCTGGAGATTGGGTGCTAGTGAAGAAACACGCAAGAAGGTCCTGTCTAGCCCCAAGGTGGGATAAACCGCGTCAAGTCATACTAGTCGCTACCACAGCAGTGAAGTGTGCAGGTTTGCCCAATGGATTCATGCAAGTCATACCAGAAAAGTTCCGAGCCCATCAGAACAACAAGAGCAACCGCTGACTGAACAGGCTGAAACGTCAGAAGTTGAAAGCTGTGAAATTGAAGAGTCTAGAGTGATAGATTCTGAAAGACAACTATATGACGAACAGCCAAGTACAAGTCAGGAAGATTGGATACCAATAATTGAAATACCTGATGATGCTGTTGAAACAAGAAGAATAACAAAACTGAAAAGACAGGAAGGTAGACAGGGAAGGACAGGGGAAGAAGAACACACTCAGGTCGAAATAAACAAAGACATTCAGGAACCTGAGGAGGGAAAGGCAGAATTAGAAGAACAAGTTCAGGCAGAAGAAGAAAAACAATCTGAAATAAGACCTGAACAGGATAAGGTAGATCTAGAAGAACAAGTTCAGGCAGAAGAAGAAGAACAAATTATAATAAGACCTGAACAGGTGCAAGTAGAGGAAGGTCCAAACACAGAAAATAAAGAACAAGGACAGATTGTGCCTAGATTAAGTGAAAATAAAAGGACTCTAGAAGGAGACAAAGAAGGTGAAAGTGCAGTTCGGGTCAAAAGAGTTAGAAAAGGAGATAATTGGCCAGAAGGAGTGAAGAAATTAAGATATTATTTGAGAAAATCAGAAAAGAAACCAGAACAAGTAAACGAAGTTACGAGTCAAACGCAACCTAAACAAACTTTAGTAAAACTTACACGAAGAAGCCCAAGATTGAGAAATTTAAATAGAAAATACAAGGCCCCTGAGTGGACCTACGTTATACTCGAAGAATTTGAAAACTTAGATCTAAGTGAAGAAACAGAAAGGGTTCATGTTGCACAGATTGATGAAAGCAAATTGAGACCTCCTTAAAATAAAAAGAAAAATTAAACAGACAAAGAAGGAAAAAGAGAGAAGAAATTTTCTCAAAATTGAAATGGCAGAAGTTGAAGTCACAGAAAGACCAAAACGAGGTTTAAAAAGAAAATGTTTTAGATTTTGTTTTTTGTAGTATTTTGTTAGTAGTATTAGTATGGTTATTCCTAACAGTAGGAGTACCTATGTTAATGGAAACAAGTGACAAAAATAATACAATTACTAATGGAAAGGTAGATAGAATAAAGGGAATTAAAATAGAAATAGGGGTAGAAGATGAGGCGAATTATCATAATAAGTCAGACTATAATACGTTTTCAAATGTGTTTACTAAATTGTTATTTCAGTACGTTGATACAATGGAAATTAGTAACTGCTATGTTTGTATGAAGTTACCTTCATCAGTATCAGAGGGGGTGACGTACCACCATATACCTTTAACATATGGAATATCATGTAGTATTTTATCAAGTTTATTTTATGCAACAGGGAGACTTCAGTATTTTTATTCAAGCTTAAATGTAGTGTTTTCGGAATTGTCTATTAGAAAGAATATGAATCCAGTAGTTAGTAGTAAGAATGCACAGTTTATGGGTGAATTCTTCTTGACTATGAGTTTAATAGATCTAGTTCAAGCACATGTATATTACAAGAAGAAGAAAAAGAGTTTTTGAAATTAGTAGAAGAAAGGAGACAGGATTTAACAAAGAAAGCTGCTGAACAGAAGTCCTATGTACCTCCATGGGCTGAGAAAAGAGGGAATATATGCAAAAGGCAAGGCTCATGCTGCGATGTCCCTGGATTTTTGTGAAAAGGGGAAAATTCTGCCTCCATAGATTAAAGACAGACTACAATAATAACTACATTGGTTCCAGTGAGTGTGAACACAACTTCCTAATTTTAGGAGGGTGGGGACTAAAAGGGGGAACTGATCCTGTATTTCCAGGAGTTTATTATGTCTGCGGGAACAATGCCTATTGTAGGTTACCTGCAAGATGGTACGGGAGCTGTTATTTTGGAATAGTTTTCCTGAAAATATACCATGTGGACAGAATCAATGGAATCAATGGAAAATCTAATGAACTAACACGAAGAAGAAGAGCTAGTTTTTCGGAAATAGTAGGAGATATATTTAGTGCATTGATACCCTCAGTTGGAGTCATTCTAAATTCACAGAAAATGTGTAAATTATCAACCATAGTTGATCGTCTTTCTACAGACACTGCAGGAGGATTCTTAATGATTAACACAGAAATGGTTGCAATTAGGTCTATGGTTTTACAAAACCGTCTTGCTCTTGATATTTTATTAGCAAAAGAGGGTGGAGTCTGTGGTATGTTGAAAATTCAACATTGCTGCACTTATATTCCGGACAAGAGTAAAGGAATTAAAGGGTATATTGAAAATATTACAAGAATGCATAATGACTTGACCCAACTGGAGGTTGACGGTGTATGGGGAAAACTAACAAAGAGTATAACATCAATAGGGAAATGGTTTACTGATTTTGGGAAAAGTTTTCTAGGTCAAATAATATTACCATTAGTTGTGATAATGACAATAGTAATGATATTAATGATTACATATAAATGTTGTAAAAACAGAGGGAAAGGAAAAATACATTTAGAAAAAGAAGGAAATGGGAAGAAACGGAAAAGAGAACATGAGGAGATACAACTAGAAGAAATGAAAGGAAAGATATATAAGAAGATGAAAGATTTAGAAGGAAAAGAAGTAACAAATGGAAAAATGAGAAAAGAAATAGAATTGAGATGTGCTAAAGTTGGCATCTGGGATGGGATGGGTAATTTTGTGATGGCTTAAAATGCCATCAGAGAGGGGATTGATGGAGCAAGGACTCGTAAAGAAAGAGACTTGCTCGAAAGCAATCCTCTCGTTTAACTTATTAACGAATTACTAACCGTGTCTTGTAAATAATAACACACAGAAACACACGGGTTAGAGAAGCTTGCTTATGTGTGTACTAATGAAAATAACAATGAAAACGGACTCATACCGCTTTAAACGGGGAAACTGTTGTGCGCATGCGTCAATTGCATCTACGCAATATGACGAACTAACAATTGGAGGGAAATTCTAGCGCATGTGCAGAAGGCATTAAAATGGAGTCTTGAAGACTCACGTGCATGGCATCTGCTTGGCCGAAATGAAAATCAGCTATTTTACTAATGCTAATGCGGGGAAAGTATTTATAAGTAAAGAGGGTTAGAGTAGAGAAGGGTGGTATACAGTGAAATCATTTATTTGTGAAAGTAACTTTTGTCTTTTTGACTTTATTATTAGTGCGCATTTGGGCCTTTCGAATTGATCAAAGTAAGCTGAGTCACGTGATTTATGCGCAGGCTCACAAGACAGTTAACCTGGAAGGATGACTAAGGTTTTGTCAGCCGTCCAAGGACGAGAATGATGTGCCCTGAGAACAGAGGGTGAAGAGTTCAGTCAAGAAGACTTATATTCATGATTTGTAATAATTGTTGCAAGTAAAGTTTGAATATGTATGGGAACGAAAGAAATGAATAAAGTTTAAGGGGATGGGTTTGCAAACAATAGAATGATAGAATAAAAGTAATGTGTAAGCATGGTGTGATGATCATCCCCCTTGCCTGACCAATTAGAATTCGTATTTTTGCGATATTGAAACTTTAGTGGGTGGTACATGATGAACGAAGGGTATAATTGAGGTAGTTTAGTTAGTTAGGTAGCGCAGAATGCAGATGAGAGACATGATTGCAGAGCTCGGGATGCTGTCTGAGAGTTTGTGTTGCTGAGATGCTGATGCAGGGAGAGATGCTGTGAGATGCTGATGAAGAAACCGAATGCAGACTTTAAAGAAGAACTTTCTATCCTAATTTAATTGGGTTAGACCAGAAGATCGCGGAAGAAACACGAGGAGGAAGAGAGTGTCAGAGAGGGGTGCGACGCAGACATCGGTATTCTAGAGAGGTTAAGTATCCTGTCCTGAATCCTGCCTGAAGTCTTTGTCTCCTGATCTATCTCGGGGGACCCTCACCAGCCCTTTGGCCAGGAGGTTTGGTCTTCATACCATTCTTGGTAATTATTATTTCTTGTCCGTTTGTAGATGTTCTTTTCTCTCTGTCCTCAATTATTGCATGAGTCCAAAGTGTATGTTTTGATTTAATTGAATTTCTCTCCTGAAGTTGAGGGTGACTGTGCTGTATTTTGATGGTTCACATGCCTTTACTTTAGATAAAGATTTTAAAACTTCCCGAGTCTGTGGTTATTTTTCTGTAATTTAAGAACAATTAAGAGTTATGTCCATTATCACCATCAATTAGTTCAACTAATGGTCCACTGACCAGAGGAAAGAACTTTTTGATCAGTGAAAGGTTAGTTAGGGATGTTAAATAACTAATCTTGAGAAATATGAAATTATAAAACTATAAAGACTTCAGCGGTCTACTTGATACGGAGTGTGTTGTGATTTATGGGCCCAGGTGAGTATAAGGTAGTGGAGTATCTGTTGTTGGTTGACCGCTGGATCAACGTTACTTATGCATAATTCAAGTTTGCACATGCGCAAAGCGTTTTTGCAAGTTAAAGCGGGTTTTAATCGTGCTGCATTTTATTTCTCATTCATTCAAGCATGCGTAAGCTTTTCTCCCCGTGTATCTGTGTTTGGTGTATGTTAGTTTCGTCTTATTTACTAAATTAATGATTAGTGAAAGTTAATGGAAGATTCAATCAAGCAAGTTTCATTTTCTCGAATCCTTGCTCCATCACCGTCACTTTGGTAAACACAGATTCCCATATTGTGGTGGCAGTAGAGATAAGGTTCAAGAATGTCCCATCTCTTGTGGAGGTGAATTTTTATAATTCTTTTGTAAGGGAAGAGCAGATAGAACACTTAAATACCTTAAAGCGGTTTCTGGAAGGTTATGAGGAAAAACAGGCTTCACCCTTCTTTCTTTTAGTTTTAGATAATATTAATATTCTCCGCTGCCAACATGGTTGTGTCATAGATGATGACCTGTCTGGGGAGGCCCCAATATGTGCATTTTGAACATACTAAACAGGGGGATTTGTTGGAAGAAATCATGGCAAATAGCAACTTGTTTTGTCTCGATCAAACGGAGGGGAAAGTTCATATTCCATCATTTTCTGGTAGGAGATGTAATTCCATAATAGATGTTATAATGATATTTGCACCTTTGTGCCCACAAGTTAAGGGCCTGCAGGCTGATTGGAGTAATTTTAGCGATCATAACCCGCAGACCTTAGATCTCGCTTGGAGGGTAGACACAGTAGGAAATCAGGGAATAGGTCCCTCAAACCTTGACATAATCCCAAAAGATCAGGCAAGGAGATTAAAGTGGGATATGGTTATCCCTGAAATATTTCTTGAGAATTTCTACATGGCCAATGTTGCTGATATGGCCCTGTTTCTAAATGAAGATAGGCAGGAGGAGGAGGTTTTGTTGGCCTTTACTAGGTTATGTGAGCAAATCTCATCTAATCTTTCAATTAGCAGATGAAAGCATAAGAACGAGGACGCCTTACTCAATTACGACTATAAAATATTGGCCAAAATATTAGTGACCCGACTAGCACTACTGGTGAATACCACGTTGTGCCCCTATCAAGCTGGATTCACCCCGGGCCGATCTACGACACTTAATCTGCGTGCAATCTTCTCTGTGATGAACCAAATGGAACCCACATTGCCAGCGGCAGTCGTTCTTCTCGACGCCGAAAAGGCCTTTGACCCGTTGGAGTGGCCCTTTTTATACACCGTAATGCAAAAACTGGGGATCCCTGTTGGTTTTTTAAATTAAGTCTGCCTCCTGTATGCTAACCCTGTGGCCCGACTGAAGATCAATGGTGAAATAACTCACCAATTCCCCTTATCGCGTGGCAGTAGACAGGGATGTCCCTTCTCACCGATACTATTTATTATAGCTATGGACCCCCTTGCCCGCCACATACAGGAACGACATCTCCACCGAGGGCTGCAATTACACACAGGCCCAATGACTGCGTCGTTCTACGCCGATGACATAATGCTATTTGTGCGGAAACTGACTGATAACCTGTCCCCACTTTTGAGGGAGGTTGTCCGATTTGAGGCATATTCGGGATTAGTGATAAACTAGTCTAAGTCGGAGATCTTCCCGCTGACTCCGGCAACTGCACAAGAGGAATTCGAGTTCCCCCTGAAGTGGTGTACGGACCCCCCCCAGGTACCTTGGCATTTATCTGCACTGCAGTGCCCCTGAGGTAGTCCGACTAAATAATAGACCTGCAGTGGACCGGCTCTCGTTGCAGATCGAAAACTGGATTAAGCTCCCCCTCTCCTTAGCTGGGAGAATTGCCATATTAAAAATGGTGGTGCTGCCATGTTTTTTATACCTTTTCTAAAATATACCTATTGCTTTAACCACGAAATGTTTCAACACGTTACGAATGCTGCTTACTCGGCTTGTCTGGGCAGGTAAGCAGCAGCGCATAAGCTGGAACACACTAACCATGCCCTACGAACGTGGGGGCTTTGGCGCCCCGGATTTTTATTTGTATTACCTAGTAGCCCAAACCCACTTCACGTATTATTGGTATCACCCTGATGCCCGGCTCCAATATCTTAAGGCCGAGCGTTCTCAAATATATCCCAACTCCCTATCTGCCATATTACCGCAGGGACTGCCGCTCTCCCCCGCTGAGATCCAAACCCTGCCCACAACCTGCTGGGCATGGACCAAATTACGGCGATATCTACAACAAGAGTCCCTGTATTCACCACAATTGCCACTCGCAGACAACCCGTGGCTACCCCCCACTACTGAAGCCCTGACCAAGCGCACATTAGTCAAACATGGCCTTCAAAAGATTGGAGATCTGTTTACAGATTCACGACCGTGCACAGTACCAGAACTCACCGTGCATGGAGATGCTACGTACATGGACAGATTCCTACTGCACAGAGTCCGGCGATCCCTGATCGGGGCGATACCGAATGGGCTAGTGGAGCCTGAAGAGATCCCCCCGCTCACACTTGTCATTGCATCACCAGATGACACTCACTTAGTCTCACGCTTATACCACCTATCATTATCTCTTCGCCCTGTGGCCGGGGCTAAAGCACAAACAGCATGGGAAAGAGACCTTGGTGTACCAATAACAGAAAGCATTTAGCACTATTACTGTGCACAAACACGTTACATCTCCAATAACCATCGACATAAACTATTGCATTTTAAATATTTACACAGAATCTATGTCACCCCGAAACTGCTAGCCAAGATAGATCCTAGTACACCACATGCATGTGCTAGATGTGCCATGGCTGAGGCTGACTTCCCACATGTTGCTTGGAACTGCGCACCAATACAACTATACTGGGTGGATATTTTCCAACACGTGTCTCTTATGGTGGGACAGGTGGTGCAGCCCACACCCCTGCTGGCATTGTTGGGCTATGTTCAACCATTACCAAAAGCTATCCGAAGGTTCACGGCGATGGCTATGCTTCTAGCAAAGCGTCAAATTTCCATACATTGGGGAAGACCACATGCACCGAAGGTGAGAGCCTGGCTCCTGGGCATGATTCACTGTGGCACTATGTGTGACCTATACGCCACACTGTTACCGCCCACCTCCCGCCCCCGAGACATTTGGCAACCATTAAGAAACTATTTGCTAGATCACCCCATTGACGAAATCTGAGGAATTCGTGTGGCTGCAGATGAAGGGGTGCTCTGTTGGAGTGTTGGGGTGTGAATGCATCAGCATGCTGGGTCTGAGCACGGCTGATATAAAAGGAAACCTGGCTTATTGTAGATACTGTTAACAGGAACATATCAGTTACACTGCACTGTGAACATACCCACTAAGAACTGGGGATTTCCCCCCCCTCCCTTGAGAATAGCTTCCGTACATTGTTTAATTGTTGTATGATTGATGCTCTTTTTATTGTCGTGCATGTATATCCATACTGTTATGAGCTGTATGCCACTGTGCACTCTCCGTGCAACTGTTACCTTAAAAGATCAATAATGAAATTTAAAAAGAAAGAAAGAGGAGGCCAGATGGTTTGATGGTATCTGTTCCAAAGCAAATAAATATCTGTTGGCAGTCCTAAAGCAAACTTCACAGGATAGGAACAAAATACGGGCTTACAGGAAAATATATAAAACAGCTATTCTTAGACGCAAGCAGGAAATCAAGGAGCAAGTCTAGAATGAGCTTCTGCAGCTGAGGGTTCTTCATGATAGCTCTACATTCTAGGAAATAGTGAAAAGACATTTTTTCTGAGGTTGTGTGAATACTGGTTTGGACTGTAATATCACCCCACATAAATGAGTTACACATTTCCAGACAATGTATGGTAGGGTGAGACCGGAGGGGGATGAGGCTCCCTGGGAGCCTGATATAACCAGTCGACCATTGACCTTTGGCGAAGGGGAGGTGCTTGGAGCGATATTAGCCACAGCGGGGGTAAAACCCCGGGGGCAGATGATGTCCCTGTGGATCTTTATAAGGCTGATTCACTAACATGGGCAACCATTTTGTCCCATGTTTTTCATGCAAGATGCAGAAATGTTTTTCCCGTTTCCTGGTCAGTATCGATCATTGTCCCTTTATTTAAAAAGGTGTCAAAGGACGATCCCCAATGTTATCATCCTACCTCCGTTATGTCGTCAGTGGTTCAGATCATGGCAAGGGTTGTGCTGGCTAGACTGACAGCCTGACTTGACAAAAATAAAATCATTTCTAACCTACAATATGGTTTTAGAGAAGGGAGAGGGACTTTGGACCAGTGTATTAATTTACAGATGATCATTGGCCAGTACACCATCGCCAAAAGGAGGAATTTATATTTGGCTCTATATGGACCTAACTGCGGCCTTTGATCGGACTAACAGAACTAAACTATGGCATTTGCTTATTAAGCTGGGCATGGATTATGATCTAGTGGCATTCCTACATAGCCTCCATGCCATTCTTTTGGCCTCAATTAGATATAATGATGATGGTGGTAGCCTATCTGCTTCATTGGAGCTCCAAAGGGGGGTAAGACAGGGGTGCATTCTTCCAATTTTTTACACATACGTTGTTCACTATTGGTATCACCATAAATCCCTTTTCTATGTTGTGTAGCACTGGTTAAATTGGTGTGGATTACTGCTTGGCCTTTAACGTGATCAAGGCGAAAGCTGAAACGCGTTGCTTGTACAGTCATTAAAGATATTTGCTGCAACTTTCCAAGGTGTCCGTGCCGTTTTCTGGGATTACAGAAGTTTGTTTTGGCATATATATATATATATATATATATATATATATGTATAAACACCACATCCGACTCCTTCACATTCGAAACCGGACACCGACACGGGGGGGATTTTGGCAATTAAATCTTTTATTCCATCATTTCGCTGCGACGCATTTCGGCAAAAACTGCCTTGATCAAATATATATATCCACAGTCACAAAAGCTATATATATTTATATAGTTTGATACTTATATAGTTTGATATTTTTGGTTATAAATTTATAAATGTATATATGTATGTATACATACACACATATATGCATTTATGACCAAAAATATCAAACTATGTATTATACATAAAAAGTAAAACCTAAATTACCGTTTACCATAGAAGGGCTCAACTGATAAAATAAATTCAAACCATACTAAACTAACCAATACAATTAAACTATAAACAACTTTCACCAATATAATCAAACAAACAAATCAGCAATATAAAAGGCACACTAATTTAGACAACTAAATACTTCAAAAACAACAAATGGTAAACCCTAGACCCCCTTAGAACCCGTTGGGAGCAATGGGTTGGCCACCTAGAGGAGGAAGACTGGAGAGACGCACTGATGGCCCCTAGGGTAGTAACTATTTCGGCTAGGCACCGCCTCATTCAAATGTACTTCCTTCATGGCGCATATGTTACTCCTGTGCGGTTGTTCAAAGCTGGGCTCCTCCTGTCGCCGCGATGCCCTTGGTGTGCGACAGAGCCAGCAGACTTTTACCACATGATCTGGTCCTGCGTCCCCCCCTCCCAATATTGGGCATCAATTGTAGCTGCGATGAGTGACATCCTGGGCTGAACAGGCCCCCACGCTTTTCTCTTGGGAGTGATGGATGGGCTGGAAGGCTCCCGTACCGATAAGTTGCTCCTGGGAACGGCCATGATGGTGGCGAAAAGAGACATTGCGGCGGCATGGAAAACTCCGACAGGCCCCTCAATTGTAAAATGGAGACGAGGAGTAGATTGGTGTGCCACCCAAGAAAAGTATGTGTACGAAGAGAGAGAGTGCCCTGCCAAACACAACCGTATATGGGGTAAATGGTTGGGTTTAATGAACTGAGTCAATACATGTGCGGGGTGGGATGGATGGGAACAGGGATTTTTCTTATTTTAATGTATCCTCGGTAGGATCGGCCCAGGCGCTCTCACGGGTCCATATCGAAATGTCTTATATATTGCAGTGACGCTCTGTTTATTTTTTTTTTGTTGCAAAAACCCAATGAAATTGTTTATCAAAACAAAATGTCAAATGGCAAATAAATATTAACACACTCTTCAACTTTGATCTTTTTACATAGACTTCCTAAAAGAAAAAATCTACAACTTGAAAACAGATAAACTGCGAGAAAATACCAACTATCAAGAAAGTAAGTATATATATATAATAACAAATTATAAACTCATCCAAATAGTGACGAAGAATAAACCTAACGACCTCAAGCTCTACAAACTACCACCAAAGTACTATTGAAAAGGTAATTTTTTCATTCAACAGAAAAGAAAACACCTGCTCCCATTAAAACACCCCCAACTGCAAAGCTGCAAAACTGTGCAAAACATATCAACAGAATATACATTAAAGTATACAAACTAGAAATAATTGTATTTAACATATTAATAACAAGCGTGCAAAAGTTAAAACATATTACTATTATACTACTTACAGATACAATGACAGAGGCCGCCAAATTGATCACTTCACAGAAAGGAAAGCAGTTACTTAGTGCCCTATTAGTGCCCTATTACGAGTATGGCAGTCCATAGGACCGCCGTACTCGCAGTTATGATCCGACCACCGCCACACTGCAGGCCCACCCACAGTATTACTTGTCTGGCGGTCAGACCGCCACAGGACCGTTGTGACCACTGGGGATTCCGGATCCTGACGCAGCCGTGCAGCGATCCAAGGCTGAAATATGCTGGTGGTGCCACATCTGCACTGCTGAGCATATTTCAAGCTGCCTCTCCACCGCCTTTTCAGAGCGGTGAGCCGGCCATGAAAAGGGTGACAGAGAAGTAACTATGGGGGTCCCCTGCCGCCTCTGGGCCTGGGGGTGCATGTGGTGGAGCACATGTAGTGCCCCCTTGATTTGCACCCCCAGTTCCTGCACGGTGTGGCATGTATGCCACACAGTGCAGGAAGGAGCAGTTGGTGCTCTGACAGCGACGGTTGCCATCTTAGGCTCTTCTATGAGCCTAAAGGACCGCCGCTATCAGACCACCGCTGGACTGCCCGACAGACCAGAACTAAAGTCCTGATCTGCCGGGCGGCAGCACCACAGCTTTGGCCGTCCTACAGTGGCTGGCGTGTTGCACTGTCTGCTGTAGAACCACCAAAGTCATAATAAGGCCCTAAATCACATGGGCTATACCTACAGCCAAGAAAGTGCTTAATCAGAAACTATAAACTGGAAATGTACTAAACATGAAGTGTAGTGGTGTGGCGTGCGGTGCCCTCAAGTCGTGGTGCAGGCAGCGGCTTGGTGACGGTCATCCAGCGGCTTTGGTGAGACCAGGGCTGCGGTGCAAAGCGGGGTGGTGCTCATTGCAGTGCTGACAGGTCACGGTGCAAGCAGCAGTGCCGGCTGTTGGGAGCTGGCGTCAGTCGGCCCAGACTGCGGTGTGGGAGGTGGCAGTGCTTTGTGTGACTTACGAGCGGCGTGCCCAATCTACGGTGCAGACACTGGTGTCGAGGTCAGTGGGCAGTGACGCCATTGGTGAAACCAGGGCGGCAGAGTGAAGCGAGGTGGTGTGGAGTGCGGTGCCCACAAGTCGCGGTGCAAGCAGTGGCTCGGTGGCGGCAGCGGTCGTCATCGTCAGTGAGACCAGGGTTGTGGTGCGAAGTGCGGCAGTGCCTTTTGCAGTGCCTTCAGGACACGGAGCCAGCAGCAGTGTTGGTGATGTGTCGGCTGCTTTCCCCCTCTGTGGCAACTGAAACCCACGGTTCCAGAGGCGGTACCCAGAGGTAAGTGAAGTCTTTGCTGTCCCTGAGACTTCATTAACAGGAGGCAAGCTCTATTTCAAACCCTTGGAGACACTCAGCAACAAGTGAAGAAAGTTTAGTCTAGTCCTTTCACTGCCCAGGGCAGAAGCAGCGACTGCAGGCCAACCCAGCAAAGCAACAACACAGCAAAGGGGCAGTACTCCTCCTGGCAGTTCTTGCAGCTCTTCTTCTTGGCAGGTTCCTTGAGCCAAGCAAGTTCTAAAGTTCTGGGGTCTGGGTCCCAATATTTATACTCAGTTTCTCTTTGTTCTTTAGGGCAGAGAGAGTCTGTGCTCAACCCAAACCAGTACGGTCCTCTCTGGCCCAGCTTCCTGGCAGGAGGTGGAGACAGCATTGTCCAAGACCGACCAAGCCTATTCAAGTGCAAGGAAATCTCCCCCCACTACTCTAAATGCAGCCCAGGTCTATTCAGCAACGCCAATCCACAAACACAATTTACAGGGAAAGCATATGCACTTTAGCACTGATCAGCAGTGGTAAAATGCCCAGAGTCATAAAACCAACAAAAACAGGGTCAACAACAGGAGGCCAAAAAGCACAAAGTCTAAAAAAGCGAAGTCTAACAAGAAGTAAGAGAAATATTGCAAGATAAAAGAGAGACAAGCACTAGCTCCCAGGAACCCACAAGCAAAACCCTGAAAGATATACTACCTAGAGTCCCTGCACAAATAACAGGGCAACTACTACCTATCCCCAGTTTAAAACTTTTAATTGCACAAGCTTAAAAAGCCACTAGCGATAGCCCACCTACCTCTAGAAGATACCAAGACATGGACATACCTGAACATTTAAAAATTACACATAATGCAGAACCTTTCCTTTTACATGACAACCTAAATAATGAGAAATTAATCCTAATATTGTCTACAGCAAACAACTTAATGAAACTTAGCCTATGTCAAACCTGGATGATATATGAGACCTTTAAAATGTGTCCCAACATGGTGATTATCAAAACACAAATAAGAGTTTTATATATGCCCTGTTATATGGGGTTATGTGGCCCTTAGATACATTGTCGACATTGCTAAGTTAGCATGACTTTTGCTTGCCCTATGCTGCTGCTTTTGCCCAAGCCTCTGCTAAGAGTTTGTTTTCGCGACACTTTGCCTCTGCCCTGTACATGATAACAGATTGTTTTTCACGTTCTCAGCCTTCCCTTCAATTCTGTCTGAACATAAAGTGCAAGGTCGTCAACAATGTCTCTTGTTATTCTGTTCTGGTCAGTCCCTATTACCTAGACAAAACATGTTACCAGCAGCTGCAGTATGGAAGAATCAAGCTTTGATATAGCGTTGTTGCATGTTTTTGAAACACACTTGAAGAAAGCCGTTCCATGGAGCTGAGCTCTGCTGTTCCTATGATGTAAACCTTTGCGTTTAGGCTTTCAGGTAGGGGGTCTGCTGATAGCGCCTAGAGATCTTCTGTTATATAAAATAGCTTCTTACTACCAAGGGGAGGGTGATTAGGCTCAGTTATTTTGCCTTTTTCACAGTCTTTATAAAATGACGACTCCTTTTGTATTCTATGGTATTGTAACAATGCTAATGATAGTAGCCTTATGCATTTTGCTGCTGGTCGTGGTTCGCATACTGTTTTATAAATCACTATAGTCAAAATAAACATTTTGAACTTATTTAGTGACTCTGATTATTCTTATTGTGGACAAGTACGTGAGAGCGAAAGATTGTCTTGTTCCCGTGACTCTGAGGTGAGTCGGGAGTGCTTGTGTTCTGGGTTGTCTAAACATTCGTAGCTTCTTGATATTTGTAGGAGACCGAATGAGACACTATTGCTAGTCGGTTGGGATTTTGGGTACTAAGGTGATAGGAGGTACACCCCTATTTACTGAGGCCCTGTTTTCTTGTGCACAGTTCTGTGTATGAGCAGAATCACCGCAACATGGCACCACCAACGTTTGGTCTGGTTCTTATCTGCGAGACGCTTGAGTTGTGCTCGTGCTGGTCCACAATACCCTCACATCTGTTTCCGGAGACAGCTGTGATGGTGTAACCTCCTATATTGACATTTTTATAGGTTTATTCAAGCTTGAAGTTTTAAAAGGTTTTCTTTTCATATTACACAAATTTGCACTGCCACTCTTTAAGTTGTTCTACTGTCTTCTCCTTAATGGCTGTGGTTGACATTCCGGCTCATAGCAGAGCCGCGCTGAGGGCGCACTTGACTCATTATGCAGTCCCTGATGCTGGGGCCGCACTTATTTTCGTGGTAGAAGCCGATTCGGCTCACCAGTTTGAAGTTTTTTACTCTTGGGTCACCTCACCGGCGGTGGAACTGATGATATGTTTCACACATATACTCCCACTGCCGTTCCTCAGCAGTATCAGCCTTATAGAGCTCTTGAGATTCCGCTTACAGCTTGGCAACACCGTATTTGGTTTAATGGCGCCCTTCCTCTCCCATTAACGGCAGTCCGTTTAGGCCCTTTGTCTATAGATGGGGCCACATGGCCCGTTTTGGCTTGGTTCACCCCACACCCACGTGCTTTTACAACTGCAACTCTGGCAGAGCTCCGCATCTTACATACATCGTTAGTACGCGTATATAGAGCGGTAATACAGTACGTAACCCGCACCGTCCAGGTGGGACCACCTGGCGCTGCTGTACAACCTTCGTGTCCTGGTGGCGTGACCATCAGTCCCCTTATGGTTAATGCTGTCACGGGCAAACACCCTCAAAATAAGGATGAATTTCCTTATTGGCTTGCCGAGAAATTTGGACAGATTGAAGCTGTCTTTCCTAACACAACTCCTGTGGAGAAACACAGGATCTTAACTATTAGTTTACCAAAAGGCTTAATTCCCGAATTGGCTGATTGTAACACCTGGGGCAGGGTGTTTGCGGCGGTATATTCTATGTGTTTCGGCACTCCCTCCATGACCGCACTCCCCTCTGTGATTAAACGCGTTCAAGATGAACACGGAGCCGAAGCGGCAGTCGAGCTGGGGATGAGACTGGTGGGAGTGTTCGACGTGGTTGCTGATATGATCCTTGCGAATGTCAAGGGCGATGCCGTTAGTTTTCAAGTAGCAAACCGCTTAGAGGCGGTCGCGGAGGCTGACAAACCACAAGAATTACCTAAGATTATAAAACCATAGGCCGCAATAGTCTGGGAAATGAGCCTACGACTCAAACACAAACGCAGTCTCTGAATCAACAGAAAGCCCAGCCTGATAAGGATGGGCGCCCTTTCTTTCCTAAAAAGAATTGGCAAAGAATTAAGAAACAGGGTTCCCAACAGCAGAAGCAGGGTGCGCGTGCCAGTTCACCGACCCCTGAAGCTTCTGAACGTACTTATGACTTGCGCGATTGCGCTAAAATTAAGTCTCCTGATAGATTTTAAGTTCCTGATCAGCGTTCTCCTCGTTCTTTACAGGAAACATCAGGCTCACAAGCCGGTGGAGGTGGTCGCCAGGAACGAGGTACAAGTCAACCCGCATCACAACCTTGTGAACAGCCTCGACAGTTTGAAGTCAAGGACAAGCAGGGTGATTTTGCTCGTACCCGACCTCCTTTCCAAAAGAAAAAGGTTGCCGCATTAACAGCGAGGTATGCCACAGACGGTGAGAACGTGACTCCTGGATTGGACATGGACAGTGACTCTGCTCGACAGTGCGGCGGAAGTTACCATAGTCAGGGAGGCTCTACGTCCCCGTCTGGATGTGACAGCAACTGATACTATTGTTACTATTGAGACTGCAGATACCCGGGTTGCCCCCCTGGATAGACTCTACGAAGTCATATTCCAAATTGAAGGTGATATACCGCGTCCCATTATGGTGGTTTTCTGGGAGAATTTAACCGCTACATATGACATTTTGTTGGCGGAAAAAGATTGGCCTCCACCCTTTGTGTTAGCCTCTTCTAGAGGGGAAGATGTGATACTTCCGAGTTTTTCACAGTGTGTCCCTGAGGACCGCGCACAGGCTTACGCAGAGGAGTGGGCTTTGGCCTTAGCCCCAGCGGTGTATCGCAATCAGGTGGGTTGGGACGTTGATTCACCAGCTCATGAAATACTGTTGCACTCTATGCCTCAACCTCAATATCCCATCAAACGTGAAGCAAAAGCTTCGGTTTGTGACATTCTAAGACAATTGGAGTATCAAGGGGTAATTGAGTCATGTACATCACCTATGAATAATCCTCTCTTTACTGTCCCTAAACCTGATGGTTCATTTCAGATTGTATTGGATTATAGGAATTTGAACAGCCATTGCCGCACCTTTGCGATGCAGAACACACATAGCTCGGCGCTGGTGAATAATATTGTTCGTAAAAAACACAAGACGACACTTGACATTTCCAATGGTTTCCAATGGTTTCTACAGTCACAATCTCGACCGTGCGAGTAGTGACCTGACAGCATTCAGTGCCGTCGGAAATCAGAAAAAATGTACACGTTTGCCTTTGGGGTATAAGAATAGCCCCGGGGCATTTGCGGGCCGCATTGTGTCTTTGTTGCATGACATTGACCCTGAGGCCTTGTCGTACGTTGATGACATCTATTTGACTGACGACGACCTCGCACCGAATCTTGACTGAGTCAACCACATAATATTGTCTTTTGCCGACTACGGTTATAATTTTGCAAAGTCACACATTGCCCATCTGGCAGTGCTCTTTTTGGGCTATGAGCTCAATAACGAGGGAAAAGGTTTAGCACCTCACTTCCTACAGAAATGTGCACATTTGCAACCACCTTCTTCTTTGAAAAAGTTACAATCCTTGCTGGGTTTTTTGAATTTCGGGAGGACTTACATTCCCGATTGTGCCCAGCGTATCAAACGGCTTTATGCATTGATACAACCTACGTTTTCATCTGCCAGCTGGCTTCCGGAACATTTTTCCGTTCTGCAGTCTTTACAGGTGGATTTGCTTGCGACTAACTTCTAAATGACTCGTGATAACACCACCAACCTGGTAATACGTATCGTTTCTGGGGCAGTAGGTTTCACGTACTTAACATTCAATGAAGGAGACACAATACCTATTGCATACAAATCACACCTGTACACTGCAGCTGAAATGCGTTTTTCCTCTGTTGAAAAAATCTTGATGGCAATACAGATGGCGATTCTAAAGGAACGCTCACTGGCGCAGGGCAAACGCATTCTTATGGTCACCCCTTCCCTGCTTTGGAAGCGGTGACTAAAGCAAGTGTACCTAACTCGAAGGCTTTACACCCACGTTGGATTCAGTGGGCTAATTCTTTGACATCTTCGGATGTCACATTTGTCTTTGATCCATCCCTTCAGACTCAGGAGTTTTTCCAGTATGAATTTGTTCATCCGCCTCCTTTGTCGCTTCTTCCTCTGAGTGAATACCAATGCATCATTTATACCAATGGCTCGGCCCAACCGGCCATGGGTTCCAAACATGCTTGTTCAGCAGCTTGCGCTATTGTGGCTGGCTCCATTGTGAATGGAGAGTTTAAGTCTTCCATTGTGCACACACAGGCACTTGGAGACTGTACAGCACAATTGGCGGAGCTGCGTGCTCTTGTTCTAGCTTTAGAGTTTGCTGATCCTCTTGTGAATACCTTTATTGTGTGCGATTCGTACTATTGTGTCCAGTCGTTTAATGACAACTTATTCTTTTGGTCTCAAAATGATTACCGCGATTCTAAAGGCAGCGCAATTAAGCATAAAACGCTTTGGGTTCGAGTGGCAGATCTTAAACAACGTCTGCCTCTCACATGTTATTCACACTCTTAGCCACCAGCGTGTCGGAACGCACGCTCTTGGTAATTCTTTGGCTGATGAAGCAGCCAAGTCTGCAGTAGCCACGTGTTCCGTAGCAGCAGTTACAAGATCTATGACTAAGATTGATAATGAGATTTTGGCAGCGGTCGCTGCAACTAGGGAGGGAGGAAATTATCCTGCGGGTTTCCCTTCAAAGTACTCTTATCATGTAACTCCCGAACAGGTTCCTTATGCTACCATTCCTTCGGTTGGGGATCGGCTGATTCCCAACTCTGACCGCAGACAAGCTTTGATCAAGGCCACACACGAAGGCATTGCTTCGGCCCATGCTGGGGTGTCGGCAACAGTCTCTATTCTTCAGCAACGTTACTGGTAGCGTGGTTTATATAAACAGACTCGTAACTATGTTCTTTGCTGCGATGTTTGTCAACAAATTAAACCTTCTACGGTCACGCGTCCGCCACAAACTCAGTTATGTATTTCTAATAGACCTTTTGGCTGTGTCTATCTTGATCACTGCGGTCCTCTTTCTTCTGATACTGCATACAAGTATATCTTGGTTGCGGTTGATTCGTGCACTCGATTCCTGTGGGTCTGGCCACAACGTAGTGCTGATGCTCGAAATGTCATCAGGGATTTGCGTGTCTTTATCAGAATGTTTGCCGGTGGTACCTTCCATTCTGACCAAGGTCCAGCGTTTGCCTCTAAGGCTTACAAGGATGCGATGAAGTCGTTGGGGGTACAAGTGCAGTTTTCGTCTCCATACAGGCCTGAGGGCAATTCAGTTGTGGAGCGAATGAACCGTGACTTAAAGCAATCCTTGACAGCTAGAGTCTTAGGTACTGGCAGGGACTGGCTGTCCCACTTGTATGGGGTCCAACGTGCACTAAATAATCTCCATAGAAGATCTCTGGGTGGGCGGACCCCTTACGAAATGCTCTTTGGCTTTCACATGTTTGTTCCTGACCTTGATGGTCTGGACATTGTGGCGGCTGCCTCTAAGTTTGATGTAGATAATCATTCTGCTATGTTACAGGATCTACAAAAGGCACGTGATACTCTGGCAACTGAGCATTTGCCATCTTCGCCTGCTGATGCACTACTGAATCCTGTTACCGGCTGGCTTCCTAAAATTGGGGATCTGGTGAGAGAGAAAATTGAAAACAAAAAAGAATTTGGTCCCTCTTACCGGGCTCCAGTTTCAGTGCTTGGACTGAAGGGTACTCGTACAGTCATTCTACCACCGTTGCCAGGTCGCAGAGACAACAGGTACATCTCAGTGGACAATGTCAAGTTACATTGTGTGGCCGATTCTGAATAGTGTAACTCCTGCAGTTTCGTGCAACGCAATTTCCTTAAAGCCATTGCCTTTGACATCATCTGCTGCCACACGGATGTCTGCTCATATGATGGACACTGTGATCGATCTTCAACGTTTGCGACAATCATCTTCTGCGATGGAAATTGGGTGCCCTATTCCGGCTATTGATTCCGTGAGTGAGTTGCCATCAAGCCCACGGGTATGAATGGAAGATTCGGCACTTTCGCCTTTGCTTGCAAGTCCAGTGAGTGCCTGTGAGGGCGAACAGGCACACCTTTCTTCTGCCCCGTCCTCCTCATCATCCAGTTTGTCTGATGTACCCCCTTCTAAATTGCGCATTTTTTACTCCTGGTTCAAAAAGACATACTTCGTTCCCCCATGGACCTACATTTGGTTAATATTGATCTTAATTTTTCTCTTCATGTCAATTGGATTTGTGACAGTGTTCTTTTTGCTCATAAATGGCCATTATCTCCCTGAACGCTCTGCAGTACAAATGGTCGATGGAACTTTGGCTCCTCACACATAGTCCCATGTCATGAAACGTGACCACTCTTTTGTGAACATTTCAGCTTTCCCAGTTCCTGATGGTATTGTTTGGGACAAAGTTGCTTACGAAATTCATGGCCCGACTGAGGTCTTTCGAGTTCCGTACGTGTTTTGAGTCTCATTAGGAGTTGTGGTGACATGGGACATATATTCGGATGATTGGGATGTGCAGGCAGTTCATGCATTGTTTTCAGATTTAAATATTATGCTGCCTTTGATGCTGAAGATTTGTATTTAAATTCTGCCAATTATGGTGATCTCTTTTGCTATCAACATTATGGGCATCATTTTTTACACAAAACCAACACGATGAGACTTGTTTTTAATTTTACCCAATGGGAACATTGTCCGACTCCCTTGAGAGGGAGTTCTAAAGTTCTTAGAAATAAGTTCACCTATTTTTCAAATTATGATTTGACTACTCCTGAATCCTATTTTTAGGCTTCAAAAGTCCCCTACCTCTAAGTACCTGTTATCACACACTAAACTGATTTACGCCAACTTGTTTAGAACACAGTTGGCCACATACGGTTATGCCCATTGGAAACAGGCTATAGATTTGAAGTCAATCTGGGGCACGAAGCCCTGGCAGGTACAGGGCACTGAGGCATTACATCGTGCCTGCCTGATCCCGACTCAATTGTTATTTTTAAATGAAACCATTTGCCAATCTACCTGTTATGGCCTTGCCTCTACCAAAAACATGAATACCCCCTCCATTCCATCATTAGCTGAATATGACAATTGGCGGTTACATACTAACCACACAATTGAGGCTTTGCAGGCTCTCCTTCAAAATGCCTCCTTTAACGTTTCTAAGGTTGATTCATCAGGATGGTTGGTGTGGCAAACTAATGCAAATGCATGCCAGTTGCATTTCTATAATATTACACCTGGTTTTAAACAGACTAGGCCTGACCCTCGTTATCCACCTAATCATTCTGTGACTACATACTCGGTAGGTAAATTGTGCCAGCAGTGGTTACAACACTCTACCCTGGCATCTGTTAAACAGCACCTTTCCCTCTCTATCGAACGATATAAATTTGGCTGATTTTCTCCTGGGCCCACGTAATCCAAGGGCCAAGTGATTTATTTATGCCGCTTATAATGAAATTTGGAAACTTTCACAGATGGAAGCAGCCTTCCGTCTGCGTCAAATTGATCAGGCAAATTTAGAAAAAGTCCTTGCAGTAGTGGACAACAGCATTAACACACTTTCTTCACGCATTTACACCTTAGACAATATTGTTTCTTCTGTAATAGATATTGTGCAAAGTGATGTCTCTGTGTTATATCATGGTCAGTTGAGGTCGGTCATGCAATTTGCTTGGACGTTGCAGACACTGAAAATGGGTAAAGTGCCTTGGGATTATTTGAATGCCACGGCTTTATTTTTGCCTTTTAACCTGACTGATAAACAGAGATTTATGTCCATGAAAGATGCTGTATACACGCTGTTACATATTGAACAATTGGAACCTTTACCGTGTTCCATAGCGGAAACGGACTCTGCTGTGTGGTTAATTCATGGGGTTATCGCTTTGCCCTTTTCGCTTTTTCATTTTACATCATGTATGCAACACTTTCCTGTTGGCCGCTTTGAACCGCTTGGTAGTGCTTTTCTGCATGAATTATGGGCCCTGCCCTTTGCTTATAGGTGTCTGAGGGAGGATAAAGAGGTTTTCCTTACAGGGAGGAGTGTGATTCGACAGTTGGTCACTCTCTTGTGTGCAAACACGTTAAACTGCACCAGGAGTGCAACGTGTCAGCGCCGAATCTAGCTTGTTTTTTAAAGGGGACCCGGTACCATCCATCACGCCTGTCTTTACATTGCTTACTAACGGCAGCTATCTCATTTTAAACAATCAAGACTGCTGTGGTTTTGCGGGCGGGAGTCCCATGCTTGGTAACAGTTTCCCAGCGAGTAACTTGCTGTAGCAATGTCCTTTCCCGCCCCCGCAGGTGGAGTTTAGATTCTTCGCTTTGGCCTTCCATTCCGACTTTGAAAACAGAGTTCAACAAGTTAAGCAGGCTCAAAGCCCTTTTATTCCAACAAGAGGTGGCACTCACTTCCGCCCGGGAAACATTCAGATTGCAGGTGGCTCGGACCTCAAGTGAGATACAGTCCCTTCTTAACACTAACCTCCCACTTCATTTTGGGGAACTAATTCACCAAATATTTAATGCATCTGAGACGACAGGCCTTGCACATTTTTTTAAGTGTGTGGGATCTGGCCTGGTCTCTTCCTTTCAAACTATATTTGGGGTCATACCGGCTTTTATTCATTCTATATTTTCCAGCGTTTTCGGAGGATTCCCCTTAATATGCTTCTCCTCCTTCTGCTTCGTAGTGGATGCTCGCTTTGTGGCTCTGCACATGCCGGCCCAGCTACAACTATACGGTAATCACCTATATGAGGCTTTGGGATGCTTGCCTTTAGCAACGCTTGGCGTAAGTTACGACTTGACGTTCCGCTTTGCTTATTTTACTTGCGTGCAGCCAGTGCTTAACTGCAAAAGATGTAATTTCTCCTAGGCGATGGAACTTTGCTTGTCGAACACGTGCTGTCCGATCCCTGATTTCTGCCAGTTGATGGGTCCCTTTGAGAGGCGCATGACGAGGCTTGTTCTGTGGTTGGTCAGATGACGTGTGCAGCTTTACTTGGAATCTTGGATCAATGGGATATCTGTGCTGCTGCGCAGACTTTCCTACAACAAAGTTTCATTGATTATCACGCAAGTTTCCCATTTTTGCTTTTGGATGCTCCTGCTTGTGAGGAACATGATTGTTCCTTCGACTTGGATGTCATCACTTTTTTCTACCAATGACAATGATGAACTGTTGGAAGGAATTGCATTCCTTTGTACCCAAACCTTCATGGATTGACTACTTGGGTCGTCCCTACTCCGCTGTCTGGAATACAGACTCTTTTTTCTAGCTCAGAGTGCCTTTATCTTTTTCTTTGAACTTTCTTTTTTTTCCCTCTCCGATTTAGTTTTTTTTTAAAGTCCCTCACCAATATTATAAACTCTGCCTGACTTTTTAACTCTGTTTTTATTCTTTTGTCTATGTCCTACTGACTTATCAGGGGGAGGGTGTTATATGGGGTTATGTGGCCCTTAGATACATTGTCGACATTGCTAAGTTAGCATGAGTTTTGCTTGCCCCATGCTGCTGCTTTTGCGCACGCCTCTGCTAAGAGTTTATTTTCGCGACACTTTGCCTCTGCCCTGTACATGATAACAGATTGTTTTTCACGTTCTCAGCCTTCCCTTCAATTCTGTCTGAACATAATGTGCAAGGTCGATCAACAATGACTCTTGTTATTCTGTTCTGGTCAGTCCCTATTACCTAGACAAAACATGTTACCAGCAGCTGCAGTATGGAAGAATCGAGCTTTGATATAGCGTTGTTGCATGTTTTTGAAACACACTCAAAGAAAGCCGTTCCATGGAGCTGAGCTCTGCTGTTCCTATGATGTAAACCTTTGCATTTAGGCTTTCAGGTAGGGGGTCTGCTAATAGCGCCTAGAGATCTTCTGTTATATAAAATAGCTTCTTACTACCAAGGGGAGGGTGATTAGGCCCAGTTATTTTGCCTTTTTCACAGTCTTTATAAAATGACGACTCCTTTTGTATTCTATGGTATTGTAACAATGCTAATGATAGTAGCCTTATGCATTTTGCTGCTGGTCGTGGTTCGCATACTGTTTTATGAATCACTATAGTCAAAATAAACATTTTGAACTTATTTAGTGACTCTGATTATTATTATTGTGGACAAGTACGTGAGAGCGAAAGATTGTCTTGTGCCCGCGAATCTGAGGTTGTTGTATTCCGCTTTAGGTGTCCGTATAAAGGTTTTCCTTAAACATGTCCTTATATAGGCACAATTCGCATTGCCCTTATATAGGCATAGAATCCCAGTCCATATTTAGGCATTAGCCGTGCACTCCAAATACAGGCATGGTCACCGACATCCGTCCACCCTAACGTCACAACGAGTTCTTAGAAACCAGAGCCTTAAGCTTCGGGAGTATCCCCTAGCACAGGTCTATTGATTTCTCCAAGAACTCATCTATTATGTATGAACCATTATACCTTAAGGGATCATTCCTGACGTCTTCCTCTGTCCGACTTCACATCAATGCTAACATTCCAAAGGCACCTACCAGGTATAAATATACCCTTCCTTGCCCAAGCAAGTTAGAGGAGACCTCGACTTCAGAGGAGCCCGTATCCCGGCCTGACGCACTGAGAAGACGCTGTCATCCCTGCACGCAGAGAATCCAGCTTCCAGTGTTCTGACTCCCTTCGCGGGGTGTTAGAGTTCCAAGATCCGGAAGGAGATTCCCACCTCTCTCATTCTCAAGGTATGGAGCTGACTAGAACCTAGAGGGACTCTTGGCATACTAAACTTAACATACTCTTAGTATACCATACTAGAGAATACTCCGCCTACTTCTTACCTTTCCCTACACCTAGATCAGGTTAGGTACACTGGGGTAGAACTAGCGTAGAGAAGCATCTTATGAGTACTCGCATTTTTAGCTCATGTTATTTATGTACGTGAATATATGCTAAAAGATAATGCTAGCGCAGTATTATTTATTTCTACTGCTTACGCTGTACATTATTTATCTTGCATACTGTCTTGTGATCATAACAGCACATATCTCTTACACGAGAAACAAGACTGTTCAATAAATCCTTTTATTGAAAACGCCCGTCTTTCCTTTCTGTGTAACTCTGCGGAAACTAAGCATGCACGATTGACTGAGTGAAACTGTTATCTATTGTTTCCACGATTCTGAGACGTGTTCCGATTCTAAAGGGAAACAAAGTGGTCATGTTTATGCGGTTGCCAGAAACTACTCCCTTCTTGTTCGCAAGGAGTTTCTAGTGGCCTCTGAGCTAGCTGGCACAAAGTAATTAAGTTTAATATACTCGATAGGGACATACCGACCTTAGTCCTATGTCAAACCTATAGGGTATATTATTCCAATGCACAGAGCCTATTAGGGAAATAGGAACTACACTACATGGCGCCCAAACGTTTGGTAAGGCAGTAATTTAACGCTAGATACTGAGTAACTCAGTCGTGCTTTTCCCAGAGACCCCTACTCACATACTCCATAAGACGTCTGGAGTGGGTAGGGTTAAATATCCGCCAAAGCTAAATAGGACAAAAAACCCTATAGATTAGCTATTTTGGTTTGTTCAACATTGAAGGATACAGTGTTCCAAAATATTGTGCACCTTATCTTTTTGTTTCCTTGAAACTTGTTCTACATTTTTCAAAAAACAAATGTCCGAACGCGGGGACAATGCCACAGAAACCGGTGGAGCTGCGGCTGACCCAGTCGTAGCAGTTTTTAACTTTACAGGTTTAAATGAAACCGAGGAGGGTGTTATAGACATCCATCCAAACTTAAGAAGAGCCATCACTCTAAAACTTATAAAACACGGCCTGCCACCAAGAGGCGGTAGAGCAGTTTTCGTGATAGAGGCACACGAATCATTTCAGACAGAGGTATTCTATTCATGGATAATATTCCCTGAATCAAATTCAGTAACAAAACTGTTTCACTTCTACAAAGAAGATGATCCACCAGAGGAATATATTCCTTTCGAGGATATTGAAATTCCACTAACATACCAGGAGCATCAGCTCTGGTTTAAAGGCGCCCTAAAACATCACAAAAACATTACCAGGCTCGGTCCACTAGGTAGACCAGGAGCAACATGGCCGATTCTAGCCGGCTACACTCCTCATCCTGACCTCGAAATAATGTCAGACGAGGAATTACTTACTCAACTTACAGAGTTAATAAAAATCTACAGACAACTAGTCCAATATGTCATGCGGACTTTCACAGTCCAACCACCATTGACCATTCCAAATCAAACCCCTCACCAGGGGAATACATTAAAAATTACTCCACAGACTTTATACGCAGTCATGGGTAAAATGCCCACAAAACGTGAGCAAATTCCATTCTGGATAGCTCAAAAAATTACTCAAATAGAAGCAGTATTTCCAAATACTAGCCCTTTTGAGAAACACAGAATCCTAACAATCTGTTTACCAATGGGGATCACACCACAACTGGAAGATTGCACCACTTGGGGCGCAGTCTTTGCTGCCATCTATACTAAAACACATGGTGTTCCGTCAATTGCAGTAATACCAGATGTCCTGAAACAAATTCAAAACGAATACGGGGCAGAGCCTGCTCTGAATTTAGGTATGAAATTACTGAAAAATTTCGACCAGGTCTCAACAATAATATTATCTAATATTAAAGGAGAGGCAGCAGCAGTGGCGATCCGCCAACGATTAAGGGAATTTGATGTTACAGAACATCAAACTGAACTACCCAGAATAATAGAACAATCTTATGCAGAATTAGGCAGAGATAGTTTGGGTGGAAGACCATTGAAACCAAAACTATCTGAAAGTCCTGAGAAGGACTCCATTAAACAAACTCCTACATCTTCTAAAAAGAAGTGGGAAACTAACAAACAAAATTCAAAAGAGAAACGTTCTCAATCACGAGGTAGGTCTCCTCAAAAGGAGCCCTCTGAAAGGAGGTATAACCTCAGGAATAGGGATAATTTGAAAAAACCTGACAGGTATCAAGATACTGATACACGTTCCTCTCGTACCTTTCAGATATCGTCACAGACATCGGAAAGAAGAGGACGGTCAGAACACAGAGAAGAACGCGTCAAATCGAAAGACGACAAACACGTTCAGAAAAATAAATCAAAACCTCAATTCTCAAAGAAGAAGGTAGCAGGTCTGAAGATCAGACATGCCGAGAATACTGAGAACACAACTCAAGAACGGAGAATGGGCTCAGACAATGCTGGACAGTGCAGCAGAAGTCACAATAGCTCGCCAGAACCTGAAGGAACTTCTGGAGATAGTGGACTTGAATGAGTACATCACAGTTGAGACTGTAGACACCAGGGTTAGTGCTCCACAAAAGTTATATGAAGTAACACTCCGAATGGAGGGAGACATACCAAGAAAAGTGAAGCTACTCTTTTGGGAAAGACTATCAAGGGGCTATGACATACTTCTAGCAGAAAAAGACTGGCCACCACAATTTGTCAGGGAGTGCCCACATGGCGAGGACATTATTATGCCTGCCTTCTCCAACCATATTCCAATTCACCTAAAATATACTTATGCCAGGAAATGGGCAGTTGCCCAGGCCCCAGCATTATACAAAAATCATGTAGGATGGGATGAGGACTCACCTCACCACAAAATACATCTGAAAAATGAACCTACTGCACAAAGGCAGTACCCAATAAAGCAAGAAGCTAAAAAACAGGTCAGGGAGATCTTAGATCAACTTGAATACCAAGGGGGTGAATGAAACATGCACCTCCTCAATGAACAATCCTTTGTTTCCTGTCTCCAAACCAGACAATACATATCGTCTAGTTTTGGATTACAGACACTTGAACACTTGTTCTAAAACTTTTGCAGTGCAAAATGCACATAGTACAGCATTAATGAATAATATTGTGCGTAAAAAATATAAAACCACATTGGACATTTCAAATGGTTTCTTTTGTCAAAACATAGCACCTGAAAGCAGGTACTTAACAGCTTTCTCAATAATGGGGACCCAGCGTCAATTTTGTAGACTCCCACAAGGGTTCAAGAACAGCCCGGGGTTATTCTCAGCGAGGGTAACAGAATTACTACAAATTTATGATAATGAGGCATTGTCATATGTCGATGACATCTATCTGACAGACGATGACCTGGATAAGCACTTGAACAGGGTGAACACCATTATATTGGGCTTCGCCTCTGAGGGCTACAAATTCAACTTTAAAAAATCCAGAATTGCCCATCTCAATGTCCTGTTCCTAGGATATGAGCTTTCAAGTGAAGGCAAGAGCTTGGCAGCTAACTTTTTAGAAAGGTGTGCGCTGCTCCAACCTCCAAAAACGCTGAAAAACTTACAATCCATCTTGGGTTTCCTGAATTTTGGAAGAACTTACATTCTAAATTACGCAGAAAGGGTTAAACCTCTCTACGCACTAATCAAACCTGATTTTTCAATCAAAAATTGGACACAGGAACACACAGAGATCCTGCGTTCACTCCAAGCTAACATGTTAGCAACAAATCACTTACAAACACGCGTAAGTCAACGCAATTTAGTGATCCGAATAATTTCGGGACAATGCGGATTCACCTACTTAACATTTAATGAGGGTGAAAAAGTACCAATAGCATACAAATCACATTTGTATACACAAGCAGAAATGCGCTTCACTTCAACAGAAAAAATACTGACAGCAGTTCAAACCGCTGTAGCAAAAGAAAGAGCTCCAGCCCAAGGAAAACGCATTATTGTCGTAACTCCGGTACCGGCCTTAGAGGCGGACACAAAAGCGAGCATTCCAAATGCAAAAGTTTTACATCCTAGATGGATACAATGGGTTAATTCTCTTGCTGCAACAGATGTTGAATATGTTTTTGATCCAGATTTAAAAACACAAGCGTTCCTGCAATATGAACAAGAATGTCCTCTGCCCACTGAAATTCTGCCACTCGATCAGTATGAATTCATAATTTACACTGACGGATCCGCACAACCCGCTACAGGGAGTAAGCAAGCTTACAGTGCAGCATGTACAATCGTTAAAGGTCGCATGCGCGATGGTATCTTCAGACCAATGGTCACTAAAACTCAATCTCTAGGAGATTGTACAGCTCAGCGAGCTGAACTACAAGCATTCAAACTGGCACTTGAAAGTACAGATCGCGAATTCCCCACACTCATAGTGTGCGATTCTTTCTACTGTGTGCAGTCGTATAATGAATATATACAAAATTGGCTTGAAAATGGGTTCAAAGATGCAAAAGGTGGCACAATAAAGCATAAACGCTTTGGGAATAAGTAGTTCAGTTAAAAGACGAACAACCAAAGGCTCACGTGATACACACACTGAGTCATCAACGTGATGGCGTTCACGTTGCAGGGAATTCATTGGCTGACGAAGCCGCAAAGGGGGCTGTTCAGACGGCTTCCGTAGCTGCGATCACTCGTTCAAAAACGAGGATAGACAGTGAGATAATGTTGGCTGTCAATGCTACAAGCAAAGGCAGTGGTGCAGCGTTACCAAAAAGTTTCCACTCAAGTACTCTTATGTAATTGATGCAAACAACGTTCCTTTTGCTCGAATCCCTGGAGTGGGGGATAGGGTAATTCCAAACATGGAACGTAGAGCAGCTTTGATTCTATGAAGCACATCTGAAGGGATGGCGTCTGTCACATGCAAGGGATCTCTAAAACAATATTTTACATTAAACAGAGATGTACTGGTGGCCTGGCATGAATACACAGATTCACGATCTTCATCAATGACTGCAATAGACTGTAATATACCAACAGTAGTGCAGAATCTCCACCAGTGACACCATGCTACGAAGCAGCCCTGCCCATTACAGACAAACCATTAGCTTGTGACTAGCATTAGACTATCTACGGTCCTTGCAAAGGACGGTCACTATATGGACAAATGCATGATCCCAGCAGATACTAAGCTCAAGGTTCCTATGGATATGGCCTCAGCGCTCGGCTGACGCTCGAACTGTTATAAAAGATTTGCGAGTCTTTATCGGCACATACGCAATAGGCACACTACACTCTGACCAGGGCCCTGCGTTTAGCTCTCGGGCTTACAAAGAAGCCATGGCCAGTCTGGGCGTTGCATTGCGGTACTCCTCTCCGTTTCATCCTGAGGGAAATTCTGTTGTGGAAAGGAAAAACCGGGACATAAAGCAGTCTATAACAGCTAGGGTATTAGGTTCGGGTGATGGGTGGGTCAAACATCTATATGGGGTCCAACGCTCATTAAATAATTTGCCAAGAAGTTCTCTAGGGGGGGTCACTCCATATGAGGTCCTATTTGGGACAAGAATGTGGGTACCTGATCTCGAATGTAAAGGCACAGTGGTGGAAAATAAACCCTTTGATATCAAAGATCGTTTGGCTGTTTTACAGGATCTAAATGAACTAAGATCGAAACAAAGCAACGTGTTCCTGAAGCCAACCACCACTGGGGAAAAACCGGCAGTCCCAGCAAGGCCTGTCTGGATCCCAAAAGTTGGGGATCTAGTCAGAGAGAAGATTGCGGACAAGAAGGAATTTGGACCTTCTTACAGACAACCAGTACCTGTCCTAGCCATACACGGAACAAGAACAGTACTTCTGCCGCCCCTTGCTGGAAAAAAGGAGAAAAGATTTGTGTCCATCGACCTCATCAAACCACAGTATGTGGCCAATACTAAGTAGTAGGCCTCGTGGACTCCGACCTAGTAGCAGACGCACTCCTCTCGCTACTATCCAAGAGGTTCAGACTGAAAGACTCATAACCATTGGGGATTCAGCAGTAACAGATGAAGGACTAAGCAACAATGCTATGGAACTCATCCCTCTTGACACTCAAGTAACAGTTCGTCCAAATACACCTGTTTACACCAACGTAGCAAGTGATCAACTGGTTCCATCGATTTCAACGAATCCTGATGCAATTCCAACAATTGACAGAACTGCTTCTGGCTATTTCATTAACTTTGATACGTTTTCTGAGGATCCCAGTGAGCCTGAAACGACGCCAGCATCAAAAACTTTCAAACAAAAAGTACAAGACCTTTTTCATTTTCTGAGAAAGACTTATCTGGTTTCACCATGGATTGAATTGTGGATTATTTCTGGAATATTTTTCTTTCTGCTTTGGCTAGCTTTGGTTATGACTATGAGCGTGCTTATAAATGGCGGATACATCCATTTGGACACTGAAAGTAAAGAAGTGAACTTACTTTTGAAACCACACAAATCATCCCATCGTGAAGCAAGAGACTTGTCAGCAGTGAACATCACAGCCGTTCCTATACAGGATGGTATAGTGTGGGACAAGACAGATTTCGATATCTTCGGCCCTACTGAACTGTTGAACATTCCACATTTATTTAAAATTTCATTAAGTGATTTTATTTCATCCAGCACCTATTCAGATGATTGGGACTTTGAAACTGTAAATGATTTAATGTTTGATCTAGAAAGGTCTGCTGCATTTTCTAATAATGAATACTTAGAGGGTTCATCAGACTATGAACAGCTGTATTGCTATAATCATTATGGTCATCATTTTTTGCATAAATCTGCAACACCTAGAAATGTGTTTATGTTTAACCAATGGGAGCATTGTCCTACACCACCAAAAGGTAGTTCAAAAACGTTTGCTAAAAAGTTTCTATATTTTTCAGGATACAATACATCTGATCCAGAAACGTTTTACTATAAAAATGTAAACAAAACAGGTCTGAAAATTATGTTAACTAATACAAAACAGATTTACTCTGCAGCATTTATTACCCAACTGTCTAGACATGGTTTCGACTTGTGGAAAGACACAATAGACACAAAATCTGTCTGGGGTACTAAAGATTGGCAAGTGCAGGGGATAGAAGCTTTGTTTAGAGCCTGTATTATCCCTCAGCAAATTATGTTTTTGAATGACACTGTGCAACAAACGTCTTGCCTTGGTTTAGCCAAGATCAAAGACATGAAAACACCTTCTGTACCTACACCTGCCAGTAATAACAATACACAGGCAGCGGTTACAGTTGACACAATACTACAACTCAACAGAACAAATCCTGATTGGAGAAAATGGTTGATCTGGCCCACAGACACAAACATCTGTCAAGCGAGATTCCTGAATAAAACACAGGGGTTTACTATCCATAGGCCAGACCCACGATACGTCCAAAGACAACATCCGGGGGTAGTAACAACATACAGTGTAGGAAAATTATGCCTCGATTGGCTACAAAAATCTACACTTAAGGATGTGAAACAACACTTATCTTTACTTAAAGAAGACGCAGACCTTAGGGAATTCTTGCTTGGACCAAGAAAACCGCGTCAAAAACGTTTCATATATGCCGGCATCTATGCTGTTTATAATGAAGCATGGAAGGTTTCACAGGCAGAGGCCGCAGAACGAATACGTGAACTTGATCGTATTAATTTGGAGAAAACTCTCACTGTGGTCGACAATGGGTTAACAACTTTGTCATCCAGAATTTATTCATTGGACAACATTGTATCCTCTGCTATAGACATACTAGAACAAGATTTAGCCATGTTACAACAAGGCCAATCACAATTGCGTTCTATTATGTTATTAAGCTGGACGCTGCAATCTTTGCGTGCGGGCTATGTGCCTTGGCGTTTTATCAACACGTCGGCTCTGTTTGCAGAATACAATCTAACTGATAAACAGATCGAACTGGCACAAAGGGGAGCAAAGTATACAGTGCTGAGCATTGAAAAACTGGAAAAATTACCATTCACAGTGGCAGAAAAACCAGCTACAGAATGGCTTATTCATGGCAAAATCACTCTGCCTGTCACTACTTTTCAGTTTCAGTATTGCCTCATACAAATGCAAGCAGGCAAATATGAAAGGTTGGGTAAAGAATACATTAAGACATCCTGGAATTTACCTTACAGCTACAGATGTTGGAGTGGGGATCGTGAAGTGTTTTTAAGCGGTAGACACTGTGAGAAGGCATTAAGCGGTTCGCTCATATGTCAGGACATTTCTTTACACGGGGCTTGTAATGGTTCTGTGGCAAATTTGTCCTGCCACCAGCAAGGTACACCAGCTGCTGTGATTAATCCAACGTTTGGCCAACTTTCTAACGGGAGTTACCTCATGTTGAATGATCAGAGTTGCTGTGGCATGTTGCCAGGCATCCCATATCTGGTAACGGTCGACTCCAGGGTCACTTGCTGTATGCAAGTATTGTTTCCCCCAATAGACACAGTCAGGGAGTCGCCTTTATGGCCTTCGTTGAATGTCTCTTTTATACGATTTGATACTTTAAGCAGAATGAAAGCCATGCTTATTCAACAACCAGTGCCTCTGACCTCGGCCAAAGAAATCTATGATTTGCAAGTTGCAAGGACTTCGGCTGAGATACAGGCTTTAATTCGTACAAACTGCCCTATACATTTCGTAGAAATGATGGGACGTATCTTTAACATGTCTGATACGAGCGGAATTGTACATGTATTTAAGACCATCTGTTCCGGACTATTAGCACCTTTCCAGGCAGTCCTCGGAATCATCCCGAACTTCGCCCAATCGGTGTTTGGTGGCGTGCCATTAATTCTAGCACTTGTTGCAGGAATCCTGTTCTTATTCCTACTTCTACGCTATGGCAAGCCTGTTCACCGACGTCACTCCGAGCGATATGGAGAAAGCTCTCCTAGAACGGAAGTGCCGTGAGCGCATAGTCCAACTTTTGGGCATACCTCGTCTACGGGAACTTAATACAACGTGGTTCCTGTCGTTTAGACCAATCTGGCAAGATTGCATCTTACCTGTTCTACGCTGCCTGTTTTGCGGTGAAGAATGCGTGCTAGACATCTGTCTAACACTTCCATCAGTCATGCCAACGGATATCGATACTCTGCTGGACCCGATAACGGCCCATGCTCTGTGTTGTCCCCAGAGGCTACCAATCCTGATGACGGCATTCATTGAGATCTCACAGACGCTTCCTGCTGCTGCTGAGGTACGAGATGGATCAACAGGCACACAGGTAACAACGGACGCGAACATTGCTATGGCATCTTCTGCTGACGGCGATGTTTCTCATCTTTGTGCAATTAATCTTCTACACGAGGTGTTCCAACTGTCACCGACTTCGGTAGACGATCTTTTGTCTACAGAAATAGATGATTTCATGTCTTCACCAGACCCGTGCACTGACTTTGTTTCGGCTCACAGTGTACCAGAGACAGAATGAATTTGGCCTTCATGTTTTCAAAACTTGGAACTCTTCCTAAAATTGAATTTTTCTTTTTTTAAATTTTTTGACATACATGGCAAAATACTCTGCTTACAGTAGAACTAGTCTTATAAAACGGACTTCTTTGAACACTTCCAGGGACACAATGTCACCTTACTTGTCTAGGAATTTCATTTAATACCAAGATATGCAATGGCTTTGATTTTTGAAAACTTGTCAACCATTTCATCATATGTATATATTTCTGTTTATTCATTCATGTTGCATTTTATTTCAATTATATGCTTAGAATGAAAACAATGCTTTAAATGTACAGTACCGATTGCATTCAACAGTTTATTTTAAACTTCTTTTAATATGCTTTTAGAAATGTTTTTAGCAACATGTGGTACTCAATTTAATGTTTAGCATTTCAATGTTTAGCATTTAGTATTATCGTTCATTCGAAAGTGGAGTGGGTGTTGTATTCCGCTTTAGGTGTCCGTATATAGGTTTTCCTGAAACATGTCCTTATATAGGCACAATTCGCATTGCCCTTATATAGGCATAGAATCCCAGTCCTTATTTAGGCATTAGCCGTGCACTCCAAATACAGGCATGGTCACCGACATCCGTCCACCCTAACGTCACAACGAGTTCTTAGAAACCAGACCCTTAAGCTTCGGGAGTTTCCCCTAGCACAGGATGTAGTGTAGTTCCTATTTCCCTAATAGGCTCTGCGCATTGGAATAATATAACCTATAGGTTTGACATAGGACTAAGGTCGGTATGTCCCTATCGATTATATTAAATTTAATTACCTGTGCCAGCTAGCTCAGAGGCCACTAGAAACTCCTTGAGAACAAGAAGGGAGTAGTTTCTGGCAACCGAAAAACATGACAACTTTGTTTCCCTTTAGAAGCGGAACATGTCTCAGAATCGTGGAAACAATACATAACAGTTTCACTCATTCAATTGTGCATGCTTAGTTTCTGCAGAGTTACACAGAAAGGAAAGACGGGCATTTCAATAAAAGGGTTTTATTGAACAGTCTTGTTTCTCGTGTAAGAGATATATGCTGTTACGATCACAAGACAGTATGCAAGATAAATAATGTACAGCGTAAGCAGTAGAAATAAATAATACTGCGCTAGCATTATCTTTTAGCATATATTCACATACATAAATAACATGAGCTAAAAATGTGAGTACTCATATGATGCGTCTCTAAGCTAGTTCTACCCCAGTGTACCTAACCTAGTCTAGGTGTAGGGAAGAGTAGAAGTAGGTGGAGTATTCTCTAGTATGGTAGACTAAGAGTATGTTAAGTCTAGTATGCCAAGAGTCCCTCTAGGTTCTAGTCAGCTCCATACCTTGAGAATGAGAGAGGTGGGAATCTCCTGCCGGATCTTGGAACTCTAACACCCCGCGAAGGGAGTCAGAACACTGGAAGCTGGATTCGTCTGCATGCAGGAATGACAGCGTCTTCTCAGTGCGTCAGGCCGGGTATGGGCTCCTCTGAAGTCGAGGTCTCCTCTAACTTGCTTTTGCAAGTGAAGGTATATTTATACCTGGTAGGTGCTTTGGAATGTTAGCATTGACGTTAAGTCGGACAGAGGAAGACATCAGGAATGAACCCTTAAGGTATAATGGTTCATACATAATAGATGAGTTCTTGGAGAAATCAATAGTCCTGTGCTAGGGGAACTCCCGAAGCTTAAGGGTCTGGTTTCTAAGAACTCGTTGTGACGTTAGGGTGGACGGATGTCGGTGACCATGCCTGTATTTGGAGTGCACGGTTAATGCCTAAATAAGGACAGGGATTCTATGTCTATATAAGAGCATGGCGAATTGTGCCTATATAAGGACATGATTCAGGAAAACCTATATACGGACCCCTAAAGTGGAATACAACACCCACTCCATCTTCGAATGAACGATAATACTAAATGCTAAACATTTTTTCACTAAATGCTAAACATAAAATTGAGTACCACATATTGCTAAAAACATTTCTAAAAGCATTTTAAAAGAAGCTCAAAACTGTGAAAATGCAATAGGTACTGTACATTTAAAGCATCGTTTCATTCTAAGCATATAACGGAAGTAAAATGCAACGTGAATGAAATAGAAATATATACATATGATGAAATGGTCGATAAGTTCTTAAAATCAAAGCCATTGCATATCATGGAAAAATGAAATTTTAGACAAGTAAGGTGACAATGTGTCCCTGGAAGTATTCAAAGAAGTCCGTTTTATAAGACTAGTTCTACTGTAAGCAGATTGTTCATTTGCCATGTCATTTAAAAAATTTTAAAAAGAAAAAGTTCAATTCTGGGAAAAATTCCAAGTTTGAAAAATATGAAGGCCAAATTTTCATAGTTGCCCTGGTACACTGTGAGCCGAATCAAAGTCAGTGTATGGGTCTGGCGTAAACTTTAGATCATCTATGTCCATAGCCAAAATATCATCCACCGAAGTCGGTGACATTTGGAACACCTCGTGTAGAAGATTAATTGCACAAAGATGTGAAGCATCGCCGTCAACATTGGATGCCACAGCAATGTTCGCGTCCGTTGTTACCTGTGTGCCCGTTGATCCATCTCGTACCTCAGCAGCAGCCGGAAGCGTCTGTGAGATCTCAATGAATGCTGCCATCAGGATTGGAAGCCTCTGGGGACAACACAGAGCAAGGGCCGTTATCGGGTCCAGCAGAGTATCGATATCCGTTGGCATGACTGATGGGAGTGTTAGACAGGTGTCTAGCACGCATTCTTCACTGCAAAACAGGCAGCGTAGAACAGGTAAGATGCAATCTTGCCAGATTGGTCTGAATGACAGGAACCACGTTGTATTAAGTTCCCGTAGATGAGGCATGCCCAAAAGCTGTACTATTCGCTCACGGCATTTCCGTTCAAGGAGGACTCTCTCCACATCGCTTGGAGGGATGTTGACGAAGAGGCTTGCCATAGCGTAGTAGGAGGAATAGAAACAGAATTCCTGCAACAAGTGCTAGAATTAACGGCACACCACCAAACACCGAATGTGCGAAGTTTGGGATGATTCCGAGGACAGCCTGGAAAGGTGCTAATAGTCCGGAACAGATGGTCTTAAATACATGTACAATTCCGCTTGTATCTGACATGTTAAAGATATGTCCTATCATTTCTACGAAATGTATAGGGCAGTTTGTACGAATTAAAGCTTGTATCTCAGCCGAAGTCCTTGCTACTTGTAGATCATAGGTTTCTTTGGCCGAGGTCAAAGGCACTGATTGTTGTATAAGCATGGCTTTCATTCTGCTTAAAGTATCAAATCGTATAAAAGAGACATTCAACGAAGGCCATAGAGGCGACTCCCTGACTGTGTCTATTGGGGCAAACAATACTTGCATACAGCAAGTGACCCTGGAGTTGACTGTTACTAGATATGGGATGCCTGGCAACATGCCGCAGCAACTCTGATCATTCAACATGAGGTAACTCCCATTAGAAAGTTGTCCAAATGTTGGATTAATCACAGCAGCTGGTGTACCCTGCTGGTGGCAGGACAAGTTTGCCTCAGAACCATTACAAGCCCCGTGTAAAGAAATGTCCTGACAAATCAGTGAACCGCTTAGTGCACTTTTACAGTGTGTACCGCTTATAAACACTTCACAATCCCCACTCCAACATCTATATGTGTAAGGTAAATTACAGGATGTCTTAATGTATTCTTTAACCAACCTTTCATATTTGCCTGCTTGCATTTGTTTGAGGCAATACTGAAACTGGAAAGTAGTCACAGGTAGACTAATTTTGCCATGAATAAGCCATTCTGTAGCTGGTTTTTCTGCCACTGTGAATGGTAATTTTTCAAGTTTTTCAATGCTCAGTACTGTATATTTTGCTCCCCTTTGTGCCAGTTTGATCTGTTTATCAGTTAGATTGTATTCTGCAAACAGAGCCGTTGTGTTGATAAAACGCCAAGGCACATAGCCCGCATGCAAAGATTGCAGCGTCCAGCTTAATAACATAATAGAACGTAACTGAGACTGGCCTTGCTGTAACATGGCTAAATCTTGTTTCAGTATGTCGATAGCAGAGGATACAATACTGTCCAATGAATAAATTCTGGAGGACAAAGTTGTTAACCCATTGTCGACCACACAGAGAGTTTTCTCTAAATTAATACGATCAAGTTCACGTATTCGTTCTGCGGCCTCCATCTGTGACACCTTCTATGCTTCATTATAAGCAGCATAGATGCCAGCATATATGAAACGTTTTTGACGCGGTTTCCTTGGTCCAAGCAAGAATTCCCTAAGGTCTGCGTCTTCTTTAAGTAAAGATAAGTGTTGTTTCACATCCTTAAGTGTAGATTTTTGCAGCCAATCGAGGCATAAATTCCCCCACTGTATGTTGTTACTACCCCCGGATGCTGTCTTTGGACGTATCTTGGGTCTGGCCTATGAATAGTAAACCCCTGTGTTTTATTCAGGAATCTCTCTTGACAGTTGTTTGTGTCTGTGGGCCAGATCAACCATTTTCTCCAATCAGGATTTGTTCTGTTGAGTAGTAGTATGGTTTCAAGTTGTAACCGCTGCCTGTGTATTGTTATCACTTGCAGGGGTTGGTACAGTAGGATTTTTCATGTCTTTGATCTTGGCTAACCCAAGGCAAGACGTTTGTTGGACAGTATCATTCAAAAACATTATTTGTTGAGGGACGATACAGGGTCTAAACAAAGCTTCTATCCCCTGCACTTGTCAATCTTTAGTACCCCAGACAGATTTTGTGTCTATTGTGTCTTTCCATAAGTCGAAACCCTGTCTAGACAGTTGGGCAATAAATGCTGCAGAGTAAATCTGTTTTGTATTTGTTAACATAATTTTCAGTCCTGTTTTGTTTACATTTCTATAGTAAAATGTTTCTGGATCAGATGTATTGTATCCTGAAAAATATGGAAACTTTTTAGCACATGTTTTTGAACTACCTTTTGGTGGTGTAGGACAATGCTCCCATTGGTTAAACATAAACACATTTCTAGGTGTTGCAGATGTATGCAAAAAATGATGACCATAGTGGTTATTGCAATACAGCTGTTCATAGTCTGATGAACCCTCTAACTATTCATTATTAGAAAATGCAGCAGATTTTTGTAGGTCAAACATTATGTCATTTACAGTCTCAAAGTCCCAATCATCAGAAAAGGTACTGGATGAAACAAAATCACTTAGTGAGATCTTAAATAAATGTGGAATGTTCAAATGTTCCGTCGGGCCAAAGATATCGAAATCTGTTTTGTCCCACACTATACCATCCTGTATAGGAATGGCTGTGATGTTCACTGCAGACAAGTCTCTTGTTTCACGATGGGATGATTTGTGAGGTTTCAAAAGTAAGTTCACTTCTTTTCTTTCAAATGGATGTATCTCCCATTTATAAGCACGCTCATAGTCATAACCAAAGCTAGCCAAAGCAAAAAGAAAAATATTCCAGAAATAACCCAAAGTTCAATCCATGGTGAAACTAAATAAGTCTTTTTCAAAAAATGTAAAAAGTCTTGTACTTGCTGTTTAAAAGTTTTTGTTGCTGGCAACGTCTCGGGCTCACTCGGATCCTCAGAAAACGTATCAAAGTTAATGAAATAGCCAGAAGCAGTTCTGTCAATTGTTGGAATTGCATCAGGATTTGTAGAAATCGATGGGACCAGTTGATCACTTGCTACGTTGGTGTAAACAGGTGTATTTGGACGAACTGTTAGTTGATTTTCAAGAGGGATGAGTTACATAGCATTGTTGCTCAGTCCTTCATCTGTTACTGCTGAATTCTCGATAGTTATGAGTCTTTCAGTCTGAACCTCTTGGATAGAAGCAAGAGTAGTGTGTCTGCTACTAGGTCGGAGTCCACGAGGCCTACTACTTAGTATTGGCCACAGACTGTGGTTTGATGAGGTCGATTGACACAAATCTTTTCTCCTTTTTTCCAGCAAGGGGCGGCAGAAGCACTGTTCTTGTTCCGTGTATGGCCAGGACAGGTACTGGTTGTGTGTAAGAAGGTCCAAATTCCTTCTTGTCCGCAATTTTCTCTCTGACTAGATCCCCAACTTTTGGAATCCAGACAGGCCTTGCTGGGACCGCCGGTTTTTCCCCAGTGGTGGTTGGCTGCAGGAATACGTTGCTTTGTTTCGATCTTAGTTCATTTAAGTCCTGTAAAACAGCCAAACGATCTTTGATATCAAAGAGTTTATTTTCCACCACTGTGCCCCTACATTCCAGATCAGGCACCCACATTCTTGTCCCAAATAGGACCTCATATGGAGTGACCCCCCCAGAGAACTTCTTGGCAGATTGTTTAATGAGCGTTGGACCCCATAAAGATGTTTGACCCACCCATCACCCGAACCTAATACCCTAGCTGTTATAGACTGCTTTATGTCCCGGTTTTTCCTTTCCACAACAGAATTTCCCTCAGGATGAAATGGAGAGGAGTACCGGAATGCAACGCCCAGACTGGCCATGGCGTCTTTGTAAGCTCGAGAGCTAAACGCAGGGCCCTGGTCAGAATGTAGCGTGCCTATTGCGTATGTGCCGATAAAGACTCGCAAATCTTTTATAACAGTCCGAGCGTCAGCCGAGCGCTGAGGCCATATCCATAGGAACCTAGAGCAAGAATCCACTGCGACCATGATATATTTATAGTTACCGTCCCTTTGCAAGGGACCGCAGTGGTCCAGGTAAACACAAGCTAATGGTTTGTCTGAAATTAACAGGGGTGTCTGCGCAGGACGATTCACTGTGGAGACTTTCATCTGTTGGCATATTTCACATTCCAGAACATAGTTCTTGGTCTGTTTCCTAATGCCAGGCCACCAATATCTTTGTGTTAGTAAAGATACCTTTGCAGAAATGCCTGCATGGGCAGAGGCTATCCCTTCGTGTGCTGCTAGGATTAGTCCTAATCTTCGTTCCTTGTTTGGAATTACCCTATCCCCCACTCCAGGGATTCGAGCAAAAGGAACGTTGTTCGCATCAATTACATAAGAGTACTTGAGTGGAAACTTTTTTGGTAACGCTGCACCACTGCCTTTGCTCGTAGCATTGACAGCCAACATTATCTCACTGTCTATTTTCGTTTTTGAACGAGTGATCGCAGCTACGGAAGCCGTCTGAACAGCCCCCTTTGTGGCTTCGTCAGCCAATGAATTCCCTGCAACGTGAACGCCATCACGTTGATGACTCAGTGTATGGATCACGTGAGCCTTTTAACTGAACTACTTGTTCCCAAAGCGTTTTATGCTTTATTGTGCCACTTTTTGCATCTTTGAACCCGTTTTCAAGCCAAGTTTGAATATATTCATTATACGACTGCACACAGTAGAAAGAATCGCACACAATGAGTGTGGGGAATTCTCGATCTGTACTTTCAAGTGCCAGTTTGAATGCTTGTAGTTCAGCTCGCTGAGCTGTACAATCTCCTAGAGATTGAGTTTTTGTTACCATAGGTCTGAAGTTGCCATCGCGCATGCGACCTTTAACGATTGCATACGCTGCACTGTAAGCTTGCTTACTCCCTGTTGCGGGTTGTGCGGATCCATCAGTGTAAATTATAAATTCGTACTGATCGAGAGACAGAATCTCAGTGGGCAGAGGACATTCATGTTCATATTGCAGGAACGCTTGTGTTTTTAAATCAGGATCAAAAACATATTCAACATATGTTGCAGCAAGAGAATTAACCCATTGTATCCATCTAGGATGTAATGCTTTAGCATTAGGAATGCTCGCTTTAGTTACCGCCTCTAAGGCCGGTACTGGGGTTATGACAATAATGCGTTTCCCTTGGGCTAGAGCTCTTTCTTTTGCTACAGCGGTTTGAACTGCTGTCGGAATTTTTTCTGTTGAAGTGAAGCGTATTTCTGCTTGTGTATACAAGTGTGATTTGTATGCAATTGGTATTTTTTCACCCTCGTTAAATGTTAAGTAGGTGAAACCGCATTGACCCGAAATTATTCGGATCACTAAATTGCGTTGATTTACGCGTGTCTGTAAGTGATTTGTTGCTAACATGTTAGCTTGGAGTGAACGCAAGATGTCTGTGTGTTCTTGTGTCCAATTTTTGATTGAAAAATCAGGTTTGATTAATGCGTAGAGAGATTTAACCCATTCTGCGTAGTTTAGAATGTATGTTTTTCCAAAATTTAGGAAACCCAGGATGGATTGTAAATTTTTCTGCGTTTTAGGAGGTTGGAGCAGTGCACACCTTTCTAAAAAGTTGGCTGCCAAGCTCTTGCCTTCACTTGAAAGCTCATATCCTAGAAACAGGACATTGAGATGGGCAATTCTGGACTTTTTGAAGTTGAATTTGTAGTCCTCAGAGGCGAAGCCCAGTATAATGGTGCTCACCCTGTTCAAGTGTTTGTCCAGGTCATCGTCTGTCAGATAGATGTCATCGACATATGACAATGCCTCTTTATCATAAATTTGTAGTAACTCCGTTACCCTCGCTGAGAATAACCCCGGGCTGTTCTTGAACCCTTGTGGGAGTCGACAAAATTGACGCTGGGTCCCCATTATTGAGAAAGCTGTTAGGTACCTGCTTCCAGGTGCTATGTTTTGACAAAAGAAACCATTTGAGATGTCTAATGTGGTTTTATATTTTTTACGCACAATGTTATTCATTAATGCTGCACTGCAAACGTTTTAGAACAAGTGTTCAAGTGTCTGTAGTCCAAAACTAGATGATATGAATTGTCTGGTTTGGAGACAGGAAACAAAGGATTGTTCATTGAGGAGGTGCATGTTTCAATCACCCCTTGGTATTCAAGTTGATCTAAGATCTCCCTGACCTGTTTTTTAGCTTCTTGCTTTATTGGGTACTGCCTTTGTGCAGTAGGTTCATGTTTCAGATGTATTTTGTGGTGAGGTGAGTCCTCATCCCATCCTACATGATTTCTGTATAATGCTGGGGCCTGGGCAACTGCCCATTTCCTGGCATAAGTATATTTTAGATGAATTGGAATATGGTTAGAGAAGGCAGGCATGATGATGTCCTCGCCATGTGGGCACTCCCTGACAAATTGTGGTGGCCAGTCTTTTTCTGCTAGAAGTATGTCATAGCCCCTTGATAGTCTTTCCCAAAAGAGTGCTTTCACCTGTCTAGGTATGTCTCCCTCCATCCGGAGTGTTATTTCATATAACTTTTGTGGAGTACTAACCCTGGTGTCTACAGTCTCAACTGTAATGTACTCATTCAAGTCCACTATCTCCAGAAGTTCCTTCAGGTTCTGTGGCTATTGTGACTTCTGCTGCACTGTCCAGCATTGTCTGAGCCCATTCTCCGTTCTTGAGTTGTGTTCTCAGTATCCTCGGCATGTCTAATCTTCAGACCTGCTACTTTCTTCTTTGAGAATTGAGGTTTTGATTTATTTTTCGGAACGTGTTTGTCGTCTTTCGATTTCACGCGTTCTTCTCTATGTTCTGACCGTCCTCTTCTTTCCGATGTCTGTGACGAGATCTGAAAGGTACGAGAGGAACGTGTATCAGTATCTTGATACCTGTCAGGTTTTTTGAAATAATCCCTATTCCTGAGGTTATACCTCCTTTCAGAGGGCTCCTTTTGAGGAGACCTACCTCGGGATTGAGAACGTTTCTCGTTTGAATTTTGTTTGTTAGTCTCCCACTTCTTTTTAGAAGATGTAGGAGTTTGTTTAATAGAGTCCTTCTCAGGACTTTCAGATAGTTTTGGCTTCACTGGTCTTCCACCCAAACTATCTCTGCCTAATTCTGCATAAGATTGTTCTATTATTCTGGGTAGCTCAGTTTGATGTTCTGTAACATCGAATTCCCTTAATCGTTGGCGGATCGCCACTGCTGCTGCCTCCCCTTTAATATTAGATAATATTATTGTTGAGACCTGGTCGAAGTTTTTCAGTAATTTCATACCTAAATTCAGAGCAGGCTCTGCCCCGTATTCATTTTGAATTTGTTTCAGGACATCTGGTATTACTGCAATGGACGGAATACCATGTGTTTTTGTATAGATGGCAGCAAAGACTGAGCCCCAAGTGGTGCAGTCTTCCAGTTGTGGTGTGATCCCCATCGGTAAACAGATGGTTAGGATTCTGTGTTTCTCATACGGGCTAGTATTTGGAAATACTGCTTCGATTTGAGTAATTTTTGAGCTATCCAAAATGGAATTTGCTCACGTTTTGTGGGCATTTTTCCCATGACTGCGTATAGAGTCTGTGGTGTAATTTTTAGTGTATTCCCCTGTTGAGGAGTTTGATTTGGAAGTGTCAATGGTGGTTGGACTGTAAAAGTCTGCATGACATATTGGACTAATTGCCTGTAGATTTTTATTAACTCTTGTAGTTGAGTAAGTAGTTCCTCATCTGACATTATGTCGAGTTCAGGATGAGGAGTGTAGCCGGCTAGAATCGGCCATGTTGCTCCTGGTCTACCTAGTGGACCGAGCCTGGTAATGTTTCTGTGATGTTTTAGGGCGCCTTTAAACCAGAGCTGATGCTCTTGGTATGTTAGTGGAATTTCAATATCCTCGAAAGGAATATATTCCTCTGGTGGATCATCTTCTTTGTAGAAGTGAAACAGTCTTGTTACTGAATTTGATTCAGGAAATATTACCCATGAATAGAATACCTCTGTCTGAAAGGATTCGTGTGCCTCTAACACGAAAACTGCTCTACCGCCTCTTGGTGGTAGGCCATGTTTTAGAAGTTTTAGAGTGATGGCTCTTCTTAAGTTTGGATTGATGTCTATGACACCCTCCTCGGTTTCAATAAAACCTGTGATGTTATAAGCTGTTAAAGCTGGTTGACCCATAACGTCACCGTTGTCGGAGTCAGGCATTTTGTTTTTGAAAAATGTAGAACAAGTTTCAAGGAAACAAAAGATAAGGTGCACAATATTTTGGAACACTGTATCCTTCAACGTTGAACAAACCAAACAACTAATATATAGGGTGCTTCCCTATTTAGTTATGGTGGATATTTAACCCTACCCACTCCAGACGTCTTATGGAGTATGTGAGTAGGGGTCTCTGAGAAAAGCACGAATGAGTTACTCAGTATCTAGCGTTAAATTACTGCCTGTCCAAACCGTTGGGCGCCATGTAGTGTAGTTCCTATTTCCCTAATAGGCTCTGCGCATTGGAATAATATAACCTATAGGTTTGACATAGGACTAAGGTCGGTATGTCCCTATCGATTATATTAAACTTAATTACCTGTGCCAGCTAGCTCAGAGGCCACTAGAAACTCCTTGAGAACAAGAAGGGAGTAGTTTCTGGCAACCGAAAAACATGACAACTTTGTTTCCCTTTAGAAGCGGAACATGTCTCAGAATCGTGGAAACAATAGATAACAGTTTCACTCATTCAATCGTGCATGCTTAGTCTCTGCAGAGTTACACAGAAAGGAAAGACAGGCGTTTCAATAAAAAGGGTTTTATTGAACAGTCTTGTTTCTCGTGTAAGAGATATGTGCTGTTACGATCACAAGACAGTATGCAAGATAAATAATGTACAGCGTAAGCATTAGAAATAAATAATACTGCGCTAGCATTATCTTTTAGCATATATTCACGTACATAAATAACATGAGCTAAAAATGCGAGTACTCATATGATGCGTCTCTAAGCTAGTTCTACCCCAGTGTACCTAACCTAGTCTAGGTGTAGGGAAGAGTAGAAGTAGGTGGAGTATTCTCTAGTATGGTAGACTAAGAGTATGTTAAGTCTAGTATGCCAAGAGTCCCTCTAGGTTCTAGTCAGCTCCATACCTTGAGAATGAGAGAGGTGGGAATCTCCTGCCGGATCTTGGAACTCTAACACCCCGGAAATTAATCACGCATGGGCGGAGCGCAGCCGTAATGACGAGACCAGCTCGTCATGAGCACAGCTCCACTGTGACTCATGATGAGATGGTCTCGTCATGAGCACCGAAGAGGTTAAAACATGCAATGAATAACTACTACCCCCAAACAATATTCATAGACTTTGAGCAAGCCATGATTCAAACAATTCTAAAAATATACCCCCACACCACCATACAAGGCTGTTACTATCATTTCAATCAAAGTATATGGAGACACCTCCAAAAATCTGCACAAAGTGCCGAATACTACACAAACAGCCATTTCGCCTTTGAAATAAAAAAGGTATAGCACTAGCCTCTGTCCCAGTCACAGAGGTAGCCAACCACTAAAATTTACTAGTTGAAAGCCCTTTCTACCAACAAAATGAAGACAAACTTAGTCCCCTAATGGACTATTTCAAGGACACTTGGGTTGGCAGACTGCATCGCTCCGGACACAGATGCCAACCCAAATTACAAATACCATGGTGGAATGTCTATGACAGCAGCTTGGCACAGGAAGCCTAAACAAACAACACAGTGGAAGGATGGCACAATGCCTTCCAATCCACACTAGGCAGAAATGTATTCTATGCACATTTATAGGAGCATTACAAAAAGAGCAAAGCTGCCAACAACTATAAAGGGAAGATTCTGTTAATCAAATTGGCCCTAAACTTAACAAACAAACCAAAAGAACGTACAACATGCTACAATTTAAAGTTAAAGTCTTCATAAATAAAAAAGAATTAGAGTATTTAGGAATGATAGCCAAACGCATATTATAAAAGAAATGTAAACCTACCAAAGTTCTCAAAGAGTATGACAAACTCTAAACCAACATACCAAATCTATTTCTTTAAACAATAAATATATTATATTAGATCAGTCAACCAATTATTTAAAATCACAATGTTAATTAAGACTGATATAATAAAAATCTATATACATTATTTAAACAAATGTAACTATCACCAACCAAAACAGATTAAATAAAACTCAATCCATCACATAAAATAATTACAACACATAATCCAAACAATTGCACATAACAAACACATATATTGGACATTAACAATATAATATCACATTTCTCACCCAAAATAAATGAAATAAATAAAACCTACTGTTCTGTAGCTGCAAATCTTTCTCTGTCTCCATGCATTAACAAGCATTTGCAATGCAATAGGTCTCACATTTACGAGTATTTGAGCTATTGGTATCGTAAATGACTATGCCTTTTATTTATGTGTTCCTGAACTTGCAAGCGGTGTGTAGTTTAGGAGTAAGGCTCAGCGCGTCACATCATGCATGCTAAAACACATCGCAACGCAAAGACACCAACTGAGAAAGCAAGTAACATATTTCTGTCCTTTATCTTTTAACGCCCTAGTTAAAACTTTGTCGAAAAACTGCAGCTTAAAGTCACAGAAGGGTGGGGGTTAGTTGAAGCATTTTTCACTTGAAAACATAATAAGGGGATGCAATGGCAATGCAAATCGGGCATTCTTTCCTAGAAATACATATGAGTGAACATTTCAGTGCGGGAATGTAATCTGGTGCTTATGTTAAACCTTTGGGCCAAGTCCGTGCTGTAGAAAGACTGCAAAAATATTAAATACATAAATAAATAAATTATGTGTCTTTAGCAGAAAAAAATATTGTTAAAGGCACATATTTAATAAAACTAGTACTGTCCGAGCTGTTCTGCTGAAATGTCTGCTAGTACAGAAATACCGAAAATCACTTGGCAGTATATTTTTATGGGTGGCCTCTGCAGTCCATGGGTCCAATGTTCCAGTCAGAGTAGAGCGTGAAAAGGCCAGCAGAGGGCATCCGTACAACAAACAAAAGCTAAGAAATCGCACCTTTGATGGTAGTCACACAGAGCCTGAACCGTGCCCGGTAACGGTGTGACTGTTTCAACCAACTGGGCCGAGAGTGAAGGGACAGTACAGGCCATTCCCAGGCGGTCTGCCATGTCACTCACCAGCTGAGGGAGTCTGTCACCTCACCAGCCTGACAGGTGCGGCTTTCAACCTTACAGCTCCCACACCTCGATGCTGGCTCAACGACTGCCACGTTATTTTATTTATATGGCGGGACGGGGAGGGCGAGCTCGGTGACAGGGTACGCGAGAGGCACATTTCACAGTTTATATTGCCAATGCAGGGAGTGCTCTTCAATGGAAGATGATTTCTTGAGAGGTTTCAGAACACTTACGTCGGCGAGATGTGGTAAATGTGTACATATTTTTGTGATTTTCATATTGTCGAAGCCGTCTCAGGTACTTTTTCTCCTAACTCAGTCTGTCATCGTACCACACTAAAACAAGCAACACTGCTTTATGTGAAAAAACCATGCATTTTTGGACGGAACACAAGTGCACAGACTTCGCAGCGGAACAACGAGAAAGATCACCATTTTGGGGAAAACAGCGCCAATGAGGTGAGTCACAGGGGAGGGATGGTGTGTTGGTGGAGTGTGTCGTGGGTGAGAGGGGCGGCGCCGGTCTCTTTGGGAACTCTGTGCCCACATAGGCATGCAGCCACTCCAAACACGAGCCCTCGTGTTCCATCCCAAAACGCATGTTAAAAAAGAGTGCGCAGCAAGTATGAAATGCCTTTAGCGACATGACCCATGTAAGAGGGCCAGTCGCCATGGGCGTAAAAAACACACCCAAAGGAGGGACAAATGGCAAAATTCACCACACAAAAGAGAAGCAGTGAGAAAGGCACAGGAAAGAACAAATTGCAAGTGGTGGCCATGGCCAAACTCCTCATATCCAATACAGCATGCCACAGAGAGCAGCGCATGCGTGCTGACTCTAAGCTCGACCTAAAAATTATGAATCCACCAAAAGATTTGATAAATTAATCCGAAACTCCCCCTCCCAAAATGCAAAAATATAATGAATTCAATCAAAATCCCTTGGAGCAATCCAAAGTATCTAGGTTTCATAAAAAAAACTGAAAAAAGTGTTTTAAGAAAAGAACCACTCCAGAAAACCTGAAAAAAGTAAATCTAAGTAAAACCATTGGGTTTTATATAAAGCAAAGCAAAAGTAATTTTGTTTAAAAAAAAAAGAAAAATTAAACTCCAAATTCCCCTACAACGTGTTTGTAGACTAAAACCTTTAAAGTAAATGTAAAAAACCCATCCACAAAGGACATTATATTCCCAAAAACATATACATAACAGTTAATCATCAAAATATAACTAACGTCACACAATTTGACATCGCATAGGATTACATCACTAAAACAGTGTAGAAAAACATAAAATGACAAACTAGTGTAAAACACTAACAGCAATGCTATGTTATGTTATGTTAAATGGATTTCTAAAGCGCATAGCTGTCCAAGGGCTTCCCAGCGCTAAATGAGTGAACTGTGGAAGAGAAATAAGTAAGTACCTTAAAAGTACTGCGTAAATATCCATGTCTTTTGAACTTTTTCCTGAAACTAGATTCCACTTCCACAAATCTTAATTCACATGGCAATGTATTTCAAAGCTTAGGTGCCAAATGAGAGAAGAATCTACCTCCCCATCTTGCTCTCCTAATTCTTGTGGTTCTGAGAAGGTGTTCTTGAGATGATCTTAGATTTCTGTTGGGGACATATGGCACAATCATGCCTCTGATTTTCGGGGGACCTCTGTTGTTTATTGCTTTATGGGTCAAGCAAAGTGCCTTAAATTTGATCCTGGCGTCAATCGGGAGCCAATGGAGCTCTTTCAGATGCTCCCCTACTGGTTCATGAATTGGGACCTTACACAGAAGCCTAGCTGCAGCATTCTGCACAACTTGGAGTGGTTTTATAACGTATTTTGGGGAGCCTAGGTAAAGAGAATTACCATAATCAAGACAGGAAATCACCATTGCATGAATTACTATTTTCCTTAAATGTTTTGGAATCTGCTCCAGGACCTTTCAGATCATTCTAAGTAGTCATTGTCCATCCATATTCCGAGGTTCTTGATGGAAGGAGTAGGAGCTGGCGAGTTCCCCATACAGCTTGGCCAGCTGGGCAGAGGCCTGGGGACCGATTTGATCCCCAAAATCATCAGCTCTGTCTTGTCCCATTTAACTTCAAGCAGCTGCTCGTCATTCACTCCTCCACCTTTACCAAACATGGCAATACACCTAAATGTATCAAAAACCCACAAACAAAACTATAACTAACTTAACAATATTATAAAAAAACTTGTGAATTTTTTTTAAAGTATAAATTAAATAATAGTATCAAATATATACAATTATTTATTATATACTAATGAAACAAGTTAAAATAATGTTGAATATATACATATAAATATCCAGCGCCATGAATTTGGGGGCAGTATCGTTGCTCAGAGCTCCACATCACTGTATGTGGAACCACGTGGACTGCAATTACCATCATGCAGTGGGCTTGGTGTCTTCAGCACAATCCACACACCTGCCTGTGGGAGGAGGAGTCGAGACTACTTAAAAGGAGTGGTCTCTGAAGCCCACGAGAATCTAACAGCCTGTGGGACCGGCACTGATGACGGCCATTCCGGCCAGAAACGCGTCTGCCTTAGCGTTTCATGGACTGCAGGGAAGTGCTTTATTGAGCTAAATAAATCCTACGTTTTGTACCCGGAGCATGTGTCCCACTGACTTTTCATTTAGGTCAGCATTTGGTGGTTTTGTGTAACCGGTTTCCGCTGATACCGGCTGGGGACACGCCCTCTCGGTTTGGAGCACCGCGAAATCAGCAATTTTTGGGTGGAGTACGAGGAGTACATCGCGGCGCCCCCCCAAGCGGAGTTATTTCCATTTTGGAAACAATTTGTGCGAGGGGAGAGAGGAGGCGGCATTGTGCTGCCTGATAAGGGTACAAACAGAGGTGTCAGCCGGACCATCATTTCCAGGACTCCTGCGGTGGAGTGCAGTCCAGCGCCATGAATTTGGGGGCAGTATCGTTGCTCAGAGCTCCACATCACTGTATGTGGAACCACGTGGACTGCAATTACCATCATGCAGTGGGCTTGGTGTCTTCAGCACAATCCACACACCTGCCTGTGGGAGGAGGAGTCGAGAGACTACTTAAAAAGGAGTGGTCTCTGAAGCCCACGAGAATCTAACAGCCTGTGGGACCGGCACTGATGACGGCCATTCCGGCCAGAAACGCGTCTGCCTTAGCGTTTCACGGACTGCAGGGAAGTGCTTTATTGAGCTAAATAAATCCTACGTTTTGTACCCGGAGCATGTGTCCCGCTGACTTTTCATTTAGGTCAGCATTTGGTGGTTTTGTGTAACCGGTTTCCGCTGATACCGGCTGGGGACACGCCCTCTCGGTTTGGAGCACCGCGAAATCAGCAATTTGTGGGTGGAGTACGAGGAGTACATCGCGGCGCCCCCCCAAGCGGAGTTATTTCCATTTTGGAAACAATTTGTGCGAGGGGAGAGAGGAGGCGGCATTGTGCTGCCTGATAAGGGTACAAACAGAGGTGTCAGCCGGACCATCATTTCCAGGACTCCTGCGGTGGAGTGCAGTCCAGCGCCATGAATTTGGGGGCAGTATCGTTGCTCAGAGCTCCACATCACTGTATGTGGAACCACGTGGACTGCAATTACCATCATGCAGTGGGCTTGGTGTCTTCAGCACAATCCACACACCTGCCTGTGGGAGGAGGAGTCGAGAGACTACTTAAAAAGGAGTGGTCTCTGAAGCCCACGAGAATCTAACAGCCTGTGGGACCGGAACTGATGACGGCCTTTCCGGCCAGAAACTCGTCTGCCTTAGCGTTTCACGGACTGCAGGGAAGTGCTTTATTGAGCTAAATAAATCCTACGTTTTGTACCCGGAGCATGTGTCCCGCTGACTTTTCATTTAGGTCAGCATTTGGTGGTTTTGTGTAACCGGTTTCCGCTGATACCGGCTGGGGACACGCCCTCTCGGTTTGGAGCACCGCGAAATCAGCAATTTTTGGGTGGAGTACGAGGAGTACATCGCGGCGCCCCCCCAAGCGGAGTTATTTCCATTTTGGAAACAATTTGTGCGAGGGGAGAGAGGAGGCGGCATTGTGCTGCCTGATAAGGGTACAAACAGAGGTGTCAGCCGGACCATCATTTCCAGGACTCCTGCGGTGGAGTGCAGTCCAGCGCCATGAATTTGGGGGCAGTATCGTTGCTCAGAGCTCCACATCACTGTATGTGGAACCACGTGGACTGCAATTACCATCATGCAGTGGGCTTGGTGTCTTCAGCACAATCCACACACCTGCCTGTGGGAGGAGGAGTCGAGAGACTACTTAAAAGGAGTGGTCTCTGAAGCCCACGAGAATCTAACAGCCTGTGGGACCGGCACTGATGACGGCCATTCCGGCCAGAAACGCGTCTGCCTTAGCGTTTCACGGACTGCAGGGAAGTGCTTTATTGAGCTAAATAAATCCTACGTTTTGTACCCGGAGCATGTGTCCCGCTGACTTTTCATTTAGGTCAGCATTTGGTGGTTTTGTGTAACCGGTTTCCGCTGATACCGGCTGGGGACACGCCCTCTCGGTTTGGAGCACCGCGAAATCAGCAATTTTGGGTGGAGTACGAGGAGTACATCGCGCGCCCCCAAGTGGAGTTATTTCCATTTTGGAAACAATTTGTGCGAGGGGAGAGAGGAGGCAGCATTGTGCTGCCTGATAAGAGGTACAAACAGAGGTGTCAGCCGGACCATCATTTCCAGGACTCCTGCGGTGGAGTGCAGTCCAGCGCCATGAATTTGGGGGCAGTATCGTTGCTCAGAGCTCCACATCACTGTATGTGGAACCACGTGGACTGCAATTACCATCATGCAGTGGGCTTGGTGTCTTCAGCACAATCCACACACCTGCCTGTGGGAGGAGGAGTCGAGAGACTACTTAAAAAGGAGTGGTCTCTGAAGCCCACGAGAATCTAACAGACCTGTGGGACCGGCACTGATGACGGCCATTCCGGCCAAGAAACGCGTCTGCCTTAGCGTTTCACGGACTGCAGGGAAGTGCTTTATTGAGCTAAATAAATCCTCCGTTTTGTACCCGGAGCATGTGTCCCGCTGACTTTTCATTTAGGTCAGCATTTGGTGGTTATATATATATATATATATATATATATATATATATATATATATAATCACTGAAAAAACCATAGGTTTCAGGGACGTTATAGTTCGAAATTAGCATTTAACAACCTGTGAAATTCACTGAAAAAACCACAGGTTTCAGGGACGTTATAGTTAGTTGGACATTTCACTCGTACAAAGCCAGAGAAATTCGGCTGATATAGTTAGTTGAGCCCCTGAAACCTCTGGTTTTTTCAGTGAATTTCTAAGGTTTTTTAAATGCTAATTTCTAAATATGGCTACATAGGTAGGACATCTGCAGAAAGAGGAAGAAAGGCGCAGAAACAAGCAAGAGAAGTGCAGAAAGAAGCAACAGAGGTGCAGAAAGGGGCCTACTTCGACTGTACATTTCCACAGACTCATACAAAGTAGCCTAATCACTTATCCTTCTCCCAAGATGTCTTAAACCTCACTTTTCTCTTGAAGGTTCACTATTCAATGACTGTTCAGAATGTTAGGCCTACCAAATGTAAACCAGCAATCCTAACCATATCACTGTTGTAAGTCTGACTAAGTTTGTGAAGGTATGCATGCGTGTGTCTCTGCTTTTACCTGGTGACATGTTACATAAAAATAAACATACAAAAACTTGAATATCCGTGTTTGAAACAGCATACTCTGTACATTTGTGTATAAGAAGGTGCATGTATTTCTTTCTGCTCCTAATACAGGGCACATGCATATTCAATAGTACATTTGAGGGGCTCTATAACACCTATATACATAACACATGTCTGCCTGTGCAACCGAATGACAGAGCAGAACTAACAAGATTTGACCATCTATAAGAGAAGCTACCCGCTTTTTAAGCTACCATCTTCAGATCCATAACACGTGTGAGAATACATGTACAAGTAGACATATACCTCAGTCATGAGAGCACGCAGACCTTTAAACTTAACAGCTTGCACTTACCATTTCAATATAGAAACAGGCGAGAGAAGTACAGAAAGAAGCAATAGAAGGGTAGAAAAAAACAAGAGAGATGCAAAAAGAGTAAGAAATGTGCAGAAAGAGGCAAGAGAAGTGCAGAAAGAGGCAAGAGAGGTGCAGAAAGAGGCATGAGAACTTCAGAAAGAACCAACAGAGGTGCAGAAAGAGGCGGGGTGCAGAAAGAAGCATGAGAGGTGTAGAATGAAGCAAGAGAAGTGCAGAAAGAAGCAACAGAGTTGCAGAAAGAGGCAAGAGGGGTGCAGAAAGAGCCAAGAAAAGTGAAAAAAGAACTAACAAAGGTGCAGAAAGAGGCAAGAGAGGTGCAGAAAGAGGAAAGAGAGGTACAGAAACAAGCAAGAGAGGTACAGAAAGAGGGAACAGGGGTGCAGAAAGAGGTAAGAGAGGTGCAAAAAGAGCAAAGAGGGGCGCAGAAAGAAGCAACAGAGGTGCAGAAAGAAGCAAGAGAAGTGATGAAAGAGATAAGAGAGTTGCAGAAACAGGCAAAAGAAGTGCAGAAAGAGGCAAGAGAAGTGCTGAAAGAAGCAACAGAGGTGCAGAAAGAAGTAAGAGAAGTGATGAAACAGACAAGAGAGTTGCAGAAAGAAACAAGAATGTGCAGAAAAAAGGAAGAGAAGTGCAGAAAGAGGCAGGAGAGGTGCAGAAAGAGGCAAGTGAGGTGCAGACAGAGGCAAGAGGGGTGCAGAAAGAGGGAAGAGAAGTGCAGAAAGAGGGAAGGGGGTGCAGAAAGAGCCAAGAGAGGTGTAGAAAGATGGAAGAAGGGTGCAGAAAGAGAGAAGAGGGGTGCAGAAAGAGGCAAGGGGGTGCAGAAAGAAGCAAGAGAGGTACAGAAAGAAGCAAGAGAAGTGCAGAAAGAAGCAACATGGGTGCGGAAAGAGGCAGGAGGGGTGCAGAAAGAGGCAACAAAGTGCACAAAGAAGCAACAGAGGTGCAGAATGAGGCAAGAGAACTGCAGAAAGAGGCAAGAAAGTTGCACAAACAGGCAAACAAGGTACAGACAGATGGAACAGGGGTGCAGACAGAGGCAAGAGAGGTGCAGAAATTGGGAAGAGGGGTGCAGAAAAAAACAACAGTGGTACAGAAAGAGGCAAGAGAGGTGTAGAAAGATGGAAGAAGGGTGCAGAAAGAGAGAAGAGGGATACAGAAAGAGGCAAGGGGTGCAGAAAGAAGCAAGAGAGATACAGAAAGAAGCAAGAGAGGTACAGAAAGAAGCAAGAGAAGTGCAGAAAGAAGCAAAATGGGTGCAGAAAGAGGCAAGAGGGGTGCAGAAAGAGGCAATAAAGTGCACAAAGAAGCAACAGAGGTGCAGAATGAGGCAAGAGAACTGCAGAAAGAGGCAATAAAGTTGCACAAACAGGCAAACAAGGTACAGACAGATGGAACAGGGGTGCAGACAGAGGCAAGAGAGGTGCAGAAATAGGGAAGAGGGGTGCAGAAAGAGGCAATAGGGGTGCAGAAATTTGCAAGAAAGGTGCCGAAAGAAGCAAGAGGAGTGCAGAAAGAACCAACAGAGGTGTAGAAAGAGGCAAGAGGAGTGCAGAAAGATGCAAGAGAAGTGCAGAAAAAAGCAACAGGTGCTGAAAGAGGCAAGAGGGGTGCAAAAAGAGGGAAGAGGGGTGCAGAAAGAGGCACAAGGGGCGCAGAATGAAGCAAGAGACGTGCAGAAAGAAACAAAAGAAGTGCAGAAAGAAGGAACAGAGATGCAGAAAGAGGCAACAGGGGTGCAGAAAGAGGGAAGAGGGATGGAGAAAGAGGCAAGGGGGTGCAGAAAGAAGCATGAGAGCTACAGAAAGAAACGAAAGAAGTGCAGAAAGAAAGAACAGAGGTGCAGAAAGAGGCACAAGGGGTGCAGAAAGAAGCAACAGAGGTGCAGAAAGAGGGACGAGGGATGGAGAAAGATGCAGGAGAAGTGCAGAAAGAAGCATCAGAGATGCAGAAAAAGGGAAGAGGGGTAGAGAAAGAGGCAAGAGGAGTTCAGAAAGAAGCAAGAGAGTTGCAGAAAGAGGGATGGGGAAGAGAAAGAGGCAAGAGAAGTGCAGAAAGAAGCAACAGAGATGCAAAAAGGGAGAACAGGGGTGGAGAAAGTGGCAAGAGGGGTGCAGAAAGAAGCAAGAGAGATACAGAAAGAAACACAAAAAGTGCAGAAAGAAGGAACAGAGGTGCAGAAGGAGGCAAGAGAACTGCAGAAAGAGGCAAGAACATTGCACAAACAGGCAAACAAGGTGCAGACAGAGGCAAGAGAGTTGCAGAATTAGGGAACAGGGGTGCAGAATTAGGGAACAGGGGTGCAGAAAAAGGCAAGAGGAGTGCAGAAATTTGCAAGAGAGGTGCCGAAAGAAGCAAGAGGAGTGCAGAAAGAACCAACAGAGGTGCAGAAAGAGGCAAGATGAGTGCAGAAAAGGCAAGAGAAGTGCAGAATGAACCAACAGAGGTGCAGAAAGAGGCAAGATGAGTGCAGAAAAAGGCAAGAGAAGTGCAGAAAGAGGGAACAGGGGTGCAGAAAGAGAGGTGCAGAAAGAGGGAAAAGGGGTGAAGAAATAGGCAAGAGGGGTGCAGAAAGAAGTATGAGAGGTATAGAAAGAAGCAAGAGAAGTACAGAAAGAAGCAACAGAGGTACAGAAAAAGGCAAGAGGGATGCAGAAAGAGGCAAGAGAAGTGCAGAAAGAGGCAATAGAGGTACAGAAACAGGCAAGAGAGGTGCAGAAAGAGAGAACAGGGGTGCAGAAAGAGGCAAGAGAGGTGCAGAACGAGTAAAGAGGGATGTAGAAAGAGGTAAGAGGGGTGCAGAAAGAAGCAACAGAGGTGCAGAAAGAAGCAAGAGAAGTGATGAAAGAGACAAGAGAGTTGCAGAAACAGGCAAAAGAAGTCCAGAAAGAGGCAAGAAAAGTGCTGGAAGAAGCAACAGAGGTGCATAAAGAAGCAAGAGAAGTGATGAAACAGACAAGAGAGTTGTAGAATGAAACAAGAAAGGTGCAGAAAAAAGGAAGAGATGTGCAGAAAGAGGCAAGACAGGTGCAGAAAGAGGCACGAGGGGTGCAGAAAGAAGCAAGAGAAGTGCAGAAAGAAGCAACAGAGGTGCAGAAAGAGGCGGGGTGCAGAAAGAAGCATGAGAGGTGTAGAATGAAGCAAGAGAAGTGCAGAAAGAACCAACAGAGCTGCAGAAAGAGCCAATAGAAGTGAAGAAAGAGGCCGGAGAAGTTTAGAAAGAAGCAAGAGAAGCACAGAAAGAAGCAAGAGAAGCGCAGAAAGAAGCAAGAGAAGTGCAGAAACAAGAAACAGAGGTGCAGAAAGAGGCAAAAGGGGTGCAGAAATAGGGAAGAGGGGTGCAGAAAGAAGCCCGAGTGGTGCAGAAAGAAGCAAGAGAGGTGCAGAAAGAAACAAGAGGAGTGCAGAAAGAAGCATCAGAGGTGCACAAAGAGGCAAGAGGGGTGCAAAAAGAGGGTAGAGGGGTGCAGAAAGAGTCACGAGGGGTGCATGAAAAAGCAAGAGATGTGCAGAAAGAAACAAAAGAAGTGCAGAAAGAAGGAACAGAGGTGCAGAAAGAGGCAAAAGGGGTGCAGAAATAGGGAAGAGGGTGCAGAAAGAAGCACGAGTGGTGCAGAAAGAAGCAAGAGAGGTGCAGAAAGAAGCAAGAGGAGTGCAGAAAGAAGCATCAGAGGTGCACAAAGAGGCAAGAAGGGTGCAAAAAGAGGGAAGAGGGGTGCAGAAAGAGGCACGAGGGGTGCATGAAGAAGCAAGAGATGTGCAGAAAGAAACAAAAGAAGTGCAGAAAGAAGGAACAGAGGTGCAGAAAGAGGCAACAGGGGTGCAGAAGGAGGGAAGAGGGGTGGAGAAAGAGGCAAGGGGGTACAGAAAGAAGCAAGAGAGCTGCAGAAAGAAACAAAAGTAGTGCAGAAAGAAAGAACAGAGGTGCAGAAAGAGGGAAGAGGGGTGCAGAAAGAGGCAAAAGGGGTGCAGAAAGAAGCAAGAGCTGCAGAATAAAGAAAAGAAGTGCAGAAAGAAGGAACAGAGGTGCAGAAAGAGGGAAGAGGGGTGGAGAAAGAGACAATAGAAGTACAGAAAGAAGCAACAGAGATGCAGAAAGGGGGAAGAGGTGTGGAGAAAGAGGCAAGAGGGGTGTAGAAAGAAGGAAGAGAGGTGCAGAAAGAAGGAAGAGAGGTGCAGAAAGAAACAAAAAAAGTGCAAAAAGAAGGAACAGAGGTGCAGAAAGAGGCAGGGTGTGCAGAAAGAGAGAAGTGGGGTGCAGAAAGAGGCAAGAGGAGTGCAGAAAGAGGGATGAGGGGTGCAGAAAGAGGCACGAGGGGTGCAGAAGGAAGCAAGAGAGATGCATAAAGAAGTAAGAGAAATGCCTAAAGAAGCAACAGTAATACAGAAAAGGGGAAGTGGGGTGGAGAAAGAGGCAAGAGGGATACAGAAAGAAACAAAAGAAGTACAGAAAGAAGGAACAGAGGTGCAGATAGAGGCAAGAGGTGTGCAGAAAGAGGGAAGAGGGGTATGAAAGAGGAACGAGGGGTGCAGAAAGAAGCAAGAGGCGTGCAGAAAGAAGTAAGAGAGTTGCAGAAAGAAACAAAAGAGGTGCACGAAGAGACAAGAGAGGTGCAGAAACAGGGAAGACAAGTGCAGAAAGAGGCAACAGGGGTGCAGAAAGAAGCAAGAGAGGAGCAGAAAGAAGCAAGAGAAGTGCAGAAAGAAGCAGCAGAGGTGCACAAAGAGGCAAGATGGTTGCAGAAAGAGGCAAGAGAAGTCCAGAAAAATCAAGAGAAATGTAGAAAGAGGTAAGAGAAGTGCAGAAAAAGGCAAGAGAAGTGCATAAAGAAGCAAAACAGGTGCAGAAAGAGGCAAGAGAACTGCAGAAAAAAAACAACAGAGGTGCAGACAGGGGCAAGAGGGGTGCTGAAAGTGGCAAGAGAGGTGCAGAAAGAAGCAACAGAGGTACAGAAAGAGGCAAGAGAACTGTAGAAAGAGGGAAGATGGGGCAGAAGGAGGCAAGAGAGGTGCAGAAAGAGGGAAGAGGGGTGCAGAAAGACGAAAGAGGGGTGCAGAAAGAAGCAAGAGAGGTGCAGAAACAAGCAAGAGAAGTGCAGAAAGAAGCAACAGAGGTGCAGAAAGAGGCAAGAGGGATGCAGAAAGAGGCAAGCAAAGTGCAGAAAGAACCAACAGAGCTGCAGAAAGAGCCAATAGAAGTGAAGAAAGAGGCCGGAGAAGTGTAGAAAGAAGCAAGAGAAGCACAGAAAGAAGCAAGAGAAGCGCAGAAAGAAGAAGAGAAGTGCAGAAAGAGGCAAAAAAAGAGCAGAAAGAGGCAAGATATGCGCAGAAAAAGGCAAGAGAGGTGCAGAAAGAGGCAACAGAGGTGCAGAAAGAGGCAAGAGAACTATAGAAAGAGGCAAGAGAGGTGCAAAAGGAGGCAAGAGAGGTGCAGAAAGAAGGAAGAGGGGTGCAGAAAGACGCAAGAGGGGTGCAGAAAGAAGCATGAGAGGTGCAGAAAGAGGCAAGAGAAGTCCAGAAACAAGCAACAGAAATGTAGAAAGAGGCAAGATAAGTGCAGAAAGAGGCAACAGAGGTGCAGAAGGTGGAAGGAGGTGTGCAGAAAGAGGGAAGATGGGGTGCAGAAAGAGGCAACAGGAGTGCAGAAAGAAGCAAGAGAGGTACAGAAAGAAGCAAGAAAAGTGCATAAAGAAGCAACATGTGTGCAGAAAGAGGCAAGAGGGGTGGAGACAGACACAAGAGAAGTGCACAAAGAAGCAACAGAGGTGCAGAAGGAGGCAAGAGAACTGCAGAAAGAGGCAAGAAAGTTGCACAAACAGGTAAACAAGGTGCAGCAAGATGGAACACGGGTGCAGACAGAGGCAAAAGAGGTGCAGAAATAGGGAACAGGGGTACAGAAAAAGGCAAGAGGGGTGCAGAAAGAACCAACAGAGGTGCAAAAAGGGGGAAGAGGTGTGGAGAAAGAGGCAAGAGGGGTGTAGAAAGAAGGAAGAGAGGTGCAGAAAGAAGGAAGAGAGGTGCAGAAAGAAACAAAAAAAGAGCAAAAAGAAGGAACAGAGGTGCAGAAAGAGGCAGGGGGTGCAGAAAGAGAGAAGTGGGGTGCAGAAACAGGCAAGAGGAGTGCAGAAAGAGGGATGAGGGGTGCAGAAAGAGGCACGAGGGGTGCAGAAGGAAGCAAGAGAGATGCATAAAGAAGTAAGAGAAATGCCTAAAGAAGCATCAGTAATACAGAAAAGGGGAAGTGGGGTGGAGAAAGAGGCAAGAGGGATACAGAAAGAAACAAAAGAAGTACAGAAAGAAGGAACAGAGGTGCAGAAAGAGGCAAGAGGGGTGCAGAAAGAGGAAAGAGGGGTATGAAAGAGGAACGAGGGGTGCAGAAAGGAGCAAGAGGCGTGCAGAAAGAAGTAATAGAGTTGCAGAAAGAAACAAAAGAGGTGCACGAAGAGACAAGAGAGGTGCAGAAACAGGGAAGACAAGTGCAGAAAGAGGCAACAGGGGTGCAGAAAGAAGCAAGAGAGGAGCAGAAAGAAGCAAGAGAAGTGCAGAAAGAAGTAGCAGAGGCGCACAAAGAGGCAAGATGGTTGCAGAAAGAGGCAAGAGAAGTCCAGAAAGAAGCAAGAGAAATGTAGAAAGAGGCAAGAGAAGTGCAGAAAAAGGCAACAGAAGTGCAGAAAGAAGCAAGAGAAGCGCAGAAATAGGCAAGAGAAGTGCAGAAAGAGGCATGAGAAGTACAGAAAGAGGCAAGAGATGCACAGAAAAAAGCAAAACAGGTGCAGAAAGAGGCAAGAGAACTGCAGAAAAAAACCAACAGAGGTGCAGACAGGAGCAAGAGGGGTGCTGAAAGTGGCAAGAGAGGTGCAGAAAGAAGCAACAGAGGTACAGAAAGAGGCAAGAGAACTGTAGAAAGAGGGAAGAGTGGTGCAGAAGGAGGCAAGAGAGGTACAGAAAGAGGGAAGAGGGGTGCAGAAAGACGAAAGAGGGGTGCAGAAAGAAGCAAGAGAGGTACAGAAACAAGCAAGAGAAGTGCAGAAAGAAGCAACAGAGGTGCAGAAAGAGGCAAGAGGGATGCAGAAAGAGGCAAGCGAAGTGCAGAAAGAACCAACAGAGCTGCAGAAAGAGCCAATAGAAGTGAAGAAAGAGGCCGGAGAAGTGTAGAAAGAAGCAAGAGCACAGAAAGAAGTAAGAGAAGCGCAGAAAGAAGCAAGAGAAGTGCAGAAAGAAGGAACAGAGGTGCAGAAAGAGGCAAAAGGGGTGCAGAAATAGGGAAGAGGGTGCAGAAAGAAGCACGAGTGGTGCAGAAAGAAGCAAGAGAGGTGCAGAAAGAAGCAAGAGGAGTGCAGAAAGAAGCATCAGAGGTGCACAAAGAGGCAAGAGGGGTGCAAAAAGAGGGAAGAGGGGTGCAGAAAGAGGCACGAGGGGTGCATGAAGAAGCAAGAGATGTGCAGAAAGAAACAAAAGAAGTGCAGAAAGAAGGAACAGAGGTGCAGAAAGAGGCAAAAGGGGTGCAGAAATAGGGAAGAGGGGTGCAGAAAGAAGCACGAGTGGTGCAGAAAGAAGCAAGAGAGGTGCAGAAAGAAGCAAGAGGAGTGCAGAAAGAAGCATCAGAGGTGCACAAAGAGGCAAGAGGGGTGCAAAAAGAGGGAAGAGGGGTGCAGAAAGAGGCACGAGGGGTGCATGAAGAAGCAAGAGATGTGCAGAAAAAAACAAAAGAAGTGCAGAAAGAAGGAACAGAGGTTCAGAAAGAGGCAACAGGGGTGCAGAAGGAGGGAAGAGGGGTGGAGAAATAGGCAAGGGGGTACAGAAAGAAGCAAGAGAGCTGCAGAAAGAAACAAAAGTAGTGCAGAAAGAAAGAACAGAGGTGCAGAAAGAGGCAAGAGGAGTGCAGAAAGAGGGATGAGGGGTGCAGAAAGAGGCACGAGGGGTGCAGAAGGAAGCAAGAGAGATGCATAAAGAAGTAAGAGAAATGCCTAAAGAAGCAACAGTAATACAGAAAAGGGGAAGTGGGGTGGAGAAAGAGGCAAGAGGGATACAGAAAGAAACAAAAGAAATGCCTAAAGAAGCAACAGTAATACAGAAAGAAGGAACAGAGGTGCAGAAAGAGGCAAGAGGGGTGCAGAAAGAGGGAAGAGGGGTATGAAAGAGGAACGAGGGGTGCAGAAAGAAGCAAGAGGCGTGCAGAAAGAAGTAAGAGAGTTGTAGAAAGAAACAAAGAGGTGCACGAAGATACAAGAGAGGTGCAGAAACAGGGAAGACAAGTGCAGAAAGAGGCAACAGGGGAGCAGAAAGAAGCAAGAGAGGAGCAGAAAGAAGCAAGAGAAGTGCAGAAAGAAGCAGCAGAGGTGCACAAAGAGGCAAGATGGTTGCAGAAAGAGTCTAGAGAAGTCCAGAAAAAAGCAAGAGAAATGTAGAAAGAGGCAAGAGAGGTGCAGAAAAAGGCAAGAGAAGTGCAGAAAGAAGCAAGAGAAGCACAGAAATAGGCAAGAGAAGTGCAGAAAGAGGCAAGAGAAGTACAGAAAGAGGCAAGAGATGCACAGAAAAAAGCAAAACAGGTGCAGAAAGAGGCAAGAGAACTGCAGAAAAAAACCAACAGAGGTGCAGACAGGGGCAAGAGGGGTGCTGAAAGTGGCAAGAGAGGTGCAGAAAGAAGCAACAGAGGTACAGAAAGAGGCAAGAGAACTGTAGAAAGAGGGAAGAGTGGTGCAGAAGGAGGCAAGAGAGGTGCAGAAAGAGGGAAGAGGGGTGCAGAAAGACGAAAGAGGGGTGCAGAAAGAAGCAAGAGAGGTGCAGAAACAAGCAAGAGAAGTGCAGAAAGAAGCAACAGAGGTGCAGAAAGAGGCAAGAGGGATGCAGAAAGAGGCAAGCGAAGTGCAGAAAGAACCAACAGAGCTGCAGAAAGAGCCAATAAAAGTGAAGAAAGAGGCCGGAGAAGTGTAGAAAGAAGCAAGAGAAGCACAGAAAGAAGCAAGAGAAGCGCAGAAAGAAGCAAGAGAAGTGCAGAAAGAGGCAAGAAAAGAGCAGAAAGAGGCAAGATATGCCCAGAAAAAGGCAAGAGAGGTGCAGAAAGAGGCAACAGAGGTGCAGAAAGAGGCAAGAGAACTATAGAAAGAGGCAAGAGAGGTGCAAAAGGAGGCAAGAGAGGTGCAGAAAGAGGGAAGAGGGGTGCAGAAAGACGCAAGAGGGGTGCAGAAAGAAGCATCAATCAATCAGGGGTTTGTTAAAGCGCGACTACTCACCCGTAAGGGTCTCAAGGCGCAAGGGATGGGGGGGGTGCAGGTTCCATCCATCAAGGAGGGGGTCTGTCGAAGAGCCAGGTTTTGAGGTTTCTTGCGAAGATGGGGAGCGATGTTGTCTGTCTGAGGTGGAGCGGAAGGGCGTTCCATGCTTTGGCCGCGAGGAAGGAGAAGGAGCGGCCTCCCGATCTGGTCTTTCTGGTGCGGGGGACGACGGCGTAGGAGAGCTGGGCTGATCGTAGGGTCCTTTGGGGTGCGTGGAATTTGAGTCGGCTGTTCAGGTATGCTGGTCCGGTGCCGTGGAGGGCCTTGTGTGCATGGGTGAGCATCTTGAAGGTGATTCTCACCTCGACAGGCAGCCAGTGGAGTGTGCGCAGGTGCTGGGAGATGTGGCAGTGTTTTGGCAGGTTGAGGACCAGTCTTGCGGCGGCGTTCTGGATGTTCTGTAGCTTGCGGGTGAGGTTTTTGTTTATTCCGGCGTAGAGTGCGTTGCCGTAGTCGAGTCTGCTGGTGACCAGGGCATCAGTGACGGTCTTTCGGTGTTCGAGGGGGATCCATTTGAAGGTCTTACGAAGGAGGCGGAGGGTGTGGAAGCAGGAAGACGAGACAGAGTTGATCTGGCGGTCCATTTTGAGCTCGGAGTCCAGGATGATTCCCAGGTTGCGTGCGTGGTCCGTGGGGGTTGGTGGGTTTCCGAGGGCGGGGGGCCACCAGGTGTCGCTCCAGGCATCGGGGTTTGGGCCCATGATGAGTACTTCTGTTTTGTTGGTGTTTAGTTGTAGGCAGCTGTTTTTCATCCATTTGGCGACGGCTTCCATGCCTTCTCGAAAGTTGCGTCTGGCGGTGTTGGGCTCGTTGGATAGGGAGAGGATGAGCTGGGTGTCGTCTGCGTATGACACAATGTTGAGTGAGTAGGTTCTGACGATGGGGCGAGTGGAGCCATGTAGACGTTGAAGAGCGTCGGGCTGAGGGAGGAGCCCTGGGGACTCCGCAGGTGGTAGGTGTGGGGTCCGAGAGGAAAGGGGGGAGTCTGACCCGCTGCGTCCTGCCAGAGAGGAAGGAGCGGATCCAGTCGAGGGCCTTGTCCTGGATTCCTGCATCGTGGAGTCTGCATATTAGGGTGCGGTGGGAGACTGTGTCGAACGCCGCTGATAGGTCGAGAAGGATGAGGGCTACTGTTTCTCCTTTGTCCAGTAGGGTGCGGATGTCGTCTGTTGCGGCGAGGAGGGCGGTTTCCGTACTGTGGTTTTTTCTGAAGCCGGATTGGGAGGAGTCGATGATGTTGTGTTCTTCAATGAATGTGGCGAGTTGGCTGTTGATGGCTTTCTCGATGACTTTCGCTGGGAACGGGAGCAGGGAGATGGGTCTGTAGTTTTTGAGGTCGGTGGGGTCCGCTGAGGGTTTCTTTAGGAGGGGTTGACCTCGGCGTGTTTCCAGTCGTCGGGAACGCAGGCGGTCGCCAGGGAGCGGTTGATGGTGTGGCGGAGCATGGGTGCGATGGTGTCGGCGGCTCTGTTGAAGATGTGGTGAGGGCAGGGGTCCGTGGGGGCCCCTGAGGGATTGACTTCATTGTTTCAGTGTGTCTTCGGTGGTGAGGGCTGTCCAGTCGTCAATCACTGGTTTCCGGGTGTCGGGGTGGTTGGTGAGGGTTCAATGTGTTGGTTGTCTTCGTCGAGGTTGTCGTAGATGCTCTTGATTTTGTGGTGGAAAAAGGTGCTGAGTTTGTCGCAGAGGTCTTGTGAGGGAGGGATGTCGGTAGACTCGCTAGTGGGTTGGGCGAACTCCTTGATGATGCTGAAGAGTTCCTTGCTGTTGTGCGCGTGGGTGGAGATTCTGTCTTCAATCGCTTTTTCCTCGTTTCTCTGATGAGTTGATGGTGGGCGTTGGTGGCGGCTCTGAAGTTGTCGTGGGCTTCTGTGGATTTGGTGTTCCTCCAGGCCTTTTCGAGGCGGCGGCATGTTCTTCTGGACTCTCGAGTTCGGTGGTAAACCATCTGGCTTTCTTGGCGCGGGTATTGTTGTTTTTCTTGAGGGGGCTATGGTGTTGGTGCTGTCCAAGATCCATCTATGCAGGGTTCGGGCTGCGGTGTTGGTGTCGTCGTTTTCCGCGATGGTTGGGGTGGAGTTGTTGAGTGAGGAGGTGAGCTGGTCGTCGGTGATTTTGGTCCAGTTTCTTCGTGGAAGCATCTGCTGGTGTCTGTGGATGGTGGGTGTTCTGAAGGTGAAGTGGACGCAACGATGGTCGGTCCATGGGAGTTCGGTGGTGTGGCTGAAGGTGATGGAGTTTCCTCTAGTGAAGAGGGGGTCGAGGGTGTGTCCTGCTGAGTGCGTGGGCTCGGTCACGATCTGGCACAGTCCAATGTTGTGGAGGTTGTCCAGAAGGGATGTGGTGTTGGGGTCCAGTTGGTTGTTGAGGTGGAAGTTGAGGTCTCCCAGCAGGGTGTAGTTGGTGGATGCGATGGCCTGCGGGGAGATAATGTCCGTGATGGAGTTGGCGAAGGGTCCGCGGGGTCCAGGGGGTCGGTAGATGAGGGTTCCTCGGAGGGTGGCGGAGGGGCTGGCCAGTAGCTTGAAGTGAAGGTGTTCCATCAGTTCTTGGGCTCGTCAGGGAGTGTGCTCAGGTGGAGGCTGGATTTGTGGACGATGGCGATTCCTCCTCCTGGGCGGGTGGGGCGGTCCTTCCTGGAGATCTTGTATCCTTGGGGGATGGCGATGGTCCCGAGGTGGTGTTGGTCCAGGTTTCGGTGAAGAGCGCTACGTCCGGGGTGGTGCTGTCGAGGAGGTCCCAGATTTCTGTGGCTTGTTTGTGGAGGGATCGGACGTTGAGGAGGATGCATTGCAGGGTCTTCGGTTCGGTTGTGGTCTTGTGGGCGGGTTGTGCTGGATCCGTGTTCTTGGCGGTGCTGCAGGTGTGCCGGCAGCGGTGACAGCTGAAGGGTCCGTGGGAGTCAGCTGGTAATGCTAGCTTGCAGTTGTTGTTGCGGCCTGGGTTGAGTGCGTGGAGTGCTGCTGGGTCATAGCGTTGGCGGGGCGGAGGTCCAGGGTTCCAAGCGCTGGTCGTGGTCGGGTCGCGGACGGGTGCAGACGGACTTGCCTTTGACGTGCCTTCGGCGCACCAGCGGCGCGCCCGCGGCCTGCCATTAAGTAGGGGTCGGGGAGGGCTGGACAGCTGGGAGGCGGGAGCGGGCAGGGGAGCTGGATTGGGCCGGTCGCGCTGGGGGGGAGGGGCCACGGGGGCAGCAGCGGCGGGGAAAGGTAAAGGGAGGAAATAAGGGATAAAGAAAAAAGGGAAAATAGGCAGAAATAAGGCACAGAAGAGCAGTGAGATGCAGAAAAGTGCAGAAAGGTGAAAGATAAAAGAGGGTAGAAAAACGAGTGAAAACGAGTGAAAGGGCAGAGCGAGAGGAAGGGAAAATGAGCAGAAATAAGGCACAAAAGAGCAGAGATGCAGAAAAGTGCAGAAAGGTGAAAGATAAAAAGGGTAGAAAAACGAGTGAAAGAGCAGAGTGAGAGGAAGGAGACAGAGGTCCACTGGACCACCAGGGATGAGGCACGGGGAAACCTGCGGGTGGAGGAGGGCCTCGATCACCAACACTCGAGAGTGCAGGGGCAGGGGCAGGCCTCTCTTAATGGTGGAGCTGCGAGGGTGGGAGAGCAATTTCACTGACAATGAGTCAGTGGTCTTGAGAGGTGCAGAAAGAGGCAAGAGAAGTCCAGAAACAAGCAACAGAAATGTAGAAAGAGGCAAGATAAGTGCAGAAAGAGGCAAGAGAGGTGCAGAAAGTGGAAGGAGGTGTGCAGAAAGAGGGAAGATGGGGTGCAGAAAGAGGCAACAGGAGTGCAGAAAGAAGCAAGAGAGGTACAGAAAGAAGCAAGAGAAGTACATAAAGAAGCAACATGTGTGCAGAAAGAGGCAAGAGGGGTGCAGACAGACACAAGAGAAGTGCACAAAGAAGCAACAGAGGTGCAGAAGGAAGCAAGAGAACTGCAGAAAGAGGCAAGAAAGTTGCACAAACAGGTAAACAAGGTGCAGCAAGATGGAACATGGGTGCATACAGAGGCAAAAGAGGTGCAGAAATAGGGAACAGGGGTACAGAAAGAGGCAAGAGGGGTGCAGAAAGAACCAACAGAGGTACAGAAAGGGGGAAGAGGTGTGGAGAAAGAGGCAAGAGGGGTGTAGAAAGAAGGAAGAGAGGTGCAGAAAGAAGGAAGAGAGGTGCAGAAAGAAACAAAAAAAGTGCAAAAAGAAGGAACAGAGGTGCAGAAAGAGGCAGGGGGTGCAGAAAGAGAGAAGTGGGGTGCAGAAAGAGGCAAGAGGAGTGCAGAAAGAGGGATGAGGGGTGCAGAAAGAGGCACGAGGGGTGCAGAAGGAAGCAAGAGAGATGCATAAAGAAGTAAGAGAAATGCCTAAAGAAGCAACAGTAATACAGAAAAGGGGAAGTGGGGTGGAGAAAGAGGCAAGAGGGATACAGAAAGAAACAAAAGAAGTACAGAAAGAAGGAACAGAGGTGCAGAAAGAGGCAAGAGGGGTGCAGAAAGAGGGAAGAGGGGTATGAAAGAGGAACGAGGGGTGCAGAAAGAAGCAAGAGGCGTGCAGAAAGAAGTAAGAGAGTTGCAGAAAGAAACAAAAGAGGTGCACGAAGAGACAAGAGAGGTGCAGAAACAGGGAAGACAAGTGCAGAAAGAGGCAACAGGGGTGCAGAAAGAAGCAAGAGAGGAGCAGAAAGAAGCAAGAGAAGTGCAGAAAGAAGTAGCAGAGGTGCATAAAGAGGCAAGATGGTTGCAGAAAGAGGCAAGAGAAGTGCAGAAAGAAGCAAGAGAAGCGCAGAAATAGGCAAGAGAAGTGCAGAAAGAGGCATGAGAAGTACAGAAAGAGGCAAGAGATGCACAGAAAAAAGCAAAACACATGCAGAAAGAGGCAACAGAACTGCAGACAAAAACCAACAGAGGTGCAGACAGGGGCAAGAGGGGTGCTGAAAGTGGCAAGAGAGGTGCAGAAAGAAGCAACAGAGGTACAGAAAGAGGCAAGAGAACTGTAGAAAGAGGGAAGAGTGGTGCAGAAGGAGTCAAGAGAGGTGCAGAAAGAGGGAAGAGGGGTGCAGAAAGATGAAAGAGGGGTGCAGAAAGAAGCAAGAGAGGTGCAGAAACAAGCAAGAGAAGTGCAGAAAGAAGTAACAGAGGTGCAGAAAGAGGCAAGAGGGATGCAGAAAGAGGCAAGCGAAGTGCAGAAAGAACCAACAGAGCTGCAGAAAGAGCCAATAGAAGTGAAGAAAGAGGCCGGAGAAGTGTAGAAAGAAGCAAGAGAAGCACAGAAAGAAGCAAGAGAAGCGCAGAAAGAAGCAAGAGAAGTGCAGAAAGAAGGAACAGAGGTGCAGAAAGAGGCAAAAGGGGTGCAGAAATAGGGAAGAGGGGTGCAGAAAGAAGCACGAGTGGTGCAGAAAGAAGCAAGAGAGGTGCAGAAAGAAGCACGAGGAGTGCAGAAAGAAGCATCAGAGGTGCACAAAGAGGCAAGAGGGGTGCAAAAAGAGGGAAGAGGGGTGCAGAAAGAGGCACGAGGGGTGCATGAAGAAGCAAGAGATGTGCAGAAAGAAACAAAAGAAGTGCAGAAAGAAGGAATAGAGGTGCAGAAAGAGGCAAAAGGGGTGCAGAAATAGGGAAGAGGGGTGCAGAAAGAAGCACGAGTGGTGCAGAAAGAAGCAAGAGAGGTGCAGAAAGAAGCAAGAGGAGTGCAGAAAGAAGCATCAGAGGTACACAAAGAGGCAAGAGGGGTGCAAAAAGAGGGAATAGGGGTGCAGAAAGAGGCACGAGGGGTGCATGAAGCAGCAAGAGATGTGCAGAAAGAAACAAAAGAAGTGCAGAAAGAAGGAACAGAGGTGCAGAAAGAAGGAACAGAGGTGCAGAAAGAGGCAACAGGGGTGCAGAAGGAGGGAAGAGGGGTGGAGAAAGAGGCAAGGGGGTACAGAAAGAAGCAAACGAGCTGCAGAAAGAAACAAATGTAGTGCAGAAAGAAAGAACAGAGGTGCAGAAAGAGGCAAGAGGGGTGCAGAAAGAGGCAAAAGGGGTGCAGAAAGAAGCAAGAGCTGCAGAAAAAAACAAAAGAAGTGCAGAAAGAAGGAACAGAGGTGCAGGAAGAGGGAAGAGGGGTGGAGAAAGAGACAATAGAAGTACAGAAAGAAGCAACAGAGATGCAGAAAGGGGGAAGAGGTGTGGAGAAAGAGGCAAGAGGGGTGTAGAAAGAAGGAAGAGAGGTGCAGAAAGAAGGAAGAGAGGTGCAGAAAGAAACAACAAAAGTGCAAAAAGAAGGTACAAAGGTGCAGAAAGAGGCAGGGGGTGCAGAAAGAGGCAAGAGGAGTGCAGAAAGAGGGATGAGTGGTGCAGAAAGAGGCATGAGGGGTGCAGAAGGAAGCAAGAGAGATGCATAAAGAAGTAAGAGAAATGCCTAAAGAAGCAACAGTCATACAGAAAAGGGGAAGTGGGGTGGAGAAAGAGGCAAGAGGGATACAGAAAGAAACAAAAGAAGTACAGAAAGAAGGAACAGAGGTGCAGAAAGAGGCAAGAGGGGTGCAGAAAGAGGGAAGAGGGGTATGAAAGAGAAACGAGGGGTGCAGAAAGAAGCAAGAGGCGTGCAGAAAGAAGTAAGAGAGTTGCAGAAAGAAACAAAAGAGGTACGAAGAGACAAGAGAGGTGCAGAAACAGGGAAGACAAGTGCAGAAAGAGGCAACAGGGGTGCAGAAAGAAGCAAGAGAGGTGCAGAAAGAAGCAGCAGAGGTGCACAAAGAGGTAAGATGGTTGCAGAAAGAGGCAAGAGAAGTCCAGAAAAAAGCAAGAGAAATGTAGAAAGAGGCAAGAGAAGTGCAGAAAAAGGCAAGAGAAGTGCAGAAAGAAGCAAGAGAAGCGCAGAAATAGGCAAGAGAAGTGCAGAAAGAGGCATGAGAAGTACAGAAAGAGGCAAGAGATGCACAGAAAAAGCAAAACACATGCAGAAAGAGGCAACAGAACTGCAGACAAAAACCAACAGAGGTGCAGACAGGGGCAAGAGGGGTGCTGAAAGTGGCAAGAGAGGTGCAGAAAGAAGCAACACAGGTACAGAAAGAGGCAAGAGAACTGTAGAAAGAGGGAAGAGTGGTGCAGAAGGAGGCAAGAGAGGTGCAGAAAGAGGGAAGAGGGGTGCAGAAAGATGAAAGAGGGGTGCAGAAAGAAGCAAGAGAGGTGCAGAAACAAGCAAGAGAAGTGCAGAAAGAAGTAACAGAGGTGCAGAAAGAGGCAAGAGGGATGCAGAAAGAGGCAAGCGAAGTGCAGAAAGAAGGAACAGAGGTGCAGAAAGAGGCAAAGGGGGTGCAGAAATAGGGAAGAGGGGTGCAGAAAGAAGCACGAGTGGTGCAGAAAGAAGCAAGAGAGGTGCAGAAAGAAGCAAGAGAGGTGCAGAAAGAAGCAAGAGAGGTGCACAAAGAGGCAAGAAGGGTGCAAAAAGAGGGAAGAGGGGTGCAGAAAGAGGCATGAGGGGTGCATGAAGAAGCAAGAGATGTGCAGAAAGAAACAAAAGAAGTGCAGAAAGAAGGAACAGAGGTGCAGAAAGAGGCAAAGGGGGTGCAGAAATAGGGAAGAGGGGTACAGAAAGAAGCACGAGTTGTGCAGAAAGAAGCAAGAGAGGTACAGAAAGAAGCAAGAGGAGTGCAGAAAGAAGCATCAGAGGTACACAAAGAGGCAAGAGGGGTGCAAAAAGAGGGAATAGGGGTGCAGAAAGAGGCACGAGGGGTGCATGAAGCAGCAAGAGATGTGCAGAAAGAAACAAAAGAAGTGCAGAAAGAAGGAACAGAGGTGCAGAAAGAGGCAACAGGGGTGCAGAAGGAGGGAAGAGGGGTGGAGAAAGAGGCAAGGGGGTACAGAAAGAAGCACGCGAGCTGCAGAAAGAAACAAAAGTAGTGCAGAAAGAAAGAACAGAGGTGCAGAAAGAGGCAAGAGGGGTGCAGAAAGAGGCAAAAGGGGTGCAGAAAGAAGCAAGAGCTGCAGAAAAAACAAAAGAAGTGCAGAAAGAAGGAACAGAGGTGCAGAAAGAGGGAAGAGGGGTGGAGAAAGAGACAATAGAAGTACAGAAAGAAGCAACAGAGATGCACAAAGGGGGAAGAGGTGTGGAGAAAGAGGCAAGAGGGGTGTAGAAAGAAGGAAGAGAGGTGCAGAAAGAAGGAAGAGAGGTGCAGAAAGAAACAAAAACAAGTGCAAAAAGAAGGTACAGAGGTGCAGAAAGAGGCAGGGGGTGCAGAAAGAGAGAAGTGGGGTGCAGAAAGAGGCAAGAGGAGTGCAGAAAGAGGGATGAGGGGTGCAGAAAGAGGCACAAGGGGTGCAGAAGGAAGCAAGAGAGATGCATAAAGAAGTAAGAGAAATGCCTAAAGAAGCAACAGTCATACAGAAAAGGGGAAGTGGGGTGAAGAAAGAGGCAAGAGGGATACAGAAAGAAACAAAAGAAGTACAGAAAGAAGGAACAGAGGTGCAGAAAGAGGCAAGAGGGGTGCAGAAATAGGGAAGAGGGGTATGAAAGAGGAACGAGGGGTGCAGAAAGAAGCAAGAGGCGAGCAGAAAGAAGTAAGAGAGTTGCAGAAAGAAACAAAACAGGTGCACGAAGAGACAAGAGAGGTGCAGAATCAGGGAAGAAAAGTGCAGAAAGAGGCAACAGGGGTGCAGGAAGAAGCAAGAGAGGAGCAGAAAGAAGCAAGAGAAGTGCAGAAAGAAGCAGCAGAGGTGCACAAAGAGGTAAAAGATGGTTGCAGAAAGAGGCAAGAGAAGTCCAGAAAAAAGCAAGAGAAATGTAGAAAGAGGCAAGAGAAGTGCAGAAAAAGGCAAGAGAAGTGCAGAAAGAAGCAAGAGAAGCGCAGAAATAGGCAAGAGAAGTGCAGAAAGAGGCATGAGAAGTACAGAAAGAGGCAAGAGATGCAGAGAAAAAAGCAAAACAGGAGCAGAAAGAGGCAAGAGAACTGCAGAAAAAACCAACAGAGGTGCAGACAGGGGCAAGAGGGGTGCTGAAAGTGGCAAGAGAGGTGCAGAAAGAAGCAACAGAGGTACAGAAAGAGGCAAGAGAACTGTAGAAAGAGGGAAGAGTGGTGCAGAAGGAGGCAAGAGAGGTGCAGAAAGAGGCAAGAGGGATGCAGAAAGAGGCAAGCGAAGTGCAGAAAGAACCAACAGAGCTGCAGAAAGAGCCAATAGAAGTGAAGAAAGAGGCTGGAGAAGTGTAGAAAGAAGCAAGAGAAGCACAGAAAGAAGCAAGAGAAGCGCAGAAAGAAGCAAGAGAAGTGCAGAAAGAGGCAAGAAAAGAGCAGAAAGAGGCAAAATATGCGCAGAAAATGGCAAGAGAGGTGCAGAAAGAGGCAACAGAGGTGCAGAAAAAGGCAAGAGAACTATAGAAAGAGAAAAGAGAGGTTCAAAAGGAGGCAAGAGAGGTGCAGAAAGAGGGAAGAGGGGTGCAGAAAGATGCAAGAGGGGTGCAGAAGGAAGCATGAGAGGTGCAGAAAGAGGCAAGAGAAGTCCAGAAACAAGCAACAGAAATGTAGAAAGAGGCAAGATAAGTGCAGAAAGAGGCAAGAGAGGTGCAGAAAGTGGAAGGAGGTGTGCAGAAAGAGGGAAGATGGGGTGCAGAAAGAGGCAACAGAAGTTCAGAAAGAAGCAAGAGAGGTACAGAAAGTAGCAAGAGATAAAGAAGCAACATGTGTGCAGAAAGAGGCAAGAGGGGTGCAGACAGACACAAGAGAAGTGCACAAAGAAGCAACAGAGGTGCAGAAGGAGGCAAGAGAACTGCAGAAAGAGGCAAGAAAGTTGCACAAACAGGTAAACAAGGTGCAGCAAGATGGAACACGTATGCAGACAGAGGCAAAAGAGGTGCAGAAATAGGGAACAGGGGTACAGAAAGAGGCAAGAGGGGTGCAGAAAGAACCAACAGAGGTGCAGAAAGAGGCAAGAGGAGTGCAGAAAAGGCAAGAAATGTGCACAAAGAAGCAACAGAGGTGCAGAAGGAGGCAAGAGAACTGCAGAAAGAGGCACCAAAGTTGAACAAACATGCAAACAAGGTGCAGAAAGGTGTAACAGGGGTATAGACAGAGGCAAGAGAGGTGCAGAAATAGGGATGAGGTTTGCAGAAAGAGGCAAGAGGGGTGCAGAAAGAACCAACAGAGGTGCAGAAACAAGCAAGAGAAGTGCAGAAAGAAGTAACAGAGGTGCAGAAAGAGGCAAGAGGGATGCAGAAAGAGGCAAGCGAAGTGCAGAAAGAACCAACAGAGCTGAAGAAAGAGCCAATAGAAGTGAAGAAAGAGGCCGGAGAAGTGTAGAAAGAAGCAAGAGAAGCACAGAAAGAAGCAAGAGAAGCGCAGAAAGAAGCAAGAGAAGTGCAGAAAGAGGCAAGAAAAGAGCAGAAAGAGGCAAGATATGCACAGAAAAAGGCAAGAGACGTGCAGAAAGAGGCAACAGAGGTGCAGAAAGAGGCAAGAGAACTATAGAAAGAGGCAAGAGAGGTGCAAAAGGAAGCACGCGAGGTGCAGAAAGAGGGAAGAGGGGTGCAGAAAGACGCAAGAGGGGTGCAGAAAGAAGCATGAGAGGTGCAGAAAGAGGCAAGAGAAGTCCAGAAACAAGCAACAGAAATGTAGAAAGAGGCAAGATAAGTGCAGAAAGAGGCAAGAGAGGTGCAGAAAGTGGAAGGAGGTGTGCAGAAAGAGGGAAGATGGGGTGCAGAAAGAGGCAACAGGAGTGCAGAAAGAAGCAAGAGAGGTACAGAAAGAAGCAAGAGAAGTGCATAAAGAAGCAATATGGGTGCAGAAAGGGGTAAGAGGGGTGCAGACAGACACAAGAGAAGTGCACAAAGAAGCAACAGAGGTGCAGAAGGAGGCAAGAGAACTGCAGAAAGAGGCAAGAAAGTTGCACAAACAGGTAAACAAGGTGCAGCAAGATGGAACACGGGTGCAGACAGAGGCAAAAGAGGTGCAGAAATAGGGAACAGGGGTACAGAAAGAGGCAAAAGGGGTGCAGAAAGAACCAACAGAGGTGCAGAAAGAAGCAAGAGGAGTGCAGGAAAGGCAAGAAATGTGCACAAAGAAGCAACAGAAGTGCAGAAGGAGGCAAGAGAACTGCAGAAAGAGGCACGAAAGTTGAACAAACATGCAAACAAGGTGCAGAAAGATGTAACAGGGGTATAGACAGGCAAGAGAGGTGCAGAAATAGGGAAGAGGGGTGCAGAAAGAGGCAAGAGGGGTGCAGAAACTTGCAAGAGAGGTGCCGAAATAAGCAAGAGGAGTGCAGAAAGAACCAACAGAGGTGTTGAAAGAGGCAAGAGGAGTGCAGAAAGAGGCAAGAGAAGTGCAGAAAGAAGCAACAGAGGTACAGAAAGAGGCAAGAGAACTGCAGAAAGAGGGAACAGGGGTGCAGAAAGAGGCAATAGAGGTGCAGAAAGAGGGAAGAGGGGTGCAGAAATAGGCAAGAGGGGTACAGAAAAAAGCAAGAGAGGTGTAGAAATAAGCAAGAGAAGTGCAGAAAGACTCACCAGAGGTGCAGAAAGAGGCAAGAGGGGTACAGAAAGAGGCAAGAGAAGTGCAGAAAGAGGGAACAGGGGTGTAGAAAGAGGCAAGAGAGGTGCAAAAAGAAGTAAGAGAAGTGATGAAAGAGACAAGAGAGTTGCAGAAACAGGCAAAAGAAGTGCAGAAAGAGGCAAGAGAAGTGCAGAAAGAGGCAATAGAGGTGCAGAAAGTAGAAGGAGGGGTGTAGAAGAGGTAAGAGGGGTACAGAAAGAAGCAACAGAGGTGCAGAAAGAAGCAAGAGAACTGATGAAAGAGACAAGAGAGTTGCAGAAACAGGCAAAAGAAGTGCAGAAAGAGGCAAGAGAAGTGCTGAAAGAAGCAACAGTGGTGCAGAAAGAAGCAAGAGAAGTCATGAAACAGACAAGAGAGTTGTAGAAAGAAACAAGAAAGATGCACAAAAAAGGAAGAGAAGTGCAGAAAGAGGCAAGACAGGTGCAGAAAGAGGCAGGAGAGGTGCAGAAAGAGGCAAGTGAGGTGCAGACAGAGGCAAGAAGGGTGCAGAAAGAGGGAAGAGAAGTGCAGAAAGAGGGAAGAGAAGTGCAGAAAGAGGGAAGAGACATGCCAAAAGAGGGAAGGGGGTACAGAAAGAGGCAAGAGGGGTGCAGAAAGAAGAAACAGAGGTGCAGAAAGAGGCAAGAGAAGTGCAGAACAAAACAACAGTGGTGCAGAAAGAGGCAAGAGAAGTGCAGAAAGAGACAAGAGAGGTGCAGAAAGAGGGAAGAGGGGTACAGAAAGAGAGAAGAGGGGTGCAGAAAGTGGGAAGGGGGTGTAGAAAGAAGCAAGAGAGGTACAGAAAGAAGCAAGAGAAGTGCAGAAGGAGGGAAGAGGGGTGGAGAAAGAGACAAGAGAAGTGGAGAAAGGAGCAACAGAGATGCAGAAAGGGGGAAGAGGGGTGGAGAAAGAAGCAAGAGCAGTGCAGAAAGTAGCAAGAGAGGTGCAGAAAGAAACAAAAGAATTGCAGAAAGAAGGAACAGAGGTCCAGAGAGTGGCAAGAGAGGTGCAGAAAGAGGCAAAAGAGGTGCAGAAAGAAACAACAGAAATGCAGAAAGAGGCAAGAGAGGCACAGAAAGAAGCAAGAGTGCACACAATTAGTACCAATTTAACACCCACATTTAGCAATAAGTAACAGGTGACCATTCTAATATTGCAAAGGACCTTCCACCACTCTGAATTTTGGTAACGTTTGAGCCGTTTGAGCTAGAAACAAGGCTTTTTTTGTTCAAATCTGCAAATTAGGCAGCAGATGATGGATTATGTTTCTAATGCGGAAAATGTATAATTGTGCGAAAGTCGGTGCAGCCAAACAGTCGCATAATTCCAGTGGCCCTGCTCATACCTCTGACTAGGTCCAGAAGTGCTTCTCAGTGATTCCTTCTTTTTTTTGTCTCATTGAGTTCATAGTTTAGCTTCTATGAAAACGAGGAAGACTAAACCTGAGGTTACTACTCCACAACACAGACTACCATACTACATAATTACTCTCCATAACACGTAATCCCACTCTACATAATTCCTATACACTAAATACTACATACTTTCTATCCACATAATTCCACTACACACAACGTACATCCACTCCACTCCCAAAAACATTAGTAAAAAACATTTACATTTATAACGCCAATAACTCTAACTCTTGCAAATGCGAGACCTATTACATTACAAATGCTTCTTTAACTGGTAGTCGCATTTGCAGAGTGGTGGAGAAAGGGGGCTGTGCCTCCAACCAGAGCTCAGGAATTCCGCTGCGTAGGACTTACAGGAGGTACCAGGAGGGCGTCTTGGCCCCCAAAGTCCCTCAGGAGTAAAGTGTACTTCATCCCCCAACCCGTAGTGTGCCAGGAGGCGCGTTTGCAGAGTGGTGGAGAAAGGGGGGGTGTGGCCTCCGAAGACCTCTTAGCAATCCCACTGTGTGGGACTTACTGGAGGTAACAGGAAGGGTAGTTGGCCCCCAAGGACAACCTTGGGGGCCAACTACCCCTCCTATTACCTCATGTAAGTCCCACACAGCAGCATTGGTAAGTACTCATAGCAGGCCACGCCCCCTTTGACCACCAGTCTGCAAACATGTTCCCTGGCACGCTCTTTGATGGGGATTAAAGTCCCCTTCGCTGTTGGGGGTCCTTGGGGCAAACTAGCCTACCTGATACCTCCAGTAAGCCCCAGATAGTGGGATTGCAAAGAGGTGGACACAGGCCACGCCCCCTTTCTCCACCACTCTGCAAACACACCTCCTGGTGTGCTCTTGGTTGGGGATGAAGTCCCCTTGCCTCCTGAGGGTCCCTGGGGCCAACTAGCCCTCTTGTTACCTCTAGTAAGCCCCACACAGCTGGATTGCTGAGAGTGGTCAGAGGCCACGCCCCCTTTATACACCACTCTGCAAATGCGCCTCCTGTCACACTGCTGCTTGGGGGATGAAGTCCACTTTAGTCCTGAGGTCCTCAGGACACAAGGGGACCTCATCACCCCACCAGCAGTGCACCAAGAGACGTGTTTGCAGAGTGGCGTAAAAAGGAGCATGGCCTCGTATCACCTCTCATCAATCCCACTGTGTGGGTCTTACTGGAGGTCCCTGGTGGCCTAGTTGGCCCCCAGGGACCCTCACTAGCAACGGGGTCTTAATCCCCCAATGCAGAGCGCGCCAGGAGGCGCGCTTGCAAAGTCATGCAGGGAGGGGGCGGGGCCTCCGGCGAGTTGCCGTTTAAAAAAAAAATGTATTTTAAAGAAGGGGGCTGTGTGGCCCCCCTTCTCTTGAGCCTTTTGGGCCCCAGGGACCCCATCCCCATGGACCTGAGCCATTACTTTTATTTTTGAAAAGGAGGGGGGCGATTACGGGCCCGGGGACCCGGGGCTAGTCCTTTCCTTTTTTTTTTACAGGGGAGGGGGGCTGTGGGGCCCCCCTCTAGGGACCCCATCCCCGGCACCCGGAAAACAATTTTTTTTGGAAGGGGGGCCGCGTGGCCCCCCTCCCCTGGGCCTCTCTTGGCCCCGGGGACCCCATCCTTCGGGCCTGGCCAGCCATTCTTTTTTTTTTAATTTTTGGAGGGTGGCCGCGTGGCCCCCCTCCTGAGGCCAATTTTGGCCCCAGGGACCCCATCCCCGGGGCCCGGCCTTATTTATTTAAAAAAATTAATTACAAAAGGGAGGGGGACCGCGTGGCCCCCCCTTCCCTGGGCCACATTTGGCCCCGGGGACCCCATCCCCTGGGGCCGGCCCTCACGTTGGGGACTGCGGGGGGAGCCCGAATGCCCCCGCGGTCCCAGCCGGCTCCCCGCCTCCTGCGGGAGTCGGCATTGCTTTTGGACAAGGGGAGCTGCTCACATGCAGCTCCCCTTGTCCAAAATCAATCTGCTTCACTTCATGGAAGCGGGAGCAGGTTTTCTGCTCTCGCTTCCATGAAGCGAAGCATAGTTTGCAATGACAGGGTGTGAGCAGTGCTCCCGCCCTGCCATTGCAAAGTGCAATGTCCTGTGACATTGCTGGAGCCGGCCCTGTGGGGTGGCGTTCCCCAGGGCCATAGAGGGCTCCAGGAGGGGGGCCGCGTGGCCCCCCTCCCATCAGTATTTAAGCCCCGGGGAGATGGTGGTCCTTGGGGCCGGGGGTCCACTACGGACCCCCGTATTAACATAATTAGTTCCCCGGGGAGGTGGTGGTCCCCAGGGCAGTATTGGGAGGGGCAGGAGCCCCCCCTATACTTCTCTAATTCAATTGAAGCCCCGGGGAGGTGGCAGTCCCCGGGGCTTGGGAGGGCCCGTGAGGCCCCCGCCCCTATTAAAGTAAAGCCCCGGGGAGGTGGCGGTCCCCGGGACAGAGTGGGGGGGAAGGAGCCCCTCACGCATTTTTTTGTAAATGAGCCCTGGGGAGGTGGCGGTCCCCAGGGCTGCTGGGGGCCATGAGCCCCCGCACACTATCATTAAAGCCCCAGAGAGGTGGCGTCCCTGGGGCTGTGGGGGCCCCCGCGGGCCCCGCACCATAATAAAACATTGCCCCCGCGTCCTGGCCCACCCGGAGGCTGATTTAAACAAAGCACGGGAGACCTTGCTTCGTTTTTTCAAATTTATCGGCGGGATTCGCGCACCCAGCGCGAATTCTGTTGATTTTTAAAAAAAAAAAATGCTTTTTTTGGGCCTGGGGTTCCCTGTGGGACCCCCTGAGCAGGCCTAGGGGCTCAGGGTTTTTCTACCCTGCCCTCTTTTCTTGTTTTTTATCTTTTTTTTTTACTGTTTTCTTGTGACTTGGTTTTACCGAGTCACAAGATGGCTGCCAACACTTCTTGGTTTGGAGTGTTGACAGCCAATCAAAATGAAGCTCGTGCTCGGGAGGGTTCGCAAATCCTCCTCGGCCACCAGATATCAATATTTTTATTTTTTAGGTAGGTAGTTATAGTTAGGACCAAAGTTCCACAATAACTTTGGCGCCACTTGATGAATCTCGACGAAATTTTCAAAAAACCACCCTTTTTGGTTCAGCTGCTGTATTGAAAGTTTTGTGGTGACTAGTGAAGCGAGGGACGAGAAAAAAGGGGGTCCCAAAACGCATTTTCCCCATGTCGCGTCCATTGGTATCTTCCATTTTTTTAACACAACTACAGCCCGAACTGCTGAACGGAATTACACCAAATTTGGCAGAAAACTAGATGTTGGTCCAGAAAACTTGCTTTTTGTGATTTGGTGTAAATCCTTTCAGTAGTTTTTGAGATATTTAGCTTTAAAAAATATAGATATCTGGGGATGCGAGTCCTTGCAGTAGACTCACGAAGCCTACTAAAATTTGATTGGCTGTCAACACTTTAACCAGGAAATGTTGGCAGCCATCTTGAGGCTCGGCTTGAAGCTGACTCACAGAAAAAAAGTACAAAAAAAGAAAAGGGGGCAGGGTAGGAATACCCTGACCCCCCCAGATATGGGATCCCGCCGGGGGTAAAAAGAATTTATTTAAAATTTTGCAGCAGATCCTTGCTGATCCATCATCGGTGATGTCATTTGAAATGTCATGAGTGATGTCACTGACCATGTCATGAGTGATGTAATATGTGAGGTCATAAGCAGTGCATTGCAGGGGTGTGAGTTATAGTTAGCTCAGCTAACTATAACTGCTGAATTTCTCTGGTTTTGTATGAGTGAAATCTGAGCCTAACTATAACGTCTTTGTAACCTTTGGCTTTTTTCAGTGAACTTCAAGTTTTTTTATTCCATTTCCTAACTATAATGCCCCTGTAACCCTTGGTTTTTTCAGTGACTATATATATATATATATATATATATATATATATATATATAGCAGAAAGTGGGTCTTTCTGGGAACAAGCCCGTAGTCAGGTGGTGCGTGGTGCCGGTAAACCCAAGGCCGTACAGATAGTAATCCAACAGGTTCACAAAAGTAGAACGCACTCTCAAAGGATCAGGTGCAAGGCAGATTGCTCTTTAATAGCTCAAACGTTACGCGTTTTGACAAGTAAATGTCTTGATCACACGAAGAGCGTTTCAGGAAGTGCGTGCATAAATCAACATATGAAATGGACAAAGGACTACATTTGCATCTATCTCACACAATGAGTCAAAATTATGTTGGCCATATTGTAACGTGCAACTCTAAGTATAGAAGCAACAAGTCTGTATATGTAGTAGACATAATGATACATCACAGATACATTTTGACAGAACTACTACATATATAAATGCAAGTATACACCTGTCAGTGTTACATAGCGGTGAGAGTACTAAAGTATGATATCGCACTAGTGGCTGAAAGTTCACGGGGCTGTCGGCCATATTGTAATGTGCAACTATAAGTATAGAAGCATCAAGTCTGTATATGTAGTAAACATAATGATACATCACAGATACATTATGACAGGACTACTCCATAAATGTAAATATACATATATCAGTGTTACATAACGATGAAGAATACTAAAGTTAGATATCGCGCTAGTGGCTGAAAGTTACGGTGCTGGGTGTAGAAGACCGGAAGGGTAGTGCAGCTATAATGCTAATGTCTGACAGTTATACATATCCAGTGATTAAGTTGTATATTCGGACTAGTGCCCATGTGGTGATGAATCGCGTCTTCGATTCCAGCTGGCACATGACATAATTAAGGAACAGTACTGAAGAAGTTCAGGGAAGCAGGATGGTAGAGATAGGATCTTCTTTATTTCGATAGAGGTATAACAGCGTCCTGGCCACAGGGCAGCCAGCAGCAACTGACTCCCAGCACTAGGCAACCAAAGCAAACCATTGTAACATTCTAGATTCAGAAGATAAACAATTCTCAGTCAAAGGAGCTCACAGATAGAAAGTAATGAGAGGGCAATTACCACACACCTTCCCCCCAACACAAAATATAACATGAAGAATAACTAAAAGGTATAATCGTATCAAAATATAACTGAGTGGTTACATTCACTTCAAAACGTAGCTGAGTAGTTTCTGTGGAGTTTTACAAGTGCGAGTGCTCCTACGCAGAGGAGAAACTTCTTTGGGTGAAACAGGTTTTTTATTTTTGTCAAGAGGAACACAAGCACGTACAGGAGAAATCCTATTCAAATTCCAAATACGGCCATCATCAAGTTTAACCGCATTGAGAAATAGTTTGATCACAGTTTGGGGAGAGGAGAATTTAGCACCACCACACTTCTGGGGAAAACGTACCCTCACACGATCACCCACACTTACTACAGTGCGAGAAACCGCATGCCTGGTATCGAAGGTGACTTTTCTCTTAGCTGACTTGAGATCTTGACGGGCACGCCATTCAGTGTCCACACTATTGTCATCACTGGCACCCTTCCCTCTCATCCAAGTTTGGAACATATAGGTGTTGGGAGTGCGCCCTCTAAACAACTCAAATGGAACTTTTTCAGTAATGGAATGTGGGGTTAAGCGGTATACCATAACACGCTCAACTATGGAAGCTTTCCAGTCACGGTTTTGTTCTTTGGCCAGTTGAATAGCTTCTTTCAGAACACGGTTGAATCTCTCTACCATTCCATTGCATTCTGGTTGATAGAGAGAACAACGCTTGTGTTCAATACCTTTTTTGGCCAAGAATTCCTCCATCTCTCTTGATACCAGCTGTACACCATTATCTGTCAGGAGGGATTCAGGAAGACCCTCCCTGCAAAAAATGTTCTCTAAGAACTTTATAACATCCTTAGTTTTTATACTCTGTGTGACTTTGATCTCCGGCCATCTAGAGTACATGTCAATTAACACAAGGACATAAAATTGACCCGTCTTGGAGGTGACAGGGCCCAACAGATCTAAGGCTACGTGTTGCCAACAACGTTTAGGAGCCTCTCGTATAATCATTGGCTGGACCCTAGTTTTGCAAACCTTATCAGAGGCATTACACTCCATGCAGTCTCTCACCATGCGTTCTACTTGCATATCAATTCCAGGCCACCAGAAATGTAAACGAACCCTCTCCTTGGTTTTGGATATGCCTTGATGTCCCAGATGAGCTAAACGAACAATTTTCTGTCTGAGAGAAGTTGGAGGAACAAGGCGCGTTCCCCACCAAAGCAAATTATCATTCACCGAAAGTTCATTCTTAACATTCCAGAACTTCCTAACACCTTCAGTCAAACTTCTGATACCGGTCCATCCATCTGACACCAATCTACATACATTGAGTAAATCCTGGTCAATTTTCATGGAGTCTCTCCATTCTGACTCCGAAACGACTCCTTCAACCACTTCACATACTCTGAAGTCATCAACTTCCCAGGTATCCTCAGGGTCAAGAGAGATCTCGCCAGATTGCTCAGGAACCAGACGAGAAAGACAGTCTGCCACTTTGTTGTCAACACCCGGAATGTAATTGACAACAAAGTCGAAGTCCTGAAGTGCTATGACCCACTTACATATGCGAGAGGAAACAGCATCTAATGACTTTTTACAGAATAGATCTTTTAGAGGCTTGTGATCTGAATGGACCACAAAAGAGGAACCCCAGAGAAATTTCTTGAGTTTTTTTATTGCCCAAAAAATGCACAAGGCCTCTTTTTTGATTACTGAATATTGAAGCTCTGGACCAACAAGAGCTCTTGAAAGAAACAGAATGGTTTCTTCCCTGCCATCCCTAATTTGTTTAAGAACAGCACCTAAACCTCGTGAACTGGCATCAGTGACAAGAATGGAGCTAGCAGAAGAATCAAAGCTCTGTAAAGAGGGGGCAGAACAAAGGGCTTTCTTTACTCCCTCAAACTCCAACTGACACTGAGCAGTCCAAGAGAATTTCACACCTTTCTTTAAGAGAGTTCTAAGCTCACAGGTACGACAGGCAAACCGTGGAACAAACTTATTGTAGTACTCCGCCATACCCAGGAAGGTTACTAGTTCGTCCCTGGACTGTGGAACAGGAAGTTCTTCAATGGTCTTCACAAGACGATCTCTGGGCCTAACTCCCTCACTGGTCAAACGGTGACCTAAATAATCAATCTCAGATAGATTAAACTTGCACTTATCCTCACGCAAAGTTAGACCTCTCTTACTGAAACGTTCAAGCACAGATCTCAGTCTTGCATCATGTTCGCTCTGAGACGAGCCATGAATCAAAACATCGTCCTGGTATATCTTTACTCCCTCAACCCCACTCAGCACGTCTTCCATGACTCTCTGAAAAACTGACGCAGCAGAGATCAAGCCAAAGGGAAGGCATGTGAATTTGTATGTACCATACGGAGTTATGAAGGCAGTTAGATCCATGGACTGCTCATCAATTTTGACCTGATGGTACGCCGCATGAAGATCTAAAGTAGAGAAGATGCGTGCATTCCCAAGCTGGGCTAACATTTCAGTTATGTTAGGGAGAGGGAACTTGTCAGCAACTACGGCACGGTTGAGAGCACGAAGGTCCACACATAAGCAAACCTCACCGGAGGCCTTGCGTGCTAAAACCACCGGGGCTAACCATTCGCTGGCCTCTGTTTCAACTATGATACCTTCTTTCTTTAGTTTCTCAAGCTCATTGAGCATAGACTCTTTCATAGCCAAAGGTACACTGCGTACTTTACATGTGATGGGTTGAGAATCAGGCTTAAGAATAATCTTGTGCGTGTACCCTGAAAGACAACCTAACTTCTCGCAGAAGACATTCTTAAATTCAGAACGCAAACTACAACTAGAATCACTCACACTAGAAATGAGATTATTCTTCAAATCACTCTCACTAGAAATAACATTTGTACAACACTCACTAGGGACACGTATAGAAGGAGCAGATTGAGAAGAGATGTCCCTGAGGACAATGCAAGGATCACCGCCAGGTACTAAGTATACACCTAGATCAGCTTGGTGAAACCAGCTGATTATGCTGTCACCCTTGCAAGAAATATATATCTTCCCCGCAGTCAACCTGCCTTTGTATTCAATATTACCTATGAAGTAGCCAAACAACTTTATCGGTTGACCACCATAGGCTAAAGGTTTTATGTCCGGCTTGTAAATTTTTACTTTCCCACGCAGTTTCAAGTCAAAAAACTCTTTGGGAATGAGAGAAATCTTTGCCCCTGAGTCAAAGAGCATCTTGATGTTGCAGTCATTCACTAGGACCATGTCAAAAGGACCTTTGCTCTTGTTTTTACCCGTTGGTGTAATTACCTCCCCACAGTGTAGATGATTTTCATCAGAGTCAAAGTCGCTATCACTCTCAAGCAAAACTTCTTTAACACGCCTGTTGGACTTATTCTTCTTAGCTCTACAGGCTTTGGATAGATGTCCAACTCTCCCACAGTTTTTGCATTTTGAAGTGAGAGCAGGACATGATTTGTCATTAGCTAGATGACCTAACATATCACATCCGTAGCATCTTATAATTGTGTTACCCTTAAATTGAGAGTTTGAAGAGTGAGTAATTTGAGTAGGCTCACGTTGTTTCCAAATCGGCTTTGATGGTTTTTTAGTAACACTGTGAACCTTTTCTTCTAACACACCATTTTCTTTTTTAATGACCTCTACACAGGCCAGAGAGTGTTCGATTCTTTTTGCTATTGCGACAACCTCATCAAGTTGTGGATCATCCTTCTGCCAAAGATCATCTTTAATTTTCTCAACAGAGCAGCCCAGCATAAATTGATCACGTATGCGTTCTTCAAGAGAACTATCAAATTTGCATGTGGCACCTAATTTACGCAGGGCAGTGATGTAAGTTTCGACAGACTCATCACTTTTTTGTACCCGTTTACCAAAATGGTAATGTTCGAGAATGGTGCTAACCTTAGGGAGATAATGCTTATCAAGTTTTTTAAGACAGATTTCAAATTCATTGAGGTTCCCTGACTCTTCATCAGTTAGGTTCGGAAGATGTTCAAACACTTCTTGTCCTTCGGAACCTAAACAGTGCAAAAGTAATGCAGACTTTCTTTCAGCACTCAGAGATACTCCGCAAACCCTTGCATAGTTTAGGAAAACTTTTTTCCATTTGGACCAACGCAAATTAGGATCCCCAGGGTTAGATAGAAAAAACGGAGGAGGAGTTACATTTTGCATGGTGTATCAAAATAAGTAAGTAAGTATTCAGGGTATATTGTTCGTATTTGAGTTCAATATAATAAAACCTTGAATGTACAGTAAGAAGCTGATTGGATGAAACCTTCCAGTGTAGAGAGGAAGTAGTAAAAGATCCAAGAAATGGAGTAAGAGCTGTGAGTATCAGCGTTGAAGAACAGTCGACACTCAAAAGGAACTTTTATCAGCGTAGAGCAACTTTTGACACACGACTTGTACGTAGAAATGCTGTGTGTGTCAGCGTGAAGCAACAATTTCAAGAAACACCAGTAATCACAGCTGACACACGAAACTAAGGCAGGAGTGCTGTGTGTGTCAGCGTGAATGCGACGTTGCTGGCAATTGGCTGCAAGTAGAACTAAGTAAGAGAGAAAATTGCTGTGCGCATCAGCGCACCGTAGAAACAGCTGCGCGCAACAGCGCGGTGTCAGAAATGAGTCGCGTTGAAATTGCTGTGCGCGTCAGCGCACCGAAAAAACAGCTGTGCGCGTCAGCGCGATGTCGGAAATGCGCCGCGTAGCAACCCTAAGACGCTGGGGAGAGCGTAGAAGGACGTGACTAGTTAGTTGCCAGGAGACCAGACGCTTGAGATCGACGGTGGACGCAATGAGGAATCAATGCGTCATCATGTAGAGAAAGGGAGGATTCAATGGCGCTCGGCGAGAGCAGACAAGGCGCGAGCACGCATTCAAACAATGCTCGTGAAATGCCTATGAGACGGGCCGGCTCAGCGTCCCAGGCACAAATCACGGCAAAGACAAAGTTTCACCAAGGAGCGACCAAGCTGGCGAAAATGGTGAAGAGATGAGGCGCAGCCGGGCAGGCCAAGAGATGCAGTGAGGATGCGCAAGAAGGTAGGCAAGTCTCTCTCAGTGAGGGAAGTGGCTTAAAACTTGTAAATAAAGCGCAGACAGTACCTTGTTTGAAGGAATACAGTTGTGTTAGGACGCTGTAGAAGAGCAGAAAAGGCAGGAGTCCTTAAGAAGATTGAAAGCGAAGATCAAACAGTGAACTTCTTGATGTATGTAGAGATGACAATCTTGTTAGACGAAGTTTGCTCATCCCACGCTCGTCGCCAGTGTGAAGAAGTTCAGGGAAGCAGGATGGTAGAGATAGGATCTTCTTTATTTCGATAGAGGTATAACAGCATCCTAGCCACAGGGCAGCCAGCAGCAACTGACTCCCAGCACTAGGCAACCAAAGCAAACCATTGTAACATTCTAGATTTAGAAGATAAACAATTCTCAGTCAAAGGAGCTCACAGATAGAAAGTAATGAGAGGGCAATTACCACAAGTACCTAAGTAGAAAAAGTGCTGAGGACTGTGGGAGAGTTAAACAAAATTCGCGCCATGTGGCTGGTAAAGAGATGTCCAAGTCCAAATTAAATACTATAAGGTGAACATACAAACAAGGTTCTAAAACAAAAGACAAACTAACGAAAATTGTTGGTTGATTAAAAGGTTTCTTATCTTAAATTCAGTGTTCACCCGAGCCCGGGGAAGAAAAGGGTAGGGAACCCATGAAGTGACCATGCAGCGTGGTGGGTCCCTTCCTTTCCTCCTGTGAAAAGAGAATAAGATAGAAAACATAGTAAGTACAATATCATTGTACCCATCTCATACAGATACACTCAAAAATTATGTATAATACAATTAAAACCAATATATCATTGAAACATACATTGTAACAGTATCGTGGAAGGATGACAACAAGTCAGTTCTCATGGAGATGTGTGGCTAACTCCTCGTCCAAGTTGTGGCCTCCAGGGAACCTGGTTTCTAGCTCTAATATCCACTTGGATTCTTTTTTTCTGAGAGCTAGTTCCCTATTGCCGCCTCTGTTGCCTAAGTTTATTTGCTCAATGGCAAAAAATCTTAGAAGAGAGCTGTTGGATTGGTGGCATTCCTGGAAATATCTGGCGATCGGATAGTGTAAATCGGTGCTGTTTATGGCCCTTAGGTGTTCCATGATTCTTTTTTTTATTTTTTTTACCATATGGGTAGTACTCCCTACATATCTAAGTTTGCAGGGACATTCCAAAACGTAAATGACAAAGTTACTACTGCAAGTTAGGAACTGAGTAATGTTCCACTTTCTTGTGTGTCCTGGAATACTAAATTCTTTTACCAGATGGCTGAACTTGCACGCTCTGCAGTGTCCACAAGGAAAGAAACCTTTCAGGTTATGCAAATTACTTTTCTTTAATTCAGAAATATCCCCTTTAACGAGGATGTCTCTCAAGCTTCTCCCTTTTCTATATGTGATCTGTGGTCTGTCACTTATATTCGGACCTATGATGGTGTCTGTTTTAAGAATATCCAGTTATCAGCAAGAATTTTCTGTATTTTCTTGGACTGGCTGTTATAAGTGGTGATCACTCTGGTGTTGGTCTCATTCGAGCCCTTTCTGTCAGTCTGTTCTAACGACTTTTCCCTGCTGACCTCACTTATCTTGTGCATTGCCTTCTTAAGAACCCACTCAGGATAGCCCCGTGCCCTGAATCTGCTGAGCATGATTTCCTGCTCTTGCATGTATGTTTCCTCAGTGCTACAGTTCCTTCTTGCCCTCAGTAGTTCCCCGTAGGGGATGCTCCATTTGAGGGCATCTGGGTGACCACTGAGGGCATGGAGGAGGCTGTTGCCAGACGTTTTTTTACGGTAGAGACTGGTGACAAGTCTACCTTCCCTGACTTCAATCTTAGTGTCGAGGAATTCAATGCAGTCCTTGCTAATGTTGTGGGTTAAGACGATGTTGTACTTATTGTTTTTGAGTCTGTCGATAAAGTTAATAGCTTCAGACTCACTCCCCTTCCAAACAATAAATAGATCGTCAATGTACCTGAGCCAGACAACTACATTAGCAAAATCTTTGAAAAATGAAACGTCAGAATTTGTTTCTTCTTCCCATTTGCGTAGGAAGAGGCTAGCAAAGCTCGGCGTGAGGCACGTACCCATCGCCGTGCCTCGCACCTGCCTGTACAGCTCACCACTGAACATGAAGATGTTATTGGTGAGACATAACATCATCATGTCTGCCAACATTTGAGTGTGTTCCAGATAACTGATATTTTTTGTACTCAGGAAATGCATGCACGCCTCAATACCCTGGACGTGATCAATGATGGTATATAATGAATTCACGTCCAGGGTGATGAGGGAATACTCCTTCTCCCATGTAATGCCTTCAACTTTGTTAAGGAAATCTTTCGTGTCCCTAACATAAGAAGGTAACAAGATGACATATTCTCTTAAAAAATGATCGACATATTTTGAAATATTTTCATGCACATTGCCCACGGACGATACTATGGGCCTCCCAGGAGGGAAAGTAGGGTGCTTGTGAATCTTGGGGAGGAGGTACAATATGGGCAACTTTGGGTAATCTTTTTTCATGAAACAGTATTCATGCCATGTGATAATACCCGATTCTTGCCATTTAGAAAGTTTCTCCCATGTAGTGGTTATACTTGCATTATAAACAGCAGTGTTACATACACAATAGAATCTTTCATCATCAAGCTGTCTTTTAGCCTCATTAATGTACATTTGTTTGCTCCAAAGTACTATATTCCCACCTTTGTCTGATGGGCGTATTACAATACTATTGTCCTGAGATAGAGACACAATAATGTTCCTTTGTTTGCCAGATAAATTGAAACCTTTAGCATTTCTACTCACGTTGCTGTGTTTCTGCTTGATCAGTTCTTTGGAGACAATGTCATGAAAGGTGTCTATAAAGTCATGGGGAAGGTTAGGGTAAAATACAGAACGTGATTTAAAGGCAGTGCATGCTGCTTTATCTGTAACAATGTCTGTTAGATCGTACAGAGGTAGTTCTTCGGTGTCTAGCCAAGGTACCTGCTCTAAATTACACATGATCTGTAGCGTATTGGCGTCACCCACTGTAAGTGAAGGTTGCGTTAATATTTCGGCGGTTGATTCGCTCTCAATAGGAAGTCTACTGTTCTTGAGAGTATGCCATTTCATTAACTTGAGCTTTCTTATAAATTTAAAAATGTCTACACAGGTGTTGGCGTAGTTAAACAGTTCTGTGGGACAAAAGGTTAAGCCTAGACACAATGTTGTTTTTTCAAATTGAGACAGTGTTCGTGATGTAAGATTGACAATAGTTTTGTTTACCATTGTGATGTCCATCATTGTTTCGTTTTCCTGGAGCCACCTCGTCTGGTTCCCATGGGCTCTGTATTTCTTTGACCTGTGTTTCCATTTGAGTCGCCTTTGTTTGCTGCACCCCTGCCTTATAAATATATATGTTATTAAGTTAAGAAATGATAAAAAATTGTTAACAATGAAAAATAAGAGTTGAAATTGTACAACATACAAATGTATATAAATGTGATTTGCTTGATTTTTTAATTAAAAAATAATTACTTTTTTATTTACTTAACTTTATATATTTTTTATTTTTACTTGGAGTATATATGATTCAAAAAGTAAAACGCTAGAATAAATAAAAATTGAAAAATAGAAATTGAAAAATGTATGACATGTCTTTGGTATGCAAAATTTGGGGCATGTGTTGGGCACTAAAATGGTGCCATTTACAATTCCTACTCTAATCAAAATCAATTTGGTGAAGGTGTTGGACACTAAAGGGGTGACATTTGCTATTTCCTTTGCAATCTAAACCTTTTTGGGGAAGGTGTTGGACACTAAAGGGGTGACATTTACTTTTCCCACTCCAATCTAAACTAATGCGTGGAAGGTTTTGGACACTAAAGGGTTGATATTTACTATTCCCACTTCAATCTAAACCAATTTGGGCAAGGTGTGGGACACTAAAGGGTGACATTTACTAGTCCCAATTCATTCTAAACCAATTCAGGGAAAGTGTTGGGCACTAAAGGGGTGACATTTACTATTCCAACTCCAATCTAAACCAATTCGAGGAAGTTGTTGGACACTAAAGAGGTGATATTTACTATTTCCGCTCCAATCTAAACAAGTTTGGGAAATGTGTTGGACACTAAAGGGGTGACATTTACTATTCCCACTCCATGTAAACCCATCAAACCTTATGCTGGGTCACCTAACCCCGTCCATTTATTTCCACAGTACCTCACTGTTCTCAGGAAACTTCTAACATGTAAATCTGGTAAATTTAGTAAAGGCCACCATCTATGTATCTATGTTATCTAGTACCCTTGAACGTTCGCCTTAGAGCCCCTTTGCACTTGGTTTCTATAATAAATTGGGTTGTTGGTTCACTGAGGTGTGAGTCATGGTCAAGCAACAACCACAATCTTTGTCAGGGTAAGGCACAAGCAAACCCCAAATTAACCTGTGCTCAGCCTCCTGGTAGCTTGGCACAGAGCAGTCAGGCTTAACCTATAGGTAAAGTGTAAAGTATTTGTACATCATTTCAAACAGCAAAACAGTGAAAACACCACAGAAAATGGATGACATGCCTGGTTATAAAAGTAGAGCTGAATTTAATAAATACAACAAGACCAAAATGACCAAAATCCAATCAATAGAACCGGAGGTATGAGCTTTTAAAGAATAAAGTATAAAATACCTCCTAAAAGCACCAAACGCCAACCGCGGCTATATGGTCGCGCTGGACCGGGTCATGGTCAAAAGTTCAGGCCGACTGCAATGGAGTTGGATACAGTCCCAGATTAGTCCTGCTGAAGTTCACCAGATCAAGTTTTTTGCTAAGAGTCCTGTTGGTGTTGGAGAGGGTCGCGAGGAGCAAGGAGAGCGTCACGTGCAGCTGTAGGCGTGGTGCAAAGAGCAGGCCAGACGTCGCGGACGGGCAGGGTGGAGCTTCATGTAGTCAGTCCTCCGTGGGTTGTCAATGCTGCTGTGCAACAGCTGGGCTGGCTGCAGATCGTGCTGGATTTTGGTGCGAGCAGCGCAGTCTATGTGAGAATGAACCCCTTCAGGGTCACGAGGAGCGCAAAAGCTTGATGTAAGAGCCCATTAGCCACACCAAGGGTCCAGGACCTGAGAGGCACTACTTGGTGTTCAGGAACTCGCTACAGGTGGGTCCAGGAGCTGGTTGGGGAGCCTTATATGTCCCTGAGGCTCAGATCAGGAGGTCAGCACACTATCCCTTGGAGTCACTCTGGGGTCCTGGGATCAAGATGAAGTTGCAGGCCCAGTTCTTCTTCCCCAAGAAAGAGGGCAGCAGGTCAGCAAAGCAGGGCAGCAGTTCCTTTAGAGCAGCAGTCCAGAGTGGCAGTCCTTGTAGCAGCACAGCAGTCCTTCTTCCTTGCAAAGCATCCACAGGTACAGAAGTGTTCTGCAAAGTTGGTGTCTGATGTCAATTATTTATACCCAGTTGTACCCTACAAGTGGGGAAGAAGCTTCTAGAGGTTTCCCTTTGAAGTTCCCATGCATCCTGCCTTCCCTGGCTCCAGATTTAACTACAGGGGGTATGCAGCCCTTTGTGTGGAGGCAGGACAGAGCCCTTTCAAGCGTAAGTGGGGTGCAGTGCTGGCTCCTCTTCCCATCCTGCCAGTCATGGCTCATCCAGGCACACCTAAGATCCCCATTGTGTATTGAAATCTAGGAGTAATACACAAAGCTCAACTGTCAGCTACACCTAATCATGTAACCAGAGACATGCTACAGGCACAAGATGGCTAAGGCATGAAAATGTCAACTTTCTAAAAGTGCAATTTTCAGAATTGTAACTTAAAATCCGACTTTATTATAAGTTAGGTTTTTAAATTAGGATTCCAGAGACACCTATAATGAACTGGTGAACTTATCCCATTTGGAAATTACACTTATAAAATGTAATAAGGACATTTCAATGCTATCCTGTGGGAAAGTTAGGCCTTGCAGTAGTTTAAAATGAATTTGAGAGTTTTTCACTACCAGGACCTGAAAAACGTAAACGTACGTGTCCTGCTTTTTTAAATACATTGCACACTGCCCTCTTGGCAGTCCAGGGCCTACCCTAGGGGGGGACTTCTATGCATTAAAATGAAGAGTTTGGGCCTGACAAAAGGTTGAACTTGCCTGGTTGAAATGGCAGTTTAAAACTGCACACACTGGCTCTGCAATGGCAGGCCTGGGACCTGTTTAAAGGACTACTTAAGTGGGTGGCACAATCAATGCTGCAGACCCACTAGTAGCATTATATTTACAGGCCATTGGTACATGTAGTAACACTTTACTATGGTTTTACAAGTATATTCAATCATCTAATTGGGTTTAAGCCAATGTTACTGTGTTTAGAGGAGAGAGCACAAGCACTTTAGCACATGTTACTCTGGCCGGCTGTCTTGCGACGGCCAGCCAAACATGCGCACTATAAATTTCTCCAACCCAAGCTGTCTTAGAAATCTGGGTGGAGAGAAAGCACAGGTCTCAGCTCCAGTGCCTTTGGGAGAGCTGAGACAACCAATCCTGGTGATTCGCTCATGCTGGTTAACAGCATGAGAGTAGCATCTGGACTGGTTAGGGGAGCTGGCTGGGGCCCGCGCAGGATGACTGGTGGAGAACATCAGGACCGCAGTGTAATGGGGTGTGAGATTGTAATGACGGAACCCTTGTGTCTCCTGATGGACTCTGTAGAACTGTGATGTAAGCACTAGAGCATAGTGGAGTGAATGCAGGTTTAGAATTTGAGTTTGTGGTTACATACAGAAGAATAAAGATGTGTTATACCAAGCTCTATGTGTGGCATAGTCATTGGCGAGTACCCGGGCTGGGGAGGACGCTACAACTGGTGACCAGATAGGGGATAAGTAACCTGAAGATCGACAGTGCTCTCCCGGAGAGTTTGCCGTGGTACCACAAACTGCTTGTGCGTGCCACGTGTGCCTCTGTCGAAGTGCGCAATCTATGTTTGGCATATGTGGAGTCAAAGCGCAGCTCCAGTTTGGTGTAAAGCATTTGAAGATAAAGAAAACTTCACTGAGAAGTATATACATCGTTGGCTGAGTACCTGCTGGGAAGGCTGCAAAGAGGGCTACTATGCTACTACACAACTCAAAGCCATACATTCATGCAGAGTAATGACGCTAAAGGCGGATGCAACCAGATTTTGAAAGAGCAGCAAAGTGCAAGATAACAATGTGAACAGAAGTTCTGCGAGGCAGAGATCAACCAGGTGTCAGACAGCACAAAGAGATGTCCATAGGCAAAGTGATTCAAGAAATACTCATCTGCTTACCAGTATGAATTAAAGAGAGTCATCATGCCACAGCACTGGAGGGAGTAACCCCAGAAGAACCACCCGGGGTTGTGCTTGCAAAGCCGTCCATACCCAAATCGACACCCCACTAATGCTGCCAAGTGGGGCACAGAACAACTGTAAAGGTCTCTGAAGTTCAGAAAGCAGAGAGCAGTGATCGGGATGGCTAAAGTTTGCTTTTCCAATGGAGACCAAGAAAAAGGTCACGTTTCCTGTCATTATCAAAGATGATCCAGAGGCCAGCACATCACATGGCCTCAGAGATGGTTTGCATATATAAGATCACCAAGTATGTCGGAAAGAACTCTACATTCAACATCAGTAAGTTCCACCAATGGTTATAATGACGCCGCCTTCTTGAAACCACCGGCACCATTCGCTATCGCCAAAAATCTGAATACTGGTGACAGATGGACTGTATTGATAGAGAAATTTGATGATTTCATTGATGCAATTGATGAAGCAGATAACACGAAGATTATCAAGTGCTTTAAAAATCTTACTGGTAAAGGTGTAAAAGAAGTCATAAAGAAAATGCCTCGAGCTGACTAAATTACATAAAGTCAAATCAAAGCAGCCTTGAATCTCAAGTTCAATCCAATGCTGAATGTAGATTACTAAAGGTACATCTTCAGTCAAGAATGACAGAAAGGTGGTGAGACCATCGACAAATTTGTTGAGAGACTGGATACGCTCATCAAACACTGTAAGTTCAATGAATTTAATGATGAAGAAGCAATACGCCTCAGAGTGATTGACGACTGCTTATCAGATTCCTTCAGATGATGAATGCTGAGAGAAACTCTTAGTCTGGAGCGAGTTCTCATGGCTGCAGAGCATGCTGATTGACAAGATGCTGACATGGAGGCTGGAGGTGCCCAGAGTGAGTCAGTCATGAATGTGAAAAGTAAGCCAAAGCACAAGGCTGAGGGACACAGAGTGAATTCTCCACAGAAAACGGCGCTGTGCTTCAGGTAGGGATTTTCGTTTTCACACGAAGGAAAATGTCCCGCCATTGGGCAAATCTGCAAAGGCTGCGGAAAGGAGAACCCTTTTGTAATGGTTTGCAAGGCGAAAGAAAAAGTGAGTGTATAACGGCACGAAGACAAATGGCCGCCCAACGCTCCAGACGCGACGTTCGACGCACGCCCATAAGGCCAAGCGACCACATCAGCTGAGGTAAATCGGCACCAAATGAAGTCGATCAACAACTAAATCTTGATCAAACAGTTCTTCTGTATCAATATCAAGTAAAAGTGAAGAAGATGGTTGTTTCATGTCGATGTTTACTGCAGAAACATTTGCACTTTTTGGACTGGCTGCCAGTGAGGAAAAATACCGGTCCAAAAAATGTCGACACGACAAAGCACCAAGGTCATTCAAACACTGCCCGAAAATCACACTAAAGGTCAATGGTTGTTCAATACCTTTTATTATTGATAGTGGTAAATCAATAGATATTATGCCTGTGGAGAAATTTAATGAACTGTCTTCATTGCTCAACTTATGCCATTGAAAAATATATACGTGTATACGTGGGCTGCATCAACGCCACTAAAAAGTCATGGCTCATTTGTAGAAACGATAAAACACAAGAAAACAACAGTACAAACACCCATTTATGTACTGCAGGCTATGGCGTCAAGTGCCTGTTTACTCAGCTTCAGCAAAGCTGCTGATGTGGGACTGATATCTGTGAACTATAACATGAATGCTCATCACGAAATAGTATGTCAACTCCCTTCATTGTTTCATGGGTTGGGAAAATTCAAGATTATGAAAGCCCAATTGCACATTAATGAGTACGTTTGTCCTATTGCTCAACGCCACTGACTAATTGCCTTTCACTTACAGGAAGCTGTTGAAAAAGAACTTGAAAACTTACTCAAATATGATACCATTGAGTACTCCACTGGTCCAACCCAGTGGGTTTCTCCCATAACAGTATTACCCAAAAAGGACAATGAGGAGCAGTACGCATCTGCGTGGATATGTGCCGAGTGAACAAGGCAATGAAAGGGAATGACATCTAGGCATGCATGTTGCTAACATGATGAGACAATTGAATGGTGCGAAGGTATTCTCTTGCCTTGATCTGAATATAGGATATCATCAGTTGGAACTCGAGGAGAATTGCAGATACATTGCAACGTTTTATACACATGTTGGTCTGTTCCATTACAAAAGACCAAGGGCCTGATTTAGATCCTGGTAGATAGGTTACTCCGTCACAATGGTGATGGATATCTCATCCGCTGAAATATAAATCCCATTATATCCTATGGAATTTATTTTCGGTGGACAGGATGTCTGTCACCGTTGTTGCGGAGTAACACATCCGCCAAGATCCAAATCAGGCCCTAAGTTTTGGTGTGTCATCAGCTGCAGAGCTATTTCAAGATGTCATTCGACGTATTATACAGCCTGTCATGAATGTTTTCAATTATAGTGATGACATATTGGGTTTTGGAGCTACACAGAAGGAGCATGACTAAGCTCTCACGCAAGTGTGTCAGTTGCTCGCTGATGCCAGTTTAACTTTGAATGCTGAGAAATGTGAGTTCCCTAAGACAAAGTAAAAATTCTTTGGCCATATCTTTTCTGATGGGGGCATGACACCCGATCCAGCTAAAGTGCAAGCACTGTCAACTGCTACCCCTCCCCACAATAGGTTTCCATGCTACGTTCATTCCTTGGCATGGCCAGCTATTGCTCTGTATACTTATGAGACTTTGCCTCTGTCAGTGCGCCATTAAGAGACTTGACGAAAAAGAATGTTTATTTTCTTTGGTCCCATGAATGCGAGCAAAGCTTTCATAAAATCAAACAAACTATTAAGAATGCCACTGAAATGACATACTTTGATCCAAAGCTTCATACTGAGGTTGTTTTTTATGCTAGCCCTTTCAGATTAGGCACCATCCTTACAAAGCACAGCAGACGCCCAAATGTTTGAAGACATATTGTAGCATATGGCAGTTGAAGTTTGTCCCAAACTGAACATGCTTATTCACAACCAGAGAAAGAAAGCTTAGCACCGGTGTGTGGGTTTGTGAACATTTCCAAGTATTATTTTATGGGAAGCCCTTCATGCTTGTGATGGATTATCAAACATTGTTGACTATCTTTGGCAATCCGAAGACAAAAATGTCTCCTCGCATTGAACGTTGGGGGATGCGATTGCAGGAATCGTGCATCGTCCATGGAAAGATCAGAACCTTGCTGACTCCTTCTCATGAGTGCCTGTACAGTGCCTTGGCTGAAGCTTATATAGATTTCATAGTGAAATTAAGCACCCAGCAGCCATTTCGATGGAACAATTTGTCACTGCCACAAGTCACGATAGTGACATGCTAAAATGAAAAGACATTATTATAGATCAGTCTTGGTACCAGCACCCTTGACCTCTAACCAGTGACAGTGAATACCAAAAGTAAAAAAATGTCAAAGATGAGCTGTCCATTACTCAGGAAGGTATTTTTCTAAGAGGTTCGAGAATTGTCATTCCGGAGAGTCTGCGACAACAGATAATTGAAGTGGCCCATGAAGACATCATAGAATTGTAGCTACCAAATGAGCTCTCCGAGACCGGGTCTGGTTTCCACATCTCGACAAGAGAGTTGAAAGAGAATCGAAGGTCTTTCATTTATACAACTGCCTGTCATCGAAAACCACTCAGCACACCTTAAACATGTCAGAGTTGCCAAAGCATGCATGGGAAAGCATTGCCATTGACTTCTTTGGTCCTCTTGACAACAGACATCACCTGATGATGATTGTTGATGAATGCTCCTGTTTTCCATTGACAGAAGATCACTCATCATGAATGAGTCATTGAGAGATTATGCATCATCTTCGCAACATGGGGTGTTCCTGCCATCTTAAAGTCTGACAACGGCCCACTTTCAACCGTCGAGAATTCAGAGACTTTCTCAGTCATAATGTGAAGCATCAGAAGAGCACACCTCTTTGGCCCCAGCCCAAAGGCCTTGTCAAATGTTTTATGAGTACTCTGAAGAAAGCTGTCCAGTGCGCTATACTAGAAAAGATTGATCTTAAGATCTTGAGCTTACCGTTCAACTCCTCTCTTGACAGGTGAAAGCCCTGCAACCTTGATGTTCGGGAGAGCCATGACGACCAAGTTACCTCAATGGACCATCAGAAGATCAAATACTGAGGAAGAAACTTGGATGAAAGACTTGGATCGTAATAGGAAAATGAAAGCCTATGCCGATAAGTGTCACAATGCAAAAGATGTTACTTTCACTAGAGGCGATCGTATTTGTCTCTAGACCTAGGCTGTTCTGCCTAGGTCCCTTTGCTGTGGGGTTGTCCATGTGCCCACTTTACTCCTTCTACACTTCCTTCATACTGGTGGATGCCCGGGGTCCTGCTTCTGCCGTTGCTTCCCACTGTTGCTTACCTTCTCTCATATTTCCACTGACCTCCCTATTTCTGGATGCTTTTCCATCTGTGGCATATCGGTCATGGAGGATGCCCTAGCATCATTTGCCACCCATCCAGTAAGCCTCCCGCACGAATGGAGGTGCTGCTCGCGGTTGGTTTTTCTGCACTTCTGGCACATTTCCTCGGTGGTTGATGTTTCTCTGCTGCTGCCACCTGTTGTGACCGGTGTGATTGTAGCTCTCATGCTGTCTCCAACTGGCCTGTCACTCTTCCTTTTACTGCTGCCTTTTCGTGTAGGGACCCCGCTCTCTTTGTTCATCCTCTTGTGTTTGAGGGGCTCACTGTCTTGCTCCCTCCATGTTCTGCCCCTAGGGGTGCTCCCTCTTTTCTCATGGGCCCAAAGCTCCAACCCTTCTCTTGGGGGTGAGCAACAAGCCATGATGGTCCTGCTGACACCTGCTGCTGTAGCCCTCCGTGGCCTGGGTGCTGGCAGTACTAAAGATGTTTGGTGCTGAAGTGCTGGTTTCAACCTTCCTGCTGCCATGAGCATACCCCTCTACAGGGCTGGCTCTAGGGAGGTGTGACCGGTGCCATCGCACCAGGTGCTGACTTCGGCTGGGGGCGCCCTGTTTGCAAGTATATTATGGTTTTATAAGCACCTACTGCTGCGTTCCTTGCCTCCAGCAATTTTCAGGCAACAATAAAAATGTCAAGATATTTCTGATGATTAATGTTCTTGCTGGAGAGAAATATGAGTTTATAGCAATGCCTGCTGGAAAGAATGTGTACCATACACCTCACAAAGTACATATAATGTTAATAGGTCAGTGGGTTACTGCTTTTGTTACAGATATCCTTTTGTTACTTGCAGTTTAGAAGTTAAAGTCCTAACCTAGAACAGTGAGCTATTATCTGTCATCAAAGAGCTAAATGCAAACTGCAAGGTACAGATTAGAGCGTTATGATTTTTTCCCGCCTTTCATTATCCAAATGTTGCAAAAAGGGTTCATTTGGTATAGAAATCAATTTGTATTATTAAAGAGAACCCCCAAACATGATGTTACATTTTAAATTCTGAGTTTGTGCTTCTAAAGACCAAGCACTCTTAAACTATACTGCCTACCAGTATGGATGACATGGGACTCTTACACCTTGCAGTCCTCTGTCTGATGTAACATTTCCTATCCTCTGATTTGCACAGGCATGATTGATTGTCTCTGTGTGATGTAAAGATCTCTGACACCCTACACTGGTATGAGTGGCGCTATAAAACAAATTAAATACATCTGAGAGAGAGATATTATGGAGACGTGAGGGGCACTGTTAAAGGGTGGTAGTGAGGGAATCTGTGGTGGAGGTGGTCACTGGGGGGTGGCAACAAACATTGTTGCACTGGGTGCCACCAGCGCTAAAGCCGGCCTTGGCTAGCTCAATTGCGCAGTCCACGTTCTCATGGGACGGAGTGCTGGTCCTGCACATCTCAAATGCTTGGTGCCATGGGAAAAATGCCCCCAAGTCGCCTGAGGCCTTGCGGCTGCCAGCATCATTACACACCTCTTACCCCTCCATCCCCCAAACCTCCTGTGCTTCGACAGCACCATTCACTCTTCACACGGGGCACGCCTTGTGACTTAGAGTGGTACTTATTTTTAATACAGCCAGACACATTACTCTATACAAATGTTCTGCACTTTCACCAAAATCATTTCATTTAGATTGAATCTGGATTATTTTCTACTTTCAGCTGCGCAAGATATCAGAATCATTTTGTTGCAATGGTGGAACAAACTAAGAACTATTCAATGCCTGCTATGTTCTTTCTAAGGAACCAAAATAGATGTTCCTAGTGAATTTACTTTCTTGTTTGCACTACGAACCATGAGGTCCTTTTATGTGCTGATCAATGGTAACTCCCTTTAAAACAGATGTCACAATAGTGGAGTGACTTGCAGTTAACAGAAATGAATCATTTTAGTACCACATGCCTAATAACTAAGGATGGTTTGATATAGGTCTACAAGAGGGCTTTTTATCCTGTGGGAACCTTATTTCACACTAGTGTGATCAAATCTAAGTAGTCGGTGCTATATTTTTGTTTATGTAAGCTCTATCTTGATAAATACAAGTGGCTGTTAAAAAGGAACTGCATTTAGCATATTAAAATGGATGATGTTACCTGTAAGGCATATTGAGTCACATATTGCTTTGGTATTGCATGACCAAGGCTAAAAGAAGGGCCAGTAAGTGCTTCACACAAATGACATTCCTTGACCTTTATGACAGAATTTTTAGTTGGCACTAAAAAGTTGGATCCTCATGCCAAAGACCTTTTTACTCTGATTGTGCGCATGGCTGAACAAAAAGCATGAATTTATCTGAGGTCATACTGTCTTCTTGATCACATTGAAAAACCATCATTTGGGACATCTGCATTGAGGTTCCTCTGAGAATTCAATGCATTAGCCGGTCCCTCAGCCCAGCGCCTAAAACCATCAAGGGATTTGTGATAAGTGCTCCTGCGTTCCTCAGCCACAACCTTGAAAGAAGTTTATTTGCTAGTTGGAGAGCAGTTACTTCGTGTCTGAGTGTAATGAATTTTGCATTGTGTGGCGAAAATCTGTGCCGATGGAACAATGAGGGATGCTAGAAGCAAACACAAGACACTTGTGATTAGTATTAATGGAATGGAAATGGAAACGGTCTTAGGACTGAATTACATATACTGTCAAAGTGGTGCTCCTTTATGATGTGTGTGAATTAATGGAAAACGAAAACTGAGAATCCATGTTTAACGAAACCAAATCATGGAAAATCAATTTGAAGGAAATACAAAAAAATCGAAATCAAAGGAAACATTTAAAAGAAAAGATCACTGTAGGGAAAAATCCAAAATTACATTAAAATTTGGGGGGAGGGGGAAGGGGGTTAGAAGTACTGTGAAGTTTTTGGGTTCAGGGATGGGTAATGTTTAGGGTGTGGAAGGGTTTTTAGGGGTCAGGAATAATTGAAGTTCGGACATAGAAAGAGGTTTTCTTTGGTCCAGAGATGGATGGATTGTAGGGGTGGTCAGGGATTTTTAGGGTTCCCAGATGAGTGATGTTTAGGTGTGTGAGGTGTTTTTAGGTTTCAGGGATGGGTGGAGTATAACGGTGTAGAGTGGGTTTAGGGTTCATGGATGGGCAGAGTTTAGGGCTGGTGAGGGTTTTCAAGGTTCAATTATGGGTAGCGACTGGGGTGCTGAAGAGTTTTTAGGGTTCAGGATGGAGTTGAGTTTAGGGTGGTGAGGGGTTTTCAGGATTAAGGGATGGGTGGAGTTCAGATGTAGGAAGGGCTTTTAGGGTTCAGGGATGAGTAGTGTAGGGTCATGAATGAGGAGTTTTTAGGGGTCATGGATCACAGGTGTTTAAAGATGGTGATGGTTATTTAGGGTTCAGGGATAGGTGTGGTTTGTATGTGCTGAAGTGTCTTAAGGGGTATGGATTAGGTTGGATTTAGGCATGTAAATGGGTTTTTAGGGTTCAGGAATGGGTGGAGTTAGGGGTAGTGAATAATTTTATGGTTTGGATTGGTGGATTTGTGGGGTAGAAAGGGTTTTTAGGCTTCAGGGATCAGTGTAATTTAGGTGTGGTGAGGGGTTTTAATTTCCATTCATTCCTTTTCTGCAGTACAACAATGCCTCCATTACAATTTGAACATAGATTATAAGAATAATAAAGATTCAATCCCTAAGGGTGTCCTTTGCACCATTGAGGCTACAAAAAATAAGTTTCCCTCTTATTTGAGCTCTATAGATTCATCTTGCTAGATTCTTGTTTTCCTTGTTGTGTTTTATTTGTGTAGCCTAGGCTGTAGAGGGTTGTATAGGCTCTCCCCTCCCTTATACTTTACACTGCCTTTCACCTCGGCTGTTGAGTTCTGACATAAATTGTTTATAATCGATGACTTGTTGTGTGTCACAAGTTGCTGATTATTTAGAAATTACAGACAGGGTTTTATAGTGGGATTGCAGAATCCCGTTTATTATAGTAAAATACATGTAGGGTTGTTTTCTGCTGTGTGCAGCATTGTATATTCTGGGAGTAAAACATTCAATGCTGATAAAATGCCATTCTTGGCCTTCTATTCAGTACAAAATCTGCCTTTATGTGCTTCATAATTTGCCTTTCCTTTCCACAGCATTTAATTAACTGTTTCATATAATGTGGCCATGTGTTGCTGCAGAATTCCAGTGATCCTGAATACATTGCAACCATTTCAGTAAAATGTTATGTTAACTATACCATTTATAGACCCATGAACTTCTGCACACCTTTTATTGTGATGAGTACTGTATGCATATGAATCTGTTTAGCATTCCCTTCAGTAATCAGTTACATTGTCTGGTCTGCCATTTACAGAAATACAGCCATGAAACCAGGCAGTCCTTAAACCTGGAAATTATAGTAGTGGGCTGCACAGTGGTGATCCTCAGTCTTGACTCCTGGACAAGGGCTATAGAGTTTGAATTAGTAGGGGGTGAAATTATGGCACAGGATGTTGTCCATGGGAGTTGATCCTGCAATCATATTTTTCTTGGCACAGCTCCATTCTAACACCACTGCATGCATGCGATATGGACCGCATGGTGAATGTATTAAATTGTTTGGAATCGGAAGGGGAGTCTGATAGGGTTGTGTCCTGCCCCCTTTTTATTTAGTCTTTATATCAATGACCTTGTAGTTCACCTCAGGTCAATGGGTAAGAACATATGACAGATAGGATCCCACCCAGTCCCATTTCTTGATTACGCTCACCACGCCATTCAAAAGCTTTGAGATTATTTCGCGAGCTTCATGAAGGACTTGGATCTGCCGACAAATACAACTAAATCCCACGTTATGGTGTCTGGGCCAAGAATGACTAAAACTAAATCCTATTTTATTGATGGCATTCCTATTTACAGTGTTAAAACTTTTCAATGTTTGGGAGTTTCAATTGGTTCAGGTTTTACGTGGGGTCTTCTTATTAAGAATAGATTGGAGCAGTTTGAGAGAAGCATCAAAGCAGCTTTTAGATTTGCTAGGAAATTGGGGTCCAAATCTCTCAAGGAGATTCTTGCAATTTATAAAAGTAAATGTGTTTCGGCTATAACTTATAGGTCAGATTTATGGCCACTTACAATCCTCAAGGGGATTATTAAAAACACTTTTTCGAGTAGGCTGCTTGCTGTCCCAAAAAGTATGTCTTCTTTTAACTGCCATGCCAAACTGGGAACTGGTTATATAGAAGATCAACTTAGGTTCCATCCATTTGCACTTTGGCTTTCTATTTGGGGAAAGCAAGAGCCATCCTTTAATCGAATAATTATTTCATGGTGTCTATCTCTGGCATCAAATCCCCTGGATTAAATATGTCAAAGATACGTCTGATTGGACATGATTTTTGCAAACTCTAACTCCAGATAATTTTTCTACAAGAGAATCTTTGAAATTGCTATTTTCAGAGAAATGCACTGAAGACAGGATCTCTCAGGAATTCTAGAAGTTTTCCGTTGCCTAATATTTAAATATTTATACTGGTAACAATATTTGACCACATATTCAGTTTACTGCTATTCGTATCATAAGTTTCTCTTGACACGTTTTATGTTTACTTTAGTGCATGTGTTGTGAACGTTCCCAGAAAAACAGGTATGGAAAGATTTGGCTTGTGCTAACCGTTAGGTGCAAACAATGACTTTTATTTTTCTTTTGTTATTTTTATAAAGTTCCCAGGAAACGGTTTTTGTTACCAGAGTTACGAGGGTTTAATTGTAGATATCAAAGGTTAACCTTTTTATTATTTAGAACAAATTCGCTCAGAATTTACATGTATTTCTTTTGTTAATTTCATACAATATTGTATCAGAATAAGGAATTAAGTGATATGAATCCTTTATATATGTGCTGGGTCTATACAGATCTAATTTGCTGCTACGATGTATAGCGTCTTAATTTTGATTTGTTATGTAAGCCATACATTTTTAGTTTTAGGATCATCAACTGAATATTGGTAATAATTCTGCGTACTAAACCATACTTCTATAATGACTGTGGACTTTTTTTAAAATGATTATTGTCATGAATATGGTATTACCAAGCTGATTTTTTCTTTTATGTATCTTTTATGGCATATCAGCTGATAAAGATTATTTTAATTGAATACTTGGGGGGGGGGGGGGTCCACGCAGAGGTAAAAAAGCACAATTATACAAAATCACACAGATTTATCTTTCAGACAGCCGAGCATACTCTTAGGCTGCACGGTTATACGCAACAGCTCATTATCATGTAAGAAAGCTGTCCCTCACATATGTGTAAATATCAGAGGCGCAGGCCACAATTCATCAGTTTGCAGATATGTTATGAGTTTGGTTTTCCGAGCTATCCATTCGGGTTTAAAGATCTTCCAAGCACAGGCTTAAGCTAGTCGTGCAATCCAACTTCGAACAGCTCTATCAGGCAGTGAACAAAAAACCTATTCATCAGGTTCGAGATCATAGGGCCCAATGTTGCAAAACTATTTTGCGATGGCAAAGCCTGCAATTTGCAAAGTCACATGTTTTGCAAACGCAAAAGTGTGCCTTGAAATGTACAAACGTTAATCTGAGAGGTAGAAAAGTTTTTCCAATTTGAAAAGTACATTTTGTGACCCCTTCCAAATCCTCAATAGGAGGGGATGTGAAAGGGGCAGCCCCCTCCTATTTTGATTCAGAATCCTACTTATCAAAGGTTAACAAATGCAATTGTGGTTCCAAACTACTGATCATTTACCACCCCCTGGGATGTTATGGTAAACCAGTCGCAAATTGGATGCTGCTACCAGGCGACAGCTTACCCTTTGAGAATCATGCTGAGTGGACATAGAGGGAGCAGACAGTGGTTCAGAGGACCACTGCATATTCTCCTTGATGTAATTCATTCTAAGTAAACATTTTTTTAAAGTAGCGCATCTACCTTTCAGGGACAGTTGCTTTTTTAAAACAAATGTACACTTGGAATGAATGTGAATTCAGAGATGAAGGTCTACTGTCCCTTGCAGGCCTTCATCCCTGTAGACATTCACAGGGGGTCACAGAAAGACTCCTCATTAATTAATATTCATTAAGCAGGAGGTTTTGCTATCTCCAGTGAATCTACTTAGTGTGATGCAACTGTTTAGTACATCAGTTGCATCACAAAGCGAAGACCAGTCGGAGTACAATTTGCACATGCTGGTTTGTGACCTGGCCTTCTTCATACATTGAACCTTGAAGATTTGGGCCCAGTTGTACTAAAGTATTTAGCGGTCTCAAACTCTGCAATTCTCTAGATTAGTGGTTTGTGACCACTAAAACCAACACTGAAATTCACAAGTTATAGTTTAGTGAGCTAACTAGACCTTGTGGCCACACCATTCTCTGTTTATGACCTTACAGATTGCATCACTCATGACATGTTGTATGACATAATTGATGACATCACTAATAAGATCTCAAATTACATCATTGATGACAACACTAGCCAAGGTGGGGGGCACAAGTTCTAGTTAGGTCAGAAAAGTATAACTAGTGAATTTCAGTTTTATTAGTTTAAAATGTTACACTTTAACTGACAATTTCACCTGACTTTAACAGTGCTTCATCCTTTATTTTTCTTCAGTGAATTTATGAGGTTTTTTTAATGTAACATAAGATATGATTACCATCCCTAACTCTAATGTCACGTTATCCTTTGTTTTTTTCAAGTTTGTCTACTCCCCTCCTGTTTGCTGAGAATCATTTGTGTTGGCCTTAGAACTCTGTGCACTTTACCACTGCTAATCCGTGCTAAAATGCTTTCGCTGTGCCCCCTAAGCATAGTAAATTTGATTTACGCCAAATTTGCACATTTAATTTAGAAAGAAGTCCCTGGTACAGTGGTACTACATGTACTTAGAGCATGTAAATTAAATGCCACTAGTGGGTGGCAAAAGCAAAAGGAACAAATGATGGCCAAAATGTTGAACAATGCAAACATTCACCCCCAGTCACAAAGATCTGGGTTTAATCCATGCTTTTTTGCTCACCACCTCATACCAGTTTGGACTCAGCCATATGCAAACCAGTCTTGACCCTGTTCCTCATGAGAACAGTCCAGCCCGAACTGCCAGGCCAGGTCCTCCCTGGGCCAGAAACAAGCATCCTGGGACCGGTTTTGGGGCATCACCCCTCATCAGCCAGGCTAGCTTGAATCCAGTGGCTCAGTGAGCATGGGACCCACGTCTGGCATACCCTTCCCACTTAGGGCAACAAAAGCAAAAGGAACAAATGATAGACGGAATGTTGAACAATGCAAACATTCACTCCCAGTCACAAAGATCTGGGTTTAATCCATCGTTCTTTTGCTCACCACGCCACCCCAGTCTGGACCCAGCCAAATGCAAATCAGTCTTGACCCTTTTCCTCATTGAAACAGTCCAGCACGAACTGCCAAGCCAGGTCCTCCCTGGACCAGAAACAAGCATCCTGGGACCAGTTTTGGGGCATCACCCATCATCAGTGAGGCTAGCTTGAATCCAGTGGTGCAGTGAGCACGGGACCCACCTCTGGGCATACCCTTCTCACTTAAGGCGACAAAAGCAAAAAGAACAGATGATGGACGGAATGTTGAACAATGCAAACATTCACCTCCAGTCACAAAGATCTGGGTTTAATCCATCGTTCTTTTGCTCAACACGCCACCTCAGTTTGGACTCAGCCATATGCAAATCAGTCTTGACCCTGTTCCTCATGAGAACAGTCCAGCTCGAATTGCCAGGCCAGGTCCTTTCTGGACCAGAAACACGCATCTTGGGCTTGATTTCGGGGCATCACCCCTCATCAGGCAGGCTAGCTTGAATCCAGTGGCGCAGTGAGAATGGGACCCCGTCTGGGCATACCCTTCCCACTTAGGGTGACAAAAGGAAAAAGAACAAATGATGGACGGAATGTTGAACAATGCAAACATTCACCCCCAGTCACAAAGATCTGGGTTTAATCCATCGCTCTTTTGCTCACCACGCCACCCCAGTTTGAAGTCAGGCATATGCAAATCCGTCTTGACCCTGTTCCTCATGGGAGCAGTCCAGCCAGAACTGCCAAGCCAGGTCCTCCCTGGACCAGAAACAAGCATCCTGGGACTGGTTTCGGGCATCACCCCATATCAGCCAGGCTAGCTTGAATACAGTGGCGCAGTGAGCACGGGACCCACGGCTGGCAAAACCCTGCCCACTTAGGGCGACAAAACAAAAAGGAACAAATGATGGATGGAATGTTGAACAATGCAAACATTCACCCCCAGTCACAAAGATCTGGGTTTAATCCATCGTTCTTTTGCTCACCACGCCACCCCAGTTTGGATTCAGCCATATGCAAATCAGTATTGACCCTGTTCCTCAGGGGAACAGTCCAGTCCGAACTGCAAAACCAGGTCCTCCCTGGACCAAAACAAGCCTCCTGGGACCGGTTTCAGGGCATCAGCCCTCATCAGCCAGGCTAGCTTGAATTCAGTGGCGCAGTGAGCACGGGACCCACGTCTGGGCATACCCTTCCCAGTTATGGCGACAAAAAGAAAAGGAACACATGATGGATGGAATTTTGAACAATGCAAACATTCACTCCCAGTCACAAAGATCTGGGTTTAATCCATCGTTCTTTTGCTCACCACGCCACCCCAGTCTGGACTCAGCCATATGCAAATCAGTCTTGACCCTGTTCCTCATTGAAACAGTACAGCCCGAACTGCCAAGCCAGGTCCTCCCTAGACCAGAAACAACGATCCTGGGTCCGGTTTCTGGGCCTCACCCCTCATAAGCAAGGCTAGCTTGAATCCTGTGGTGCAGTGAGCATGGGACCCACGTCTGGGCATACCCTTTCCAATTAGGGCGACAAAAGCAAAAAGAACAAATGATGGACAGAATGTTGAACAATGCAAACATTCACCCCCAGTCACAAAGATCTGGGTTTAATCCATTGTTCTTTTGCTCACCAATCCACCCCTGTCTGGACTCAGCCATATGCAAATCAGTCTTGACCCTGTTGCTCATTGGAACAGTCCAGCCCGAACTGCCAAGCTAGGTCCTCCCTGGACCAGAAAGAAGCACCCTTGGAACGGTTTCAGGGCATCACCCCTCATCAGCCAGGCTAGCTTGTATCCAGTGGCGCAGTGAACACGGGTCCTATGTCTGGGCATACCCTTCCCACTTAGGGCGACAATAGCAAAAGGAACAAATGATAGATGGAACGTTGAACAATGCAAACATTCACCCCCAGTCACAAAGATCTGGGTTTAATCCATCGTTCTTTTGCTCACCACGCCACCCCAGTCTGGACTGACCCAGATGCAAATCAGTCTTGACCCTGTTCCTCATTGAAACAGTCCAGCCCGAACTGCCAAGCCAGGTCCTCCCTGGACCAGAAACAATCATCCTGGGAATGGTTTCGGGACATCACCCTTCATCAGCCATGCTAGCTTGAATCCTGTGGCGCAGTGAGCACGAGACCCACGTCTGGGCATACCCTTCTCAGTTATGGCGACAAAAACAAAAGGAACAAATGATGGAAGGAATGTTGAACAATGCAAACATTCACTCCCAGTCACAAAGATCTGGGTTTAATCCGTCATTCTTTTGCTCACCACGCCACCCCAGTCTGGACTCAGCCGTATGCAAATCAGTCTTGACCCTGTTCCTCACTGAAACATTACAGCCCGAACTGCCAAGCCAGGTCCTCCCCGGACCAGAAACAAGCATCCTGGGACCAGTTTCGGGGCATCACCCATCATCAGTCAGGCTAGCTTGAATCCAGTTGCGCAGTGAGCACGGGACCCACGTCTGGGCATACCCTTCCCAATTAGGGCAACAAAAGCAAAAAGAACAAATGATGGACGGAATGTTGAACAATGCAAACATTCACCCCCAGTCACAAAGATCTGGGTTTAATCCATCGTTCTTTTGCTCACCATGCAACCCCAGTCTGGACTCAGCCATATGCAAATAAGCCTTGACCCTGTTCCTCATGGGAACAGTCCAGCCCGAACAGGCATTCCAGGTCCTCCCTGGACCAGAAACAAGCATGCTGGGACCGGTTACGGGGCATCACCCCTCATCAGCCAGGCTAGCTTGAATACAGTGGCGCAGTGAGCACGGGACGCTCGTCTGGGCATACCCTTCCCACTTAGGGCGACAAAAGCAAAAGGAACAAATGATAGATGGAATGGTGAACAATGCGAACATTCACTCCCAGTCACAAAGACCTGGGTTTAAATTAATCCATCGTTCTTTTGCTCACCACGCCACCCCAGTCTGGACTCAGCCATATGCAAATCTGTCTTGACCCTGTTGCTCATTGGAACAGTCCAACCCGAACTGCCAAGCTAGGTCCTCCCTGGACCAGAAAGAAGCACTCTTAGAATGGTTTCAGGGCATCACCCCTCATCAGCCAGGCTAGTTTGTATCCATTGTTGCAGTGAGCACGGGACCCACATCTGGGCATACCCTTCCACCATAGGGCAACAAAAGCAAAAGGAACAAATGATAGATGGAATGTTGAACAATGCAAACATTCACTCCCAGTCACAAAGATCTGGGTTTAATCCATCGATCTTTTGCTCACCACGCCACCCCAGTCTGGACTGAGCCATATGAAAATCAGTCTTGACCCTGTTCCTCATTGAAACAGTCCAGCCCGAACTGCCAAGCCAGGTCCTCCCTGGACCAGAAACAAGCATCCTGGGAATGGTTTCGGGTCATCACCCTTCATCAGCCATGCTAGCTTGAATCCTGTGGCGCAGTGAGCACGAGACCCACGTCTGGGCATACCCTTCCCAGTTATGGCGACAAAAACAACAGGAACAAATGATGGATGAAATGTTGAACAATGCAAACATTCACTCCCAGTCACAAAGATCTGGGTTTCATCCATCGTTCTTTTGCTCACCAAGCCACCCCAGTCTGGACTCAGCCATATGCAAAATCAGTCTTGCGCCTGTTCCTCACTGGAACGTTCCAGCCCGAACTGCCAAGCTAGGTCCTCCCTGGACCAGAAAGAAGCATCCTGGGACCGGTTTTGGGGCATCACCCATCATCAGCGAGACTAGCTTGAATCCAGTGGTGCAGTGAGCACCGGACCCACGTCTGGGCATACCATTCTCACTTAGGGCAACAAAAGCAAAAGGAACTAATGATGGACGGAATGTTGAACAATGCAAACATTCACCCCCAGTCACAAAGATCCGGATTTAATCCATCGTTCTTTTGCTCGCCACGCCACCCCAGTTTGGACTCAGCTATATGCTAATCAGTCTTGATCCTGTTCCTCATGGGAACAGTCCAGCCCGAACTGCCAAGCCAGGTCCTCCCTGGACCAGAAACAAGCATCTTGGGACCGGTTTTGGGGCATCACCCATCATCAGCGAGGCTAGCTTGAATCCAGTGGTACAGTGATCAGATTCCCACGTCTGGGCATACACTTCTGACTTAGGGTGACAAAAGCAAAAAGATCAAATGATGGACGGAATGTTGAACAATGCAAACATTCACCCCCAGTCACAAAGATCTGGGTTAAATCCATCTTTCTTTTGCTCACCACGCCACCCCAGTTTGGGCTCAGTCAAATGCAAATCAGTCTTGCGCCTGTTCCTCACTGGAACGTTCCTGTTCAACTGCCAAGACAGGTCCTCCCTGGACCAGAAACAAGCATCTTGGGACCGGTTTCGGGGCTTCACTCCTCATCGGCCAGGCGTGCTTGAATCCAGTGGCGCAGTGTGCACGGGACCCACATCTGGGCATATCCTTCTCACTTAGGGCGACCAATTTAAGTAGCCCTTCAAAACATATCTCAGGCCTGCCATTGCAGCCTGTGTGCAGTTTTGAGCTGGTAATTAGAATTAGCAAAATATTTGAATTTGAAGAAAGATACATCATCAACAATAACCCTCATTCGAACCAAATAGTTCACTGGTTCAGATACATTGACGATGTTAGGTGCCTTTGGAAAGGTACCGAAGAACAACTGGATATGTTTCATAACTGGCTAAATAACAGAAATCCAGATATCCAATTCAGTATGTCCAAAAGCAAGTCATCGCTCACTTTTCAACCAGTATCAATATGGACGTATAAATTCATTTGTCTAAAGAAACTATTGGAAGCCCATATTAGATACCTCTGGACCCTTTATACGTTCCAGTACTAAGAGCACTTTCTGTGAATACAATGCTCTGGTCTTGTAAAATCTTGGATTGGTGAAGATGCAATTTTAGCCTAGTTCATGTATAAATTTTGCGTTATCACAATGTATTTTTGATTTATCGTTTCATATTTCACACATGTTTTTCAAATATTTTTCACTGTATATCCATCCAGTTGAATGTAGATTGTCCTTTCTTTTATCGCACCAAATGTGAAAGTTTAAAAAACTTTTGTGTTCAATCATTACTAAAACAAATTTGAGGTCATGATTATTGAGTAAAATGTACCTCATGCATAAGTAAAGATGTGTTTAAATTTCACAACCACCTGATTTTGTTTTGTGTATACAATTGTCTAAGGCCCAAGGTGGTTGTAGGTAAGGGCCAAACCCCCCAATTCACACAAAACGTTTAGAAAGTTGGCATTTTCTAGTGTAAACTATTTGGTGCCAGCAACCTATGTCCTGGGTCACATGGCATTGATTAGAGTGGCAGTTGACCTTTGTGTATTCCTCACAGACAGTGAGACAAATTGGAGTCGGTGTTGGCAGGATGAGCCATCCTGCCAGGATGGAAGGGCCAGAGCTGCCCTACTTTCATTTCAAAGAAGCTGCCTGAACACACTCAAAAAGATCTTCACTCCAGTCTTTTGTCACCCTAGACCCTTGAAGCCTGGACAGGTAGGAAGGAAATTCCAGAGCCATCTGTGGTGGAAAACTCTAGAAGTGTCTTCCACTTCAAAACTTCCACCAGATATAAAAATAGGACCCTCAGATCTACTTTTCAGTTCACTCCTGGTCCTTCGGATACCACTCAGAAAGCCTGCCTTGTACTTCAGAGGACTGCCCGGCTGCTTGAGGCCTGTTTTGTACTTCAGAGGACTCTCTTACTGCTCCCAGAGGACTGCCTTGCTGTGTAAAGCCTCCCTTGAAACCTTAGAGGACTGCCTTGCTGCTTGAGGACTGTCTTGCTGCTTAAACACAAGACTAACAGAGTGACTCGGAGGGCTAATTAGCTGGACTCCTGTCCTAAGCTACAAGGACACAAAAAGCTCCAATAAATTAAACCCTTCACCTGTCTAAGCGAGTACTAACCTCCAAGTGGTGCCCACTCATTGCTAGACCCTTGGAAGTGGTGCTAGAGGTGCCCAAACAGCCAAAACCCAAAACCTGGGACTTGGACATTTTTGTGCCAAAAATGCTATGTGAATCATAAAGAGACCGGAACTTACCTACTCACCAATCTGCCCAAGGTGCATGGCCAGTCGAACCGACTTTGTGGCAGCTCCCACTATTTTCTTCTCCGCAGCAGCAAATTCTGTTCAGTAACTCCTCGCTGGAAGGGTATCCGGCCTCGTGGAGCCCTCGTTGGCTATAGCCTGCAGCTTTGACCCGCTAGAGATTTTTGACTTCTAAAAAAGTGATGAAGTACGAAAATAACAATCTTCACTGCTCCTTCATCCAGCGGCTGCCCATCGAACACCGTCGGCTGCCTTGCCCCGCTGAACTTTACCTTTTCAGACATTTTTCTTCAAAATTTCTTCTAAGTTCAAAGGTAAGCCGAGACAGGCTTTATTCACCTCATGTATCCATACCGCACTTCATCACAGTCAGCCGTAACTTTTGACTTTGCCTGACTAGATGTCCATGGTTGGCGGTTTGATCTTTTAGGCACTAGTTTTTACTAAAAATAAATTAAAATTCATTACTCCAGTTTTTTTGGTTGGATTTTTATTTTGTTTTCAAATAATTTATAACAAATGTCTTTATTTTTCTAAATTGGTGTGCGATTTTTCAGGTGTTATGTTTTCACTTTATTACTTTTTGTATGCTGCATAAATACTTAACATAGTGCTTCTAAGGTAAGCCTGACTGCTTTTGTGACAAGTTACCAGAGGGTTAAGCACTTGATAATTTAGTGACTTTTGTGGTACACACTGACAAGGACTGTAGTTGTTTCTTGAGAAGGTTTTAAATCTCCCTCAATCTAAAACCCAGTTTCCAACAAGGTTCACCCTAAACTAAGATCAGGGAGTTTATATATGTTTCCCAAGATACACAAAATGAACAATGCTGGCCATCCCATCATCACTGGCAATGATACAGCCACGTGAGAGGCTATCTTTATTTGATAACTTGCATCTCCAGCCCATTGTCAGGAAGTTCCATCATTTGTTAAGAAAACCAGTCACTTGCTTCAGATTACTGAGAACTGTAAGCAAACCTTAACAATTGAGGATGACGCTCTCCTGGCTACATTTGATGTTACATCATTATACACCAACATACCACATAGAGATAGCCTTTTTTGCAACAATTGTTGATCGGTTTTCAAGAAAGTCACAAAGCAAACAGTCATGTAGCGCCATGCAAGGTACATAGGTGACGTCTCGAGTACAATAGAGACGTGGCAATTTCGTGCCGCAGGTACTATAGTCCAAACGAGTCACAGGCGAGAACTATGAATACACATCATTCCAATGGGAACACACAGCTGGACAGGTGAGTAAATAGAATAACAGGTAGAACGAAAGGTCTTAAGTACGGTAACTGAACAAGGGGCAAGGTAGAGGGAAGTGGGAGGGAGAAAAAGTGGGGGGGGCATAGGCACCCAGGAGAAAAGGCATTAAATCTGGCCAGGCTGTCAGGGCATAGAGGGAAGTGATGTAACTGTAATACTGAGAGTTGGCTAAGGTTGGTGGGGGCAATGACAAGGGTTGCAGGGGGTGGGTCAACAGTGTCGGAAAGCGGAGACAGGGCATACACGTCCTCATACCGGCACAGTCTCATCCACCGCAAGGAAGGGCCCCATATTGCATTAAAGGCATCATATTTATAGTTTACTTTATAGGTAGTATGCTCATGACTAGTCACCCTATGTGGTTCTATCCTCCATTTATTGGATGTTGTTATGGTGGGCTGCCTCCAGTGCTGGAGAATACAAAGTTTGGCCACAGCAATGGAAGTCATTACCCACCGATGCTCGTGCGCCCTAAAATCCAGCAGATCAGAGATATCATGCAGAATGACAAGCTGGGTCGTGGGGGAAAGTGAAAAGCACTATGATGATGGAGCAGGGACTAGACATCCATGCAGTATCCAGTGAGCTTTGGGCAGAGCCAAAGAATGTGGTATATGTCACAGTGGTCCATGGCACCGCTCCAGCAACAGTTGTGGGGCCGTTTGAGCTTCCATGGCAACCAATACCATTGATGAAGTATTTTAAAGTACAAAAATGTGAGTTGGGATTCTCTAAGAGCTCTGTCATGGTCAGCTAGCAGGACCGCCCATTCCTTGGGCGATTATGTTTTACCCAATAGCAATTGCCACTCCAATGTGGTCGCAGTGCCAGAAAGCCCAGAGGTGAGGATTTGATAAGTACGCCATATAGGCCAGATACTACTCCCTGATATTGTCCCAAGGCCAGCAAGCATTGAAGGATGGGAGAGGCGGGGAGGTCCAGTGGGTGCAGTCCGAACGCAGCCCGCAGGCAGTGAGTTAGTTAGCGGAATCACAACTGGTCTGTGGACCACAGCCCAAATTTCTATCTGCAGTGTCAGGAATGTCTTAAGCAGATCGTTGCTGTACATTTGATCCATCTGCTCAAACCCCTTTGTGTGCCACAACGCCCAGAAGAACAGCTCCCCTATGATACATTAGCTGCATTATACCATAGCAGTGCTTTCTGATGTAGTAACTGAGAAGCAAACACCAATTTGTGGGCCTCATTCCAGGCTACCACCAAGATAGAATTGGAGTCCACCATGCGACGGGAGGAGATCAGGTAGGGTGGCAGGGAAAGGTGCAGACTGTTGAGGAGGTGTCACTCCAAACGGACCCACAGAGTGGCCTCCTGTGGCGGCCCAGGTGACCTGTCAGCTGGGAGAGTTGGAAAGCAAGACAGCAGGATTTCATATGGGGTAATCAAAGGCCCCCAACCATTGTATCCACCTACAGGTGAGTTGCCTGGAGCTGGTACTTATGCCTACTCCGGATGTAAGATTGAAAATCCACCTCTATGCCTGCCAGGAGCTTGCGAGGGACTCGGCAGGGTATAATATCAAAGCTATAATGGAATTGCAGTGCCACCGTCATCTGAATAGTCTGTACTCTTCCCCACAGGGAGAGATTAGGGAGAACCAGCTCTGGAAATCCCGCTTCGTAAATTCAATCAATGGGAGAAGGCTGTCCTCCACTACATAAGAGAGAGACACATGGTTATTTTGACGCCCAGTTAACGGCGTCACGTCGAAATCCACCACATGATGTAGCTATGAATGCATCTGTCAGTAGTACAGTGGGACATTGGGAACGCCTCACACTTCAACCAGTTGATTTTGTAGCCCGATAGCTGGTAGAAGTCATCAATGATGGACATGACTGTTGCAAACGAGGCACGGGGATGAGATAGGAGGAGTAGAATATCATCTGCATAGAGCAGAGGTCTTTAAACTTTTTGATGCCGAGACCCCCCTGTCAAGATTTGTTAGGCGTAAGGACCCCCTCCTGACAAAAATTTCTAGAACTTGGTACTCCTCATCATTGACAACTATCGACAACCATAAACGCCCCCAATTCCCATAGCAAATAATTTTTACAGTGGGGAAATAATATTAAACAGTGTTTATCACACCAAAGGTCAGTGAGCGTGGAAGCGTTGTCAAAAGTGTGACTAAAAACAAAGGGCCTCATTTATGAGGAATTGGCATAGGTCAATGCCGCAAGTCTTCTTGCTGCGCTGGCCTACGCCAATGTGAAAGGGCAGGAATGCACCTTATTTATGAAATATGGTGCATTCCTGTCCTTTCCCACTGCGTTGACGCACAAATTGCTGCCTAGCGCCAATGTAGGCAGGATTGTTTTTGTGCAGGAAGGGGCACCTTCCTCCACAAAAACAATCCCGAGAGGTGTTTTCCTCTTTCTATGTGAGCTGCAGAATACAACACACATAGAAAGAGGAAAAAACGAGGAGAAATGAAAACATTTCTCCTCGTTACGCCTGCTGTGGGGGAGGTGTAAGGTTTTGGCGCTCCTAGCGTCAAAGTCCATGGATGTTGCGTGGGAACACTCACCACAATGCCCATGTAACACCTACTTGACAGACTAAGGCAAGGCAGCGACTTACGCTGCTTTGTCTTACTCCTTATCTATGAGGCCATGTAAAGCCATGCAGGGTGACTTTTCGTTGACTCATAGATATGATTGAGACGCTTGTGCCAACGGTGCTTAAAAAAAAAGTGACGCTCCGGCAGCGCAAGCCTCTCATAATTTAGCCCCAAAATATTTTGCACGTTTTTTTAGGTCTTTCACCATGAGATAGGTACATATAAAATGATGGGTAGCTTAAATGAAAAATAAAATGTAAAAAGTGGTTACTCAGTGGGAAATGCACTGTAGTACATTATGAAGCCTTTATTAGTTAATGCACTGCAGAGGTCTGTGTGTAACCAGAGAGCAACAGAATTAAATTTGGTTGGCGCAGTGAAGAATAGTGACGTGTATTTTTAGTGCTACAAGGTCACAGCCTGTGACAGAAAGCACTGTGAATGTATAAGTCATTATTTTATTTTTGCATTACACAAATTATAAGATAGACTGCTACAAACTGCAAATAGTTTTAGGATAAAATGGAGCTTCCAAAAATTTAAATTTTAGTAATACCGGAGCATAAGTGATGCTTTTTTTTTTTTGCATAACTGTCCCTTCAACAACTCCTCAAGGGTACTAAGCGCTGTGTAAATTATGATTAAAAGCATGCACTTCACAGCCCAGTTGTTAACTCTTCCTACTACCACTCAAAACAAAACCAAATCTTTGCCATCACAAAGCAATTAATGCCAGAATCGCTCCCAAGCACCCTTTACATTTGCAAAGTAAAATTTGATTAACTCATAACACACAATTGCATTTCATTCAGGCAACCTGGCATGAAGGATTGTTTTACCTATCTGCCCAGCCTCTTCCTTTCACAGCACAGGAGACTCATTTAACTTCAGCTGAAGCTTTTAAACACCAGAATGAAGCGTTTCGGTTTCCACAAGGAAGAGCACATGTTTTAGATTCCAGGCAGAAGTGAGGCCTGGAAATGCGCGACCCCCTTCCCAGGACTCCACGGCCCCCCTGGGGGTCGCGCCCCACAGATTGAAGACCTCTGGCATAGAGTATGGCTTTAACCATCATTGTGGTAGTAGGGATACCTGCCACCTCTGGGTGCCTGATGAAGCAACGCTGCAAGGGGCCTTAGGGCGGGGAGGAATAGGAGTGGAGACACAGGGCACCCCTGCCGGGTGCCGAGTTCATTAAAAAACGAGCCTGAAAAGAACACTCTGCAGGAGACCTCGGCCACCAGTGTGTCGTACAAAAGGCAGACCTTGCGGAGGAAGTCTACCAACAAACCGATAAGGGCCATGAATTGAAAAAGGTAGCACAAATTCACATGGTTGAATGCCTTCTGAGTATAGAATGAAGGTGCGTGGAATTTGGAAGGGGTATTCTTTGTTTGCAACAGAAGATGTGCCAGTGTGTGTAGATGAACTCAGGAGCTGTGACCAGGGACGAATCCCACTTGGGACTCGTGAATGACGAGGGGGATCACCTTGTCCAGGCATGTTGGAAGCACCTTCACCATGATCTTTGGATAGGGCTAATATAGGGATATTGTGCGGTAACTGGCACATTCTAAGGAGTACTTGCTAGCCTTAGGGAGGAGAGTGACAGTGGCCTTATTAGAGATAGCACCCTAAAAGCCAGTAGCATCCGCCTCCTAAAATGCCTGTGCCAAGTGAGGCACTAGGATGTCCTTCCCCACCTTGTAATGCTCTCCTGGAAACCCGTCTTCTCCTGGGGACTTTTACTTTGGGAGAGCTGGCATGGCCTCAGCCACCTCATCCTCTGGGAATGCACCTCACAGGAGGGTCCGCCCCTATATAACAGTACAGGCAGGTGCAAAGTAGTCAGAAAAGTGCTCACATGCTTGTTTGTGGCTCCCGATTTGGCGGTGTAGAGGGAGGCATAGCAGGAGGAGAAATGATTCACAATATCACAGGGGTCTCATCGTGCCACAAATTGCCAGAATGGCCAGGTGGCATTCTCTACAAGCAGCTACAAACTCAGCAAAAGCATGATAGAAAATGGAGATGGTGCACTGGCAAGAGTCCAATAAAGAATCCAATTTGTGTAATCAAACACCAAGTGTTTTTTATTTCTTCTTAACTCCAAATATAAAACAAAATCCAGCCAACACGTTTCGTTCCAAAAGAATTTAGAACTTCACCAGGGCTTAATAATGTAGAGCACTAATGCATCAAGATATATATAGAATGAGTATACATAGTTCCATCCAATGTCAAACGGTCTGTCAAGAAACCAATATAAACTGTGTCATCAATCTCCACGATCACGCGGTCATAATATATGATAATGAACAATTGCCACAGGAAACTTGATAAGTATCCATGTGCTCCGTCAATATAGTCCAAGTAAGGTACTCAACAAAAGCACTCCTCCAGGCTGTTACCAAACTCTCAACTTCAGTGACTCATAATTCAATGGATGGCAGTCAGGTATTTTGTGATGCTCTGGCAAGTTTCTTTAAACAGTAAGTGGAAGCCATCTTTGATAAATTCTCTAGCAGCGAATCTTTAGGCAGGAATAATAATGTAATCATGGCTGGGCCCCTTGGCGAGGCCACTTTCAAGAAGCTTGTTCCAGCAACAGTGGATCAAGTCTGGCAGGCTATCTTCAATTTAAAGTCAGGATCACTATTGGACCCCTGACCACCCAGCAACTTTCATTTAGTTCCAGAGGTAGTAGCCCCACATTTGACAAGCATATTTATTGCCATGTTTAGTTTGGGTGTATTTCCAAAACAGAGGAAGGCCGCTTTAGTGCTCCTACTGTTGAATAAACCGTCTCTGGATGAGCAGGACCTTAACAACTATCACTCGATTTCAAGATTCCCTTTCCCAACAAAATTGGTTTAGAGAATAATTCATTCACAGCTCGCCACTTTTGTAGAAGCCATCATCCTTTTTGATAACACACAATGTGGTTTTAGAAAAGGCTTCAGTACGGAGTCAGCACTTGTGGTTGCAACAGGGGAGATCAGGGCCGCAGTGGATAACTGGGGTAATGCCTCCCTCATCCTGTTAGATCTATCTGCGGCCTTTGACACAGTCAACCATGACCTTCTGATCTTTTGATTATAGAGCCTGGGGATCCGGGGTGCTGCCTTAAATCTGTTGGGCCCGATTCACAAAAGTAATCTGAGACAAAATCCTAACTTTACGACTTTCGGTATTCACAGAAGGCATATAGGAGTAGTAGAGTTAGGATTTTGTGTCAGTCAATCTTAAGTTTTGGTCTTAAGTTAAACTTAAGACAAACTTAAGTTTAACTGAGACAAAATCCTAGTCGTAAAGTTAGGATTTGTCTCAGTTAAACTTAAGTTTGTCTTAAGTTTAACTTAAGACCAAAACTTAAGATTGACTGAGACAAAATCCTAACTTTAGTACTTCTAAATGCCTTCTGTGAATACCGAAAGTCGTAAAGTTAGGATTTTGTCTCAGATTACTTTTGGGAATCAGGCCCGTTGAGATCATTCCTAACTTACCGGCTCCAATCAGTCTTCTCCTATAAGGGCTTCACATCGGAACCCTTCACACTGCCATGTGGGGTCCCTCAGGGTTCATCTTAGAACCCAACGCTGTTCAACTTGTGCGTTACCCCCTAGCAGCATTAATCGATTCCTTTGGGCTATCTTTAGTTTCCTATGCTGACTACACCCAAATAGTTGTCTCTCTAGTGGATAAGAGCACGGAGGTGGATAAGACCTTTTGTAGCTGTATGAGTGCTGTGGGCCTGTGGATGGATCAAAACTGCCTAAAACTAAAGCTAAAGAATGAAGTTATTTTGTTTTGCTATAACCCAACATTCTGGATACAGGACTGGTGTCATGAGAAACTTAGAACTTAACCCTCGCCAACACAGAAGGTAAAATATTTGGGTGTCTTGACAGACAACTGATTATCTTACAAGGCACAAGTAAATAGAGCCACCTCGGAACCCTTCTTCGCCCTGTGTTCAGTCGAGAAAATCACTCAGTTCCTTCCTGTCGATCTGTTAAGGACCATTGTTATTGCTCTAACTCTATCTAGAATGGACTATTGTAATGGTATGTACCAGAATCTACCAAGGAATTAATTGAATAAACTTCAAGTCCTACAAAACCCAGTGGCTCGTATGCTGACCCAGGTCCCTACGTACGGATCTGCCTCCCAAGCCATAAAAAAGCTGCATCGGCTCCCGGTAAAAAAACAAACGGATTGTCTTTAAAGGCCTCTGCATGGCCTATAAAGCTCTCCATGACCTTGGCCCTGCTTATCTGGAAGATAGATTTAGATGGTACTGCCTAGAAAGAAATCTTCACTTCGCTTCTGCTCAGCAAAATATCTGGCAGTCCCCACCTACAGACTGGTCACCTGGGGAGGTAGGAGCCTAGTGTGTTGCACGGCCCGGAACTGGAATCAGTTACCATTGGAGTTAAAAACTGCCACCTCTTTACTGAAGTTTAGGAAGGACTTAAAGACTTGGCTTTTCAGGCATGGTTAGTATCCCAGTTTCTTATCTCCTGTTTATTATTTCATCTGCTTTTTAGAGCAGCGCCAAGATGCCCTTGGGCATTTGTTTGTGCTTTATAAATAATAAATAAAATCTCTGATTAAATTGTGCAGCTAGAAGTCTACCAGCTTTTTCCTCATGATCTTTCTACTGCCATTGCAGCTTTACCTTGCACCTTTTCAAAGGGCCTTATCGGCAGCCCTGTAGAAGCAGGAGTTCAGGTGAAATTTAGCTAGCTTCAGCTGCTACAGGAGAGTCAGTGAGGGGAACGTTGCATATTGTGCCTTAAGGGTGCGCACACTGACCTCCCAACAGGCAGAGATCAGAGCAGTCTTAGTGTTTCTCCATTGCAAGCCTGTCATCATTTTACCCTGCAGGGTCGCTTTAGTAGCCGCCTACAGAACTGAGCCCTCATTATCAGAGAAATAGGACTGAATGTGGGCACACAGCTGTGCTTTACCCTCTGTAGGCAAATGACTTCATACACCATCAGATTGGGGTGGTACTATGCGTCCCACGTCAAGGCCCAGCTAGGCTGAGATGTGATCAGTAAGGCCTGCCTTCAGGATCTCGCAATGGGTAACATGCTGTAGCAGCTGTCCACGGAGCATGTAGTAATCCATGCAGGGTTGAGTACCAGGAGGATAGGAGAAAAATGTGTACTCCTGGTCGCTTGGATGCAGTAGGTGCCAAACATCCACCAACGCGTGGTCCTCAACAAGTTCCTTAAATAGTGCCCTATCATGTCGGTTATGGGAATCCCCATGATCAGTCCTGCCCAATTGGGTTAGATGCCAAATTCCAGTCCCCACTAAACAGCACAGAAATCTTGCCGGAGGAGGGCAAGAGCCTAGAAAGTTGAGCCAGGAATCAAATTTTGGTCACCGTGGGGGGGCGTAAATCAAGCCAACGACAAAGTTCCTATCCTGGAATCCGAGGCTTTGTCAGCAACCAGCACCACTCCATGTTTTAAGAATTTTGCAGGGAAGGGTCTTCCCTATAAGATTAGCCACTCCACAATTTCATTTTACAGTTACGTGTGGGGTAGGCCTTGCCATGGTTAATGACTGATATACTGCTACTGACAGCTGTGCCCACCCATTCCTGTTTAAGTTTAATAGACTGAACCTGAGAAAGATGGGTCTCCTGCAGAAAGGCAATGTCTACTCATTTGGTGCACAGATAGCGCAGGATCTTCTTTCAGTTGAGATAGTGAGATGTGCCATTGGCGTTCATAGAAATCAGAGTTGGCGGGGTCGGAGGCATGGCATGGTTTATGGACGATCCCAGAGCTGACCCATAAGATAGCGTAAGAGATGTAGGGGAACAAATGAGGGGGGACGGAGCTCCAAGGGAATGGGTGGCTCCACTCCAGGGGGGCAAAAGGGTCTGGGGGCACAGAAAAAGTTTGAGGGGTGACCTAATTTGGGAAAGTGTGGTATGAGCCCCGGGGAACAATTTGGAGCTAGGCTTGAACCTGCACAGGTGGCTCCAGAGTATTGCCCCCTAGGATGACAAACACGGGACAGAGCCTACAACCCCAGGCATGCATGGGTCCATACCAGGGGAGCTCAGGTTAATGGTGGCCTCAAAAGGTGAACAGGTAAATCCTAAGCCCACGCACGAGGCAAGGTGTCCCCTCACCACCAAGTCCCAGGTTGGCATCCCCTGGGTTGCCCCTCTAGGTTGACATCTCAGCGGGGACAGATACAGAAGCCCTGCAGCCCCATCTACAGGGGTGAGGAGGGTACTGAGCAGATGGGGCAGCAAATCAGGGAGCAGAGGTGATTTTGAAAGACAAGAGAGAAAAGAGAAAAAGAGTGGGAACATCAACAACTGACCATAGGTCACAGTGAATTACTAGGTAAAGGATATAATTAAGTCTCTCCTCTGGCACTGATTTCACCCTCTCCCTGTTTCAGGGGTGATATGGATTTGTCTTTGTCTCTGTGAAGCACTAACACCACCTGCTGGAGACCTGCATGGTCCAATTCCCTCCTCCGTGATCCCCCAACGCGCAGGGGACTGGACTGACACTTGGGCTTCAGGTGGAAGGCGATCTTCCTCGGAAGTAGGCACATACATTTGCTGATGGCCATGTCCATGGTGGAATCCCCTCAAGAATCCAGGAACCCTTTGTGGTCCCCCGAGTGCGTGAATTCCCACATGTTCCTGTAGACAATTACGACTATCTGTGTGGGCTCCATAAGACCATACTTAATGTCCCTGCGCTTCATATGACTACGAAATGGCAAGAACCGCTTGCTGTTTGGCATTAGAGGTTGCAGAGAAGTCCATGGAGAAAGAAATGCGGTTGCCATCCACATACAGAGGTTTGGTTAGTCTCTTGACCACCATGAGGATGGCCCTCATATGTTGGCAGCGTAAGGCACCGGCATTATTATGGAAAGACGTGTTGAATTGAGAGGTTCGATGAGACCGAACCCAAATAGCTCTTTGGAATTGTAGTGGTTCACGCAGGTGGAGATGGAGGAGTTCTGAAAGCAGAGACGTGAAGTAGCCCATCATGGGAGTCCTTTTCAGCCCCTTCTTGGACTCCATAGATACTAAAGTTGACCCTCCACACTCTATCCTCCAGGTCCGTCAACTTGAGGTGCAAAAATGACAAAATTAAATATCTCACCCCAGTCTGATAGGAGGTCATCGCAAGCCTCCACCTCATCCAGTCTGTGAGCCACCTGAGCCAAATGTGTATGTCAGGAGGATACCTACTGCCTGATGGATTTCACCTCTTTCGTAAGGTCAGTCATATTTGCATCCATTGTAGAGAGTGTGTAGCCCAAGGGTGAGATTTCTTTATGAAGAATGCACATGTTTGCCTCAGAAGAGGACATGGGGGCAGGGGTTTTTGACTGTGGTTTAGAGAATCGGACAGCCATAGAGAACAGTAGCTGACAGGCTGGTTCCTTCTGGGATGACATGCCGTGTTTGAGTCACACTGTTATCCCCATGACTCCATGGCCTTCAGAGACCATATCGGGAATGTGTGAGCAGCAGTGAAGCGAACAGTTGCTATATGTAAGGCGAGGAAGAAGTGTGGCCACAGACCATTGCCAGTGTAGTACCCTCGTATGGGCTCTTACGGGGGCCAGGCTCTGGCATCCAGGTAGGAGGACACTCCCAGTTATGTGGTCTTCGTGTGGGCTCCTGGGTATGGCATGGCTGCAGAAGAGGAGCTGGTGTGTGCAGTGGGGGGAGGGGGACACATGTGTTGACTGGCCCCACAGTTGCTTCAGGCCCCAGCAGCTTCATAAGCTAACTTCGAGGGCGGTGTAGGCAAGCCCTCCAGAGGCCAGATGGGGAGCACAGCACTTGAACCCTCGCAGAGCTCTAACAGGGAGTGGCCAGCTTGGTCGACTCCAAGCTCTGCCTCATGAGGATAGTAATATGATATTATCTGAAGCTCTAAATAAAAGAACTGTGAAAAAACAATCAACCAAAGTGCTTACCAACTTTGCAAGAGTTATACATAAATCTAACAATTAAAACTTCAATGGAAAATACTATCTGCAGCTACACGGGACTTTTTGTTGTTGTTGCAGTTTTATATAGCGCACACTCGATCCTAAGGTATCAAAGCGCTTTACATGAGCACCAGTTGCATTACAGATGGACACATAAATTTTTTTTTAGGCATGGAAAGATTAAGGGCCATATGTAGGTAGCTAAATACCGGTCGGTAACGGCCGAAATTCGGTAAATCTCCCGTTACCGACCGGTATTTAGGCGATTGAGATGTAGGAGGCCAAAAGAAGGAATCGGTAATTATGAATCGGTAAATACCGATTCATCATTACCAATTCAAAACTACCCATTCGAAATCACCAATTCCTTATTTACCGAATCGGTAAATAAGAATCGGTAAAAACGAAAAAAGAGATGTAGGTAAATTCGGTAATACCGAATTACATGAAATTCGGTATTTAAGAGTCGGTAATTAACACTGACTGAAAGCAGGTGGTAATCATCTACAGCGAATATAAGCAATCCCAAAATGCAACAGTGTGATCACTATGGCGGCTTTCTATGTGATTGCAAGGCGGCTACGTCTACAGGCAGCAGGAGTAAGGATCTGGAGAAGGGAGGAGCGCATTTACAGACAGCGCATCACAATCTTCCAACAGACTGAGGCTGAGATCCATGAAAGGTACAGGCTACACCCCCACACCATCCTGGACTTGATAAGGGACTTGCACCCACTCCTGGAGCACCCAACACCAAGGGCGCACACCATACCACCACATGTGCAGGTGCTCTGTAGCCTACATCTACTCGCATCTGGCAGTTACCAGGGGGTGATAGCTGCGGTAGGCGGGGTGTCTCAGAGTTGCCTGTCCCGTTTCTTCAGAAAGTTCCTGGATGCCATGATGCAGAGAATGCACCACTACATTAGCTTCCCAAACACACAGGCGGAACTGCTCAAAACCAAGACAGACTTTTACCAGATGGCACAGTTCCCGCATGTCATAGGCTGTATTGATGGCACACACATTCCAATCTGCCCACCAGCAGCCACTGAGCACATCTACAGGAACAGAAAGTCCACCCACTCCATAAATGTGCAGGTAATCTGCGATGCTGCCAACATCATCACTGACATCGTGGCCAAATTTCCTGGGAGCACCCACGACTCATACATCTTCCAGAACAGTGGGATCTACACACGCCTGGCTGCGGGAGAATTTGGAGAAGGATACCTGCTAGGTAAATCACTGTGACACTCACTCATACTTACTGCAGATGAATGTGTATTGGCGTATGTGACTATTGGCACTCTCTTCCTCACCTAGGCGATAGTGCATATGCCGTGCGGTCATTTATCCTCACTCCCTACCTAAACCCATCAACCCTGAGTGAGAGACGATACAATGTGGCACACAAATCAACACGCAACGTTGTGGAGCGCACGTTTGGACTATTGAAAAGCAGGTTCCGCTGCCTCCACAAAAGCGGAGGCGCACGTCAGTACACACCCATCATCTGCTGCAAAATCATTGCAACTTGTGCAATGCTGCACAACCTTGCCACAAAGAAAGGTACAGAAGTGGAATTAACTGATTTTGAGGACAATGATGATGAATTAGCACAGCCAGAGCCCAACGCAGCAGGAGTGCCACCAGCAACAGATGGGAGACAGAGACGGGCAGAGATCACATGCAACTATTTTTAAGTAAGTAAGGAGACACAGCCAGTTGTTGTATGTAATGACGTAGTTTTAATTTCTGGGCACTACGCCACAACACAAACGGCCAAACTTGGCATTCCAATTTCTGACATCCATAGTAGGAAGTCATGGGTTACTTCACCCAATTCTGTCCTGTTAGTGTGGGCTGCATCAGCGTCTGCGGCCACGCACAACAGTACTGGATGCCATTAAGTGACTGTCCTCACTGGCTGTGGAACCAGTGGCAGCCCCATGCCGTCTGCTGCTCCTCCGGGTGTCTGTTACAGGGGGTAATGCTGCTCCGACTGGTCGTGTCCTCGCTGTCCCCAACTTCCACAGCACCAGTAGTGGCAGACTGACTTGTCAGCAGCACCTCAAGAGCAGTGGTCACCTTTACCAGCCCCCTAGTGACATCAGTGCTGCAGTGCGCCAGGCCCTCCTGCATGGCCACGGAGCGCCTGCAGAGCAGAGAAGTGGCAGTTGCTAGGCGGTTCACTGCCCTTGTATGGTGCTCCATTTTCTGCCTCTCCCTGTGCCGTGTAACTCTGTCCTCATCCATTTTGCTGCACAGCAGCATCACAGACTGGGACATGTCCCGCATGCCTGCAGCCATCTCCTTCATGCCCTCAGCCATTGTGCCTATGCCCTTGTCAATGTTGCTCATGTTGTCATTGAGGCGCCTCATTTGTCGCTGGACTGACTGTATTGCCTTTCCTTGTAGGCGCTGCACCTTCACCATGCTTGCCTCCAGCCCTCCGAAGACACCATGGCTCTCACCCTGTGGAGGTGGACTGCTCACACGAGCCCTGCGGCGGCGTCTGGCACCTGTGTGTGCTCCCTCAGTGGTGGACAGCAAACCAGCATTGCTACCATCCACTGGCACAGTGGATGTTTCCCCCCTCGAGTCTTCTGAGGAGGACTCAAACTCCATCAGTCTGGCAACAGCACGCCTCCTAGGTCTCAGCACTGCAGGTGGTGTTGATGCTGGTGAGGCTAGCAGTAGTGGCGAGGCTAGCTGTGGTGGTGAGGCTAGCAGTAGTGGCGAGGCTAGCTGTGGTGGTGAGGCTGACTGTGGTGGTGTTGTGTGCCCTGCACTCGTACTGGCCTTCTCAGTGATGTCCTTCCGGGGTGCCCTCTCTCCCTTGTCCTGAGCAGTCCTGCGCGATGTCTCGCCTGTGGACAGAAATTGTACATTAGCTCAGTGTACCTGCAGCCCTGCATAGCAAGAATAAATATACATTTCTGCCACACTATCTCATTGTCTTCTGCCTGCTTATCGCTGATGTGTGTCACATGCCTTGTTGTTCAGTGCGATTCCTGTCATGATAGGGGTTTCACTGACTACATCTCCCATAATGCATTGCTGGTTTGCACGAAAATCGGTTCTGGAGTGGGATTCACAGAGCCCAATTGGGGATTTGGGATAGGGGAGGGGGGCACAATGCTGTGCATGCTTCTTACCTCGTTTAGATGCAGCCCTGGCAGAGCTGTCTGCATCCCCGATCCCACAGACACTTTCTGGCTCTATCGTGGACTCCACGAGCCGCTCAAGTTCAGTCAGGGCAGGTGCCCTGTTCCTTCCTCCTCCTGTCAGCCTGGCTTGTTTCTTGAGATCTGCCATCTTCTTCTTGGTGATGCTCCTGATGTCATACCACCCCTTCTTGAGCACATCAATGTCCCGGGGGGTCACTCCAATGGCATTCACCTGTGACTGGATTTCAAGCCAGATTCTCCTTTTCACTGACTCTGCAACTTGCAGGGACTGCTTTCCAAACAGCTTTGCGTTTTGCTTCACCACCTCCTCCACAAGGACCTGCAGTTCCCTCTGACTGAATTTCAGTTTCCTCTTCCTTTCCCCTCCTTCTCTTTCTGTGTCCTGGGTGTCCATTGTGCAAGATTTGCAGGCGAGGTTCAGGCAGTGGCTCTGTTGCTCTCCTCTGCACTCCCAGCCTCTCCAGAAGGTTCTGATTGTGTGCACCTGCCTGGGTGTGGCCACTTCCTGGTTGGGAGGGGGGTGGTTGCACAGGATTGGCTGATTCCTCAATTGCTGTTTTTTTGAATTACCGATTCGGTATTTACCGATTCGGTAAAACCGATCGGTATTGTGGATTCGGTAAATATTTACCGATTTTTACCGATTCGGTATTATTTATCGAATTTTTACGTACATCGGGAATAGCGATTCATAAATACCGATTCGGTAAAATTCGGTAATTAGGAATCGGTATTTCCAGATTACCTACATATGGCCCTAAGTGATTTGCCTAAAATAACAGCCTCCCGCCAGACTCAAACCTGGTTCAACCAGCTTCAAAGTCGGCTGCTCTAGCCATTAAGCTACACCCTCTTCCATGGGCTTTGTGATGGCTCCATCCTATGTGTATATTTTCAAACTAGAGGACCATATACTTGCTACTTCTAGCATAAAACCACTGATATGGCTAAAATACATTGATAACATATTTATAGTATGAAATGCAGCAAGTAGAACATTTAAAGACTTTACAGCTCATATCAACATTGTCCATCCTTACCTCAAATTCATTAGCAGTAATACAAAAAAGGGACATCATCCCCCTTTTCTGGATGTGCTGCACACCGTTTATGAACTGAAATTTTTAATTGATCTGTACCACATGCCTGCAGATGCTCATTTGAATCTAAACTTGACTTCATGTCACCCACACCACTCTAAATTCAGCATCATCTTCAGCTAAGCACTCAGAATAAGATGAATCTGCAGTAGTGAGGACACTTGTAAAGAACATCTACAGGAGCCCGCTATATTTTTTCAAATGCAAGGCTATCCTCTGCATATCATGCAGCAACAAATTGCCAAGTCTTTTCAGTTACAAGGAAGCACTTATTTGGAATACCTACAGTAGAAACAAAAGTGATAGAATCCCATTTGTGTTTGACTATTGTCCATCAGCTCCTAGCTACAAAAACGTAATACAAAAACATTTCCCCTGTTATCCACCTGTGGACAATTACTAAAGGTTTTTCCAAAAAGTGCTAGGCACCTCCGTAGCCTGTGTTATCACCTCACTTGCTACACTACATTAACTAGAACTCATCACTGTATTCAGTATTCTCACAAATGATGTCATTTGAGATGTCCTAAGTATTGTTATGAATGGTATGTTTTCACATAGTATAAGTGATGTATTATGGAAGGGTATAACCAGTGCATGGAGAAGGCACGAGTTATAGTTAATGTAATGTGGCGAGTGAGGTGAACACTGGGTACGGAGGTGCGAGACATGGTAATTTGAAGGTTGTGCGTAAATTATGCATTTAAATTATAACTATAACTTCAGAATTTCTAATATTTGTGTAGTTTAAGTTGGGTTTGTATAGAAAGAATAAATAAAACCCTCCTGACTGCAACTTATCCCTAAACTTTGTTTTTTCCATTAAATTTCAATGTTTTTTTATTTGTTAATAAAAATGTGTTTCAAAATTGCAGTGTTGGGTGCCATTTCCTAGGGTATTGTTAACTGGAGTGTCCTACAGTAGAATGGGGGACATTGTCATAGAGTGTAGTGTGGTAGAGTGGAGTATTATAGAGTGGAATAGAGTTCAGTGGAGTACAGTGGAGTGGGGTATTGTACAGTGGAGCAAAATGTTAAACAGTGGAGTGGCATGATATGTCGTACAGTGGAGTGTAGTATTGTAGAGCAAAGCAGCATGTTGACAGTAGAGTGGCATCTTGGGTGTCATAGACTGGCATAGAGTTGAGTAGAGTGTTGAAGAGAGGAGTGGCAGAGAGTAAAGTAGGGTGGAGTAGAGTGCTGTACAGGGGAGTATGTCGAGAGGAGTGTTGTAGAGTACACTGGAGAAGAGTGTTGTACAGTGAAGTGGCATGTCATATAGTGGAGGGACGTGTCGTAGAGAGGAGTGGAGTGTCGTGTCATTGAGTGTCATCCAGTATAGTGGATGGGCACAGAGCTAAGAAGAGTGGCATAGAGTGTAGTACAGTCTTGTCGAGTGGAGTTGCATACAGTGAAGTAGAGTGTCAGACAGTGGAAAAGTGTGTACTGTACCCTACCCCACTCCACTGTACTCCACTGTATGGTGGAATAAAGTGTTGTACAATGGAGTGTACGGGCAAAGTGTGGAGTCTAGAGTTAGACAGTGGAGTGTATGGGGATAGAGTGGAGTAGAGTGTCGTAGAGTGCCATAAAGTGAAGTAGAGTTTTATACAGTAGAGCTATATAGAGTGGAGGAGAGTGGAGTAGAGTGGAGTAGCATACAGTGGAGGAGCATAAATTGGAGTGGCGTACAGTGAAGTGACGTCCAATGGAATAGCGTAGAATAGAGTGGCGTAGAGAGCAGTGGTATACACTAAAGTGGCGTGCAGTGGAGTAGCATACAGTGTAGTGGCATACAGTGGAATAGCGTACAGTGGAGTGTCGTATAGTGGAGTGGCATACAGTGGAATACCGTAGAGTGGTTTGTCGTACAGTGGTGTGATGTAGAGTGGAATAGCATATAGTGGAGTATCGTAGATTTCAGAGGTGTGTAGGGTAAAGTGGAATAGCCTACAGTGAGGGGGCCTAGAATGGAGTGGCATATTAATGTAGATGAAATTAGGTAGGAATGTAGACTATGGTGTGAAAAGTAACTCAAGACAGCGATTTGCGCTGCCTTGTGTTTATCCAGATTTACCAACCAACGCAGGGCTAAGCATGGTGGCCTTGCATTGCTTTGTAAGTCTCTCTTAAGTATTGCGTTGGCCATGCGACATCATGCGGGACACAAGGGTAACGCAATACAATAATAGATCTGGGTGCTAATGATACATTGTGCCACAAAATACAGCAGTACTTTTGCAGTATCCCGTGGGGCATGCCATTGGGAAGGCAGTATTGTTTTGAGTGTATTTTGGGTTAGGGCCCTATATATAGGCAACTAGTAAGTTTTCTTCGTTTTCCCTACCTATTACTACTTTACTGAAGTGTTACTAAGTATAGAAAATCATTTTTGTTTTTCTGTATATTTTTTAAAAGTTTATGGTGTAGCGCGCTAGTAGGTAGCAAGTACGTTTTTTTGACAACATTTTTGCACAATTCATGGGTGACACCGTCATTTTTTTTAAATATGTAAAAATTAGAAAATACGCTGCATTACACTATATTAGTAAAATATAGTGTATTACAGTGTATTTAAAAAAAATCAACAGATTTCGTTTTACATTTCTCTTTTACACTGCGGTACTTCCAAGGAAGTACCGCGGTATCCCAAGGAAATACTGTGGTATCCCGTGATATTTTTTTTTTTGATAATCAATTTTATTAGCATTTATAGAAACAAAAACATAGGAAGACAGCAAAAAAGTGCACGATACATCAGTGTCCATCATCGACAAATAATAAGGTAGCCCATTCAAAATACAAGGTTCTTGTACTGGCTGTCTCGGATGTAAAAGAAAACCACAACGCATAAGGGAAATCTGCGTGAATTTCAGCCCAGCAAGTTCAGCCACTTGCCCCATACCTTTTCAAACTTCTCAGGGCAACCTTGGGCCTCATAAAGAGGTTCTTCCTGGGTCGCGCACCAGTCCACGCCTCGGCGCCACTTACGTACAGTGGGAGGCTTTGCCTGCGACCAGGCCGCCGCTATGTCCCGTTTGGCCACTGCCAATGCCGAGCCCAAGAAACACTTGTCGGCTCGGGAGCCGTCCAAGCCGTCAAAAACCCCTAGAAGTAGACAGATGGGATCATGTGGGACCGGCCACCCCAACGTGTTTGTGAGTTCAGTTTCTATACCCATCCAGAAAGGGGTGAGATCGGGGCATAGCCAGACCATATGGAAAAAATCAGCCGGGGCCTGGCCGCAACGTGTGCAATCCGGTGAGGGGCGCAGACCTGCCCTGTGTAGGCGTGTAGGGGTGAGATATGCCATGTGGAGATAATATAACTGGATGAGGCGTAGTTTCGAAGAGCATGTCAGGGTCTTGGGAGCCATCAGGGCGTCTCACCAGTCCACCTCCTCCAGGGGACCCACCCATCCCTCCCAGCGGGTCCTCAACGCATCTAAGTTGGCAGGGCCGTTATTTGCAAGGGAGCGATATATTCGTGACACTCCCCCTTTACTCAGACTGCCCATCATGACCTGAGCCTCTAACGGATTGAATTCGGGAAGGGAGGTACCGTGTGGGACGGGCGTGACGAAGTTGTAAATATTTATAGAATTGAGTAGGGAGAAGGGAGTAGCGGTGTTGCAGGTCAGAGAAAGCCCGTATGTGGTCTCCCACCCAAATGTCCCCAAGTAGTGTAATCCCGATCTGGTCCCATCGCTGGAACCCTCGGACAGCCGATACTTCACGTAGCCATGTACCATGCCACAGCGGTGTGTGTCGAGTGAATTTCTTATCCCATTGCGTGTGGCGCAGTGCGGTACGCCAGGCTGTGAGGACCGCTCTGGTAATTGGTGGGATGGTCAGAGGAATAGGGATCCCGTACAGGTAGGCTAGAAGCCGTGGGAAGTCCATGGTCCGGACCAGCCTCCAGCAAACCAGTCATGAATGACGATGATTCGGGTGGCCAGGTAATAGAGGTGAAGGTTGGTCACCCCCATACCTCCATCAAAGGGAGGTATCCGACAACGAGTCAAGGCCATGCATGTCCTCCCATTCCCCCACAGAAACTTGGTGAGCACCCCATCAAACTCACGAAACCAGCTGCCCGGGAGAGGGAACGTGATATTTTGGAGGATGTATAAAAAACGGGGGAGGATCATCATTTTAAAAAGAGCCCCTCTGCCCAGGGGGTTGAGCGGGAGGGATTGCCAACGCTTAAGGTCGGATTTGGCTTTCAAGACCAGGGGCGTAAGGTTAAGGGCCCACTCTAATTCGGGAAGTAGGGTTATCCAAATCCCGAGATATTTGAATGATTGCCTCCGCAGGGGGATATAGGACTGCAAATCAAAGCAGGCTCTTGAGGGGTGAAGGGGGACCAGGGTGGACTTTGTTGGGTTGAGGCGCAGACCCGAGATTGCCTCGAACTTCCGAAGTACCTCTAAACAACACAGGCCGGAGGTCTCCGGGTCGGCCAGGAAAAGCAGGACATCGTCCGCGTAAAGGGCAATTTTGTCAATCTGGTGAGGGTCCCAGGACCACCCCTGGATTCGAGGGTCGCTTCGTATAAGGCACGCCAGCGGTTCCATTGCGAGCGCGAATAGAAGCGGTGAGATCCCTGACGGGTACCTCTGCGGATGGGGAATGCTTCTGAGAAAGCGCCATTGGTCAGGACCTTTGCCATAGGCCTCGAGTACAAGACCCGGATGAGGCGTCGGAAGTGGGGGCCGAAGCCCATCGTAGCCAACACATCCTCCAAGTAGCCCCAATCCACCGTATCAAAGGCCTTCTCAAAGTCTATGAGGAGCAGGGCCAAGTATGGGGTGAGCAGGTGGCGATGAGCTAGGGCGAGATGGAGGCGCCGTATACAATGTCGCGTGCCGCGAGCGGGCATGAAACCGCATTGGTCCGAGTGGATCAGCCCGTGCAGCAAGGGGCGAAGACGCTGCACCAACACAGTAGCTAAGATTTTCATTTCAGTATTAATGAGCGAGATCAGGCGATACTCTGCGCAGGAGAGGGAAGGTGGGTGGGTTTTTGGAATGACCACTATGGTGGCCACGTCGGTCTCGGGGGGAAAGGAGCCTGACTCTACCACATGTTTAAAAAGGTCGGCCAGGTGAGGGACCAATACGTCGCGATAAGTCGTGTAATATTACACAGATATTACACGATAAGTCGTGTAATATTCCTGCGGAAAGCCATCGGGTCCCGGCGTCTTCCCAGAATTGAGTAGGGCTATAGCACCCTGGTTCTCCTCAGGAGTGAGGGGAAGATCAAGGTCTGCTGAGGCGGCCTGGGGCAGGCAAGGGTGGTGGGCTCTGGTTCCCCCCAGCAGGTCGGCCAGGGAGGCCTCGGGGGTTCGGACAGAATAGAGCTGTGAATAATAGCCCGCAAAGACTTGGGCAATAGCCATCGAGGAACAGTGGTGGGTACCAGTAGCATCCCGGATTTCAGGAATAATTCTATTCGCTTTGGGGTGGGAGACCAGATTATGAAGTAGCTTACCATTTTTGTCACCCCAACCGTAGATGCGAGCCACGGAGGAGCGCCAGAGCATCTTGGCCGATTCTAGAGAAATCTGGCGGATCTCGTCACGGAGCATCGCCAGTCGTCTAGCCGATTGGGCGTCCTCTGTGTCCCCAGAGGTCATCTCAAGCTGTGCGGCCTGTGTTTCGAGCTGGGTCAGGCATGTGTTTTGTTCCGCCCGTTTCGTATGGACCAGGCCTCTAGCCACCCCACGCAGGGTGGCTTTACCGGCCTCCCACAGCGTACTCGATGAGGTGACTGATCCCGTATTGGTCAGGAAATAGTGTTTAAGCTCCACCGCAAGCGCGTCCCTGAGGTCCGCGTCCTGCAGAAACCATGCGTTGAACCGCCATACCGAGCGCGGGCCCCCGGAGGAGTGTCCCAGGCGAAGAGAGATAGCGGAGTGATCCGAGATTCCCCTTGGGAGAATAGAGACATCAGAAACTAGCTGGCAATCTGTGGCGGGAAGGAGGAGCAGGTCAATACAAGAGTGGGTATGATGGGCCGCCGAGGTGTGACTGTGTATTGCTTCAGGCGGGGGTGCCAGATCCGCCATGCGTCACACAGACCGAGGGTAGACGACCAGTCCGATAGTCGTTTCGAACAGGCAAGGCGTGAGGAGGAGGGATCTCCTGTGGCGTCAAGGGTCGGTCGCATTATTGCGTTAAAGTCCCCCCCTATTATGGTGTGTCCTTGGGGCAGGGCAGAGATTACCTCCGTCAGGTGTTGGAGAGTAGAGGGAAGTGTGGCCGGAGGGATGTATGTGGAAAGGAGATTGAAGACCTGTCCCTCAATTCGACCGGAGAGGGCCAGATAACTGCACTGCGTATCGGTCCTTACCTGCGTAAGGCCGAAGGGGAGCCCACGCCGAGTTAGGATAGCCCCGGGATCCCCGCGTGAAGCCTGAGTGGCAGACCCTATCAAAGCCATATCGGGCAAGGAAGGAGCATTGGGTTCCCAGGAGGTGTGTCTCCTGGAGAAGAAGTATATCAGGGGATTGTCGCTGGGCATATTTGAGGATGGCAGTGCATTTGATGCGGTCCAGCATCCCGTTGACATTCCACGACAAGATGTGGAGGGGCTTACCTAGGACAGGCATCTAAAAAACGGGCGGCCAGGGGAAAAAGGAGCTGGGAGAGGCCCGGGCCCCTGGTAAGATGGCATGTCTCGACTGCAAGAAGAGAATGGAGCTGGCGCTGGGCGGTATGACCCAGGTCGTGAAAGTGTGAATGTATGTGCGTGAGGCTGTCTGAAAAAACAAAGACTATCTGTGCAAACAATGCTGTGAACAGTGACTCAAACGGAGTCAGGACAAACAGAAGATGAAGGGCAGCAACCCCCCCCATCCTCAACCCCCACCCAACACCACCCACCGTATACTTCCAAACGTGAAGCATCTGTCGCCCAGTTCAAAAACAAGAAGCTACACTAAAACGGTTAGCTGGGAAAGTCGTGGCAATGGCGATGGACCCCTCCATAAAGTCGGATAGTTCAGTATCAATGGTGATTTTTGCTGCAAAAAGCCCCAGGAGTTTGACGTTGCTGTGGTCCCGTGAGGTCCACACTCAGAGTCCGGCATCTTCCCCAGAGTCACGGAGCGCAGGGCTTCGGGAAAGGTCTGAGTCGGAGAGGGCCGGGCGTAACAGCGAGGTTGGATCTCGTTCATGGTGCAAGTTACTCAGTGAGCTGGCCCGGCTGTGATCGTCTAAAATCAGAGGAGCCCCAGAGGTAGACCGCGACTGTGGGGCAGTTCCAGGTGATCTCGAGCGGTCCCCTTGACGTTCCCCTTTCTTACGAGAGCGGTTGCGCCTCCTTTGTTGTTTGGGGGGAGAGGATAGGGCTCGGGAAGGGCCAGACATGGGGGGGGACGTGGGATGGGGGCGTAGGGGCCGTTCCTCCGTGAGCCACGTCCACGCCGCCTGTGGTGTATCAAAGAAGAGTGCCTTGTCCTGGAAAATGGCTCTGAGATGGGCCGGGAAGAGGAGCCCATAGCGCAAGCCCAGGTTGCAGAGTTTTTGTTTGACCTCGGCATACGTGCGGCGCTGAGCCTGAACGTCTCTTGTGTAGTCTGGAAAAACCATTATAGTACTGTTCTGGTATTTTAGGGGACCGTGGGCCCGAGCCTCCTTCAGGATAGCGTCTCTGTCTCGGAAATTAAGGATCCTGATGATAATAGGATGTGGTGGGGATCCGGGAGGAGGTTTGGCCGCCAGGGAGCGGTGCGCGCGCTCGATGGAGAACCATGGTAAGAGAGCATCTTTGGGGATCCATGACTTGATCCAGGTCTCCACGAAGGCGTCCGCGCGTCGCTGCTCGGCTGCCTTGGGAAAACCTATGATGCGCAGGTTGTTCCGCCGCGAGCGGTTTTCCGCGTCCTCGGCGTGGCGGTGCAGCTCCGATGTCTGGACCTGTAGGCGGGCCACTTGAACTTTCAACTGGCCCAGGTCATCCTCAGCTGTGGAGATGCGCGACTCTGCCTTTGACAATCTCGCCGCGGCGTTGCGCAGATCCTGGCGGATAAGGGCCACATCAACTCTCACCTCACCGATTTTACTCTCCACCGAGGCCTGAGATGTGCCAATCGCCTGCAGGATAGTCGAAAGATCTCCTCCAGCCAGGGGTGGGCCGCCAGACGCCCCCCGAGGCGGACTCCGGTCAGCAGTAGTGAATTGGTCCATTTTGATTTGGGTCTGTGGCGCGGGCGTCTTCGGGGCGCGGTCTCTGCCCATCTTGGTTGTTGGCGGGGGATTCGGATCTTCCCTCAGAGGTAAGTGATGGTTCTACGGGCGATCTTTGGGACCCAAAGAGCGCGGAGCCCCCGCCGCCCGGAAAGGCAGCCGATCTAGTGGGGGGTCCGCCGCGCCCGCCCCGGCAGGCACCACCAGAGCGGAAGAAGGGGGGGCCAGGGGGAATGGGGGGCCCGGCTGTGGACCCCCCGCCACTCGATGAGTGCGGCCGAACTTGCCCCCGACCACGGGCTGCGGGAGAGGCAGAGGCAACCCCGGGGATGGGTCAGGGGCAGAGAGGGGGGGCCAGGTCAGGGAACCCCCACCCACCCCCACCACCGGTGTTCAGCACTCACCCAACACCACCTCGCAGGATGCAGCAGATGGGCCCGAAGCAGGGGCCAAGAGGCAGCGTGGGCCGCCACCCCAGCCACCTCAGGAGTCTCAGGATCCGCCGCAACGGAGACAGGACAGTTAGTGTAGGCTTGGCTCGATGGATTGCTCTCCTCCAGGCCACAGGAGGTCCAGGCGGCAAGGCGGTGAGAGCCCACTCCACAGCTCGAGACGTGGGCAGCAGCAAGGTCTCCCCCAGAGAGCGTCGGAGCTTCCTTCCTTAGGGAGCAGGGGGCCAGATCAGGGCTAGGCCCAAGCCCAGATGGGACAGTAGGAGAGTAGCGCTGCAGCCCTCGCCGCTCGAGTTAGCGGCCAATGTAGAGGGCGTCCAGGGCAGTAAGGACAGCAACCGGCAGGCCCAGGGCAGGAGGGCAGGAGGCAGCGTGGGCCGCCACTTCCGCCGCGCCAGGAGTCTCCGGATCCGCAGCTTGGGACAATGGTAGGCAGCGCCGGGCAGCCGGACGTTTCCCGTTCCCCCAGGCCGCAGGATGGCCACGCGATGGCTCGGGGAGGGCCCGCACCTCGGCCGAGGCGCAGGCGTGTGCGGCGCTTCCCTCAGGGAATGTCGGGTCTCCCCGCCGCTGCAGTCAAGTAGGTATGTCAGGCCCGGCCCGCGCCCGGGCGGAACAACCAAGCAAAGGAAAGGCGCGACCCCCCGCCGCTCGATTCAGCGGCCGATGTCGGGGGTGCCGAGGACCACTTCTAGCGCCACTCACCTCCCCCCGGGACCGGCTCATGGAGAGCAGTGCACAGCCAGGCGGGAGGGGGGCAGGCGCTGGCTCAGGCAGCCAGGCTCACGGCCAATCTCGAGGCCTCAGGGGGGTTCACCAGTCCTGCAGCGGAGCCTCAATGCAGGAAATTCAGGGCCGGGGAACGGCAGCCGGCGCCTTGGCCGATAAGCTCCTCCAAAGCCGCTCAGGTCCGGAAAACCGCAGGCAGTGCGCTCGGGGCTCCAGCAAGCACGATGAGGAGGAAATGGGGGTCTGTGGGACACCGATGGCAGCAGATCACGACGCGGATGACGGAGGGGTCCGGAGCACTATCAAAGTGCGACCGCCATCTTGACGCGTTGGCCACGCCCCCATCCCGTGATATTTAAAAAAATATATATATATATTATAATTATTTTTCCCTTCCTATCACCACTTTAAATAAGTGACACTAGGTAGGGAAAATTATAAAACCTACCTACCTGTATTTTATGCCCTAACCCAAAACAGAACCAAATTGCACCAAAAGTAACATGGCTGCCTTTAACTTTTGTAAAGGAAGTCATTAGCCAGTCATCGGCATGTTCCGCAATAGTTTTGCAAAATTAATGCAAAATTATAGTGACAACAGATATCACTACATTTTATGCCATTACAAATACCTAACCTACTTACCTCTATCCCAAAAAAGCATCATTGGCACACCATATTCTATAATCCAACTAAATTTCATCCAAATCCGACTGGCTGTTTGGCCACTACGTCTAATACAAAAATCTATGGAAAATGCATTGTGGACTAAACGCATTTAGGGACCCCCTTTTTTTCTCTGCCCCACTTTGACCAATCCCATGAAACTTTCATTGTCTGCCAATGAGAAGGAAGAAAAGGTCTGGAAGGTTTCATGGAGATTCGTCAAATGGGTGTAAAGTTATTAAGGGGCAAAAGGCAGAGGAATTCCTATCTGTGGTAACCCTAACTATAACTACTCTGTAATATACACACGATAAGGTAATAAGATTCGTACAGTTAGGTGTTAAAATTAGATGAAAGCTAACGTTTAAAAACTAAGCAAAAACACTGAAATTGAATGAGCTAACTATAACGTGTGACCCTGCCATGCACTGCTTATGGCCTGAACTATTACATCCCTCATGACATGTTATATTACATCATTGATGACAGGCCAAATGACATCATCCTGATGACATCATTTTATTTTTATTTTTATTTCTTTATTGGGGTTTTACATGTATTACAACAATTGTCAATGGTAAATATGCACATCTATCACCCGCATGATTACATCATATATCAAATTGTTAATGACTTTACATCATATGGAAGTGGTATGGCAAGCGATATGTGTGCTATTAGCTATGTCAGCGTGACACCCTATCGGAGCGCGCTCCTCTAGTTGTATTTATGGTATCTGCCTGGCAACATGCCAACTCTTGGGGTTAACCTCAGTATATAGGGGAGAAATGGGGGGGGGTCTCATCTATGTCATTATGATGCATGGGGCGCAAGGTCCTGTGTTTGTGCTTTATTTACATAACATCCCACTACTCAGCTCTACTGCTGCGCACTGCTTTCGCCTATTATGTTGTCTGCTGCTTTTGCCTAACATGAAATATCTTGGATATATGCCGGGGGGGGGGGAGGGAGCCCACGCCTCGTGTCTACACTTTCACTATTAGTTAATGTCAGCTGGGGGGCGCCGATTTTTATTGTGTGCTATACTTGTTATCCTACGTCACATTCGTCTCCTGAGGGGCGTTTAGTATTTCCTGACTTGTCTGCCATGTGCTGCGAAGGTCTGTTAGTATTGCATCCCACACTGCTGCTATTGGTATCTTGCGTATGCCAGTGGCGTCTTCCCGTCTGAGTGCTACACTCTCCGCTTGCGCCCAGCACACAATGGAATGATACCATGCTTTCACCTGGTGGGTGGTCCGGGGACTTCCAGCGCTTAGTAATGAGGCGCTTCGCACCAATAAGACCCAGATTTATAAAGCGGTCGGTCACCTTGTGGCTCTTGGTTCTCCGGTATAAACCCAGTATGCACACCTCCCATGACCACTCCAGGGTGCGTTCAGTGCATTGCACCAGGTGCATTGTAACGATCTCCCAGTATGTGGCAAGTGCAGTACAGGACCATAACATGTGTAGAAGATCACCATCGACCAGTCCGCACCTAGGGCACTGTGCATCCACTCGGTTGAAGATTTTATTTATTTTGGCTGGTGTCACATAGGCCCTTTGTGTTATGTAGTACTGTATAAGTTGAAATCTAGCGTTCCTTGGAATATAGGTGGGGCCCTCTAGAATTGTCAACCATTCCCGCTCTGTGCTTTGCCTTTGCAAATCTGCGTGCCATCTGCACTTCAGCGCTGTTAGTGTGGTTGCCCCATGTGTGCGCAATGACTCCGCCAGCCATCTATTAAGGTGTCGGCCTGTGCCCATTATGTGCAGATATTGTATCAATAAGTGTGTTTTGGGTTCCTCTGTTAGATCCCCCCAGACCGACCGCATCGCCCTCATCAGCGCAGCAAAGAGCAGGAATTGGCCCTGTGGCAGGTCATACTCATTCACAAGTACGTCGAACGGCATCAGGTGCCTGTCTCGGTATAAATCCCCCATGTTCTGAATTCCCGCTTCGTCCCACGCATGTAGTTCTGCTGTCGTGGAAACCCGCTGTTGCCGCGGCATACCCAATATTGGGAGGGAAGGTGCGTATAATGTGACATCTTTAGTGAGTCGGACGCTACGCCGAAAACAGGTGTAAGCCAACTTCACTAACCACTGGGTTGGTCCCTTTCCTCTCCTGCCAGGGTGAAATAAAGTCACGATCTGTGTTTGTGTGTAGCTCGGCTGACACGATGCAGTGTCAGCGAGTTGTCGATCGCTAAGCCAGCGGGCCACACATTGCAGCTGTGCTGGCAAGTAATAATGCTCCATATTTGGCACTGCCAATCCGCCATTATTGGCAGGGAGATATAGTTTAGCCAGGGCCACTCTGTAGCGGGTGCCATGCCATATGAATTGCCTCATGTCAGCTTCGCAGGCACGGAATAGTGCAGGCTTGATGTACAAGGGTAAGTTTGTAAAGTGGTACAAGAGTCTTGGAAGTACTATCATTTTTAATAGTGCTATCCTACCCATTGTAGTCAGGGGCAGTGTGCGCCAAAATATGATTTGCGATCTGATCGCTGCTACTGCGCGAGAGTAGTTTCCCTCCAGTAGGTCCTGCGGTTTCTCAATATACTCGAATTTCTAAATAGCGAAATGCATTCTGCTGCCAGTGTACCAGCGTGCCATTAACGGTTAGTGCCGGGTCTGGGGTTGACTCATTAAATGGATATAGGGAAGACTTTCCCCAGTTAACACGCAGACCCGACAGGGCAGCGAATTCCAAGAGTGCTCTTTCTATTGCATCACATGGCTGCCGGACATCCCTCAGGTATATCAGCGATCATCTGCATAGAGAGATACCGCGTGGATGCCGTCTCCCAGAGGAATGCCCCATTCCTCCATCGTGCCCCGCAGAGATTCAGCCAGTGGTTCGATGGCTAACGCGAACAACAATGGGGAAAGAGGACAACCCTGTCGGGTACCTCGTCCTATTGGGATTGGCTGAGATATATACGGCCCTGTCTTAACACGGGCCGTAAGCTGAGTATATAGTAAATGAACTAGCCCTAGATAGCCATCACCCAGGTCATATCTGTTTAAAGTGGTGAATAAGAAGTTCCACTCTAGCGTGTCGAACGCCTTTTCTAAATCTAGCACAAGGCATCCCGAATGCGGCCAGCGTTCCCTGGAATAATGAGCCACCCTAAAGAATCGCCTCAAATTTAATGATGTGGATCGAGCCGGTACAAACCCATTCTGGTCCTGAAGGACTAAATGCGGGACCATGGGAGCCAGCCTGTTCGCCAAGATTTTGGCTAAGATTTTGTAGTCTGAATTTAGCAATGCTAGCGGGCGATATGAACCTAAGAGCTCTGTGTCTCTGTCTGGCTTGGGCAGCGAGACAAGCAAAGATTCCCGTAGCGACAATGGCAAGGCAGAATTCTACTGTGCAGTGAGGTATAGTTTGAGTAGTTTTGGGGCGAGTATTTCCTGATATGCCTTGTAGAACTCTGCAGGGAGCCCATCCGGGCCTGGTGTCTTGCCTGTAGCCAGAGCCCGTATTGCCAGTTGTATCTCCAAGAGTGCTATTGGCTTATTTAGCTCAGCCCGCTGGTCTGCAGGTACTGTTGACATAGGAAGCTGAGACAGGTATGTTTCCAGTGCTTCTGGCTCCGCTTGCACTACTGGTTTATATATTGCAGTATAGTGGGCGGTGAACTCATTGTGTAGGTCGTGTTGCTGTGTTAGTAATTGGCCCGTCTTGGATCGCAAGCTCAATGTCGGTTGTTGCATGTGCTCTTGTTTTACTAGTCTTGCCAATAGTCTCCCAGCTGTGTCAGCCGAGGCATGGGTGCGAGCTGAGTGCGCGGCATAATTTAGGCAGCGTAGTCTCTCCATTACCTCCACATGTTTCTGCCTTTGGTCCTCCAAAGCTTGCTGTGTGCCTGTGCTATTAACTAGGTCTGTTTCCAGTCTAATGAGTGCATCCTCTATTTGTTTAGCATTGCGGTCCAGCTGGCTACGCATGCTCCAGTTTAGGCTCAAGCACTGGCCCCTGATCACAACCTTACATGCATCACACAGGATGCCGTGGTCAGACACAGCCTTCATTCGTATCAAAATATTCTGCTATAGCCGTACCTACCGAATCTCGGAAGAGGGGATCTTCTAGCGCTGTTGTTTGCACTCTCCATAATTTAGATGTGCGCACCATGTCTACACCATTGCAACTGAAGCATATGCAGGTTATGGTCCGAGTGCATGCGCCCGAGATAGTCCGCTTCGACACATTCAGCCAACAGCACAGTGCTCCCCATAAATCTATCTATGCAGACATGTAGGCCATGCGGGTGTGAGTAGTGTGAGTAGAGGCATGCTCGTGGGTTTAAGGATCTCCATATATCAACTAGTCCCCACCTATGTAGCCATTCTTGTAATCCTCTGGCATTTGACGCAGCAATTGTTTGTTGCAATGGCGGGAAAGATCTGTCTAGGCTCGTATCTAGTACTGCATTGCAGTCCCCACCCAATAGCCAGGGGATGTCACACCAACGGGATAGCTTGACCGATAATGCGCGCCAGAATGAGGCCTGATCTGCATTCGGGGCGTTTATGGAACCCAGTACTACTTGCCTGCCACTGAGCTTGCCTTTTGTTAATGCGTATCGGCCATGAATGTCTATTTCTGTTTCTTCTGATATGTACAGAGTACCTGGTCTAATCCATACCAGCGCTCCTCTCGCGTATGAGGAGTACCCTGTGGCAAATATCTGTCCCCTCCACCTGCGCTGCAATCTATGTATCTCTGGTTGCGATATGTGAGTTTCCTGTAAGAATGCGATATGTGCTGCATGTCGTTTCAAATAGGCATGCGTGTTGTATCGGCGCGCAGGCGTGTGCATGCCCCTAACATTCCAAGTGATTATGGTAGTCGGAGGCATTTGTCAAGTGTGGAGTATACTTGCAGTGTCAGCAGATCTGTCACCCAGCTGGCAGTGCAGTGGGCGTATGTATAAGTACTAGGCTTACGCTGCGACCCCATCATATGTGGTTCCAAGTGCAATGTTTGTGAGACATGGTGCGGGGTGTACACATAATGTTATGTAACTGGGACAGGGCAGAGTGACAACAGGTATCTGCCCAAACCGTGAACTTTGCCTTATGGCAACTATCAGCCTTTTGCGCCGTGTCACTCTAAGTAAGGGGGGGGTAAGCTTGACTGGGTTTGCAGTGGGTTCGGGGAGGCTCGGGCCCTGTATCAACACTCATGTGTGCTCACTGTGCACTGCCTTTTCTATCTTGCAATTCCCTCCCTGGCAGAGGAGGTAGGGGAAAAAAAAAGTTTGAGCGAGGAGAAGAGGGGGGAAAAAAGAGGGGGTGCAAGGTTTTTGCGGTGAAGAATGTGCAGGTGTGTCTGCCACTAACTTCTCGATCTGCACAGCTGAGACTACTCTCTGTTATGTTACGCCTGCGCGTGTAGGATCAGTGTGCTATGTGTGTGGGCACTAAAATCTACATGCAGGCTTCTGCTTCAGTTTTGTTCCGGGTTCATGCAATATCATCTACCGTTTGTGGTGTCACATCCAGCATAATCTGTGAGTCCGCTTCCTGTGGCCACAACGCCGTCGAACTGCCATCGCTCATTGACCTCTCCGAAGATGCGTCTGTGTCTCTATTGTCCGGACTCCTCCGCATAGTTGCTGCCTTTTGTAGGGCCTCTCGTCGCTCCTGCAGTCTTTGCTCCAAATTAGGGGTCGCTCTGAGTTGCAACGGGCCCTTCTGGGTTTGCCTCCGGGGTCTCCACCGGTTCCTACGGACACCCAGCGCAGTGCCAACAGTGTTATTCCGCCTACTGGGTGATGTGTGGTGGCCTACTTTCTCGAGCCAGTCCCATGCTTCTTCTGCTGCAGTGAAGAAGTGCGTGGTGCCATCTTTGACTACACGCAGGCGAGCTGGGAACAGCGGTGAGCATTTTATGTCTAACTCCCGCATTCTTTTTTTCACTGCCGTGAATGTGCTTCTCTGTCTCTGTACTCCGAGGGAATAGTCCGGGAAAAATAATACTGCCGAGTTGTCGACTCTGACCCCTTCCATCTTGCGGATTTCTCGCAATATTGCATCCCGGTCCTTATAATTTAGGAGTCGGAAGAGGAATGGACGAGGGCCTGTGTCCAGTGGCGGGCGACCTGCTGGAACTCTATGTGCCCTCTCTACAGTGATAAAGGGGGAGAGTGAGTTTGGCGGCATCAGGGGCTGTAGCCAGATCTCTGTGTAGGACACTGCGTCTCGTCCTTCCGAACCTTTGGGAAGGCAAACTACGCTGACATTATTGCAGCAAGAGCGGCCTTCCGCATCATCCACCCTACGTTCCAGCATGCTAACTTTCTCCGTGAGCTCTCGTACTTCTGCGACCGAGGCTTTTGTGGTTGGGAGGACGTCTTCCAGCTCCACTTCCATTTTGTCGACTCTCTCTGCCAGTTTGCGGTGATCTGCACGAAGTAGAGTGAAGTCTGCCGTAATCTTGTCTATTTGCCCCTCTAAGGACATGCGGGTTTGCATGAGAGAGACGCCGATCTGCGTCACAGCCTCGAGCACAGTGTCTATTTTTGATCCCAGTGTGGGGTTTTCTGCTGCTTCTTCTGATTCCCTTTCTGGACCTGACTGTTTGGGAGGTGCTTTGGACTGTGCTGCTGGCATGTTAGAGCCAGCCCGTTGTCTGCCCATGGTTGACGTCCGATGCGTATAAATTGAGCACCAATGTTGCACTTGCACTAGGCAGGGCACTTCCCCTGTATTCTGACTCCTCAGACACGGGTTTGGATTGGGGTGGCGTCGTTACAGCTCCGACGAAGGGGGACCACTCCGCTCTACGGATCACTACTATGTGGTGCTGTTCTGGGCGGTTTGCTCACCTCTCCCGGTCGCTAGGAGCCTACACTGTTCAAGCTGCCTCGGACTTTACAATGCTGGCATCTCTAGAGCCCAGTGGGTCCACTGCTTATTGGGTTATGCATTGAATCTTTCTGCCCTCTCCTCGCCTGTACCATGCGGTGTAAATGGCATTAGCTCTCAGTGTCCTTTTCACAGATATGTGCCGCTTTGCACCCAGCTCAGTCAATCCTGCGTCTCGCTGTATTGCCCCACATATCAACGCGGACTTTACGATCACGCCGTCGCCACTTTGAGCTGTTTCTAGTCGGGTCTGGGTTCGAGCCAACCCCCTGTGCCTTGCGTCGCGACCACTGCAGTAGTCGCTGAAATTTCGGGTCCCACACGGAGCACCGTCTGCGATCGTGGGTGACTCCTGTGAACAAATTACCGGAACTGCACTCCCTTCCTACTTCGTCTCTGCCGTGCTTATTCTCCCCATTCGCGGTAGCTTCAGCTTGGCCTGGTTGCGATTCCAGCCCAGAGTCTGCTCGGCGCGACTCACTCAGCATCCGTATGCATCTTCGGTCCTCACGCGCGTTTACTCTGCCTTCACTTGCGTTGTGCACAGCTGCTCTGTCGGTGTCAGGGCGCCACCAATGCGATATGTCATCTGCCGGTCCGGTGCTCCAGGTTTTCTTACTGATGAGGCCCTCTCACCAAGGCCCGGCCATCCTGCCTCTTGTGATGCAGGTTCGCGTGGGTGCCCCTGCGTCCGTGCAGAGTTCGCAGCTGCTAGTGTCCGCCAGGCCTGGACTCGATAAAACCCTTATCCCAACCTTACTATTTTCAAGTAGGCGCCTACCTCCTCAATTGCAGGGCTCCGTGGGTGCAGCCACTTCTCATGCCACCCCCGCGGTGAGCCTCGTGTAACTGGGGCCGCTCCGTATTTCTTGCCTCCACCCGCTCTGCCTTCCCCCGCTGCTGCCTCTTACCGGCACATAGGTGTGGATTCAGCCCCTCCGCTATCCGCAGTCTTCGTTTATGGCCCAGGGGTTGTATGCAGACACTCGCAGGTTTGCTGTCCGGCAGAGCCCAGGTCAGAGGCCGAGCCAGCACCGGTACTCTCCTCTGGCAGTCCCAAGATGGCCACCTCCCGCTGTTCGCCCAGGGACAGACTCGGTCCCAGAATCGGCTGTACGCTGCACACTGCCTACCGTTCTGCGGTCATAGGATCGGATATACTGCAATCTGCCTGTGGCGTCCTCACTAGTGTCTCGGCGGCGCCAGTGGCTTTTAAATTATGCGGATAAACGGGCCACCATGTGGAGCTGCCTTAAAGCACGTCCGCCATCTTGGCCAGCTAGCCACGCCCCCCATACTGATGACATTATACCATCATTGTGACACCGTCCTATAGATGTTGTGGAGTTGAATTTTTTTTTTTTATAAGAAGTATATAATAATTTGCAGTGATCGAATTTGCAAGAGTGGTTTGTAAAATAATTAGTTTTTGAAGAAAAATGTTTTAGCAGAACTGTCAAATCTAGATTATAGCCACAAAATAATACATGATAGTCACTCAATATCTTCATTTTCTTTAGTTCGGGACAAAGTTAAGATATAAAATCAGTGGACATTGATGCCACATCAATGGCTATTTAGAAATAAAACCTGGGAAGAAGGGAACATTTCTTTCCGCACCTTGAGATGAGCATGGACTGCACAAATGTACCTGCAGGCACGTTAGATAGTGTCCTGCCTCGGTTACCGAGACACACTAAAGACAGATGTTTTCCCTTTTCCATTCTGAGCCTTTGAGAAAGTAATTTGGCCAGGAATGGAGACCATCAATTCGGGACATACGCCGCCTTCCTCTCCATTACATTTTAGCTCCTACATTGAGTGGAGCACACTGTGAAGGCATTATAGTAAAAGCTATTCAAATGCTGTGCTAACACACTTCCTTCTCTTTAAAGTTCCTTAAAGTAGGATATTAAAGTAATTATCTCTGTGATAACGCTGCAGCAGATGCTGAATAATGGTGGACTTTGTGGAAATGACATTTAGGCTGTAACTATATGTGAAAAGCTTTCAAATTGCAAACTTATCTGACTGCTCGTCAATCAGCACCAGCTAACAATGCTACATTTCATATGCGGTTACCTGTAAAAATATACATAAATTGTGAGCATCTCCGGGTGCAGGAGATCCCAATTCACGTCTTGTTTTAATACAAAATCAAAAACTATGGAATTTGGTGGTGAAATTGTGACAACCGCAAAGCCAATTGATGTGGTCTGAATTTTCAGTTAAAGTCATTCCTATTGGCTTTGATAATAACTTCGTTTTGTGTATGATTGTGATTGTGTGTGTGTGTGTGCAGTGTGCCAGTTTGAAAGTATGTGCATAAGAATATGTGAAAATGTGTAAGTGCTTATGCATAAGAGAAAGTGAAAATATTTAATGGTCATTCTGAGTATATGTTAATATCTAGGTAGCTATTTGAGACTCTACGACAAGAGTCCATTACAGGTGTTCTAGTCTAGCCTTCCTGACAGTAGAGGATTTAGATTTTACTGCTGTGCAGAAAGAGGCAGATTGGGAAGCGGAAATCAGCTTTCCCACCTCAGGGAAGAAAGGTGGGGTGGGGAATTGCAGGTACACACAGGACTACTGTTAAAACGTACACTTGTAATCCTGAAGAAATGAATCGTAGATCAAGCGTAGTCCAGTGAAGGGTTTATTTAGGCAGTAAGTGGAAGAAACAGCTCAGCCACCCACACAGTTCTGCCTCAAGGACCGTTTTACCACCCCACATTCTATAACCTGCACAGGCTGTGAAGCATTCTAGAGTCTTTGTAAATGACATCATGAGGAGAGCAGCAGAATGTAGGTTACCACACACCTCCCTCACTAACACAAGAACAAACATTGACTACGTTAAGCAAAAACAAGAAAGTGAATGAAGTAAAATATAAGTTATGCATTGAACATGAAACAAAATGTACAAAACCATGAATGTTGCAGCAAAACAATGTAAAGAAGAAGTAAGAAGGAACTAAGTCACATAATCATCTAAATAAAGCGGGGTGCGAGTAGTTCTTTCCGATCTCCTTCTGGAAACAACACCACCCTCATCGGGAAAGGTGTCACAACCCACATTTCTTCCTGTGCAGACAACAACTCGGCTAAGATTCCACACTTTATGATCTGAAGTTTTAACAGCATTCTTAAACAATTTGATCACTTTAAAGGGTTTGCTAAACTTTGAACCAGCAGCACACCATCCCGGTCTCTTAATTACTACAAGGTCACCCACCGCAACCTCAGTTTGTTTTACTGCATGCCTTAAATCAAATTGTTGTTTGCTCTTCAAGCATTTTGCATCTTCCCTTAATTTCCAATCTTGTCTATCTAAGACAGCACTCTTGCAAGAAAGAAATTTGATTACTCAAGAAGGTTCTAACAAAGTATCAGGTTGTCTCCCACGAAATAAAAAAAATTGAGTTTTACCTGTACCCACACAGCTCTGCCTCAAGGACCGTTTTACCACCCCACATTCTATAACCAGCACAGGCTGTAAAGCATTCTAGAGTCTTTGTAAATGACATCATGAGGAGAGCAGCAGAATGTAGGTTACCACAACTACTTAGGCATCTTGAAGGTTTGGGGAGAGGAGGATGCAGGCAGAGTTACCAGGGCCACACTGGGTCCCAAAAGCATCCATGACAAAAATACTGTAACCAGCCAGCTCCCTTTGTTTCCTAGTGCTCTCTCTCTCTCTTTCCATCCACTCACTCTCTCTCTCTTTCTCCTTCTCTCGCTCTTCTCCCTCTCTGATTGTTTTCTTTATAACATTCCTTCCCCCGTCTCTCTTTCGTCCTCTCTTGAAGCCTTCCTGTGCCTGCTGCAATTAACCTTGGGGAGCTGCGGAAAGTGACAGAGGCACTAGATTGGGCTTTCAATACCCGCCATAAAGGCCCCAGTCTATTGGGGAAATGCCAGGTGGAATAAAAGGCCTGTCCGGCCCTGACGGTGACATTGTGGCAGTGACGAGAATTTTGAAATTGAGGTGGCGATGAGGGCAGAAGCAGAGCAGTGAGAGATGGGAGAAGAAGGAGATGGTAAATGCATAGCTGAGGAGGAACAGCGCCCTGCGGTAGACAGCAAGGCCGCAGAGAGGATGTTTTTTGCTGGGTGAGAGAGCAAGAGCAGGGCAGAGGGACTGAAAGCAAGAAACAAAGGTGGGGAAAATGTTTTACACGCCTGCTATGGCATCTAGAAATAGGGGAGGGATAGTGCAGCTTCTGAGGTAAAAGGACACAATCTGGCCCTGCTGGGAGGTTAATGCTGACAGCATTTGATCCTGTGCTGATTGAAGGTCCGTGTTGCCCAAAACACCCTTGAACTTGGACTCTGAAAGACTATGGTAGGTGATTGACAACCGTTCGGAGGGCATAAGGGGTTGTGGTAATGGCAGCTATGGCCTTTTCGCCACTACAGGCTCTCTGCTAAGTTGAGGTGGCTGGTGGGAGTACTGAGTCAGGTACTAGGGCTGCAGCAGGTGCTGCATAGTTCCAGTTGGACACCTGGCATGTGAGGTGGGGGAAGTTTTGCAAGAGTGTCTCACACATATCCTGGTGCAGAAGGTGACAGTAGAATCTGGAAGGTGCATAGACCTGCTAGTCTTTCGTTTCTGGGCCCCCTTGACCTTCACTGGGAAGAAGGTCATCATTGCATGTTTCTAGGATAGGAGAAGCGAAAGTGTGTTAGTGGTGGTGTTAGCTGTAGTCACATTGGAAGAGGTGGCGATAGCGTTTGTGATGGTGGAGATTCTGGTAGAGGTGATTGCAGTGGTGGTGATAGCAGTGCAGGTGAAAGCATTGTGGTAATAGTGGTAGTGATTATCATGGTGATGGTGGTAGTGATATGGGTGATGGTGGTAATGGTGATAGTAGCAATGATGGTGATAATGGGAGTAGTGGTGGTAGCAGTGATGATGGTAGTGTTAATATTGGTGACAGTGGTGGTAGCGGTGATGGTGGTAACAGTAGTAGTGGTGCTGGTGGTGATGATGGTGATAGTGCTGGGGTAGAAATGCTGATAGCGGTAGTAGAAGTGCTAGTGATGTAATAGTGGTAGTAATGATAGTGGTGATCACTGTGGTGTTAATGGTGGTGGTGATGCTGGTGGTTGTAGTGATTATAATGGTGGTAATGGTTACAAAAATGATACTATGGTAAAGGTGGTAACAGTTGTGATGCTGGTAATGGTGGTGTAATGACATTTATTTTGCTGATTGTTGTGGTTGTTATTTTGGAAATGGTGGCAATGACGATGATGGTGGTGGCAATGGTGCTGTTGGTAATGTTAATGAAAGTAAGAACTGTAATGGTGGTTGTGGTGGTGGTCAGGGTGGTGGTGGTCTTGATAATGGTGGTGATGGTGGTGGTGGCAGAGGGGGAGGTAGTGCTGGCAATATGAACCACACTCGGCTTTAGAACAATTAACATCATTATATAAGGGGTTTGCCCAAATCATCCTCCACTTACTGGGCTATAAACATGTTCAAAAGACAATATGATGTGGAGGAACAGATATCCAAAGTATTTACAATGGAGTACATTTAATTACTCCTATGTATAGGATCTTAATCCCATCAGATTCAATTGTATTTTTTAACAAATCACATTCATAATTCATTCCAGGTCAAAACCATATTTTATTTCGTATTTCATATCTGGTTAAGACCAATGATCTTTTGCTTTTTTTCTGCCAATATTAGACAAACATCAAACATAAATATATACACCAAACATATACAACACATACAAAATTACAAAAAATCAAAAATAATAATCATTTCCTAGACCCCAAATTTATATACAACAAGTGCCCGTTCATAAAAGTATGCTGCGGTCCACTGTGAGGTAACCCTTATGCACAAAAGAGATATTTTCTCCACCTCAACGCAATATTTTTTTATGTGCAAGTTCACAAATATATATCACACTTTAATATTCGATGGATTCCTCCTTTTCCAGTTGTCTACGCGTTTCGACCCTTCTAATTGGGCCTCATCAGGACGGGGGTACGAGGAAGAACCTCTATTCCGGTATGGTATGTCCAGTCCAAAACTATTAGTCACTCTCACTTGTGCCAAAGTGGGCATATGAAAACTCGCAGTAAGATCAATATAATTAACAGCATTTTTGTTCTGAATTTTAAAGTTTGCACTATTAAAACATGTTCTAGACTTTTTACTTATATGTTTTAGCACTGTTAAAGAGAAACACAAACACATACTGTTATATTAATGCCCACATTTTATCTTAAAGATGGTTGAGTTTATTATATTTAGTGCTGCAAATTGTTTATGCTTGTTGCTTAAAATTCACGGCATAAACTATACAAAATCCAGTAATGTAGGAGAAGTAAAAGAATGGTTTGTTAATGAACTCACAAGCATGTGCTTATCCTTAACGACAACAAAAAGGACCTCTTTGCCTAACAAACTACATTAGTAGAGTAAAGCTGTACTCTCAAAGAATACTGTTATGAAAAGCTCGAAGATGATTTTTGTGTTTTAAGTGATGAACGTAATAGGCTACACAGCAAAATATTTCATAGTAGATTATTTTGACAAAGGACCATTATTTCTGTTGCAGCTTTAAGAAAGTCTATAGGCATGCATGCCTTTACAATGTGATAAAAAAAGATATACATTAAACATATTATCATGACAACAAAGTAAAGCAAATGAACGTTTACAGGAGAATTAATGAATAGCACTTTCTCTATATGACAGGCTAAGGTATCTAGAAAGCAAACCAATCGAAAAAATGCATAAATCTTTAATTAAAGTATCATTGTGTAAACAAAAGGACTCAAAGCCCACTCTTCTGTTGTGTTTTTCTTAAACATTTTTTGAAGAAATTGATGACATCAGTTACTCCAAAAAGTTAGATCTATCTGATGACAGATCTGAGAAGAATTTAAGAATTATGGGTCACCTTTTTTACTTTTGTGTGAGTCTGGAGTACTTCACTGTAAGTCTGTAGTTCTTTCCTGTCTTCAGATTGTAGGCAAAAACTGCACCAGAATAACAATTTTGCATCGACTCAACCTAGACATAAGTTTAATGTCTGTTTCTCTAGGTTCACAACTGCAAATGTAACATTGATTGGGCAATATTTACACTCCTTTGTGTACTTTGTATATTGGTTTCAGTTCTCCGAGTCAGCTCTTCGGATTTGGGCCTTGAACTAACCTGCTAGGCTAACTTAATTACACTGCTGAGCAACAGGTAACTCAAAGCATCCCACCAACAATAGGAGATTAAACCTGTTACTCGTGATGGAAGAGGGAGGTAGCAGAATCTGTAGAGGTTAATTAGAATCTCACTGATTGACAAGCCTGGGCATTCACTGTCCAGTGAAACAATTGAAGAGCAGCCGGACTTCTGTCTTCACTCTCTCCAGAAAGCTTCTTTGAATTTTGGTAAGAAGGAACTAATTTGCCAGCGGCATTTGGGGGAGCCGGATTAAGGCTCTGTGAGAGAGCTGTGACTACTGAGAAAGTGAAGTCACCATTTTGGAAATTCCCAAGATGCTCTACAGGAGGGGACAAGGGTGGAGTGATGATGTGGGCAGCGGTTCTCACTTCCTGGAACTTTCCAACCCCAGTGTCGTGTCGTTCCAGCAGCATAGATGACACGGACACGATGCTGGTAAGTGTAACGGAGCTTTATTTCTCTAACTTCTTTCCTCGATTCCCAACCTCAATCTCCAGACCCCCAGCTCCTCCCTCTCCTTCTCTCATTTCCGCTTCGTCCTTTCTTTTTCCGCTGTCCGAGGGTCTTAGTGCCCCTTGCATGGAATCTATCACAACATTACACCCAGTTAAAAGCCCTTGCACAAGGGAAAGAGTTTAAGAAGCACTAGAAGCTAGCGAAGACAATTTCTTTCATTATATATTCATCCAACAACATTTTGGCCAAATGCAGAGTATTCTTGCTGCAAAGGGCACCAAACATATTGCAACATTTTGCCCAAGTGAGTACCCAGGACTCGCCACGTTACCTCACATTGCTTACATATTATTTCAGCACCAACACAAGCCTCAGTGGGCACATTTGACAACCGAGACTCTTTTCAGTTGACAACATGTTGGCCAAATGCAGAGCATTCTTGCTGCAAAGGGCAGCAAACCTATTGCAACATCTTACCCGAGTGGGCTAAGAATACCCAGGACTCTCCACATTACCTCCACATTACCTCACATTGGTTATATATTATAATATGTAAATAATGAAAATATTTTTTCACAAAATCTTGAAACTGTTTTGCTTTATTTATTCAGAGAAGGTGTTCACTTATAGACTTTTTTGATGAGGACTGCCCATCTGGGCTTCGCTTGAACTCTAAATGCTTCCAAAGTAAAGGACCTTTGAGACTCTTATATGCATTTAGCAGATATGGCATGATGGTGCAATGTGCCACCTAAAGTAAGAATATTGTATAATTTTTACATATGCTACAAATGAAATAATTGTGCCTTGTTTGTACATCTGTACTTTGCATTTAGCATTGTATTTGGTTTTCTGCTGTATATCAATTCTAAGATGGTGTTCATGAAACAGAAAATGACCAACTCCTTTTCATTGTTAGTCATTTTCACCATTTTGGATGACTATGCATACTTTGTATGTGCTGTCAGTTCCTGACCTGTGGACAAGGCGATTACTATAGAAATGCATTTGGATCTTTTGCTGCCATATGGAGAATAAACTCACAGTGTTCACCAGCCTTCAAAGTGTGCGTGCTTTTTCTTTCTTTGGGAAATAGAAGGACAATTTGGAGTCATGTACACGAGTTGCCATGAAGTTATGAGGCCTTTGAACTTAGTGATATCTGTGGCCACGGTAGTTTCCCAAAGTTTTGTGGTAGTTCACAAAAGTACCACTGTACAAAGTGATGACAACACTTTATGTGAATGGCTAATAAAGAAGTCCACTTTCTCTCCCCCGAACCAGAACATATCCTGCAATGTCCTTGCATTTGAACAAGCGGTCCTCACAGAAGTGAAAAGAATCGACTTCAACAATATGAGGGGATTCCAGAATATGACCAAAGGAGAGAGAACGGCTCTGGAGCAATTGAAGAACAACCATGACATAATCATCAAACCGGCAGATAAGGGGGGTGCCATAGTCCTGATGGACTATACTATGTACAAAGAGGAATGCTTATGCCTGCTATCCGACACCTCGAGCTATGAGGTACACCAGGAAGATCCAACACCCCGCATCATGACCAGTATCAAGAACATGGTCAACGAAGCAGAAACCCAGGACTGGATTACCAAGCATGAGGCTGAGTTTTTAGTGAATTTGGAACCAAGGACTCCTAGGTTCTATACCCTTCCTAAAATTCACAAAAACAAAACACCCCCACCAGGCAGACCGATAGTGTCGGGTATTGGGTCAGCTCTGGAACCACTTTCCCAGTTCTGCGACTGGTTCTTGAAGCCGATTGTACAGAAATCTCGATCCTACCTTAGAGACACCAAAGATGTACTTTGACATCTTTGAGACCTGGACATAGATGCAAGCGAAGACATGTTCATAACCATGGACATTGAAGCGCTCTATACGAGCATCCCCCAGAGGCTTACTCTGGAGGTGGTGGAACAGATTCTACTGGACCAGGATTGGACATATGTGACACCCACGCATTTCATCATGGAGTGTACGGAACTAGCACTTACGGAGAATTTCTTCGAGTTTGAGGACACCCTGTACCATCAAGTGGGCGGCACATCCATGGGCAGCACCTTCGCGCCGAGCATGGCGTCTCTGTACGTACACCGCTTTGAGGAGGACCACATCTTTAACCCCTCGAACCCCTTCACACCTCGAATGAAGACATGGAAACGGTACATAGATGACATTTTTGTCATCTGGCGAGGTACCAAGGATGAGGCAACACGCTTCGTGGAGTGGGTCAATGGCATTGACCCCCACCTCAGGTTCACACATACCATCGACAAAAATCAGGCTGTTTTCTTGGATCTGGATATAACCTTAACATCAGAAGGAATATCCACAAAAGTCCACACTAAACCAACAGATAAGAACAGTTTATTAATGTATGACAGCTACCACCCGAGGGCCCTCCGTGAGAACCTTCCTGTAGGCCAATTCCTGAGGATTCGAAGGAACTGATCTGAGATAGATACATTCCAGATACAGGCAGAACAACTAGAGACAAAACTCCTGGAGAGACATTACCCCAAGAAGAAGGTTAAACGGGCAAGGAAAAGGGCGAGGAATAATAACCGGGATGCCCTTTTGGAGACAACACATAAAGAAAAGAAAGACCGCCTGGTCTGCGTTACAACATACACGCCCGTGTCGAACAGAATCCAGAACATTATAAAGAAAAAATGGGCCATCTTAAACAGCGGGAACAAGAAGTGGGAACCCCCACTATTCGCATACAAACGGAGTAGGAACTTGAGGGACACCTTGGTACACTCCAAAACTCCCAATGATCAAATTGAGAATCAGATGACTCTGTGGAGCCAAACGAGACCAACAGGCCACTACCCATGCGGCAACTGTGTGTGCTGCCGGCTGACCACCACAACAAAAGAAGTCGACATAGGTACAGAGAGACCCTGGAAGCTAAAACATTTCAGCAACTGCAATACAGAAGGTGTGGTGTACCTCCTATCCTGTCCATGTAACCTGAAGTATGTCGGGATGACCACCAGGAAGGTGAAGACGCGGATCAGCGAACACCGGAGTACGATTAGGTGCAGGAAGACCAACACCAAACTGACGAAACATTTCACGGAGAAAGGCCACAACGACCTGGACCTCAGATGGGTGGTGCTTGAGGTTATGAATAAACAAAAGACTGATATCTCTAGACAACTCCATATCCGAGAACAGCGCTGGGTATACAGGCTTTGCAGCGATGATAAAGGCTTAAATGATGAGATACCATGGCTGCAACTTGCGAAATAGAAAATGTATAGAATTGACCATGCACACCTTCTTTAGTCAACAACCAACTCCAAGAAAGCTGGCCTAATAGAGTAGGGACTATTCTCTACTGCTACCCTTCTGGTCTACTTTATTTTAAGTAGTTCACTAAGAGTGGGCCCATTGTTATGCTCTGCAAATTCAAACAGATCAAGCTGGCATGGGGAACACATTGGTTTGTGTGAACCCATGTTATCAAACATAGATACCAGCTGTAGCAATTACCACCACTGACTATCATTAGTGTGTACTTCACACATATAACAAGTGAGGTACCATTGGCCCGTAATCCCATTATGAACAGAGTAATGTTGCTTTATTTTTCTCACAGTGTTTAGAACTCTTGGGGTATCCCCTCACTTTACGGGGATCTCGAGCGGCCCCTGCTGTAATCCACGCTGGTAGTTATCAGTGCGCAAGCATAGGAGCCATAGCAGGGCAAGCGTCTCACGGAATATACCTAGGCGCATGCGCGGTAGCGGGTTTCCCACTACTTCAGCGCATGCTCAAATACCGGGAGACTGATCAGACCCGGTAATGAACATGGGCGTCCTCACAAACATGGGAGCTAATGACCTCGTAACTGCATTTGTTTTCCCGCAGGAAGGGGAAGGACCATAACATCGGTATCGGTGCCGTTTGACCAATGCCGAACGTAACCTTTTTTGAATACACACCCTCTACCAGGCGGTCAGGCTCACGCAAGAGGGACACAGGAAACAAACCTCATAAGCCCATTTTTAACTATCTAAAATGGCCTTGATAGTGTTGGAGGCATGTTTTGACCAATGACCAAACGAAACCTTCATTGAATACACACCCTCAACCAGGCGGTCAGGCTCACGCAAGAGGGACACAGGAAACAAACCTCACAAGCCCATTGTTTACTATCTTAATGGCCTTGGTAGTGTTGGAGGCATGTTTTGACCAATCGGGTGGGGCGATTTACAGTTACGCCTCCCACCAGGCGGTCAGGCAGTCCCGTAGAGGGACACAGGAAACTCACTTAACGGGCCCAATTAACACTGATTAGCTCACTAATTAGTCACAGCTCATTAGTATAAAACCCTCTGAATCTCACCATTTACCATCAGCGGGGAGACAGAGAGGACGCTCCGGGAAGAACGGCTGGAAGCACTGAAACTAGACAGTAAGAGTATGCCTGAAGGAATGCTGGTGTGAACTTGAATGAATAGGTGGTCCATTAGTTCTGGATTTCACCTTGTTATGTTTGCTTTAACTAGGAACCTTGGTCCTGGTTCTTTCTGAATACTGGTGACTAACCCTTAACTACCAGTAGTGATTTTATGTGTTTTTCCCTACAGAAAGTCTAAGTAGGTCCTTCCACCTCAGCCCTCCCATGGAGCGTTTAGGGTAGAAATATAGGGTAAGAGTTGGTTTACAACCACTTTTTAACAGTGTGAGTACATGTTGCACCTGCCACGTGTCTCATAAAGACCACTTCACACCACCACGCGCGCTATAGGTATGACGCGGGATGGATGATGTTTATAAACTATTTGTTTACATACTCACACGGTTTGGTTTGTATGTTTTGTTTTTGTTTTTCCTTTCTCTACAGAGTTACTCTCAGTGGTACTATACCAAGAGGGAAGTATCCACCTACATAGTGTTTTTTAACCCTCCCCTGATCTAGCGACAGGATTTTCCTTCCATTTTTCACTAGTTAAAAGGAAGTGAACACATAGGGTATATAACCCCCCTTTTTTCCCCCCTTTTTTAGGTCCTGAAGAATGCTACGTACCCTTCGGGGACACCTCAGCAGAAACATGTCGACCGCATTTCATACGGTGAAGGGAGAATAATATCCCATACCACCGTTCACTTAGTTTTTAACCACCATACATTTACCATTTGAATAAAGCATAGCACATGGACTAATGTAATGGTTTTTAAATCACTTATCACTCCCCACGGCCATCACTTAGATTTAGAAGTGCATCCCTGTCTCCAGGTGTATGCCCGCCCTCTATCAAACCAAGTTTTTAGAGGGCGAGGACAGCCGATGATGAAGCATGACACCGGGCGGTGTGTGAGGCCAGTCCGTAACTTTTTATGAGATGCCCCCACTGGTAGTGCATCTCTATAGAACTCTGTAGATAAACATAGGAATTGATTCAAGGGGCAGCCCACTTTTGTGTATTCAATGGCTAATGACTGCCTTTACAACATTTAAAGGCAGCCATGCTGTTTCAAGTTTTATATTTTTTCCTCAACCTATTACCACTTTATGAAAGTGGTAATAGGTAGAGAAAATTATTTAAACTTTTGTATATATTTAATATATATATATATATATATATATGATAACAAAAACTTGAAAATAAACTGTACTACCATATATTTACTAAATATAGTGTATGAGAGTGTTTTATTTTTTTTTACATATTAATGGTTTCCAAACAAGTGTACAGACTACTGTGGTAATTTGTAGGTAAACATTTTGTTTCCATTTTTTTAAAATTAAATTTGATAAAATATTTAAAAACACTATATTACACTATATTTCAGTAATATAGTGCACTACAGTGTATTTAACATTTTTTTATATACTTTTTCCTATAACTACTGCATTACTTTGTAGGTACTAGCGTAGTTCTCTGTAAACCTTTTAAAAATATATTGAAAAATATAAATAAATTTCATTTTTAATAATAAAGTGGTACTAGGTAAGGAACAACAATAAAACCTTATATTTACCTATATCTAAGGCCATAACCCAGAACGTAGCCAAAGTATGGTGAAAACTACACGACTGCCTTTTATGTTTTGTAAACACACACATTAGCCAGCCATATACTGCCTTCTCATCGGCATGTACCTTGATATACCACAAAGTTACAGCGGTATAACATGGCACAATATATAACTAAGTAGTTTCACACTTATAACTTTAAAACCACTCAAACTATTTACACATACTACCCAAAATTACTAGTCATACACTATAATCTATATTCCTGCCACATTACATTGACATTCGTTCAGCCACTTTCAAGCTATGCCTGTTTAAGTTACCACACTCCACTCTATGACACTCCACTCTACACCACTTCACTGTATGCTATTGCAGTCTATGCCACTCCACTCTACTCTACGTCACTCCACTATATGCCACTGCACTATACGATAATTCACTCTTTGCCACTCCACACCCCTCCACTCTATGTCACTCCACTCTACTCCACTCCACTGTATGCTATTACACTAGACACCACTCAATTACATGACACTCCATTCTGCGCCACTTCACTCTACGCCCCTCCATTCTACGCCACTCCACTGTATGCTATTCCACTGTAGGCAACTCCACTGTACGCCACTACACTCTATGCTATTCCACTCTATGCCACTCCACTGTATGCTATTCCATTGTACATCACTCCACTGTATGACACTCCACTGTACGCTTTTACACTATACACCACTCCAATCTACGCTACTCCAGTCTGTGCCATTTTAATGTATGCCCCTCCACTCTACCCTATTCCACTGCACACCGCTCCACTCTATGCTGGTGCACTCAACACTATTCCACTCTACACAACTCCACTATATGATACTCCACATTATGCAACTCCACACTACAGTACTTTGCTTTAATCCACTAAACTCTATGCTATTCCGCTCTATGCCATTCCACGCTATGTAACTCCACTCTACACTATTCAACTATACGCCACTGCACACTCTATGCCTCTCCACTCTACACTATTACACTCTATGCCATACACTCTACCCCACTTCATTTTGCAACATTGCAGTCTATGCCTCGCCACTCTACTCCACTGGACTGCACCCTATTCCACTGTACACCACTCCTCTCTCTGCCACTCCAGTATACGCCACTCCACTGTATGCTACCACACTCTTTGCCACGCCACTCTATGCTATTCCTCTGTATGTCACTTCACTCTACGCCACTCCATTCTACACTATTCCACTGTATGCTACTACACTATATGCTACTGCACTCCATGATATTTTAATCTACACCACTCCACTCTACACTAATCCTCTGTATGCCACTCCACTCTATGGCGTCCACTCTATGCCACTAAACTCTTCGCTATTCCATCTACGCCACTCCACTCTACTCTGCACTATTACACATTATGCCACTACACTCTTCCCTACTTCAGCCTACCCCACTCCACTCTACAACACTCCACTCTATGCTATTCCACTCTACACCATTGACTCTATGCAACTCCAGTCTGTTCTGCTCCACTGTGCGCCACTCCACTGTGTGCCACTCCACTCTTCGTCTCTCCACTCAACACTATTCCCCTGTACGCCACTCCACTCCATGCTATTCCACTCTATGCCATGCCAGTTGACACCACTTCACTATATGCCACTCCACTCTACACCACTTCACTCTACACCACTTCACTCTATGCTATTCCACTCTATCCCACTCCATTCTACGCTACTCCACTGTATACCACTACATTTCATTGTACACTGTTCCACTGTACACAACTCCAGTCTACGCCAATTAACTCAATAGCATTCTACTCTACGCCACTCCACTATATGCCATTCCATGGTATGCCACTCTAGTGTATGCTATCCCACTATACGCCACTCCACTGTACGCTATTCCACTGTACACCAGTATACTGTACCTCACTCCACCCTATGCCACTCCACTCTACATCACTTCACTCTATGCCACTGTACATTACGCTATTCCACTCTACACCACTCCACTTTACATCACTCCACTCCACACCACTCCACGGTACGTTATTTCAGTGTATGCCACTCCACTGTACCACACTCTAGTCCATGCCACTCCACTGTGTACCACTTCACTGTACGCTATACCATCCACTGTATGCTACTCCACTGTACCACACTCCACTCTACTCCACCCCACTGTACTCCACTCTACAAAGCTACGCTGTACGACACGCTCCTCCACTCTTCTATACGACGCTCCACTTAATGACACTCCACTCAATGACAATAAACTCGATAGTTTGCAACACATTAAAAAAAAAAAACATTTAAAATTCAATGAACCAAGCTAAAGGTTAACATTTGTTACAGTTAGGAACATGTTATTTATTCTTTCTAAACAAACCACACTTAAACTACACAAACATTACAAATTCTGAAGTCATAGTATGACTTTAAACTTGTAATCTACGCACCACCTTTATATTACTAAAGCTTTATTTGTTCTGTATATATAAACCACACTTAAACTTCACAAAAATTGGAACTTCTAAAGTTATACTTATACCTTTTATTTAAAATGTATGCAACACCTTCAAATTATTATAACTCGTGCACCTCCAGGCACAGTGTATTGAACTCTGTAGCTACTCTCTATTAACTATAACTTGCCACTATACCATGCGTTGTGTTCTCAAAAATGATATGATTTGTGATGTCATAATTGTTGTTGTAAATGATATTATTTAAATGGTATAAGTAATATAACATAAAAGGTATAAGCAGTGCATGGAGAAGGTGAGAGTTATAGTTAATGTAGTGTATATATATTAAGCACACTTTATGTGGCCACTCTCTAAGCAGGACTTCCACTCACCAATAGCCTTCAGCTGTGGGTTTCAAGTGACACACAATTGTTAGACCTGACAGCCTTATGGCGGTCTTCCCCAAAACCTTTTGCCTTTTTCCCTCCTGTTTTGCTGAGATTCGTTTGTGTTGGCTTTATCACTCTGTGCACTTTACTACTGCTAACCAGTGCTAAGGTGCTTGTGCTCACTCCTTTAAACATGGTAAAATTGGCTTACACCCAAACAACACATTTAATTTACTCATAGGTCCCTAGTAAAGGGATACCACATGTACCCAGGGCATTTAAATTACATGCTACTAGTGGCCCTGCAGCACTTATTGTGCCACCCACTTAAGTAGCCCTTTTTTAAAACATGTCTCAGGCCTGCCATTGCAGCCTGTGTGCAATTTTAAACTACCTTTTCGACCTGGCAAAATAAACCTTTTGTCAGGCCTAATCCTTCCTTTATAATATACATAAGACACCCCTGGAGTAGGCCCTTAACAGCCCTTAGGGCAGGGTGTAGTGTATTTAAAAAGTTGAACATGTTCTTTTAAGTTTTACATGTCCTGGTGAAAAACTATTACATTCGTTTTAAACTACATCCTAGGCAAAGTACCTCCAAGCCTCAAGTAGCTGTCCTTCTGATCTGAGCTGCAGACTGACCAGCTGACCTGCTGCAATGGACCTGTCTGGACCTACAACTGCACCTGCCTGAGCCCTGCTGGACCCTGCTGGAGTGAGGTCCTAATCACAAAGAGGTACCTCCCACCCAGGTCCTAGGCCCTTGGCTGGCAACAGTTGAGCTGTGAAGAAAAAGAGAAATTGTGAGGTTTTGGGCTAGTTGCAACTGCGAAAGGGCTTGTTTATGCCGAGATCTTGCTGTCCGTGATGACCGCCAACGCGAAGCTCCGGTTTACCCAACTCTGCGCCACCACGACCCCCAGCGATGACATGCAATGCAGGAGCTACAGGATTGACAGCCCATGGTGACCTGCAATGTGAACCTTTAATAATGACTGTCCATGACACCCAACAGGATCTTTGCTCTACAGCGACGACTGTCTGCGACCCATGGCCTGCTCTTCAAACTACAGCGATGACTAGTCGCAACGCTTTCCCTGTTTCTCGCGGCCTCCTCTTTCTCAAAACAGGACTTTCCATTCCGGACATTGAGAAGGTAACCTTTACAGTAGAACTAAACTGGGCCCTGTATCCAGCCCGTACTCCATCGCCTGAACTTGTAATTTTTCCCTGGTCTAGCATGACCAGATAACTGTGAGTGCCGTTTTGTGGTTTTGGTAGTATAGGAGAACAAGGGTACACCGATATGTGAACCTGGGGTGAGTATATGTTTAAGTGCAACAATGGTTCAATTATGGCCACAAAGGTCCGGAAGACAAGTAGTGATCCCAGGGGGAGACACTAGGAGAAATTATTTGTAGACAATTAATGCTACTGGGAGAGGAAAGTCATGTACAAGGGAACATACAGGTCATTAGAAAGGTAATTTATTTTGTCACAATTAGTTATTATAGTATTCAGGTGCTCACACAAAAAAGTGACAGTAGGCGTGACGTGATAAAGTGAGGGTGAATTAAAACAAGGACATCGCATTGACAACAGTAGTTGGAACTCCACAGTAGTTTACAGAAGGTAAGGAGTTCCTGTTGTAGGGGGTCGACGGCGTTTCGATCTCATAAACTTGAGATCATCTTCAGGACATATAGAAGGTGAGCAATCTGAATCTAGAAGAATGATACGCATTGTATTACATTATGAACCCTGTAATATGTACATACAATTAATTACATTGCTAATAATTATTAGTGAGTATGTGCTCCCAGTGGGCAAATTGAGAAGGAAGGAGTGTCAATCATATTTAAAAACAATATACATATATTGCCAGTGGTGATTCAGGGTCTAGTTTTTCAGACCGTGGTGTGCGCCAGTATTTACAAGGTGGAGCGCACCATCGGTACGAACAATAAGGAGACTTCAAGAGTACAAGAGTCCCGGTAGGAGGGTGAAAGTTCGAGAGTAGGTAGGTAACAATATTAAAGGAAAAAGAGACACGGTCAGGCGTAGAAGTGGAATACGCAGCGCCGCACGTGAAAAAAGAATAGAAAACATCAAGTGGCGGCGAAAGTGAAGAAGCTGTACCACACGTGATGAGTGATGGCTACTCAAGTGGCGGTGGTACGTGTTAGGGTAGGGCAGGAACTGACTCGACTGGTGTGGTTTTGGCCGCTATACATACATAAATCTTTGACATTTCATACCTTTGGTTCTATTGATTACTTTTTTGTCATTTCGGTTTCATTATATCTATTAAAATGTATTCTATTCTTCTAAATTGGTGTGTTGGTTTTCTTTGTGGTGTTTCACTTTATTACTGTTTGTGTGCTGCATACATACTTTACACATTGCTTCTAAGTTAAGCCTGACTACTTTTGTGCCAAGCTACCAGAGGAGTAAGCACACGTTAATTTAGGGACTTTTGTGGTTCACCCTCACTGGGATTGTGGTTATTGCTTGAGAAGGATTCATACCCCCTCAGCCATAAAATCAAATTTCTCACATTGGTGGTAGCGGTGAGATTTGGTACTTGTGTTTGTGTAGTGTCCTTCAGTGATTTTGTGTAACACTAAAATCCCAGATAAATAATTATGATACCAGATTCAACCTCTTAGCAAATATTCCTTGATTGGCCTCTTTTGCCTTTTCCAAATCCACTTCTGTTTCACCTTACTTTGTGCACTTGTGACTCTGCCTGCTGCAAGCATGGAGTTTGAACTCAACAACCTGGAGAGCTATAGTGCGACTGAGCTCAGAGGACTCTCCAGCAAAGGGGAGCACCCAACAAACAGGCCCTCCAAGAAGCAGAAGGGCCTCAAGGCCTGAGAGGAGGCCCGCCAGTTACAAACCACAGCACTGGATGTGGAGGTGGACTTTTTCTGGAGGAGCAGAAAGAGGACATAGACAGGGGTGATGACAGCCCCCTGATTGCAGCCCCAGATGAGAGAGAAAGACACACAGGAGTGCAGTCCCCTGTCAGAGCCCGAGCAGGCAACAGTATATCTGCCCACAACCTGTCTCCAGAGGGACTGGCAGACAGAGAAGCAGCAACGGAGTTTAGGCTGTATATGGCCAAACTGGAAATGGAGGAGGCCGGTGCTTAGAGGGCCTTTTCGAAGACAATGGCTCATAAAATGAGTCTTAAGGAGCTGGACCTTTAGGCCAAGCAAACAGCAGAGTCCAACAACAATGGTAACAACAATTCAGTATCCCATGGAGAGGTGAAGGTGTACATACCCCAAGACCTGGTGCCCAGCTATGTGGTGGGGTATTGTTAGACTTGGCATCTTATGGCGTGTTTCCCCTGACTTTTTGCTTTCTGACCTCCCGGTTGTGACTCTGTTTTTGCTGGTGTAATGATTCTGCGCACTTTCCTCACTGCTGTCCAGTGGGAAAGTGCAAGTGCTCCTGGATAAAATGTGTTATGGATTGGTGTTTCCATGATTGGCCTATTTGGTTTATCTGTCAGTCCCTTGTAAAGTGCACTGCGAGTGCCAGGGCCTATAGACCAAATGCTGTTGGTGGGCTGCAGCACTGGATTGTGCCACCCACGCAAACAGCCCGTAAAATGTAACTCGGGCCTGCCACCGCAGAGCCTGTGCGCAGCCTGGGGCTGCCATGTCGACTTGGCAAGTGCACACACTTGCAAGTCCCTAAACCTTCCCTTTGCTACATGTTAGTCACCCCTAAGGTAGGCCCAAGGTACCCCTGTGGGCAGGGTGCGGTATATGCGAAAGGTAGGACATGCCCGGGTGTGCGGCATGTCCTGATAGTGAATTACAGCCTAGTTCGTTTTTCACTAGTGCAAGGCTACCTGTTCCCCCTAGGCCAGAACGGGCAGTTTTGATTATTACAGCTTATAATCCTAACTGACCCCGGGAACATGGTAGAAATTCGAGTTTAGTATGCCTGGACTCAGAATGATAAAATGCATCTTTTAGTGAAGTTGGTTTTAACATTCTGTGTTTGAAAATACCACTTTTAGAAAGTGGGTATTTTCTTGTCTAACCATCCAAGCCTGCCTCTGCGAGGTTGTGTATTCCTTGTCTGGAATGTGAGTGACAGGGGCTGGGGGATGCCAGGAGACAGGTTGAGTCAGCACAGGGCTGAATAGCAAGATCTACATGTAGATGGGTGGGAGGGGTCGCACCTGGGCCCTGAATAGGACAGTACCTTCCCTCCACAATGCTGGCTCCACCTCCTGTGGTGCGTCTGATGTCCCTGGCCTACTCACTGAAAGAAGGGACGGAGACTTGTCAACAAAGTGCTCCAGAACTGGTTTGGACTAGGCAAAGGCCTCTCTGCCTTCAGAGAACAAAGGAATTTGGGATATAAATATTGGGGCCCTGACCCCATGAATTTAGATCTCGCTGGAATCAAGGAACCTGCCAAGACGAAGAGCTGGAAGAGCTGCCAGGAGGAGTACTGCCCCTTTGCTGTGTTGTTGCTTTGTTGGGTTGGCCTGCAGCTGCTGCTTCTGCCTTGGGCAGGGAAAGGACTGGACTGAACTTTCTACAAACTTGTGCTGAGTATCTCCAAGGGCCTGAAACCGAGCTGGCCTCCTGTTAAGAAGTCTCAGGGACTACAAAGACTTCACAAGCCTCTGGGTACCGCTTCTGGAACGCTGTTTCAGTCGCCACAGAGGAAGGGAACTGCAACCGACTCCGTCAACCGACTCCATCCCTGGCCGGTGACCTGTTTGCACCGCAGACCGCATCGCCCCGCTTCGCATCGCAACCCTGGTCTCACCGTGGGCGACGTCCAACGCCGCCAACATCGAGCCGCTGCTTGCACCGTGACCTGTGGGCACCGCAGTTCGCATCGCATCGCTTCACTGAACCAACCGGACCCGACCGATGAGGTCGCTGCAACTGGCTCAAGGGTCGTGACCGCACCGCGTTTGGGGCACCGCTCGCACGTCTGCGACGCACCGCTCCGACTCGCACCGCTGTCCGACGCCAGCTCCCGCACTCCGCTTGGTCGCCTGCATCGCAACCTGTCAGCACCGCATCGAGCATCGTCTCACCCTGCATCGCACGCCTTGGACTCACCGACTCCGTCTACACGACGCTCATCGAGCCTCTGCCTGCACCGCATCGAGGGACACCGCACCTTGCATCGCTCCGTCTTGCACCGCAACCGCGACGAACGCCGACCGGCTCGTACACTCCGTACCAGCCACAACGAGAAGGTACTGTAACCGAGTCTGTTCATGACTCTGCTGGCCCGTATCGACGCGGTCGGCTGGAACTGTTAGACTCTGGGGTTTTCAGCCTCACGGTAGGCTCGGACGGAGCTACCGACTCGTACGAACTTTGCTTTTGTGCTATTCCTGCAAAGAAGAAGTTACCGTATCAAGTATTCATTCGTAACGTATCGTATTGTGGATTTTTGTCGTAATTGGTCTTGTCTTGAGTATATAAAATATTGGTTATTTTTCTAAACTGGTGTGGTGTCCGTTTGTAGTGCTTACACTGTATTACTGTTGGTTATGTGCAAATGCTTTACACACTGCCTCTGAATGAAGCCTGACTGCTCGTGCCAAGCTACCACGAGGGTGAGCAGGGGTTACTTCACGAGTGTAACACCCTTACCCTGTCTAGGAAGAAGGGTCCCTACTTGGACAAAGGTGCAAGCCCTTGCCAACTAGAGATCCCATTTCTAACATTGGTTGTCAGCGGTGAGGATAGGACTTGTGTTTGCACTTGACTTACAGTGATTGGTGTGCACTACTACCATATCGCAGACCATTACGTACCACATACTGGTTCTTTTTCTTTTGGCCTATTTTTGATCTTGCCAGTTTTCAACTCACTACTTTTGTCATGCCTGAATCAATTGCATCATCCGTTGCATCTCTGGAAGTTATCTTTGAGGAGGATAGGTTGGAATCCTACACCGTAAAGGAGCTACGGGCGATTTGTAAAAACCTGAAAGTCCAAATTAAAGGCCTCACAAGGAAGGAGGAGCTACAGAAGGCACTGAGGGCCTGGGTAGCAGCCAGACATGCCAATGGGCAGCCTGGTAATCTCAGTGAGGAGGCGGAGGAGCCTATTTCCAGGGTGGATGTGCTTTTGGGTAGGGGGGAACCCGCCAGGTCAGGCAGCAGCAGTCTGTCCCCAGAGGAGCTGGAGGACAGGCGGGAGGCAAGGCAGTTTGAGCTGCAGAAGCTCAGGCTGGAGAGTGAGTGGGAGGAGAAGAGATTGGCCATAGAGGAGAGAAAGATGCTCTTAGAGCATGAGAGAGAACTGAAGGAGCTAGAACTTAGGAGTAAGTCAGGCTCAGATGGTGGCAGCAATTCGTCCAGAAAGGCAGACAGGATTGTGCACATTCCCAAGAACGTAGGCAAGGAGTTCAAGAAGGGGGATGACATACAAAGGTGGTTTCAGGGTTATGAGGCAGCCATACACATGAATGGGGTCCCTGAGGAGAATTGGGGAGCAGGATTGTGGCCACTTTTCCCTGAAGAAGCAAGGGATGCTCTGATAGCTTTGGGTAAGGGGTATCACCTCACCTATGCTGACATGAAGGATGCACTTCTCACGAAGTATGGTCTTACTCCTGAAAAGTACAGGGATCAGTTCAGGTCCAGTAAGAAGTCTGATGCCAACACTTGGTTGGAATGTGTGGATGTGTTCTGCAGGTCTCTGGATGGTTGGGTGAAGGGCAGTAGTGTAACAGATTTTCAGGGGCTCTACAACTTGATTGCATGGGAGCACTTGTCTAGTCTATGTTTTGCAGATCTGCGCCAGCACCTAGTTGATAGTAAGCTAACTGACCCCAGGAAGCTTGCTATGGAAGCGGACCGCTGGGTGAGTACCAGGGTCCACAAGAAAGCGTTTGGGGAGACTCAGCCAAAGGTGGGCAGGGTCCACAGCAGAAAGGTGGGGGGACAAGGGTAAAGCACAGGAGTTCTCTAAAGGGCCGCAAACTAGTACCCAGGGTAAAGGTTCCCAGCCCCCGGTGATAAGAAGAAAGGGGTCTCTACAGGAAGCCTGTTGAGACCGGCCCCCGCAAGTGTTATGCATGTGACCAGGTAGGTCACTTTAAGGGGGACCCCAAGTGCCCGAAGGGGACACAGCCACCCACCGGTGGACAGTCCAAAGTGTTGGCTAGTGTAGCGCTCGGGGAGGAGGGGTGCCCACAGGAGGGTGGGGATCCCGCAGAAATGACCCTTGTCTCACTAGGGGACAGTGAGATGGTCCCAGGAAACCAGGTGCCCCCTAACACAAAGAAATATAGCACCTGGGTGACCATTAATGGGAACAGGGTAGAGGCTCTCAGAGATACTGGAGCCAGTGTGACCTCAGTCCGGTGTCACCTGGTGTCTGAGAAGCAAGTAGTCCCAGGAGCATTCCACCAAGTAGTTGCTGTCGACAACTCAGAGAGCCAATGTATGGTGGCGCAGGTTCCCTTTGAATGGGGGGTCTCAGGTCCCTTGAGGGTGGTTGTGAGCCCTACCATGCCTGTAGATTGTCTGCTAGGAAACGACCTGGAGCAGTCCTTATGGAAGGAGGTTGAGCTCAGGTCTCACTTGGAGATGCTTGGGTTGCCAGAGTGGGCATGTGTGTCACCTCGGTCAATGGCAGCCAGAAAGGGTGATCAAGAGGACTTGGAGCCTGAAACAGTGGCCCAAGTCCCTGCCAAGAGAAAGGGCAGGGGCGCGGAAACCGGCCCCCGAAGTTCCCACGGACCGGGAGGAGGCGGACCTCGAGGGGGACGCCCGGTGCCTACAGGGGAGCAGGTAGCCGAACTGGGAGACATCTCTGAGCTGACCCATTGGCAGCAAGAAGGGGGTCCCACCAGGGAGGAGTTCTGCAGGGAGCAGAACGAGTGCCCTACTCTGGAGGGTCTGCGGCGGCAGGCTGCAGACCAGGCAGCTGGCAATCAGTCCGGGTCACATCTGATCTACTGGGAGAGTGGTCTCCTATACAGTGAGCCTAAGGTTGCTGAGCCTGGGTCAGCCCGTGTGCTGGTGGTACCCCAGCGCTTCAGGACCTTCCTACTGGGTCTGGCTCATGACGTGCCTTTGGCAGGACATTTGGGGCAGGACAAGACCTTTGACAGGCTTGTCACCCACTTCTTTTGGCCCCAAATGCGAAGGCAGTCAGATGCACACTGTAGGTCTTGCCAAACTTGCCAGGCAAGTGGTAAGAGTGGGAGGAAGGTCAAAGCTCCTCTCCAACCTTTTCCTGTTGTTGGAACGCCCTTTGAAAGGGTAGGGATGGATATTGTGGGGCCACTGGATCCCAAGACAGCCATGGGCAACAGGTACATCCTGGTCTTGGTGGACCATGCCACCCGGTACCCGGAGGCAATCCCTCTCAGGACAACGACGGCGCCAGTGGTGGGCCGGGCGTTAATGGGGATCTTTTCCCGTGTGGGATTCCCCAGAGAGGTGGTTTCCGATAGGGGGACCAATTTCATATCGAAGTATATGACATCCCTGTGGAAGGAGTGTGGTGTAACCTACAAGTTCACCACTCCTTACCACCCACAAGGAAACGGTCTGGTGGAGAGATTCAACCAGACCTTGAAAGGCATGATCAAGGGTCTAACAGAACCCATGAGGTGTAAGTGGGACGTCCTCTTGCCATGCCTACTCTTTGCATACAGGGAGGTGCCTCAGAAGTCTCTTGGGTACAGCCCCTTTGAGCTCCTGTATGGCCACCCTGTCAGAGGACCTCTGAGTTTGGTAAAGGAAGGCTGGGAGGCAGCTCCCAGGAAAACTCCCCAGGATGTATTTAGCTACATGCTGGCCTTTAGAAACCAAACTGCCCGCTTCAGGAAACTCGCTCAGGCGAACCTAGAAGCAAGCCAGGAAGAAATGAAGAGATGGTATGACCAGAATGCCACTCTGGTCGAATTTCAACCTGGGCAAAAAGTGTGGGTCATGGCCCCAGTGGCACCTTGTGCCTTGCAGGACAAGTGGACTGGGCCATATGAGGTAAAGGAGCGCAAAAGTGACGTCACCTACCTGGTGGATTTGCAGGCTCCAAGGAACCCTTTGAGGGTCCTTCACGTGAACCGCCTCAAGCCCCACTTCGCGAGGTCCGAAGTGAGTATGCTCTTGGCGACGGATGATGGGGTGGAAGAGGAGAGTGAGCCTCTCCCTGACCTCCTGTCTACCAAGGAGCATGATGGGTCAGTAGAGGGTGTGATCCTCTCCCCTACTCTGACTCAGGAGCAGCAGGGGACTGTCGCCAGTTGTTGGGACAGTTCGCCCCACTGTTCTCTCTGACCCCCGGTGTTACTCACTGGTGTACCCATGACGTGGACACCGGTGACAGCCCTCCTGTGAAGCACAAGATTTACAGGTTGACTGACCGGGTCAGAGCCAGCATCAAGGAGGAGGTCTCTAAGATGTTGGCGTTAGGGGTGATTGAGCCCTCCCACAGTCCTTGGGCCAGCCCAGTGGTCTTGGTCCCAAAGGCTGCGGCACCCGGTGCCACTCCAGAACTCCGGTTTTGTGTGGACTACCGTGGGCTCAATGCCATCACCAGGACTGACGCGCACCCCATCCCCAGAGCTGATGAGCTCATTGATCGGTTGGGAGCTGCCCGGTTCCTCAGCACGTTTGATTTGACGTCTGGGTACTGGCAGATTGCCTTAACCGATGGGGCCAAGGAGAGATCAGCATTCTCAACCCCAGAAGGTCATTACCAATTCCGGGTGATGCCCTTTGGGTTGAAGAATGCCCCTGCCACCTTTCAGAGGTTGGTCAATCAGGTGTTGGCTGGGCTGGAGGATTTCAGTGCCGCCTACCTGGATGACATTGCTGTGTTCAGTTCCAGCTGGGAAGAACATTTACAGCACCTTGAGAAAGTGTTGAGGGCTCTGCAAGGTGCAGGCCTCACGATCAAGGCCAGTAAGTGCCAGATCGGGCAGGGGTCTGTGGTGTACTTGGGACACCAGGTAGGAAGCGGCCAGGTGGCGCCCCTACAACCCAAGATTGACACCATTCTGGCTTGGAAACCCCCAAAGACCCAGACAGAGGTGAGAGCCTTCTTAGGTCTCACCGGTTATTATAGGAGATTTGTTAAGGGCTATGGCACCATTGTTGCCCCCTTAACAGAGCTGACCTCTAAGAGGCAGCCCAGGAAAGTGATCTGGACTGAGTCCTGCCAGAAAGCTTTTGATGCCCTGAAGGCAGCCATGTGCACGGCGCCCGTGCTCAAGGCACCTGACTTCTCCAAGGAATTCGTCGTGCAGACTGACGCTTCAGAGCATGGTGTGGGAGCGGTGCTCTCACAACTGAACGAAGAGGGCCTGGATCAGCCTGTAGTCTTCCTTAGCAGGAGACTACTTCCCAGGGAACAGAGGTGGAGTGCCATAGAAAGGGAAGCTTTTGCTGTGGTCTGGGCGCTGAAGAAGTTGAGACCATACCTGTTTGGGACTCACTTCCGGGTTCAGACAGACCACAGGCCCCTCAGATGGTTGATGCAAATGAGGGCGAGAATCCAAAACTGCTGAGGTGGTCCATCTCCCTACAGGGAATGGACTTTACGGTGGAACACCGTCCTGGTACAGAACACGCCAACGCAGATGGTCTGTCCAGGTTCTTCCGCCTTAGTGAAGAGAACTCCAATGGGGTTGGGTAGTTCTCCCTACTTTCAGCTGGAGGGGACATGTGTTAGACTTGGCATCTTTTGGCGTGTTTCCCCTGACTTTTTGCTTTCTGACCTCCCGGTTGTGACTCTGTTTTTGCTGGTGTAATGATTCTGCGCACTTTCCTCACTGCTGTCCAGTGGGAAAGTGCAAGTGCTCCTGGATAAAATGTGTTATGGATTGGTGTTTCCATGATTGGCCTATTTGGTTTATCTGTCAGTCCCTTCCTTATAAAGTTCACTGCGAGTGCCAGGGCCTATAGACCAAATGCTGTTGGTGGGCTGCAGCACTGGATTGTGCCACCCACGCAAACAGCCCGTAAAATGTAACTCGGGCCTGCCACCGCAGAGCCTGTGCGCAGCCTGGGGCTGCCATGTCGACTTGGCAAGTGCACACACTTGCAAGTCCCTAAACCTTCCCTTTGCTACATGTTAGTCACCCCTAAGGTAGGCCCAAGGTACCCCTGTGGGCAGGGTGCGGTGTATGCGAAAGGTAGGACATGCCCGGGTGTGCGGCATGTCCTGATAGTGAATTACAGCCTAGTTCGTTTTTCACTAGTGCAAGGCTACCTGTTCCCCCTAGGCCAGAACGGGCAGTTTTGATTATTACAGCTTATAATCCTAACTGACCCCGGGAACATGGTAGAAATTCGAGTTTAGTATGCCTGGACTCAGAATGATAAAATGCATCTTTTAGTGAAGTTGGTTTTAACATTCTGTGTTTGAAAATACCACTTTTAGAAAGTGGGTATTTTCTTGTCTAACCATCCAAGCCTGCCTCTGCGAGGTTGTGTATTCCTTGTCTGGAATGTGAGTGACAGGGGCTGGGGGATGCCTGGAGACAGGTTGAGTCAGCACAGGGCTGAATAGCAAGATCTACATGTAGATGGGTGGGAGGGGTCGCACCTGGGCCCTGAATAGGACAGTGCCTTCCCTCCACAATGCTGGCTCCACCTCCTGTGGTGCGTCTGATGTCCCTGGCCTACTCACTGAAAGAAGGGACAGAGACTTGTCAACAAAGTGCTCCAGAACTGGTTTGGACTAGGCAAAGGCCTCTCTGCCTTCAGAGAACAAAGGAATTTGGGATATAAATATTGGGGCCCTGACCCCATGAATTTAGATCTCGCTGGAATCAAGGAACCTGCCAAGACGAAGAGCTGGAAGAGCTGCCAGGAGGAGTACTGCCCCTTTGCTGTGTTGTTGCTTTGTTGGGTTGGCCTGCAGCTGCTGCTTCTGCCTTGGGCAGGGAAAGGACTGGACTGAACTTTCTACAAACTTGTGCTGAGTATCTCCAAGGGCCTGAAACCGAGCTGGCCTCCTGTTAAGAAGTCTCAGGGACTACAAAGACTTCACAAGCCTCTGGGTACCGCTTCTGGAACGCTGTTTCAGTCGCCACAGAGGAAGGGAACTGCAACCGACTCCGTCAACCGACTCCATCCCTGGCCGGTGACCTGTTTGCACCACAGACCGCATCGCCCCGCTTCGCATCGCAACCATGGTCTTACCGTGGGCGACGTCCAACGCCACCAACATCGAGCCGCTGCTTGCACCGTGACCTGTGGGCACCGCAGTTCGCATCGCATCGCTTCACTGAACCAACCGGACCCGACCGACGAGGTCGCTGCAACTGGCTCAAGGGTCGTGACCGCACCGCGTTTGGGGCACCGCTCGCACGTCTGCGACGCACCGCTCCGACTCGCACCGCTGTTTGACGCCAGCTCCCGCACTCCGGCTTGGTCGCCTGCATCGCAACCTGTCAGCACCGCATCGAGCATCGTCTCACCCTGCATCGCACGCCTTGGACTCACCGACTCCGTCTACACGACGCTCATCGAGCCGCTGCCTGCACCGCATCGAGGGACACCGCACCTTGCATCGCTCCGTCTTGCACCGCAACCGCGACGAACGCCGACCGGCTCGTACACTCCGTACCAGCCACAACGAGAAAGGTACTGTAACCGAGTCTGTTCATGACTCTGCTGGCCCGTATCGACGCGGTCGGCTGGAACTGTTAGACTCTGGGGTTTTCAGCCTCACGGTAGGCTCGGACGGAGCTACCGACTCGTACGAACTTTGCTTTTGTGCTATTCCTGCAAAGAAGAAGTTACCGTATCAAGTATTCATTCGTAACGTATCGTATTGTGGATTTTTGTCGTAATTGGTCTTGTCTTGAGTATATAAAATATTGGTTATTTTTCTAAACTGGTGTGGTGTCCGTTTGTAGTGCTTACACTGTATTACTGTTGGTTATGTGCAAATGCTTTACACACTGCCTCTGAATTAAGCCTGACTGCTCGTGCCAAGCTACCACGAGGGTGAGCAGGGGTTACTTCACGAGTGTAACACCCTTACCCTGACTAGGAAGAAGGGTCCCTACTTGGACAAAGGTGCAAGCCCTTGCCAACTAGAGATCCCATTTCTAACAGGTATGATATGGATTTCTGCATTGAGATAGCTCTGAGGATGCATAGGGTCCCAGAGGAGGACTGGGGAGCCAGCCTGTGGACAAACATGTCCCCAGTTGGGAGGGACATCCTTCTTACATTAGAAGTGGGGGATCAGAAGAGGTACTCTTTCATGAAAGCCATTTTGCTTACAACGTTTGGGCTGACCCCTGAGAAGTATCGCATCAGGTTCAGGGACAACCAGAGATTGCCAAATTAGACTTGGGTGGATTTCCTGGACTCAGGGCGGACTGGCCGTAGCGGGCATCGGGCATTTCCCCGGGAGGCTGGAAGGGTGAGGGGCGATTTTACAGTGGTGGGGGCCGGTTTTACTACTGTGGGCCAGTTTTGCAATATTGGTGTCCAGTAACAAAAGCAGCAATGCTTTGCACTTGCCCACCTGCCCACCTGGGGGGGGGGGGCTGGTCCCTCAAACCTGCCAGGGCTGCTTTGGGTTCCCAGTCCGGCCCTGCCTGGACTACTCCAGTGAAGCACTGAGTGGTTGGGTGAGGAGCAGCAAAGTAAGTGATTTTACTGGGCTGTACAATCTAATTTTGAGGGAGCACATACTCAGTACATGCTTTACAGAGCTGCGCCAACACCTAGTTGATAGTAGGCTCACTGACCACAGGGAGCTTGCAAAGGAGGCGTACCTCTGGGTCAGCACCAGAGTCTATGTCCAAAAAGGCATTGGGGGATCCCAAAAAAGGTGGTCAGGGTTCCCATCAGAAGAAAGGGGGGGGGAGATAAAAATAAAAGTAAAAAGTACTCTCAAGGCCCCGAAAATAGTTCACAAAGGAGGGAGACCCAGCCCCAATCTGACCAGAAAAATAATGGGTTATTTGATAAGAAGACATGAAAGTTTGTCCCCAAGTGCCAGGAGTGGTATAATTATGGGCAGCAGATGCCAAGTGTCCCAAGAGGGCACAGCCCCCCTCACTGGTGGGCAGACCCAAGAGTTGGCCAGTGTAGCATTTGAGGTGGAGATTACCCAAGTTAGTGTGGGGGCAGAACAGAGTTTACTCTAGTATCCCTGGGTGACAAAGAGATGATGCCCAAAGCCCACATGCCTTCTATTGCGTCTCAGTATAGGCAGTGGGTTATCATCAATGGGCAGAGGGTGTAGACTCCTAGGAACACAGGAGTCAGTATGACTATTGTAAGATGTCATCTCTGAGTAGGTATTCCCAATACATTTTACCAGGTTGTAGTAGCAGACAACCGTAAGAGCCACTGGCTATCCAGTGACTCTGGCTCCCTTTGAGCGGGGGTGGAGTCTCGGGTCTCAGGTTCTCTTAGAGTAGGTGTGAGTCCAGCCATGCCTCTTGATTGTCTTCTAGGAAATGACCTGGAGCACACTCTCTAGAAGGAAGTGGAGCTTATGTCTCAACTGGAGATGCTATGCTTGTGTCAAGGTGTGTGCCTGACCACATGGTCCATGGTTGCCCAAGGCAGCCTCAAGTCTGTAAAAATGGCCTAGGCTGCTGCCAAACAGAGGAAGAGCAAGGAGTGTTGGACACCAGCCCCTAAAACTCCCATGGTCCATATTGAAGGGGCAACTGAGGATGCCACCGTGGAGCCTCCCTTGGAGGATATTGCAGCCCTAGAAGACCTGCCTGAGCTTGCTGGATGGCAAGGTGAGGGTGGGTCATACAGGGAGGAGTTCTGTAGAGCTCAGAGCGGTGCTCAACTCTAGAGAGCTTGAGGCAGCAAGCTGAGGCCTACGCAGCTGGTGACACCTCTGAAGATCACATAGTCTATTGGGAGAACGGCCTTCTATATAGTGAGCCTAAGATTCCTGTACCTGGGCAAATCATGTGTTGGCGGTCCCCCAGTGCTACAGAGTCTTCCTACTGGGTCTGGCTCATGATATACCCCTGGCAGGACATGTGTGGCAGGACAAGACCTTGGCCAGGCTTATCACCCAATTTTATTGGCCCAGGATGTATACAGCCTCAGAAACATTGTGTAGGCCTTGTCCCACCTACCACGCCAGGACAGTGGGAAATCAAGGAAAAAGCTATAGGCTCTTCTGGTTCCCTTGCCTGTCATTGGCATCCCCTTTGAAAGGGTGGACATTGACATTTTTGGGCCACTTGACCCCAAACCTGCCTTAGGCAACAGGTTTATTCAGATCTTGGGGGACCATGCCAGCAGATACCCAGAGGCCATTCCTCTGAGGTCTGTGACTGCACCTGCAGTGGCTAGGACTTGATGAGGATTTTTACCAGAGTGGGGTTCCCCTAAAAAGTAGTGTCTGACAGGGAGATAAACTTCATGCCAGCATACAGGAAGTCAATGTGGGACGAGTGTGGAGTGACTTATAAGTTCTCTACACCCTATTACTCTCAGACAAATAGGCTTGATGAAAGGTGCACCAAGACCCTGAAAGGCATACTTAGGGGCCTGCATGAGCCCCTGAGGTGGAAGTGGGACAACCTCTTACTATGCCTGCTTTTTGCCTACAGGGAGGTGCCACAGAATGTAGTTGGGTTAATACTATTTGAGCTCCTCTAAGGCCCCCTTTTTAGAGGACCTCTCAGTTTAGTGAAGGAGAGGCAGGAGCAAACACCCAAGAAGCACCAAGGATGTAGTCAGCTACATGCTGGCTCTCTAAAACCAGAATCGGCACTTCTGGAAGAAGGCCTTTGAGAATTTGGAATCCAGCCAGGAGGTCATGAATCTCTTGTATGACCAGAAGGTCACTCTGGTCAAGGTTTAATTTGAAGAGAAAGTGTGGGTGATGGAGCCTGTTTAGCCCAGGGCCATTTGTCCGGGCATCATAAGGTGAAAGAGAGAAAGGAGGAGGTCACCTACTTGGTGGGCCTCAAGACCTCCAGATACCCCTTAAGAAAATTACATGTCAATCGCCTCAAACCATAATATGAAAGGTGTGAAGTCACCATTCTTCTGGTGACATATGATGGGGTGGAAGAGGGGAGGGAACCTCTCCCAGACCTCCTATCTTCAAAGGAGTAAGATGGGCCAGTGGAAGGTATCAACTTTTCACGTGCCCTGACTCCAGAACAGCAGAGGACTGTCGCCAGTTACTGGGGCAGTTTGCCTGCCTGTTCTCCCTCACCCCTGGGCATACACATTTGTGTACCCATGATATTGATACTGGAGAAAGCATGCCTGTAAAGAATAAAATGTATACACTGTCTGACAAGGTGAGGGCTAGCATTAAGGAGGAGGTCTCCAAAATGCTTGAATTAGGGATGATTGAGCACTCCAGTAATTCTTGGTCCAGCCCAGGTTGCTAGTAGCAAACCAGAACTCAGGGTCTGTGCAAATGACAGGGGGCTCAACTCAGTTACCAGAACTGACGCTCACCCTATCCCTAAGCTGATGAGCTCCTCGACAGGCTGGGAGCTGCCAAGTTCTTGAGTGCCTTTCTTTGTTTTCACAACAGGGTACTGGTACATTGCCTTGACTGAAGGGGATAAAGAGAGGTCTGCATTCTGTACCCCAGAGGGCAACTTCCCTTTTCGGGTGATGCCCTTTGGGTTGAAGAATGCTACAGTCACCTTTCAGAATTTGGTTAACAGGGTCCAGGCAGGGATGGAGGCGTTTAAGGCACCCTACCTGGATGAAATTGCTGTCTACAGCTCCAGTTGGGACGACCACCTGTTTCTCCTCCAGGAGGAGCTTCAGGCTCTACAACGCAAGCCTGACTATCAAGGCCAGCAAGTGCCATATAGGGCAGGGTTCTGTAGTGTATCTGAGACACCTGGTGAAAGGGGGTAAGGTGCAGGACCTCCAAGCCAAGACAAAAAGTACTCTGGCCTGGAAACCCCATAAAACTCAGACTGAAGTGAGGGCCTTCCTGGGTCTCACTGGTTACTATTGGAGGTTTGTTAAGGGCTATGGCACCATTTTTGCCCCCTTAATTGACCTGACTTCGAAGAAGCAGCCCAAGAAGGTGATCTGGACAGAAGCCTGTCAGAAAGCCTTTGACACCCTCAAGGAGGCCTGTGCTCAAGGCCCCTGACTTTTCCCAGGAACTCTTAGTCCATAGAGATACCTCAGACCATATTACAAGCACAGGGGTTGGACTATCACAGTTAAATGAGGAGGATCCAGACCAACCTGTAGTCTTATAGACAGGAGGTTATTCTTCAGGGAACAGAGGTGAAGTGGTATTGAACAAGAAGCTTTTGCTGTGTTCTGGGCCCTGAAGAAGCTGAGATCATACCTGTTTGGGACTCACTTCCGAGTTCAGGCAGACAACAGGCCTCTCAGATGCCTCATACAAATGTGAGGTGGCAATCCCAAACTGTTGAGGTGGTCCATCTTACTACAGGGAATGGACATTATGGTGGAACACCGCCTTGGGTCAGACCATCCAGGTTCGTCTGCTATAGTGATGAGAACACCCATGAGGTTGGGTAGTTTTCCCCACTTTCAGCTGTAGGGGGGCACACGTTAGACATGACAGCCTTAGGGTGGTCTTTCCCAAAACTTTTTGCATTCTCCCCTCCTGTTTAGCTGAAATTTGTTTTTGTTAACTTTAGGACTCTGTGCACATTGCCACTGCTAACCAGTGCTAAAGTGTTTGTGCTAACTCCTTTAAACATGGTAAAATTGGCTTAGCCCCAATTCACACATTTAATTTACTTATAAGTCACTAGTAAAGAGGTACTACATGTACCAAGGGCCTGTTAACTAAGTGCTACTAGTGGGCCTGCAGTACTTTGTGTTCCACCTACTTAAGTAGCCCTTTTAAAACATGTCTCAGCCCTGCCATTGCTGGCTGTTTGAAGTTTTAAACTGCCATTTCGACCTGGCAAAATAAACCTTAAACCTTTTGCCAGGTGTAACCTTCACTTTTAATAGATATAAGACACCGCTAAAGTAGGCCCTAAAAATCCCGTAGGGCAGGTTGCAGTGTATTTAAAAGTTTGAAAATGCACTCTTAAGTTTTATATGTCCTGGTGGTGAAAAACTCTTAAATTAGTTTTTCATTACTGCAAGGCCTACCTCTCCCATAGGATAACATTGGGTTACTTTATTACATTTGACTTTTGTTTAGGAACAGGTAGAAAGGTCATGTTTGCGCTCACTTGAATTGTAACTTGTAAATTGTACATTTAACCCCCTCTTTAATGGTAAAGCCCGATTTAAGTCACATTTCTGAAAATGCCACTTTTAGAAAACTTCCATTTTCTTGTCCAAACCATTTGGTGTCTAGAGCCTGTATCCTGGGTCACATTCCTAGGTGTAGTTAGTAGTTGGCCTTTGTGTATTCCTCCCAGACAGTGACACAAAGGGGAAATAGGTGTTGGCAGGATAGGACATCGTGCCAGGATTGGAAGCGCGGAGTAGTGCACAGCCCCACTTACATTTCTTAGGAGTTGTCTCAGCACACTCACAAAGGACTTCACACTAGCCTTTTGTCAACCCAGACATCCTAGGACCAGGGTAGGGAGGAAGGAAATTACAGAACCATCTGTGGAGGGAAAACTTCGGAAGTTTCTTCCACTTCAAAGCTGGCACCAGACATAAAATATTACACCCTCAGAACAACTCTTCAGTACACTCCTGGGCCTGTGGACACTACAGAAAAAGACTGTCCTGTTGCCCTAGGACTGCCGTGCTGCTTGAGGCCTACCTTGCTGTCTGAGAAGGAAGTATTGACATGCTCTCTTCATTTCATGCAGAGTGACTCCAATGGTCTGGTGGATGACCTCCTGTTCTGAGTTACAGGGACACAACGAGCTCCTGAGGCCTCCCTGCAACTGCTCAGCTGACCTGCAACTGGACCTCCTGAACACTGCTTGCCTCTGTTGGAGTGAACTAATGATCCGTAAGAGGTGCTTCCCCAGGTCCTGGACCCTTGGCTGATATCAGTTGAGTTCCTCCTGTGAAGAAAAGGAGAAATCCTGAAGTTTTGGGCTCATCTTAAACCGCCATCGACGGCAGCCAATGCAAAGCTCCGGTGGACCTGACTCTTTTAGCTACAGCGACTGCCAGCGACGACATGCAACATGAGATCTGAACTTCGTGCTATAGCATTGACAGCCTGCGGTGACCGCCAACACGAAGCTCCAGCAACGACCATCCACGATACCCGACAGGATCTTTGTGCTAGATGATGACCACATGTGCCGCTCTTCCTGCTCCTCACGGCCTCCTCCTCCACAAACTGGACTCTTCATTCCTCACTTTAAGAAGGTAACTTTTCAGCGGGACTAAGCTGGTCCCTGTATTCGAGCTGCACTCCATCACGGTCCTGAACTTGTGACTTTTTCCCGGTCTAGTACAACCAGATAACCATTAGTGACTCTTTGATGCTTTGGGCACTATACTTGATAATTTGAAATTACATATCTCCTGTTGTGCTGACTGTATTTGTGTCGTTTTGGTCTCATTTTATTTATTAAAATGTACTCTATTTTTCTAAATTCGTGTGGGATTTCTTTTGTGAAATGTTTTCACTTTATTACTGTTTCTGTGCTGAATAAATACTTTACACATTACCTCTAATTTAATCTTGACTACTTTTGTGCCAATCTACCAGAGGGTTAAGCACAGGTTAATTTAGTGACTTTTGTGGTTCACCCTAACAGGGATTGTGGGTATTGCTTAAGAATAATCCAATTTCGCACGACTCAGCAATCATCCCAATGCATTCTGGTTAATGTGGCCCATCTATGCAAAGTTATAATTTTTCCAATGATGCAAACTTTGATAACTTTTAGTTTCTCCGAATGTGCTCGCAAGGTAATATCACACAACATAACAACTGACATTCTATAATAGGCAAAGCCACACATCCCTACAGTCACTGCATGGGCATGTAGGAACAGATATCATAGGCATGGCTTCACATGTCTAGGCATTATGTACAAATCAGAATACTTTATACAGGCTTCAGTTTGGGTTATCTAAATTCTTATCAGCAGTTTTGAGACTATTGGGGCTAATTTCTCTACCTGTCTAATATTATTAATAGAGCATTAAAAAAGAGTGATAATTTGAGCTGGGAACATTTGTATTTGTTTTACTGTTAATGAACACCCTACGGTTACAATCAAACTATAAAGTAGCTAAAACGAATGTTCTTAGTGTTAAACATGTCAGGTACATCTGTTTCATGTTACTCATTTACTGCTCAGAGTTAGCAAACTTCCTGACAGACCCGCATATGTTAATAAGGAGTGCCAAGGTCAAGAAATTGTCCATTCCTGGCGTCCTTATTTGCAAATACCGTGCAGCATGTTCCGGCTCTTTCCTGCCTTGCTACACCCACTGCTGCTCAAGAGTCTGTCTTCTTCGGTTACAGGCTGTGTAATCATGTTTGAGGGCCATATTGGAATGGAAGGATCCGATCTCTCCTATTTCAAAAGTAATGCATTCATGCCATAAATTTCTTGGAGAACCATTTCCTTTTCTGATCTACACTTATCTTTCCTTCTCAAAGAAACATTGTTAACTTTTGCTTCCTCATTTCTACTTCCTGGTCCTAGATACTAATTTGAAAAAACCCAAAACAGAATTGTTGACTGGTGCTTCACAATATAGTTTTTTCTTGTTGTTCAGTCCAGGGATTGTGTTTGCCTTCTGTGGTGATGTTGATTTGCCTGCAACGTTTGTCCTGAAAAGTTCTAACATCTTCTTCAGTCCGTCTTCTCTATCTTTGGGGATTCAAAGATGGAGTCTATGGTGGAAGCTGAAAGTGAGTAAAGAAAAGTTACTCCACGCCTCTGGTGAAACCTGCATTACATCACTTACTGGGAATAGTACCTTCCAGAGCATTTATGGAAGACTGAGGGGCATATTATCAAGAAACGGCGTTAAAATTATCGCCGGTTTAGCGGCAGAAAACTGCCGCTAAAGCGGCGATAATGGGCTTGATAATATGCCCTGGAGAATTCCAATAGAAGCCCATGTTCTGGTGTCAACATGGGCTTCTATTGGAATTCTCCAGGGCATATTATCAAGCCCATTATCGCCGCTTTAGCGGCAGTTTTCTGCCGCTAAACCGGCGATAATTTTAACGCCGTTCTTGATAATATGCCCCTGAGTGTTTAAAAGTCAGTGCTACAGGTATAAGTATGTTGAAAAAGAACAAGCATCACATTATGGAAAATTTACACTTATTACATTGTTGTAATAGTGCTGAAAATTGCTATCACTACTTATTGTTTAACCAATAAACGTATCTCACAACAGAAGGATAATGTGCACTTGGGCATGTGTAAAGTGGGCACTTCGAACGCCTCAAGCAGACACTAATGATAGCCATAATGTACAATCACAGCGTTATTTCCCTGCAGCAAAGCAGTCATACTGTCAAGGCACAGCAGCATGCAGACATTGCTAGCTCGCTGTAAACTCCAACACTGAATAAAAGTTCGCAATATGGATCACACTGGAGGTGTGTGGTGTGTATATGGTGGCTTAGAAACCAACTGCAAACCTGTGGCATCTCAGATTGTTTATATATTGGAAGCATGGCATAAAATCTCCCAATATTCGAAAAACCCTCCTTACTTACCGTTTATTTAAAAAATAATTTCAAGCCAGTTTTTTTCAAGCACCAGGAGACAATTCAATGCACAGAAAGTGTTACATAAAAAGTATGCTAATTGCTGATCTTGGTGCTATCCATCTATGGCGTCAGTTAATGCGTTAACATAAAAAGTAATTAACAGCTTGCCTTTAACATAAGCTGAAAGCCATCTTTGAACTCTATGTTGACATATAATTTCCTTTATGACCCAATATTGTTCTGTACACATCCTTAGTAGCAAACAGTTTACTTTTTATGCAGTGCACACTGTGCATGGAATCACTCGTCGGCATCTGAGAAAGAATTGACCTTGAATATCAGCTTGAACGTCCTCAGGTCCCTAAGAGGTCTCACACATGGGCAGCTTCCAAATATCCTATATTCAGTGTCCTGTTATTTCTAGTGTTTTAGTCACCAATCTGAGAGTACACCAAATATAGTCTAGGTATTTGTATTATGTTTACTATCAGTATATGCCATACTAAGGAGATATACACCATTCTCTCTGCCATGACCCCCAAGATGCGCTACTTTCCTAACTGCGTTCCCTTTGTACCTCCCTCTAGCCCTTGCATCACAATTACTGAGCTTCAGGGAAATATTGATAAGAGTCATCAATGTTATCCTACAACTAGGTTTCACTGAGGGCCGGTTTATGAAAAACGCAAGGATTTTGCTTTACATCCACTGTCCATATCAAACTCTATTATTTGCAACCCTCTTATTGTACTGCATTTCGTTGTGAAGCTGCAATGCGGCACTATGCACACTGAAATGCACTGATCTCTGCAGCCCCCACAGCTATGTGTACTCAGCCCTCATATTCAGTTGTGCAGAATCTGCCTCCCCCATGCATTACTGTACATAAAATGCCCAGAAAAGGCTGTGTGGAATTTGGAAGCCTCTCTGGGCTGCAACAAATTGGAACTATCTCCCTCTCTCCAGGAGACCTGTCACCAGCCCCATATTGCAGTGGTGCTGGAACAATTTTAAGAATGGGGGTGCGGCCATCAATGCTGCATCACCGAAGTCAAAGGGACTCTAAAAAATTCAAGTGACACAAAGAGCAAGTGTAACAAAGGGGCCACACCTATTTAGCAGGAGAGTGGTATGGGTGTAGTATCAGTGGCCGCTCCTCCGCTAAGGCGGAGGAGCGTCGCCCTACTGCTCTTAGAGCAGTGAAAAGGGGAAAAATAAAACGACAAAAAGAAGGTTATTATCGTTTTATTTTTGGTTGCTATGGGCTGGGTCAGGGTAGGGCTGGACTGGTTGCTTAGGGTGGGAGGTCGAGTGGACTGTGCACACTAAGGGCCTGATTCTGATGCGGTTAGGAAAGCATTCCCACCTAGGCCCTGATTCTGATGCGGTTAGGAAGGCCTCCTAATGGCATTTGCTCCTTCCAAATCGGATCGGGAACGTGTCTTCCCGACCCAGGGCCCAATTATGATGCGGTTAGGAACATATGCTCCCATTGAAGTCAATGGGAGTCCAACCAAATCGTATCTGGAAGCAGCCGGATGCATCGTACTCCGTCGGTCGGACTCTCCCGATCCGAGTGGGTCGGAAACCATTTCCAAACCGATTCGGTCGGGAAGTTTTCCAACCCGCATCAGAATCAGGCCCTAAGTGCGCATGACTGCTTGGAAGGCTGTTTCGGCCGGCCAAGAAGTCATGCACAATTTGCATATTCCCCACCAGGCTGTAATGGATAGCCTGGTGGGGAATACGCACAGGCTCCCTGTCCCGATCTGAGTGCCGATCCACGGTGCTCAGACCCATCACAACGCTGCATTGTAGCGTTGTGATTGGCTCAGGGATGCCTGTGTGCCGGGTGCTTCCTACAGCTTCTTCCGGACTGGAGTCAGGAAGAGCAGAGAAGCGGAGAAGAGATGTGGCCGTCGGAAAAGGTAAGTCTTTTTTTTTTATATTTTCAACCCCCCTGTGCCCCAACCCCATTGCCTACCAGCCACCACTGTGTAGTATGTATTCAGTGGTCCATTTTGGAGGACACAGTTGCAAATATTTTACTAAAGCATTGTGGTAGCACACTGACATTTACAGTCAGCAAAATGGCCATTAGATTTGCACAGGCACCCAGTTTTACTGATAAAGAAATGTACAAATCATACAAATGATAATGTTTATGCAAATCGGGCTTTTGCAAATATTTGTCACTTACGCATCACCAAGCAAAGTTTTTTTATTTGTTTTGATCCTATTAAAACCTTTGTTTCCATCACATTTATGATAATGTGCTTCATTTGTGCTTTCCTAACTGCCACTATATTTTTAAATATTTGTAGTTTTTTTTACAGGAATTTAAATTTGGTTGTGTTAGAAAAAAGTGACATCTAACAGCCTTTCATTTCACAATCCCTGTACCTAAACTAGATTGTCACATAGCTCACTTTACAACATCTTCTTACCTTGAAGTGGTGAAAGAAAAGTAAACACGAATTTTCTTGTTAAAAGAATAAGCAGCGATTTCTCTGCGGCCATAGCCTGACATTAGGCCTCTGTCTTTGAACCCACAGCAAATGTGACAAGATAAAAACTAAATTTAAAGGTATCTTTATTGCTCCTTCACCTCTGAACTCTAGCATGGTTATCTTGTGGGTGCTGCAGCACCCCCACGCTCCTACTTCCAACCCCAGTGCCTACTTGGATGCAACAAACAGTTTCAGAACCTTAAATTATCTGCACTCAAGGCTCATTCATCAGCCCGAGAATGTACCTTTTGACCTCCCTCCTCCCCAAATGCCCTGCACTGGGAGGCCTGTTGCCTTACCTGTTTCACAGCTCCAGCGGACCTATGAAGTGAAACCTATCTCCAGGAGGAGTGCCATGAATTATATGTACTCATGCACTTCATTATATAACAAAAGCATAGACCAGCAAAGATTGGCACACACTTTAAAGAGAGCATTTTTTCTAAACATTGCCATGCTGAGATACTACAGTGTCTGTCGTTTATTTCAATGACCTTGATACGCGTGTCAGATGATGCACCAAATAAACAAAGCTGCTGCCTAAGCAAGGGAACTTCCTTGAGCCCAGGGCCTGAAGGTGGGCTGCTGGGTGACCTGACAAACTGAAACTGCTTACAGTTCTTCCATGAACCCAGCCTCAGAAAGCGTCATTTTAGAGCACAAGATGAAATCTGGAAAGAGGCCCCTCTTTTCTTTGGAGCTGCGTTGATTGCAGAAGCCAAGGGTCACACAAGCAGTGCGAGGGGTAGACAGGGATTACAGCTGCGAGCTCTGGCGACTCCTAACTGACGTCCATGTTGCCAGCATTTGTAAAGTACCAATAGTATGTCATGATCCCCATAAGCCTGGTATTTAAAGCACCATCCCAGTCATTGCCTCTATATGTACTCCCAATTTCCTCTCACACTTCCACCATTTCCCAGTGGCTGCTGCTGTAGACATTTGGTTTGAGGGGGTGCCAGTTTCATCTTGAGATGGGGCCTCATATTTTGAGAAGCACAGGACTGCAGTGCACATATTGTATGTTAGAAATGGGGGTCTTTAGTTGTCCAAGTAGGGACCCTTGCTTCTAGTCAGGATAAGGGAGTTACATAAGGCCGGACTGGGAACCAAAACCGGCCCTGGCAAAGTGCTCGGCCGGCCCCCCAGGGTGTTGGGGGTGCGGCCGAGCTGTTTGCCAGGGCCGGTTTCGTCCGATTTTGTTACAGGGGTCGATATTGCAGCTTATGCTGCAAAAACAGCCCTGTAACAAAAACGGCCCCCCTAAGGCCCAAAACCGTCAACCACCCTGGTGGTCCACCGGGGGAACGCCCAGTGCCCGCTGCGGCCAGTCCGGCCCTGGAGTTACACACTTTAGATAGCTATAGCTCACCCCCTTCGTAGCTTCGCACAAGCATTCAGGCTTATCCCAAAGGCAATGTGTAAAGTATTTGCACCCAGACACACAGTAACACAGTAAAAACACTACAAATGGACACCACACCTGTTTAGAAAAATAAAATATATTTATGTAAACCAAACAAGACCAAAACAACATAAATCCAACATACACAATTCAAAATATGACTTCAAAAAGGCATTTTTGTCCATAGAAAACAATGGACATGTGACTTTTACACAAAGTACCTCAGATGTGTCAAAATTCATAAGGCCAAACAGCTGCAGAGAAGGGAAGCGTCGGAAAACACTGCGATGTGTCAGTTCCTGAGGCCTTGGGGCGGCAAAGCGACAGTTCTGCTGCACGCAGGAGAAGTGATGCATCAAATCCGACCTGTAGGGGGAAGTGAGGCGTTGATTCCAAGACGGTTCTGGTCTGCAGGTTATGTGTCAGAAAACTTGCCGCACAGATGCGATGAGTGGAAATCCGTGGCGCGCTGGCGGTCGATGCTGCGGCAGCAAACAGGCACTGCATCGGTTTCATCAGCCACGGTCCCACGATGCGTCGGTTCTTTCAGCCGCACAGCTGGGCCTGCTTTGGAGTCAGTGCAGTGATCTCGGACTTCGGAGATCGTGCACAGGATTCGGCGTGTGTCGGATTTTCAGCCGCTGGCAGGCGCTGCATCAATTCTTCGGCCGCACGGTGGCGGAACATGGAAATTTGTCCCACTTTGCGGTGCTGCGTCGGAAAAACAGGGGCTGGAAGGGTGATGCATCGTTTTTCTTGCTTTTTCAGCTCCCAGCAACAGGAACAACCTCCAGGGACCCAGAGCTGGAACAAGCACCTCCTGGCGGGCCAGAACTACCAGCAGTGGATTTCAGGGAAGTTGCTTGTGAATCCTTCATGTCCCTGAGACTTCAAAACAGGAGGCAAGCGCACACAAGCCCTTGGAGATTCTTAACAAGTAGGTTCACAGCAAAGTTCCAGTCTTTGTCCTCTCCTTGGCAGAAGCAGCAACTGCAAGCCAACCCAGCAAAGCAACACACAGCAAAGGGGCAGTACTCCTCCTTACAGCTCTTCAGCTCTTCTCCTTGGCAGAGGTTCCTCTTGTTTCCAGAAGTGATCTAAAGTTCTGGGGTTTCAGGTCTAATATTTTTACCCCATTTTGTCTTTGTAGTCTTTGTTGCAAGAATCTCTGAGCTCAGTAAAAACAAGTTCTGTCCTCCCGGTCCAGCTTCACTACAGGGGGTGGAGACAGCCTTGTGCAAAGAAGACAGAGCCTATTCAGGTGCTAGTGAAAACTCCTCCCACCACTCTAAATGCAGACCAGGTCTATTCAGCCTGGCTTGAGTCACCCAGGCAAGGCAGGACACACCTCAACCCCCCTTTTGACTGTCTAGAGTGAATGCACATCCCCAGCTCCTGTCACTTCAAAACCAGATAGTGAATACACAAACAGGCAGGGGCATACAGAATGGTTAAACAAGAAAATGCCCACTTTCTAAAAGTAATCCTTAAGGTACGTGCTTTACGAGCCAACCCATCGCACTGCAGATAAGGGATTTTATCCATACAATAAACACATACGTCATTCTCCATATTAAACTGATGGTACACCACTATTGTTTCCAAAGTTCATCCAAGCTTTTAGTTCAATCACTCAAAATCACTGCGAGGACAGCAAAGTTCCTCAATAGAATTTTATTATTTAATTTTTAGCTGCCTTCAGTGTGTGTGCCCATCCGGGCTTCAACTTGAGCATGTGGAGGTGAGCAATTCATACTCCATAACCGTACATAGTTCCACCCAATGCATTTCGGTCTCTCTCTAGACCTTCGTCAGGGGTAACTGAAAATGCAGAAACAAACATGCAAGCCAACTGTGCAGAACCTGACTATCTGTAACATTCACTTACTTACGCGTTAAATCATCACGTGTTCTATCGTTAACACACCCACCCTTCAACTAAAGCGCCTACCCATCTAAACTCGCCCCTACTCCCCTTTGCTTTATGAAAAAATCACCCTAACATGAGTGCTCACAAAACTAATGAAAGTGTTGCCAATTAAGCAAATGATAAAAAAAATCTCTTCATAATTAGTGCGCAAAATCCTTTACTTAACAAAACCAAAATCTTCCCACTTCCCCGTTACCGGCCTAAACCCTGCTGTTAAACAACCTTTCCAAAACCATGATGTTAAACTCTCTACCTTGGATGCCGCGGTCCGTGACCTTATCACCTCCTCTGCTTACTTTCCTTCTGACATAGCTGCATGTTCTCTCGTCATCACGTTAACCACTACGCTCACCCACCTCAATACTGGCTTTTTATACCCAATTACCTTGATCTTATCCTGACCCCGTGACTAGGAGCCGATTTCTGCTGTGTGCCTTAAAGAAACATGACTTAACCTCTCTGTGAGTCCTACCCACCCTAAACCACTGTAGTACAAAACCTGAACACTAAACATTGACCCCACGTGAATGTATACACCCAGTCTAGTAACACAAATAACATGGTACAAACAAAGTATTGCGGTGAACATAAAATCATTAATAAACATTGCCTTACGCATCCATAAATAAAGAGAATGTCAAAATAAGTCCACTGAAAACAGAATTTTAAATGTCACGCATTACAAGTGTTCCTTTTCTTTCTGCTGATAGTACTGAAACTACTTAAGACTCCTTCTGAGCTTGCCCATTATGCTCGCTGTCCACCGAGTGATAATTCCTTCCATTACTGTTGCTTCCATTAATCGTAGTTATCCATAGGGTGCAAACCTGCGCGGGACAGTATTTTGAAGTACAAAAGTAATTAAAGCAGAATGCACTCCTTTCCTTATGTAAATATTAGATTTAACTCGTTGAGTTTGCGTGCGAACAGGTGCCGTGAACTATCCCAGTCACGGATACTTAATAAGTAATCCTTAAGGTACGTGCTGTACGGGCCAACCCATCGCACTGCAGAAAAGGGATTTGATCCATTCAATAAACACATACGTCGTTCTCCATATTAAACTGATGGTACACCACTATTGTTTCCGAAGTTCATCCAAGCTTTTAGTTCAATCACTCAAAATCACTGCGAGGACAGCGAAGTTCCTCAATAGAATTTTATTATTTCATTTTCAGCTGCCTTCAGTGTGCCCATCCGGGCTTCAACTTGAGCATGTGGAGGTGAGCAATTCATACTCCATAACCGTACATAGTTCCACCCAATGCATTTCGGTCTCTCTCTAGACCTTCGTCAGGGGTAACTGAAAATGCAGAAACAAACATGTAAGCCAACTGTGCAGAACCTGACTATCTGTAACATTCACTAACTTACGGCGTTAAATCATCACGTGTTCTATCGTTAACACACCCGCCCTTCAACTAAAACGCCTACCCATCTAAACTCGCTCCTACTCCCCTTTGCTTTATGAAAAAATCACCCTAACACAAGTGCTCTCAAAACTAATGAAAGTGTTGCCAATTAAGCAAATGATAAAAAAATCTCTTCATAATTATTGCACAAAATCCTTTACTTAACAAAACCAAAATCTTCCCACTTCCCCGTTACCGGCCTAAATCCTGCTGTTAAACAACCTTTCCAAAACCATGATGTTAAACTCTCTACCTTGGATGCCGCGGTCCGTGACCTTATCACCTCCTCTGCTTACTTTCCTTCTGACATAGCTGCATGTTCTCTCGTCATCACGTTAACCACTACGCTCACCCGCCTAAATACTGGCTTTTTATACCCAATTACCTTGATCTTATCCTGACCCCGTGACTACGAGCCGATTTCTGCTGTGTGCCTTAAAGAAACATGACTTAACCTCTCTGTGAGTCCTACCCACCCTAAACCACTAAAAGTGGCATTTTCAAACACACAATTTAAATACCACCTTTACTAAAAGATGTGTCATTAAATTCTGGGGTCAAAGAACTGAAACTCCAAATTTCTAGGTGTTCTCAATTTAAAGTTAAACATTTAAAATGTTAAAGAGCAGCTCAAAAGATAGCCTATGGGACAGCCGGCCTTTCAACAGTGAAAAATGAAAAGCTGAGTATTTTACTATCAGGACATGTAAAACACACCAGTACATGTCCTACCTTTCACATACACTGCACCCCACCTATGCGGTTGGGCCTACCTGAGGCCTTACATGTAAGAAACCGGAAGGTTCGGGCCTGGCAAGCGGGTGCACTTGCCAGGTCAATATGGCAGTTTAAAACTGGGCGCATACACTACAGTGGAAGCTGAGACACATTTACAGGGCTATTCATATGGGTGGCACAACCAGTGCTGCAGGCCCACTGGTAGCATTTAATTTACAGGACCTGGCACACTCAGTGCACTTTACTAGGGAGTTACCAGTAAATCAACAAGCATTTGCAATGCAATCGGTCTCGCATTTACGCGAGTTTAAGCTATTGGCATGTAAATGACAATGCCTTTTATTTATGTTTTAAAAACCAGAACATAAATAAAAGGCATTGTCATTTACAATGCCAATAGCTCAAACTCGCGTAATTGTGAGACTCTATTGCATTGCAAATGCTTGTTTAGCCATGACGTCACTGGGATTTGTTTTACCGATGTCGAATGAATGAATGAAAGGCTGAGTAGAACTATAGGGATTCGAACACGTGACTTCGTGGTAATATACTAGGTCATTAGTTCGGGCCATGCTTGCCTAAAACATGCATACAGCCCCAACCAAATACAAGTAGAAGAACTGTCTGTCTTATCAAAGCACTTCTTAGCAGAACATGCACCCACCAATCCCATTTACCCCAATGCAGCCCGGATTCTGACTATAACTCCTCCCAGACCACAGCTCCCCACTGTGACAAACTGTGTGAACCTAGCCAAAATACTTCCAATTCCTGTGCCCAGTTTCCCTTGTTTCAACATTTAGGAGTGTCTGAAGGTGATTCAGTTCACAGCGTTCTATAAAAAAGAAACATAATTGTCAGCAGCCTAGCTGTGGGTAGTTTGATCTAAAATGGAGCGTTTCTTTATTTAAAACTGTAAATGAAAATAATTCTTGGGCCAACCATGCTTAATCACCACGTGAAGGTATATTTGGAATTTCTTCCCTGCTGCACAGACCACTCTCAAGAACCATCTTTGGTAGTCCAAACAGTGGGTGGGCCACTGCAGGGTGGCAGTGTTCACATTCCTGAATAGCCCCTTATTAGGCAGTAATGTGGAATGTTTGGGTGGTCGCAGTCCACCACACGGTGGTCTTGCTATAATACAAACTATAATTAAGTGTGTGTTCTTTTCTACTGGGAATCGTCGCTCTGATTTCAACAGCTCCATAACTTACAAACACTTATGGGACACGTATTAAAAACACAAGCACGCCTGAGCAATGTAATAGTGCAGCGCACAAGACCCACTCCGAAGTCTCGAGGCACTTCGGAAAGTTTGTAACAGAACTGCGGTGCTGGCAGACTTCGTGGACACGTTAACAACCTGGGGCTGGTGAAAGGCAGCAGGGACGTATTTGTTTGTTTTGATCATTAGTGAGTGCAGGAGGAATTTAAGAGTGGTAAGACGCGCAGGGTGCGTTACAGAGCAGGCGGGAGCGCCGGTCCACCCAACATAGTGATGGTTGAGTGGGAGCTTTCAAGTGCAGGAGGGGAGGGGAATGAGGGGTGGCTTCTATTCCCTTGGGGAATGGAAAGTGGGTTATGCATTGCTTGATGAGCAGACCTTCAAGCACCGAGGTCAATGGCAAGAACCCACGCAGCGCTCTCAGCGCGCTACACACGTGAAAGATCAATATATGTTAATTACAGCTTCTAGAAGCAGTGATGGTGACAAGAGTACACAGGGCGTTCTCATTAGGAAACCCGTTGGGGTTGCGCGCTGTGTCCGCCCATAACACAGTCTCCCGTAATTGAAAGAACAAAAGAAATGCGGACAACTGGAGGGGGGTCGGAACAGGAAACTAAACAGAGCAGCGCTAGCATGCTGGCTCAGGCTTCACCTAAAACAAGACTTCTGGAGCAACCAAGGGTTCTTTTCCGGTGCACCCTAGGGATGTCACTTCCGGTACACTACGGCTTCGTCGGACTACTTTAAAACAAGCAATTTGCAATGCAATACGACTCGCATTTACGCGAGACGTATTGCATTAAAAATGGGAGGGCGGGCATTTAAGAAGGCACGAACGGGAGTGGGGGGTGAGAGTGGGGCAAAAAGTCACGAACTGCGGGAGGGTGCGGGGGGGGGACACAGGGCAGAAAATAGTATTTAAGTAAAGGGGCCAATAGCCAGGGAAGGATACAAATCACAACATGGCTGTCAGGAGGAGGGACTAGCAAGCCTAAAACCAATTTGAAGGCAGCATTTAGGATGTAAGCCAATTAAAAAGATGGGCAGAGAGTGGCCGGAGCTTCCAGAAAGTTTTTACGCTATAGTATATACTGCATGCCTCGCAAAGCGGGCAGCGCATGCGCGCTGCTATGCTAGGCGAGACCTAAAAATGGCAATCATGGACAACCAATCATAATCACAATTTACATAGGGAACACTTGCACTTTGACACTAATCAGCAGTGGCAAAGTGCCCAAAGCATCTAAGCCAGCAAAAACGAAATCCAGTTCATAGTGAAAAATGCAGGCGGTATAGGCAAAAAGTAAGGGGAAACCCAGTAGCGGCTAGTAGGAAACAGGGGTGGCAGTGTGGGAGAGGGAGGGGGGAACAAAATATAAAAAATAGGAAACACTTACCTCCGTCCTCACCACTGCCGGCCGCCGTCTTCGAAACCAGGAAGCAGCAGGAAGCACCTGGGCTCCCAGGCTCCCCTACACTAATCACAACGCTGCACTGCTGCATTGTGATTGGTCTGAGCGCCATGATTCGGTGCTCAGACAGGGACAGGGAGCCAGGGCATGTTCTCCACCAGGCTGTGTAATGCTGTGTAATGCAGCCTGGTGGGGAACATGCTAAGTGCGCATGACTGTTTGGCCGGTCACAGACGGCTGGCTAAGCAGTTATGTGCACTTAGTGTGCACAACCCCTCCTCCCCCTGTGCCACCAGCCCCGCCCTGCCCTAACTCAGCCCCGAACCCACAAAAAATAAAATGATAATAACAGCGTTATTATTGTTGTATTTTTCCTGCCCTGAGAGCAGTAGGGCAACGCTCTTCCGCCTTCGCGGAGGAGCCATCTCTGGGGAAACCACTCCAAGGATGCCAAGTCTAACATTGCATGATTAACAGGAACTGATGGAGCAAATGTGAGGGAGGGGGTGCAGTAGGACGGAGAAAGGAGGAGGACCAGAGACCAGTGATATGACCTGGTACGTAGGAGCATTCGAGCACTTACTCATGGCCTCAGAATGTTTATGGGTGCAGATGCGGGGGCATCAGGCAAGAAGACATGCAGGTATGTGCCAAAGGGCACGTTGAAAAAGAGAGCTGCAGGTGCCCGTGGTCTGCCCTCCTAGCAGCATCTCACTGAGGCCCCTTATCAAAGGCCCGCTATCGTGCAATGCTGTACTGGAAAAAGCCACATTTTGTTGCCACCACTGCAAAATGCAAACATCTGCAAAATGCCTTAAGTTGATCCAAAATGTAAAGGACAATTTAAATAAACAGCGGCTGAAGGGGACTGACTCATACAAGCCAGTGGCTAAAGAGGGCTGACCCCAAAGTCCTTCTCTGTGTATTTGCTCATGACAAAAGGTCTTGGGTGAACCTAACAAGGTGATGGTATTATGACTACACCCTTGTATATCTCTCACATAGATCAACAACAAATTGGACGGACCTGATATAGGAATCCAGGTATAAGGATGGCTCAATGCCATGCACAGGAATAGGGAAAAAAAACAATAGGTTTTGAAGAAGAACCCTCACCCACCAACCAGCTGGGAACCCAATGATGAAGCATGCCACCAACTAGGTTGGTGGGTGAGGGTTCTTCTTCTTCAAAACCTATTGTTTTTTTTCCCTATTCCTGTGCATGGCATTGAGTCATCCTTATATCTGGATTCCTATATCGGGTCCGTCCACTTTGTTGTTGATCTAATTAATCTGGGGATAAGGACGTACCCCTTTTTCCTTGCTCTCTCTCTCTTTGTTGTTCTTTTACACCTCTCACATATACACAAATACCTAGCAAGTGAGTCGGGGATCCAGTCCAGCTGCATCCTGAAAACCCTCACATTTACACAAATACTGAGCTAATCTGGCAAAGTGACCACCCCTTGCATTTGCACCAATATCAGCCACTTGCAGGCCCCTAACGTTTATTCGCATGCCGGGCTAGCCCGACAAACCATTCATAGTCACACAAATGTCCTGCTAGTCGGCAGACACCCAGATCGGGTCACTAAAAGAAAGAACTATATCTAAAAAGGCCTTGCCAATCTAACTGTGTTCAGTCGAGCACACAAGAAGTCTGCATCAAGAACCATTAACTCTTAAAATAGCCTTTACAATGAATAAAGGTGGCAAGTCTGCTAACTTTCTGCTAAAAAAACACACGCAAGACATAAAAGTATATATTTCCTGTCAACAAAACAAAGCTTCTAATGAAATGACATTCAGGCTTCCATTTTAATCCCGTTACATCATAAAACTAAATAGATCGCAGTCGTCCTGAACATAAAGGGCGAAGGCCATTCACGGCTTGGCTTTATTAGACTGATCAGAATTCATGGTAGAGAAATGAAATCTGAGTTGTGACCCCATTAAGTGCTTGGCCATATGCTGACTTATATATAAAATGTTAGGAATGCGCGAATATTATTGTAATGATTTCGATCCAGACTCGCTCCATCTCTCACCCTTTAACCGAATTAGACCCTGGTAGTGCTTAATCAAATGTAATAATGCAGTGATGTATTTTTTATTAATCAAATGTAATAATGCAGTTCTGTATTTTATAATACTTTGCAAAAAGTCGACCACTGATTAGTTGGAACGAACAAATCCAACGCCCTGCTACACTCCCTTATATTGATTCAGGCTAAATACATGTATTTCTTTTTATTCACGCAGGAACTTAATGGCGTTTTAAAAATAGGCCTCATGATAAAGGATAAAACGGGAATAGAGACATTTGAACAACAAAGCGGAGGCTCTTTAATAGCACACAATATACAGGGTTTATATTTTGCAATTGTTCCCATAGTGCTACTTTGCTTCCATTGAAATTAAGAACGGCAATATGTGCAAAACATTGTTGTGTAGGGCCACTAATTACACAGAAATATCGAAAACCCCTAAATAATTTGGTGAAAGGTAACTCATTTGGAAATCACTGATGTGTGTCATTTGTTTAGTGATTTGTGTTATTGTAAGAGGCAGTGGTTATGTCCTGGCGCTGCCAATCACACCATTGTGATCTTGAGGACTTGAATATATCTCATTGCATCTCAGCAACCTAACAGTAATCAAAAGCAAGCATTAGAAATGCCAGCATATCATAGCATTGTTGTGAGGATTGAGATTTGTTGGAAGAATTATATTAATCCGATCAGAACGTCTGAATTTTACACTGAGGGCGTGTTGGAAATGACCATCTTTTGGATGGTATTCCCCCACATGTTTTTGCCTTCACTACCCTATTTTTGCTGAACTTGCGTTTGTTGCCATTAGGACACTGCACACTTTCCTCCTGCTAACCAGTGGAACAGCACTTGTGTTCTTCCTTCCAAACATGGTAGAATTGATATACCCCTATGTGACACATTGTATTTACTTATTGGCCTTAGTAAAGTGGGTTTTCATGTACCCAGGACCTGTAAATTAAATGCTACAAGTCGGCTGCAGCACCCATTGTGCCACCCACTAAAGAAGCACTGTAAAACATGTCTCAAGCCTGTGACTGCAGTCTGCAAGGCATTTTTAGACTGACATTTTGACCTGGTAAAATAAAGCTTTTGGCAGGTCTAAACCTTCCTTTTAATAGTATAAGACACCCTAAGGTAGGCCCTAAAGGCTCATAGGGCAAGGTGCCTAGTAATATTTAAAAAGTAGGCCATTTGTATTTAGGTTTTATGTGTCCTGGCAGTGAAAAACTCCCAAAGTCGTTTTTCACTGTGGCAAGGCTAGCTCTCCCATATACTAGCAATGGGGTACCTTATTACACTTATTATATGATAGCTTCAGTTTGAGAGCAGAAAGAAGAAGAATTCTTGCACGTATTTAAATTGTAATTTAAAACCTTCTTTAATGGAAAAGTCAGATTTTAAACTACTGTTCTAAAAATGCCACTTTTAGAAAGTTGACATTTTTCTACCTAAACAAATGTGCCTTATCACCTTTGTCCACGGTCACATGACTGCTAGTGGCTTTCCTGTGAAAACAAAAGGGCCTTGGATATGGGGAAGGGTGTTCCTCTCTTGAACATGATGGCCTGGGGGGATTGTACTCAGCCCTTCTTGAGCTTCAAAGGGTAGCCTGAGGGCTGTGCACACCATTTCCTGACTTCTGAAGCTGCCCGCCCTGTCACTGGCAAATGTAGCCCACGTCTGGACCTGCCTGCTCTTTGTTACCCTAGACAGATTGAAGCGACCCAGGGGAAGGGGAAGAACTGACTAGAACCAGTTACGGCTACACAAAGGAGGTGACCCACACACACAGACTGGAACTGGGTATAAAAGCGGCACCTTCATAACCTCTAATGAAAACACTTCTGGGCCTGTGAAGATTGAGATGAAGGAATGCCATGCTGTCTGAGGAAGGAAGACTGGGCCTGCTTACCTTGAACCCAGGACCCTAGCAGGGATCAAGGCACCCAAAACAATTTAAAAAATGAATAATAAATGAGTGGCAGGAGCAAGAAACAGAGAGAGAGTGAGAGAGATAGATCAATTATATATTATATCAAAGACTGTATTCTGGTGATTAAATGCTTTAGGCTTAACCTAAGTGACAGAACTTTCCAGGGTACATTTCTCCATGTCCATCCAGAAATGTGCTTGCACAAATATCCAATCCAATCCAATCCAATCCAATCCAAACAAGCTTTATTCAACATATTAGTCAAAAAGCATCGTACATAAATATACCATAAAACACAGAATATATATAAAAAAGAATCTAATTCGAAAGCCTGTTTGATGAAGGTAAGTTTAAAAATAAGAGTAACAAATACCACTAAAAACAATTTTAAACTTTTTTTAAAAAAAAACGACTTTTCTAAAATTCATTACCAAAGGGGTACAACAGTTTAGCCACAGATAAAATAATCCATCTGAATGGTTGGGACTACTGTTTACATAGCATAGTAAATGATTACCTTTCCTCATAATACATGTGCAAATGAGCAATTACAAACACTCCCTTATTATACAGAGAGGAAACGGGATCTTATAGGCCAAGACAACCCAAGAAATTTTGCTACTGCAACAACAATAGAAGATGACGTGTCGGAGCGTAAAATTCCTAATGCTTCATCGCTCCTTCTAGTGCCTAGTGATTTGAAAATTGGGACCAGCCATACACATAGTGGGGCAGCATAGGCAGGGCAGACGAACAATAGGTGTGCTAGCGTCTCCTCGTTGGCCTGACATGTGGGGCAAGTAATGCCACCTCCTTGCGCCCATCTAGCAGTAAACGCTCTGATTGGCAGTGAGCCCACCCTAAATTGGAAGAATAATTTTCGATCCTGTGGCTTTGTTATTAAATCCCAATATTTTTCTAGACTGGGGGTTAATTTGACTTCCAAAAAGCCACCGGTTAGTGAAGATGTCTCACTACTTCTCCATGTGTTATGCACTACCATTTCCCAGTACTTTTCTTTTTAAGATCTTTTCGAGGGGAATGGGGAGCCTGTTGGATCGTCCCACAGTGCTAACATGCCCATGGTTATTAGAGTGGCTCTAACCTCCCGTAGCCATTTAATTCGATGGAAATTATCAACCTTTAATATGTCTTTAAGACCTGCAGCGTATGATGCTAGTTCGGGTGTACTCCAGATTCTACGCCAGTATAGTATGGGGCGTAATTTGGCTATATCTGCCTGTGGTTTTCTACCAAGATCGTAAAGTAGGGGGCAAACTGGGGTACTTTGTGGAAGAATGGTAATCTTGCGTAAGAACCTATTTTCAGCTACAGTGAGTTTTGACAGGTTCTCGCAGCCACAGAGTTCTGCCCCGTACAGGGCTGAGCTAACCACCTTCATATTGTATATCTGGAGCACTGGGCTGATTGGTTTGGTGAGTGAAGTATTATACTCGAATTGAAGCACTCCCGATAGTTGCTGATGCTTCAAGGTTGCCAGGTCAATCTGTTGGTTCCATTTAAAGTCATTCTGTATGTTGACCCCCAAATAGGTAAAAGCATTAACTTGCTCCAAGGGAAGGTTATTCATTAAAATGCCACCTTTAAACACTCTATGTGGGTTAAAGGCCATGCTTTTCGTTTTAGACACATTAACTTCGAAGCCCCTTGTACAGCAGAACTCCTCAAATATCAAAAGGGCTCGTTGGAGACCACTCGGGGTCTTTGAAATTATTAATGTGTCATCTGCAAACATTAAAATAGGGATTTTTTCACGTGCTAATGTTGGGGCATCAGTAGCAATAGATTCCATACAATTCACAATTCCGTTGATGAACAAGGAAAACAATGTAGGTGCCATGACGCAGCCCTGTCGGACGCCTCTCTCAATGAGAGAGGGACTGGTAACTTTCCCCTGTGAACCCCAGCGGATTTTAGCGTGATTATCCTCATGAAGTCTAACAATGAGGGTTAATAGTTCAAGAGGCATCCCCATATTTTGCAGGATCGCCCATAGTTTAGTACGGGGGACCAGGTCAAAGGCTGACTTTAGGTCAACAAAGGCAGCATACAAGCTGCCCTTGCCCAGGACCACCGTCTTCCAGTAAATTAGATTAAAATGAAACACCTGGTCGATGGCACTGGTAAATGCCCGATAGCTAGCCTGTAGAGAGGATAAAATACTATATTCATCTATCCAATCTTGTACCTTGTTGAGGACAAGCCGCCCCATTACCTTTTGTAGAGAATCTATTAAGCTAATAGGTCTGTAATTACCAGGGAGTGATTTATCCCCCTTTTTAAACACGGGGATAATTTTGGCCCCTTTCCAAGAGTCGGGGACAGGAAAACCACAGGCTACCGCATTGGCCAGCAGGAGGATATATCAGCACCATCTGGCGTTATCATACAGAAATATGTCCGTCGGAATGTCATCAGGACCTGGGGCTCTACCCCCCGTTACTGATCTAAGTGCTACTTCGACATCGGCCCAACAAAAAAGCCTTGTTTTGATAGAACGAGTAGTTAGACTCACCCGGGTCTAGTTCTGCTGGGTTACGAGCATATTGGGGTTTAAAATGCTTAACCCAGTCCTCCTGGGTCACATGATTTTGTGGCTGTTGTGGCTGGCCTTCTCTGTTCCATTTTACGATGTTCCAAAAGTGCTTGGTGTTACCCATGGCGCAAGCCTCCTTATGGTCCTGCCACCTCTTTTCGTCCCAGGCTTTCATGGCCTTTTTCTGAGTGCTCCTATAGATTTGCCTAGCTGTTGGGACGGCGGCGGGATCACCTACTCTAATTGCTTGACCTAACGATTCGCGCGCCATTCTACATGCCTTATTAAACCAGCGGCTGACTTTCGTGTTTGTAATACTTGGTGTCTTGCTCTGTTTAATGAAATAAGTGCGCAAGAGGGCAAAGAATTTATTATGGGTAGAGATAGTAGACTCGAGGACCTCGGTTTTACCTATACAAGCCTCTAACTCAACTGTAGCATGGTCAATGTCCTTAGTAATATTAGATATGAGTTCGGGCTTCTCTAGTATCTTCACCCATTTTAAGCATCTCATATCATTGGTGGGGACAACATCAAGAGCTAGCACTTCGCTACCTATTAATATTAAATATACAAATTCCATTTGCTTTTACATAAAAAGGCACTGGATTTTGAACAACGGTACACCACATGTGCAACAGATCCCTATTGAACCCTCATGCGTTGCGCTGCCCCTTTTAATGATTTCACTTGCTATAACTCTGGTTGGTACGGGTGAATGTGTGCAGCATATAGGAGTCAATACATATGGATGTGTGTTTTGCATGCCCTCATTTTTTACACGGCTTTCCAAATGCCAATTGCCCACTTGATAAATTCTAATTGTGCTGGGTTCGGTTTTTGCCCCGGTGTGCAATTTGTGTCTTATTCCTATGTAACCTCCGTGGAATAAGAGCTAACAAGTTCGTAGCACATATGCTCTATTTTCCCATACATTATGCTCCACTTTTCACATGGCAGAAATTGTGTGGGCAAAAATCATGAGCGTGCAACATTTGAATTGCATACCTCCCATACTGAAGGTCTTAGGGCCTCATTACGATGGCGGACGGACTTCAGTCCATCCGCCATCGTATCGGATTTGGGACCGGTCACCTATGAGGCGGCCTCCCCACAATCTGAATTACGATGCGAACGCCACCACGGCGGTCGCATCACCTATATTTTGTATTGTGGCGGGGATGCGGGCAGCAGCCCTCGCCGCAATACGAATTATAGGGTGCAGACACATCCCTGCACTACGTGGCAGGCAACATGCGGAGCCTGCACATGGTGCAGGGATATGCCCCCCAAGGTACATGTCCCTGCACCTGGGATTAATGGGGGCCCACTACGGGCCCCCAAATCCGTTTCCACCACCCGTTTTGCAGCGGATTGACCGGCGCAGTACGACCGGAGGAAAGGGATATCATAATCCCTAAGGCGCAATTCAGGGTTGTGCATTTGGTCCGACGGGCGGTCGGATTTGATCCGCCCGTCTGGACGGTGGCGGTCGTTCTTTCCGACCGCCACGCTTCTCCCACGCTTCCCCCGCCATCATAATATGACGGGGGAAAACCCACTGTCGGTGGCGGTCCCTCCGCCATCGTAATGAGGCCATTAGTTCGGAGCTGCAATTAAAGCAGCATAAGCATAGCTCAATAATACTTATTCCTAACCATTGAAAAGAGGTAAAAATAAATATTTTCTGAATCTGAGAAATCCTGAGCAAAGCCTCCTTAAAGTCCTCGATATTTCAAACTTTAAGCAGCAGGAGAGAGACTCTGTCTCAAATGAAGCCTGCGCCAGCACCTCATGTTGCTGCACGTCTAATGCGCATGAATGAGTTGGGTGTGCTGCTTGTGAGTTCCTGAATGAATGGGGAAATTCTCCATTCTGCCCTGTCTGTACAAATAGACCATGTATATATTTGCCCGTTGTCCCTGACCACCTTAAAGGCCTTATAGATTAAACAAGACCGTTAGTATCTATATTACACATTTTCAATTTTGCAGGAAACCATAGAGACACTCAAACATGTAGTATGTTAAAACATAGATAACAGATAAAGCATACAATCATAATTTGAGAAACCAAATTTCTGTCCAAATGATTACCATGCAAGATGCCCCGATACATACAACTCCTCAACTTAACCTGGATAGTCAGTAGCATAGAAAGGATGCCATGGGCCCTGGTGGAAGCAAGGAGAATGACCCCTTTGACTGCAGTTGGGGTAGTAAAATATAGCAATTATCAGGTTTCAATGCCCCACCAGAACTCTGGGCCTCTGTGCCACTGCACCTGCTGCACCATTGATAGCTACTCCCCTGTAGACAGCAACCTGGTTTGCAAATGTTGGAATCGAATGGTTGAAGACTAAAGTTGCATGCAGATCACCCTCAAACACAGCAATGGGTTACAGAAAAATTAACCGTTCCAGGCCAGAATAAAGTGCTACCCGTGATAAACAAGTATTTTAGCCTCTTATAAATCACAGCTCACTAACTAGAAACACATATAGGTTAAACATGTATAGCTAACATATGTAAAAAAAAACTGACACAAAATCCAAGACCATTCCAAATACTAAAAGAAACAGATCGTAGGGTGGGAAAAAAGATTCTGCCTGTGGCAGAGATAGGCAGGAAAGACCAGCCCCTTAGTTCAGAAAATACACAAAAAAGTGATGATGGAATGTTTCAATTAATCTCAGCCACCTGTAATGACTTGGAGCCACAAGATTATTTTGCACACCATGCCACATTAGTTTGGACACAGCTAAATGCTAATCAGTTTTGACTTTTCTCCAATGGGAACAGTCCAGCCCGAACTACCAAAGCAGGTCCTCCCTGATCCGGAACACAAGCAAACTAGGACCGGTATAATTTGTCATATAGATACTGTTAGAAATTGAGTTAATGGTTGACTGGGGCATGAGCCCTGGTCAATTAGCAACCACAATCCTAGTCAGGGTAGGAAGCAGGCAAACCTTAAATCAACCTGGGCTCACCCTCTGGTAGCTTGGCACAGAGCAGTCAGGCTGAACTTAGAGGCAATGTGTAAAGTATTTGTGTAACACTTCAAACAGTAAAAACAGTGAAGACACCACAAAAAAAGATCCCAGAGCAGGTTTAGGAAAATAGAATATATTTTAATAAATAACACAAGACCAAAATGACAAAAATCGAATCAGGGAAACCGGAGATATTGTATTTTAAAGTAAAAATCGCTCCAAAAAGCACAAAGCTTCAACAAGGGATATCTGGTTGCGCAGGACCAGGACAAAGTCACAAGTTCAGGCTGACCGCGATGGAGCGTGGGCCTGCTACAGGGACCACGTTAGGCCAGCTGAACAAAGTACCTTAAATCCTAGTTGCGGAGTGATGTAGGTCCAGTCCTTCTCACCCAGGCAGAGAGGGCAGCAGGTCAGCACAGTTCTTCCAGAGCAGCAATCCAGCAGAGCGGCAGTTCTTCAGCCACACAACAGTCCTTCTTCCTGGTAGAGTATCCACAGGTCCACAAGTGTACTGCAGTGGGGTGTCGTAAGTCCAGTACTTATACTCAGAAGCGCCTTTGAAGTGGGGGAGAAAGTGTACAGATGTCCTGCCCTGACTCCAGACTCACTGCAGGGTGGTGTGTAGCCCTTTGTGTGGGGACAGGGCACAGCCTATTCAGGTGTAAGCGAGGCTGGGTCCAGCTCCTCCCTTCCATCCTGCCAGGATGGCCCATCAAGTCACACCTAAGTTCCCATTGTGTGTGGCTGTCTAAGGGGAGTACACAAAGGCCAGATGACCCCCACCCCAGACATGTGATCAGAGACAGGCAGCAGGCACCAAATGGCTAAATTAAGAAAATGCTAACTTTCTACAAGTGGCATTTTCAGAATTGCAATATGAAATCTAACTTCTCCATAAGTTTGGATTTTAAATTGTGATTCCAGCGATACCAAACTTGAGCTAGTTATATCTTCCCATTTGGAAAGTATGATTATAAGATGTAATAAGGTAATCACAATGCTATTCTATGGGAGATATAGGACTTGCAGTGGGGGTGACATATGTATTAAAAAGTAAGGTTTGGGCCTGGCAAGAGGTTTAACTTGCCAGGTTGACATGGCAGTTTAAAACTCCACACACATGCTCTGTAATGGGAGGCCTGACACATGTTTAAAGGGCTACTTAAATGGGTGGCACAATCAGTGCTGCAGGCCCAATAGTAGCATTGAATTTACAGGCCCTGGGCAGAGGTAGTGGACATTACTAGGGACATATAAGTAAATTAATTATGCCAATTGTGGATATTCCAATGAAACCATGCTTAGGGGAGTGAGCACATGCACTTTAGCACTGGTTAGCAGAGGTAAAGTGCTAAGTCCTAAGGCCAACAGAAGCAAAACTCCAGCAAAATAGGAGGCAAGCAGCCAACAGGTTAGGGGGATGACCACCCTAATGCTAACAGGTTTAACAGATAATAACTGCCTTGTTTAACTCATAAATTATTTAAGGTGGTCAAGGCCAAAGGGCAAATGTGTGCACAGCCTAGTTCTGCAGACAGCACAGAATGGAAAAGCTCCCTATTCACACAGGAACTCAGAAGCATCACACCCAACTCATTCATGGACATTGGTTCCAAATATTATAAAACCTCAAGTAATGATTTTGGCTGAGAACATGAGTTTTCGACAGGAACAGGTATTCCAACCAACTAGTAATACATACCAGAAAACCGTTAGTATTCATCTTGTCTGAAAACATGAGTTTTTGACAGGAACAGGGATTAAAGCCAAGGGTTGAAAGGTGCAATAAGCTGAGCTTTTCGGACTTGAGGGATTTGAAGCTGAAAACCCCTAGTGTCGCTCTTCAAACCGTGCTTGATTGAAACTCTCTCTGGTCATGCCTGTGGCATAAATGGCTTCTTTGTACTGTTTTTGGAACTCTCAAACAGGGTGTCAATTATAAAGCCTTGGGAAAATGCTGTATTTTTGCTTCACTGGTTCTGCCCAGCTTTCTGTTAGCAAGTTGTGATGGGCCATTTCCTAAAGGTCAGTAATGAAAACAATGAACCACTCGCCCTAGTAAGAGCATTGTAGAATAATGTCATGCATCACTACTACAGGTGTAACAAAGTGCATTTTCAAATTGCTATTTGGCAGAAGTTTTCTTAGGTCTATCTTCTGGGATTTCTGGTAGAATCCACTGGTGGAATTTCTTTCTCCACATTATACCTAAGGGGATGAAATTCCACTGGTGGATTCTCATGAATTTGCACTTTCTCCGGAAAGAAGAGGATTTCCTATTGCCAACAAAATCTAAATCAAGTCTTTTTTTATTCAGCTTTCTCTCCACTATTCTCTAGCTGTGCTCTGCTTGGCTTCTGCATGTGGACACTCACTTGATGTGTGCAAAGCGTGGCAGAACAGAAGCTTCTCTGGCACTACGTAGCTCTGATATTAGGTGGAGAGAGGCTTAGATTAATGGCTTCCCTCAAACTGAAAGATTAATAAATGAACTAAAAAGCACATAAAACATTGGAATTGTTGATCGATTTAGGTATTTACATTGTTAACTGATCAGGCCATTCCAGTTATTGCCCGTTCTTAAATAAAGGTATTTCAAAACTTTTAATTAATAAGAAAGAATCCTAAAGCTGTAGCAGTACAGAAATGAGTTAAACACACTGGCGTCGGTGCATAGTGGTTTAGTTTGGGGAAAATAAATTTTTATTCCTTAGAAAGAATGACTGTCGTTTCCTGCTGTTTTGTGCTGAGTGCAAAATATGCACTTTATAAAAATGAATTACAGTGATTCAATAATGCCAAGAGTAATCGTAGGTTTCATGCATTTTTTGATGGCACTTTATCGTTAATACTCATTTAAGGGATCAAAGTCTCTGACAGTATAAGTGCCGCACACAGCTGGGCATCTTGTAAGGGTGCACAGATCTTAGGTATAATTTGTATAATGATTGAGCCACCAGAGCTTTTATCATCTATAAGCGAAAGGGTTAGCCTTGACATGAGGTCCAATTTACTCTCCTCAGAACTTTTATAACCTGCTTGGCTAAGACAAGGGAAATTAAAACAATGAAAAATAATTCTGCAGGCTACTGAGTTTATCTACAGGTTCAGTAGTACTAACAATGATGCAGATTCCAATACTGCTGCCTATGTGTTTGGTTTCTATTAGCAGTCTGTGTGAAGTGGAGATCTCATTGTCTCTTATAGCTCGAAATTCCGTAGTGATAAGGTCTTCTAGCTGTTCATGAAACTATAAAGGAAAATATAAGTCTTAGCACATTGCGAGGAAGTCACTGGCAAGATAGAAGTGAAAGGAAAATATGGATTTGCTCAGCTGCCATCCAATGAGCCAAGGAGAGAGGGGAAACAGCCTTTACCACGCAGGCTTAACCATGCAGGCGACATTACCATGCAAGTCTTTAACACACAGGATTTTACAACGAATATGTCTTTACCATGCATGCCATTACAACGAATTTTGTTGTATAGGCATGATTGGCAAAGGCATATTCGTTGTAAAAGTTTTAAAGGTAAGCATATGTATTGCAGGTTTTACGTTTTAAATGATTTAAGTGTTTTTTATATATAAGCCGTTATAGTTAGCTGAGCTAACTATAACTCACGCCCCCACAATGCACTGCTGATGACGTCACATATTACATCACTGATGACATGGTCAGTGACATAACTGATGACATCACTGATGACATCTCAAATGACATCACTGATTACATCATCCACTTAATCTCTGATGCACCTACTCACACCCTAATATAACCTTTCATACACCCACTCTAAAATACAGACTACCATTCTCGAAACCATAGACACACTAATACCAGTTAGTACATACCCACTCACTGATTCCTAGGTCTACACACACATCCACTCACTCACCAATACAGTCACTCAGACATGCAGTCACTCATCAATACAGCCACTATTATATGCACTGAAACACCCAGACAGACACTCACACACTGCTACTCACCCATATTTACTCACACATCTAGTCAGTCAACCAAAGAGTCAATCACAATGCCATTTACTCACCGATACAGTTATACACACACCACCGCACTTATTCATACAGATACTAACACATACTTACTCTCTTATACATTCACTGACACAAGCACACACTCATCCATACATCCACTCTCACAATCACTCACTCTCACATACAGTCACTTATATACTCCAACACTCACATATACTGCCATTCACATATGCAGTTACTCACACATATACCACTGAGATATCCATTCACTCACCAACACAGCCATATAAACACTCACTCACCCATACAGCACCTCGCAGATGCACTCATGAACCCATACACCTAGTGAATCACCCACTCACACATCCATGTAGGTAGTCACACAACACACAGACACTCAGGCACACATACAGGTACTCAGACAACCAATCAATAACCTATATAGACACTAATGTACCTATTCACCAACCCATGTAGCCACTTACACACCAACTAACAGACTGATACAGACTTTCACACAGATTAGTCACTCACCCATACATTCACCCAGACACGTATAATCACTCACTTACACAGTCAGTCACACACTGACTGACTCATCATATATATATATCACATTCTTAAACGTTTTAGAAACACTCACAGTCACTGGATGATGTCATCAGTGATGTCATTTGAGATGTCATCAGTGATGTCACTGACTATGTCATGAGTGATGTAATATGTGACGTCATCAGCAGTGCATTGGGGGGGCGTGAGTTATAGTTTGCTCAGCTAACTATAACAACTGAATTTCTCTGCTTTTGTATGAGTGAAATGTCAGACTAACTATAACGCCCCTGAAATCTGTGGTTTTTTCAGTGAATATCTAAGATTTTTTAAATGATAATTTCTAACTATAAAGTCCCTGAAACCTGTGGTTTTTTCAGTGAATTTTAGATATATGCATTCAATCTCCTCTCACTCTTACAAGGAAGGAATCAGCACTCAGGTTGTAGTTTGGAAGTATTTAATCTGGAAAAGACGCGATCCACGCGTTTCGGCTCGTCCGAACCTTGATAACGATACAAGACGTCATTGTAGTTTCCTTATTTAAATGTACAAATGCCTCTAGTTGCCAACATTAACAAAGGACTGCATATTACATTAATCCAAAAAGCTGGCGGCCATATTGGCCTGGTCATGATGCGAAAATTCAGGAATTCATACAATTTTCTTTTTAAAATAATTTTTATTGAATAGAATAAGAAGTACCAAGAAATACATGTTGTATAAGAAAGGTAAGTAACATAATAATAAATACAAAATAGGTCAAATACAACTTATTAAAAAGATTAAAATAGAAGAGATTGGGGTACCTATTACTAAATTAGTTAGAAATATAATTTGTTTAAATACAGGATAGAGAAAGGGTAGCGAGAGAAAAGGGAAAGAAAAGAGAAAAGAAGAGATAGAGGAGTGACAGGAAGAAAAAGAGGATAGTTAAAAAATAATTAATGTAGAGATGAATGTACAGAAAGAAAAGTAGTGATAGGTAACCATAGTAGATCATTTTTAATTTTTTGAGATAGAGTTGAAGATGGAACAGTAGAGATTCTATGTTCGTTGCAAATAAAGTTCCAACATGTTAACATACATATTTTAGAATTGTCTTCCCAGCAAGAAAGAATGACTTTAAAGGCAAGGGCAATAAAAAGGTCAAGTAATTTAAGTTTCAATGAGGTGTCATGAAAATCATCAGACATAGATCCAAGAAAAGCATTATGAATTGACAATGGAGTACAAAAATGAAATATCTTGGAGCATTTAGTCCAAATGGATTCCCAAAATTAGAAAACCTTAGGACAATGGTGTAATAAATGAAGTAGTGTGCCATCAACGGAAAGACATGACCAGCAAAGAGGGGAAAAGGAATGGTTGATTTTGTGTATAAATATGGGTGTCCTAACTGCCCTATTATATATGAAAAATCGCGATTGAGTAATATTAGCAGCTTTAGAGGTAGTAAAAACTTTATGCCATAGTTTGTTCCATTTTTTAATTGAAAGAGACATAGAAAGGTCTAATTCCCATGCTAACTCAGTTGGTGATTTCTGTCTTTCAGACAAAGGAGTAGATAGAAGTTTGTATATAATAGAGGTTTTCGGGTTAGAGTCAGGAGAGATATTATACAAAGGAGTCAGGGGAGTAAATGGAGTAATATTGGGAGGAACGTTTCTGATAGTTAGAAATGATTGAAGTTCCTTTGATAATTGGGAGTATTGGGCTAGACATTGAGAGGGTAAATCATAAAGATTTTGTAGTGTAGAGAAAGATAAAACGGAGTTATGGGAATCAAGTTGGTGAACATATATGATATTCTTTTCCTTCCAGTGTTTGAAATAGAAAGATTTATGGCGAAACTTAATAAACTGATTGTACCAAATACAGGAGGCAAGAAAAGCTTGATGAAAATTAGAGCCATCCATGAAGAGAGAATGCGTCAAGTGTTGGGAGTATTTTAAAATGGGATGTTTGGATATAAAAGTGCAATTGGACAAAAAACAAGTGTCATAGAAAGAGAATTCATGTAATAAAGAACGTTCCAGGTTAATCCAGCTAGGTATTGGTTCATCATGGTAATGTCTGTTCAATGCATAAATTTGTTGTATTAAAAAGGCAGTGTGATATAATTTAAAATTAGGAAATCGTACACCCCGTCATTTTTTAATTTGATTAATTTAGAAAGAGCGATACGAGCAGGTTTATTGTTCCAAAGAAATTTAGTGCAAAGAGAGTTGATTTGGTAAAAATAATAATTGGGGATTTTAAAGGGTAGCATGGAAAGTAAGAATAGAATGAGAGGCACAATCATCATTTTAATAGTATCCAGTCTACCCCACCAGGAGAGATATAGAGGGGACCAGGAAGATACTGGGTTTTGAATTTTGGTTTTTAAAGTATTGAAATTGTGAGAGAGAGTTTGAGGAATGGTAGAGGAAAACCAAACGCCTAAATATTTAATTTTAGAGGGACACCATTTAAAATCGGTATCAGAAAAAATAAATTGGTAACATAAGGAATTTAAGGGTAAATTTCAGTTTTAGAAACATTCAGTTTATATCCAGATATTTTAGCATATAATTCAATTTCCTGTAGAAATGGAGGCATGGAAGATAGGGGTTTAGATAGGTAAATCAGAATATCGTCTGCATTTGCAGATAATTTAATTTCATGAGAGTTGTGTTGGAACCCTGTTATCGAGGGGTTACAGCGAATATGCTCAAGAAAGGGTTCAAGACATAAAAGGAATAAGAGGGGAGAAAGGGGACAGCCTTGCCTAGTAACCCTATGTAAGTTAAAATAAGGGGATAAGTAACCATTAACAGAAACACATGCGCGGGGTTCTGAATACAGTAGTTTAATAAACGAGATAAATTTAGAGCCGAAACCAAACCAGTAAAGAGTTTTGAACATAAATTGCCAATTTATACGGTCAAAAGCTTTTTCAGCGTCAAGGGATAATGCAGCTATGGGATCAGGGTATCGTTTTGCCATTGCAAGGATATTGGAGAACATTCTAGCATTATCTGAGGTAAGCCTACCCTTAACAAAGCCGGATTGATTAGGTTTTACTACTAAGGGTATAACAGCTTCTAATCTAGAAGCAAGGATTTTAGCAAAGATTTTACAATCATAGTTGATTAATGAAATTGGGCGATAATTTTGACATAGGGAGTGATCTTTATCGGGTTTGGGGATGATTACAATGAGAGCATCAAGAAAGGAGCCTTCAGGTTTGGAATGTGATAGAAAACAAGTAAATAGTTTGTGTAAATGAGGAGCAAAGAAAGAAGAAAAGGAAGAAATAAGCGCAATAGAAAAACCATCTGGGCCAGGAACCTTAACTCTCTTAAGAGATTTAATTGCATCTAATATCTCTTGAAGAGTTATATCTTTTTCCAGGAGGGCCATAGCATCTGGTATAGAACGAGGGGGAGGGAGACCATCGAAGAACCTCTGGATATTGTTTTCAGTGGGGTGAGTATCTTCCATATATAATGAATGGTAATAGGATTGAAAGGCATTGACAATATCTAAGTCAGAGTGTAGTAAAGTATTAGTAGAGGTATTTTGAATAGGTCCAATGGTCTTCCTTTCCGATTTTGATTTTTAGATAATTGGCCAGCATTCTACCCGCTTTCTTTTGACCCCCGTGATATTTAGATTTTATTTTGAGAAGGATGTTACAGGCAACAGTTGCAGCTAAGTTTAAATCAGATTTAGCCTTAATGAGATCTCTAAGATGATCAGGGGATATAGAGGTATAATAAGCATGTTCAAGGGTTTTAATATGTGATAGAGCAGAAAGATATTGGGACTTTAAGTGTTTTTTCTTTCTAGCAGTGTATGCAATGGTAAAAGCTCTGAAGGAGGCTTTAAAGGCAGAGGTATCGTTTGGCTTGTTGATTTGAAAAAATTATTTTATAAAAGAGGTAGCATCTGAAATAAAGGTTTGGTCAGATAATAGGGAATTATTGAATTTCCACCTAGTATGTTTGGATATAACAAGGGATAAGTCAAGGGAGACTGAAACAGGGGCATGATCAGAAATAAAAATGGAAACAATCTCAGAAGTTTGGAGTGTGGGGAGTAAGGGTTTTGAGATCAGAATATAATCTATGCGTGACATAGTGTGGTGGTCGTTTGAAAAGTATGTAAATTCCTGTTTATCAGGATTACTAGTTTTCCATGCATCATAGAGTGGACGAGAGGTAATAGCAGCTTGAAATGCTTTGTGTGATTTTTCTGGTTTAAATTTACAATCTGATTTTCTGTCAGAAAAGGGGTCCATACAGTTGTTAAAATCACCAGCTACAATAATATTGGGGTTAGTAATTGAGGATAATTTTAATTTGATAGTATGCCAAAAGTCAGTATCAGATTTAACTGGTCCATAAATATTGAAAAAGGTGACCTGCTTATTATGAACTGTGGCATTAAGAATTACCCATTGTCCACTCGTATCATTTTCTGTAGATACAATTTTAAAGATTTATGACATAGGATGGTGACACCACCCTTACGATTAACAGCAGGGGAGAATACAACTTGACTTACCCATTGACGTTTGAGTTTGAGAGATTCAACATCGTTACAATGGGTTCCTTGTAAAAAGCAATCTGACAATTAAGTTTCGATAAATGGGAAAGTACCTTTTGACGCTTGACAGGATGACCCAGACCAGGAACGTTCCACCAAACGACATTAAACATGTTGATGTTTAAAAGACATGGGTACAGGTACAATATTGACGAACTGTAGGGATAACAATGATAACAAAAGGACACTGAATATCAAATGGTGGGTAACATGATGAAATAAGAAGCACGTAAGGAAGTAAAACAAATATGCACTCTTATAAAAATAAAGATAGGAGAAATAAGAAAAGAAGGAAGAAGAAGAGTAAGAGAGAAAGAATGGAGAGCGAACAAGAAAAGGAGGGTATAGGAAAGAAAAGAATGAAATAAGGATAAAAGAGATGAAGAAAAAGGGACAGATCAAGGACAAAAAGCCAGATCTGAAGTAAAAAGAATAAGAAACATGAACCGGGCCTGTCATCACCCAGAAACAAGAACAGCAATGGAGAGAGAGATAACGAGTAAGAAGGATAAAAGGTGAAGACAATCAAGTCGCATATCACCTAATGAAAAAATAAAAGTTAAATATTACAACCAGAAACAAGAAAACAGGAATCGGTAATAGTTAAACAGATTAAAAACAATGAGTATTAATGACCATGGGTATCTTAGTGATGCTTTGCAAAAACAGTTTTAGTTTGGACGGGTCTTCAAATGAGCGGGAGATACCAGCATGAGTAATTTTGCATAAACATGGATGTTGTATGCCCTAGCGAATGTTCATGGATCTTAGTTGAGGACGAAGCGCTAGAAATTCTTTGCGTCTAGCATTAGTTGTGTTGGAGAGATCCTGCGAGATAAAAATGTTATGACCAGACCAGGTGAGTCGATGTTTTTCTCTGGCAGATTTTAATACGCGCATCAGATCAGTGAACTCTCGGAAGAGCATTATGATACCACGCGGTCTGTTGGATTGAGGTTGAGGACGACCAAGACGGTGTGCCCGCTGAATGTTCAGAGGAGTAGAAGACTGAAGATTAAGAAGGTCAGGCAGAATTTTTATTAAGAAGGAAAGAAGGTCCAGACCTTCATTATTTTCAGGCAAACCATAAAGACGAAGATTGTTCCTCCTGTTGCAATTTTCAAGATCTTCAGTATGAATTTTGAGTTTATGGATTTCTTGTTCCAGCAAAGGCACCTTAGTGGCAATGTCCTGTAATTGACCCATACGTTGTTCCAATTCAAATATTTTCCCTTCCATGTTGATCCATCGGTCTTCAATTCGTTGTAATTTTTCAATAGTAGTGTTCATGAACGGTTTTAGTGCACGAAGTTCATCAAGAATTGAATCCAGGACTGGGTTAGAGGATGACTGGACTGGAGATGGAGGATCATTTTGAACTCTTTTGGGTTTGGTGCCAGATGAAGAGGCTTTTGTAAGGTTAAAAGAGTCACTAACCATCTTGATGGTATGCACCTGACGTTGAGGTAATTTTGTAATAGTGGAAAGCCTGCCCATACAATAGATGATGAATGAGAGATAGGAACAATATACTGTATTCAATAATATACACACTATGGTAATGAAATTCAGTCAATGAACAGAAGCAAGTGTGTGATACAGCGTAGTGGGTATTAAAACAGAGGATTGTAAAAGGTTCTACTGGATATCAAGACTGTAAAGAGATAACAGTAAACAGACCCTCAGTATATCGCCTTAAAATTATGTAAGATCACACTCACAAACCCTCAGATGCAAGCCCGTTATGGAGAGAGTGGGATCAAAAACAGTTGTATCATCAGACATAAAAGTGTGACAAGAATATATACTGTTATATAGGAAACTCATGTATTATTTGCCACAATAGATAGAGAGGAGAAACATTATAGGCAGCACATTAACAAAATGGCGCTACTTTCATAGTGAGCAATGACATTTTAGTTGACCAACATAAGCAAATGGAGAGCTTGGAACAATGACTTCCCATGTTTAGTATGGAGATTCACAATGCACCCATGAAGAAAAATTGCTAATGAGGTGAGTAGGAAAAGAGAACACAGAACTGTGTTTGCGGCGTGAAGAATTAGAGTAGATGTATTGCGAGCAGCGCACCAGTAAAATGGTGGCCTCTCACACTGTGGGGAGAGAGCGATGTCACAGCAAAGTCACAGATTTAGCAGGTTTGTGAACTCACCAGTTGAATAAGTAGTATGTCATTGCATATCCAGGCATGAAAACAGATTAGGGAGTTGTAGTAGAGATTTCAAAGTAGCTGAAGGTTTCGTTGTTACTTCCGTGAAAGACGGAGCTCAGCAAATTACCTCCATCTAGGTTAGGCACATAAGCCAAAGCCTCTGCATATTTTAACAATGCCATGAGGTGTTATGAGCCCCTACACTTACTCCACATTGAAGAGTATTACGTTGTGTTAGATATTTGATAAGAAATTGCTTTGTTATCTTAAACACACATTAATGATGCAGTAGTTGGTGACAACAGTGATGCAATCTGCCAGCTGCAGATAATTTAGAAAGTAGTTGACCTTATTTGACTATATATTCAAAAGGCATTCAGGTGATGAGAGCAAGGTTAGATATCACTTGGCTGAAACGCTTGAGAATAAAATAAGCATCATTTAGCGTCCACGGTAGCCATCAAACACGCTTAAATAAGCACTTCGTTATCCATACTGGCAAAAGGAACATCTGACAAGTGGATATTCGTAAAGGTAGGTCCAGGATTCGTCAGTTGTACATATGAGACTTGTGCTGACAAAGAAAGGGTAATGATATATATCCCTGCTTTTGTAATAGAAAACCCCACAACTGGATCTGGACAAATTGACAGTCTCTTAATTACTCACTGGACATCAGAGAAGTGATCCCTTTGCAGAATTTGCTGAGTGGAAACTTGAAGAAGCAGGATTACGAGCGGCGCTCTAACAAAATGGCGGCTGCTCGTATATGAGAGGAAACGACGTCGCAGTAAAAGTCAAAGAAAAAGCAGGTCCAGGAGCTCACCTGCTGGTTCAGTAGTGTGCTTCTACATTCATATTCATAAAACCAGCTTAAGGAGCGGCATAAAATAACACAGCACGGCTAAAAATTCCTTCGTTAGCTCCGTGAAAAACGGAGCACAGCAAAACGCCGCCATCTTGTTTAGGCACTTAAGCCATGCCCCCAGGAATTCATACAATAAAGAAAAGAAAACAAGTGTTAATATGCACACAATGTCATTTCAGCATATCTTGCCCCGTGACCGCCGTACCTGTATGTTCGTCAACGTGACTTGTTTATAATAAACATACTTACGATTGCAAACATCAACATAAAAAAATGGACTACACATTACTTTAAAGTGAAAGGCTATTGACCATATTGATCTGGGCACTTTGCATATTATATTGGTTCTTAAACAAAAGAAAATTTTAAAAAAGGGTGTTAATATACACACACTATCCCAAAATAAAGTTCTAGCGATTATAGTTCCATTCCATTCACAGCTCATTTGAGATATCATGAGTGATGTCACTGACCATGTCATGAATGATGGAATGTCTGAGGTCATGAGTAGTGCATTGCGGGGGCGTAAGCTATAGTTAGCTCAGGTAACTATAACTGCTGAATTTCACTGGTTTTATACGAGTGAAATCTGAGTCTAACTGTAACATCCCTGGAATCTTTGTTTTTTTCAGCAAATTTCTTGGTTTTTAAAACGTTAAGTAAGATGCCTATCACAATGGATGGTGGGGGTTGGAAGCAGGGCCTGGCCTGGCATTGTGCTGCCCCCACCTAAGCTTGCTGCTCCTGCCTCCCCTCCTCCGCTTTGCCATCCATTGTCGAAGTCCATGCCCCTGCTCCCTCATTACATCCCTGTGTGGCAGTTGTTCTGCCACTGGCTTTCCCACCTTCTCTGAACAGTTAGCTTGCTGCCCCATCCATTTCCTCCCTATCCTCTGTTGTCTGAATCCATGCACTAGCCTCCTCCCTCCTGCCATGCATGGTCTGATGTGCTGCCACTGCTGTCCATTTAGCATGATGCCCCAGTCCACTCCTCCTGCCCTCCATTGCCCAATTCTATGCCCCATCATTGATCTCCTGCTTAGCTTGCTGCCCCTACTCTTCTTCCCCCTGCCCTCTGATGTCTGTGTGCATGCCCCTGCTCCATCATTTTTGTCTACCATGTTCCATGGACCTGCCCCTCCTATCTACTCTGAGTGTTCTGTTGAGCTGCCACTCCCCTCCCACCTGCCTGGCATTGTCAGATGACTGTAACCTGTCCCTGCCACCTCCACCCTGCCTGTCCACGTTCCATGCCCCTATCCCCTTCCTCCTGTCCTCCATGGTCCATTTTACTGCCACACCTTTCTGCCCTCCCATGTCTGTTGTGCTGCAACTGCTCCTCCTGCCTGCCCCACGTGGTCTGTTGTGAGGCCCCTTCCCTCCTGCCCCTTCCCTCCTGCCCCTTCCCTCCAGCCCCTTCCCTCCGGCCCCTTCCCTCCTGCCCTCCATTGCCCAATTCTATGCCCCATCATTGACCTCCTGCTTAGCTTGCTGCCCCTACTCTTCTCCCCCCTGCCCTCTGATGTCTGTGTGCATGCCCCTGCTCCATCCTTTTTGTCTACCATGTTCCATGGACCTGCCCCTCCTATCTACTCTGAGTGTTCTGTTGAGCTGCCACTCCCCTCCCACCTGCCTAGCATTGTCAGATGACTGTAACCTGTCCCTGCCATCTCCACCCTGCCTGTCCACGTGCCATGTCCCTAACCCCTTCCTCCTGTCCTCCATGGTCCATTTTATTGCCACACCCTTTTGCCCTCCCTGGTCTGTTTTGCTGCAACTGCTCTTCCTGCCTGCCCCACGTGGTATGTTGTGAGGCCCCTTCCCCTGAACTGTCTTGTCTGTGCCCAGCTCCTACCCCTTCCTTCTATCCTCCATGGTCCTTTGTGCATGCCCCTGCCCCCTCCTTCTTGCCCATCATGGCCATTGTGCTGCCACTAACCCTCCCGCTTGCCATGCATGGTCTTCTGTGCTGCCACGGCCCCTCCCACCTTCCCTGTGTGGTCAGCTAGCTGCCCCTGACCCCCTCCCACCTTCCATCCATGGTCTGTGTGTATGCCATTATAGTCTCACTGTTGCCCTCCATGGTGTGTTGTGCTTCTAGTGCCCATCCTGCCTGACATCCATGGTCAGCTTGCTGCTCCTGCCCTGCCCCCTTGCCCCCTGCCCTCTGTTTTCCATGTGCAGACCCCTATTCCCTCCCTCCTGGCTTGTCTGTTCCATTGTAGTGCCCCTGATCCCTCGCTCCTGCCCTTTATGGTCCGTTATGCTGCAGCTTTCTCTGCTGTCTGTCCATTATGGTCAGCTTGCTGCCATTGCCTCTTTCCCCTCTGTTCTCCGTTGTCCATGTGCATGGTCCTATCCCCTCCCTATTGCTCTCCATGGATTGTTGTGCTGCACTGCCGTCCTGCATGCCCTGTGTGGTGTATTATGCTGCTGTAAACCCTGATGCCTGCCCTGTAAGGTCAGTTTGGTGCACCTGTCCATGTCCCCCCTGTCATCTGTTTTCCGAGTCCATGTCCCTACCCCAATTCCTCCTGCCTTCCATGATCCAATGTACCATACTTGCAAACATTTTGAACTTGGTAAGAGGGAGATTTTGAAAAAAAACTGGGGAATTGATTTTCCCCACTGACTTACATTGAAAAAGAGGAGATTGCAAACAGATAAAATAAAGCCCATTTGGGCTTAAAAACATTGGGCGTTTCCTGGCTGAATCGGGTCTGTTGGCATGTATGGTTGTACTACCACTGCCTCTTCCTTCTGCCCACAATGGTCTATTATATTGCCACAGCCTCTCTTGCCTGTCCTGCATTGTTGGTTTGTTGCCCCTGCCCCCCTTTCCACTGCCCTCCATAGTCTGTTGTGCTGTCGCTGCCCTTCCTGCCTGCCCAGTGTGGTCAAATTGTTGCCTCTGCACCCTCCTACCTGCCTTCAATTTTCCGAGTCCGTGCCCCTGACCTCTGCCTCTCAACAGTATCCTAATGAACAACTAGATTGCTTACATTTGATATTTATCACAAAAGTGTGCCACGCTTGACGTCACTGTAATACCTAAAGCATTTCCTTTAGAAATTATAGAAATGAGAGGGTCTTATTTGCATCGAAATTATGGTTAGTGCTTTAAAAAACTAAAATGAGGACATATTTTCTGAGTTCTCAAATAGCGACAAAGCACTTTTAAATTATTTGTTATCTTTATGTTTTTTTATCCAGTTGGCCACTTGAATAAATATTGCACTTAGGGGAGAGGATGTGGTGTTACTTCCAGAGCTTCAGACTTTGCAACTGGTGAACCAGGTTGGAGTTTTTGCTTCAGCTCGACATTCTGTGATTCTGGTCAAGTAACTTAATCTCCCCATGCCCACAACCAAAATGAATTTGTCCTTGTGTGATGTAACCAATGCTCATGTAAAGCACTCCAATACCTGACCAGTCTGCACTATATAAAACTGCAAAAAACAAAAATAAAAAGTGTTTTCCACACTTCTGTCATTGGGCTATACGTGGGCTACATCTGGGTGATATTTGTGCTACATTTGGGCTCCTTTTTCTCTGCTGACCATCTTGGGAGACTTCAATTCAATTCAATAAACTTTATTTGATCTGATTTAGAAACATAGATCATAAAAGTGTACATAAAAACAGTTAATCCTCTTTCTTAATACAATACAATGAGAATTAATTAAAACCAGTAGGTAAAAACAGGTGTTACAAAGCTCGGCTCAGAGCAACTTCCGTTTAACAGAATAGTAAAGTTCAATGTTTCGAAAGATCATTCTTAAGTACTTCGTGCTAAATACGCAATAAGGGGCCCAAGTAAGATGCAACGCTCCAATACCTGACCAGTCTGCACTATATAAAACTGCAAAAAAGCAAAAAATAAAAAGTGTTTTGCACACTTCTGTTAGTGGGCTATACGTGGGCTACATCTGGGTGATATTTGTGCTACATTTGGGCTCTTTTTTCTCTGGTGGCCATCTTGGGAGACTTATTTGTTATGAAGTTTCTTAATTTCCTCATTTACTGCAGTCTCCTCAGTAGGAAATGCTTTCACTTTTTTACTTTGATTCCATCAAGAAGGTATTCAGATGTGTCACGCATTTGCAATAAATTCAGAATGTTAGCACTCTAGTTGCTCATTAGATCACTGTAGTAAAGCTACTGCTCACCAGGGAGTTAACTGGAAGTCTGCTGCTGGTATTGAAAGTGCATGTTTCAGTCTGCATGTCAGAATTTTTTAATGAAATAGAAGAGGATTTGAGAAGTCACTCAAAATGTGCCCTAATTTTTCTTTCTGCACCACTAATCATAATTTCTGTGGCACAATGAACCCCCTCATTTTGATCCTTTTTAAATTAAATGTTTTAAGTGTTACCAGTTTATACCAATCAAGATGGCTTCAGGTGTGCCATACTTTTGTCTGGGAAGCTGCAGTAGAACACAAAGGAATCAAATGACAATCTCTGCCCTTGTTGGATGTACATGTTTTACTGCGAATGTCTGACTTCATTCTCACATGACTGAGAAAGATAATGTGAATTTACAGAAAATATGCTCTCATTTCAGCTTCTGGAGCACCTTCCAAACCTCTATGAGAAAAGCATGAGAAAATAGTTTTCTCTCAAACATGATTCATGATATCCCAGTAGAAGGCTTTTTCACAGGTTAAAATCACCCTATAACACACCACAATTCCTAAAATTAGTATGGTACCATCAACAAATGATTTATAATGTAATTCAAGTCTGTTATCACCCTTTATACGTTCTCCTTTTGGTGACCCTCAAAACCTTCCATTCACTACAATGCATTTTAATGGGGTGCTATCATGTATTTTGTCCCAAGATGGCTGCCAACATTTCTTGGATGAAGTGCTGACAGCCAATCAGATCTCACGATGAGATGTGTGGTTAGGCTCCTCCCAGATATCGATATTTCTTTTTCCTTTAATATTTCAAAAACTACTGAACGGATTTCCACCATTTAAAGCAAAGAGTGCACTCTGGACCAAGAGCTACCTTTCTGCCAAATTTGGTGTAATTCCGTTCAGCAGTTCGGGCTGTAGCCACGACAAACGTTTCCTACGGAAATTAACATGGAGAAAACATGTTTTGGGATCCCCTTTTTTTCTCGGCCCCCGCTTGACAAATCACCCTGAAACTTTTAATACAGGAGCTGACCGGAGCGCCCCATTAGTTTTGAGAATTTTGCGAAGTTTCGTCAAACGGCGCCAAAGATATTGGCAAAAGAAAAAATGCTTTTCCTATGGAAACAAGGTCCTAACTATAACTACCTACTGGCGACCGGTAATATGCCCCCGGAGTATTGTGTGATGGAAGGAATGAAGTACAACTTCGCCCTGATGACAGAGGTACCTTCGGAGCTGGGGCCACAAAAGGCAATTGCCCAGTGGTGAGGCGCAAGGCTACAAACAACAGCAAATCAGTATGACTGAAATTGATTTTAAAAGTTACATCAGCAGCAAACTTGGAAAGGAAAGCTGGTTTTAAAAAAAAACAAATAAACAAAAAACAAATGCATATTTTGCACAGTGAGTTTTCATTTTTTGCACACACTTCACAGACAATGGTCAATGATTTATTTAAAGAGACACTGGTCTAAGACTTACTTAATGAACTGTGCGAGGTGTGGAGAGGAAAGTATTTCCACTATGGCAGCTTGATTGAACACACGTGCACACTTTATTTAAATGAAAAAACCGGCATTCTGAAAGGTTGACAAAGGCTGCATGGGACAGCTGAAACGCATTTCTGGATACAAGCTGCTGCGATATTTTAATCAATAAAGCTAAAGACAACTTGCGCCCGAGTGCAGACTTCTTCTTTTATTTGGAGGAATCTTGTGTGTTTAACAGACGCCAGCGGTGACGTCTTTATCTGCATCCCCAGCGCTTTGGAGCACTCAGGAAAACCGCAAACTGCTATGGGTCGCGACGTGTGAAACCTGAGTGCCCCCGGAGTATTGTGTGACGGAAGGAATGAAGTACAACTTCACCCTGATGACAGAGGTACCTTCGAAGCTGGGGCCACAAAAGGCAATTGCCCAGTGGTGAGGCGCAAGGCTACAAACAACAGCAAGTCAGTATGACTGAAATTGAGTTTAAAAGTTACATCAGCAGCAAACTTGGAAAGGAAAGCTGGTTTTAAAAAAACAAATGCGTATTTTGCACAGTGAGTTTTCATTTTTTGCACACACTTCACAGACAATGGTCAATGATTTATTGAAAGAGACACTGGTCTAAGACTTACTTAATGAACTGTGCGAGGTGTGGAGAGGAAAGTATTTCCACTATGGCAGCTTGATTGAACTCATGTGCACACTTTATTTAAATTAACAAACCAGCATTCTGAAAGGTTGACAAAATCTGCATGGGACAGCTGAAACAGCTGGATACAAGCTGCTGCGATATTTTAATCAATAAAGCTAAAGACAACTTGCGCCCCGAGTGCAGACTTCTTTTATTTGGAGGAATCTTCTGTATATATATATATATATATATATATATATATATATATATATATATATATATATATATATATATATATATTGACGAAGGCCGTCATGGCCGAAACGCGTTTGTTCAGCTACGGGACTACAATAAAGTAACCTTCATACATCCCACTCGAGTGTGCGCCACACTGTGTTATGCAGTGTGTTTGGATGAATATATATATATATATATTCAGCTCCAAAGTTGTCCACCAGATGAGCAGCACTCAGACAACAGCAGCAAGACAACAGCCTTTGATAGGTATGAACGGTATTCCGCCTGCGGATACTTTAAACAGCCGTTCCGTATAGGACTGCCTGACGCGTTTCGAAGTTCCTCAACTTCTCCTCAGAGGCTTTAACGGAAAGGATGTGTGCATGTACCGGTCCCAGTTCACATTTAAATATTGCACGCCCCCAAATGGGCCACTCCTATAAGACTATGCATGATGGGAGCTGTAGTCTCGGCACTTAGTAATCCACAGATGGATGCACACATAAGGTTCTGTTGAATTCAAAGTCCTCAATGGACCCCGCAGACAGGTCCATCCTAGATCCTCTGCTGCTGCCCCACATATACGATTCAGTCAATACCAAGTCGCGTGGCCCCCTTGATTCGTGGGGTGGTGCTCGCTCCGTGGCAGGACGGCCGTGTATAGATTCAGCTCCAAAGTTGTCCACCAGATGAGCAGCACTCAGACAACAGCAGCAAGACAACAGCCTTTGATAGGTATGAACGGTATTCCGCCTGCGGATACTTTAAACAGCTGTTCCGTATAGGACTGCCTGACGTGTTTCGAAGTTCCTCAACTTCTCCTCAGAGGCTTTAACGGAAAGGATGTGTGCACGTACCGGTCCCAGTTCACATTTAAATATTGCACGCCCCCAAATGGGCCGCTCCTATAAGACTGTGCATGATGGGAGCTGTAGTCTCGACACTTAGTAATCCACAGATGGATGCACACATAAAGTTCTGTTGAATTCAAAGTCCTCAATGGACCCCGCAGACGGGTCCGTCCTAGATCCTCTGCTGCTGCCCCACATATACGATTCAGTCAATACCAAGTCGCGTGGCCCCCTTGATTCGCGGGGTGGTGCTCGCTCCGCGGCAGGACAGCCGCGTATAGATTCAGCTCCAAAGTTGTCCACCAGATGAGCAGCACTCAGACAACAGCAGCAAGACAACAGCCTTTGATAGGTATGAACGGTATTCCGCCTGCGGATACTTTAAACAGCCGTTCCGTATAGGACTGCCTGACGCGTTTCGAAGTTCCTCAACTTCTCCTCAGAGGCTTTAACGGAAAGGATGTGTGCATGTACCGGTCCCAGTTCACATTTAAATATTGCACGCCCCCAAATGGGCCGCTCCTATAAGACTGTGCATGATGGGAGCTGTAGTCTCGGCACTTAGTAATCCACAGATGGATGCACACATAAGGTTCTGTTGAATTCAAAGTCCTCAATGGACCCCGCAGACGGGTCCGTCCTAGATCCTCTGCTGCTGCCCCACATATACGATTCAGTCAATACCAAGTCGCGTGGCCCCTTGATTCGCGGGGTGGTGCTCGCTCCGCGGCAGGATGGCCGCATATAGATTCAGCTCCAAAGTTGTCCACCAGATGAGCAGCACTCAGACAACAGCAGCAAGACAACAGCCTTTGATAGGTATGAACGGTATTCCGCCTGCGGATACTTTAAACAGCCGTTCCGTATAGGACTGCCTGACGTGTTTCGAAGTTCCTCAACTTCTCCTCAGAGGCTTTAACGGAAAGGATGTGTGCATGTACCGGTCCCAGTTCACATTTAAATATTGCACGCCCCCAAATGGGCCGCTCCTATAAGACTGTGCATGATGGGAGCTGTAGTCTCGGCACTTAGTAATCCACAGATGGATGCACACATAAGGTTTTGTTGAATTCAAAGTCCTCAATGGACCCCTCAGACGGGTCCGTCCTAGATCCTCTGCTGCTGCCCCACATATACGATTCAGTCAATACCAAGTCGCGTGGCCCCCTTGATTCGCGGGGTGGTGCTCGCTCCGCGGCAGGACGGCCGCGTATAGATTCAGCTCCAAAGTTGTCCACCAGATGAGCAGCACTCAGACAACAGCAACAAGACAACAGCCTTTGATAGGTATGAACGGTATTCCGCCTGCGGATACTTTAAACAGCCGTTCCGTATAGGACTGCCTGACGCGTTTCGAAGTTCCTCAACTTCTCCTCAGAGGCTTTAACGGAGAGGTGGACCGAGGCCACGCCCCTTTTTACACCTCTCTGCAACGCAGCTCTGTAGCGCATACTGGAGGTACCTGGTGGACTAGTTGGCCCCCAGATTCGCCCAGGGGGCGCGTTTGCACACTTGCCATATCAGGCCCCACCCCCTCCCTGCACCACAGTGCAAACACGCCCCCTGGTGCATTGTAACTTGGGGGATTAATTCCTTGGGGGACCGTGGGGGGAGCCCCAATGCCCCCACGGTCCTGCCGGCTCCCCGCCTCCTGCGGGAGCCGGCATTGCTTTTCCACACGGGGAGCTGCTGACATGCAGCTCCCCGTGTGGAAAAGCAATGTGGTTTGGATTTTGAAAGCGAGAGCAGGTTTCCCTGCTCTCGCTTTCAAAACCCAAACCACAGTTTGCTATGACAGGGCGGGAGCCGTGAGCCCCCGGCCCTGCCATAGCAAACAGCAGTGTCCCGGGGGTGGGCACCCCGGGACACTGCAGGAGCCGGCCCTGGGGAGTGGCGGTCCCCGTGGCCATCAAGGGCTCCAGGAGGGGGGCCACGCGGCCCCCCTCCCCTAAATTGTAAAGCCCCGGGGAGGTGGTGGTCCCCGGGGCATGGGGGTCCGTAACGGACCCCCGCATTTACATACTTAGTGGCCCGGGGAGGTGGCGGTCCCCGGGGCATGTGGGGGGGCTCGAGGCCCCCCACATGTGTTTTAAAAAAAAAAAATAGAAGCCCCGGGGAGGTGGCGGTCCCCGGGGCTGCGGGGGGCCGCGTGCCCCCGCAAACCATTAATAAAGCCCTGGGGAGGTGGCAGTCCACGGGCTGTGGGGGCCATTTCGGGGAAGTGCATGCAAAGAAATCACTTGAGCTCAAATATTTTGTTGTGGACTCGGTCCCACCTCTGAGAAGAGGTGGTGACCAAGAGGCAATGCTGAGAAAGCTCAAGACCAAGTATATCTTGGAGCTGGACTGTAAGACACCACATGGTTTGAATTTTAGTGATGACTTATTTACATATTTATAAAAATTCCAATTTTAATCGAACTGTTCTAATCTTGTCACTGCCTCATCAATGTTTTTAACATTTAGTTTTTGTAATAAAAAAATGTTTGCACTATTTTGCACATGTGAACCTCTGGGTTCACTAGGTGACACTTTAAATTGCACTGGCACTTTATTATTAGGCATGGAATGATTAATCCAAAGCCCACATGGGCTATATTAGTTTGTATTTACTATTGCAATAATTTGGCAATGGGATGCACAAAATTGAACCGTGTTAGATTGGGAATATGCCATTATTTATATGATAAAGTTTACATTTGTTTTACTTTTAATATGCATTTTTATCCAATCTGTGGGGTTCTGAATACCATTTTATTCTTGCATCTTTTATGAGCACCGTATGTACTTATTTAATATTTATTTATTTATTTACATATTTATTGATATGTATATCTTTATTGCTCATTTTGCATCATACTTATTATGCCAACGTTAGTTCTTAATACGTGGAACTGATTTGCCATTTTGAACAATAGTGTTAAGATTTTATCCATGTCTATGAACTCTATAGTCACGGCTAGCAGCACTGTCACTTTAAAAAGGTTATGTTTGCTCCTCTAACGTGTCATGTGATCAAGGCCCCACGAGGGCTGAAACGCATTATGGCGGCGGCGGTGCACGGGATTGATTAAACTAAATTGCACCAGACTTTGGGTTCGCTTCATCTTTTCTACAAATGAAGGCTACAAGAGACGATTTACATATATATATATATATATATATATATATATATATATATATATATATATATATATATATATATATATATATATATATATATATATATGCATTTTGGGAGATGCAGTGCCTACAGTGCTGCTTAGGGTGTGTGATCACATGGTTTTGGGGGATGGTGCCTATTCTCACCAATGAGAGGACTGCAAGAACATTTAAAGTGAGGGTGAGACTGTGTTCCTCATCAACAGCGGCATCTGAGATAGGCCCTACCGGCCGAAATGCATAATGCTTACCTGTTGTTCCAATAAAGCCTCCAAATTGGATTCCCCGTGTGGCCTCTTCCTTTCTGCTCGAGGGAGGTTCTGCTGCATGTTTCACGTCTGCCAGAGGCGTGCAAAGAGGCCCCGTTCCGTCAAGCTGGCTGGTTGCCATTCTGGTTCCTGCTTCTGCAGTTCGTTTTTCCAAGATATTGGACCGACACCAGCCCACCTCGGAGTGTGAGTTCTGCAAGGGCTGCCGCCAGTGGCGGCTTGTGACTGCACAGGGAGTTTGACTAAATCATAGTCATCTCGCGGCCCGGCGTACTTGCGCTTTCGGGGTTGGAGTGTATGCGGGGACCCAAGGAGGTTTAAGGACTGTAGTTTGGCACACAGCGCCTCACCTTGCAAGACACCTGTCCACAAGGATTTATTTCAATTTCCCCACACAACACCGTCCCAACAGAGATGCATTTTGGGAGATGCAGTGCCTACAGTGCTGCTTAGGGTGTGTGATCACATGGTTTTGGGGGATGGTGCCTATTCTCACCAATGAGAGGACTGCAAGAACATTTAAAGTGAGGGTGAGACTGTGTTCCTCATCAACAGCGGCATCCGAGGAAGGCCCTACCGGCCGAAATGCATAATGCTTACCTGTTGTTCCAATAAAGCCTCCAAATTGGATTCCCGTGTGGCCTCTTCCTTTCTGCTCGAGGGAGGTTCTGCTGCATATATATATATATATATTAGAAAGTTTTTTGGGGGTTTAGGGTGGGTAGGAGTTTATCTGTTTTTGGGTTGTAGGAACTTTTAGGGTTTAAGTTGGGTTTCGTGTTTTGTATGGTAAGTTAATTTTTAGGGTTTATGGTGGGTTTGGGATTTTGGGTGGCAAGGGTAATTTTAGGGTTTAGGTGGGTATGGGTTTTTGGGTGGGAAGGGTGTTTTTAGGGTTAGAGTGGGTATGGGTTTCTGGGTTCTAAGGGTTTTTTAGAGTGTAGGGTGGGCATGGGTTTTGGGGTAGCAAGGATAATTTTAGGGTTTAGGGCAGATATGGGTTTTTGGGTGGCATGGGTATTTTTAGGGTTTAGGGTGGGTATGGGTTTTAGGGTGCTAAGGGTAATTGTAGGGTTTAGTGCGGGTATGGTTTTTTTGGGTGCTAAAGGGTTTAGGGTGGGTAGGAGGTTTGGGTGGCAAGGGTAATTTTAGGGTGGGTTTGGCTTTTTGAGTGGTAAGGGTATTTTGAGGGTTTAGGGTGGGTATGGGTTTTTGGATGCTAACGGGTTTTTAGGGTTTGGGGTGGGTATGGGTTTTTGTTTTGGGTGTCTGGGTTATTTTTAGAGTTTAGGGTGGGTATGGGTTTTTGGGTGGTAAGGGTATTTTTAGGGTTTAGGGTAGGTATGGGTTTTTAGGTGGCAAGGTAATTTTTAAGGTTTAGGGTGGGTATGGGTTTGTGGATGGTAAGGGGTTTCTTAGGGTTTAAGGTGGGTATGGGTTTTTGGGTGGTAAGGGATATTTTCGAATTTAGGATTTTGGGTGGGTATGGGTTTTTGGGTGGTAGAGGTGTTTAGGGTTTAAGGTGGGTATGGGTTTTTGAGTGGTAATGGGTTTTTAGGGTTTAGGGTGGGTATGGGTTTTTGGGTGCTAAGGGTTTTTAGGATTTTGGGTTTAGGGCAGGTATGGGTTTTTGGGTGTTATGGGGCATTTAGTGTTTAGGGTGGGTATGGGTTTTGGGGTGGGAGGGGTCTATGCATATATGTGTGTGTGCATGTGTATATATATATATATATGTGTGTGTGTATATATATATGTGTGTGTGTGTAAATATTTATATATATATTTGGTTATAAATAAAGATTTAAAAATATATATACATATATAGTAAATATTTAAATATATTATGAAAAATATATTTATAAATATATAAATATATTTATGTATATATATTTATTTAAAAATAAAAAATATATAGTTATTTATACATTTAGATATATATATATATATATATACCCACACACACATATATAAAAAATATTACCTACTGGTGGTCGCCAATAGGTAGTTATAGTTAGGACCTTGTTTCTATTCAAAAAGCGTTTTTTCTTTTGCCAATATCTTTGGCACCGTTTGACGAATCTTCGCGAAATTTTCAAAACTAATGGTTCACTCAGGTCAGCTCCTGTCTTGAAAGGTTCGGGGTGATTTGTGAAGCGGGGGTTGAGAAAAAAGGGGGGTCCCAAAACACGTTTTCCCCATGTTAACTTCCATAGGAACTTTAGACACGGCTACAGCCCGAACTGCAGAATGGAATTACACCAAAATTGGCAAAAAGGTAGCTCTTGGTCCAGAAAGCAACCTTCTTTTTAAATGGTGTAAATCCGTTCAGTAGTTGCTGAGAAATTCCAAAAATAAAAATGTATATATCTGAGCACCGAGGAGGATTCGCGAACCCTCCCGAGCACGAGCTGCATTCTAATTGGCTGCCACCACTCCAAAGCAGAGTGTGTTGGCAACCATCTTGTGACTCGGTAACCAAGTCACAAGAAAAAGTGAAAAATGAAGAAAAAGGGTTAGGGTAGAAACACCCTGATGCCCTAGGCCTGCTCAGGGGGTCCCTCAGGGACCCCCAGGCCCCAAAAAATCATTTTTTAAAAAATATTTTGGCCGGAGTCGCGCTGGGTGCGCGAATCCGGAAGAAAAAAAAAAAAACGAAGTGCGGTCCTTCACACTTCGTTTTCTTAAAGCCCCCGGGTGGGCCAGGTCCCGGGGCAATATCTAACAATGGTGGGCCAGGTCCCCGGGGCTTTAATCATTAAGTTGCAGGGGCATCGCAGCCCCACGCAGCCCCGGGGACCACCACCTCCCCGGGGCTTTAATCATTAAGTTGCGGGGGCATCGCGGCCCTCCACAGCCCCGGGGACCGCCACCTCCCGGGGCTTTTATTAAAAAATCAAGGCATGGGGGGCTCCTGCCCCCCTGGGGACCACCACCACTCCGGGCCTTTGAAAATGTAGGGAGGGGGGCCACGCGGCCCCCCTCCTGGAGCCCTCCATGGCCCTGGGGACCTCCACCCCCCAGGGCAGGCTCCTGCAATGTCCCGGGGTACCCACCCCCGGGACATTGCCGTTTGCTATGGCAGGGCTGGAGCACGGCTCCCGCCCTGCCATAGCAAACACTGCTTTGCTTCGTTGAAGCGAGAGCAGGAAATCCTGCTCTCGCTTCAATGAAGCAAAGCAGAATTGCTTTTGGGCAAGGGGAGCTGCATGTTAGCAGCTCCCTTTGTCCAAAAGCAATGTCGGCTCTCGCAGGAGGCCAGGCCCCGGGGGATGGGGTCCCCGGGGCCAGAAGTGGCCAAGGGAAGGGGGCCACACGGCCCCCTCCCTCTTGTAATTTTTGAAAAAAATAAAATAAATAAGGCCGGGCCCCAGGGGATGGGGTCCCCAGGGCCGTTATTGGCCTTAGGTCCCCCTCCATAATTTAAAAAATAAATAAATGGTGGCAGGCCCCAGGGGATGGGGTCCCCGGCGCGAATACCGAATAATGGTAGTGGGCATTTTTTTTTTCTTTCGAGTTTGGGGTCGCGACCCCAACGCGGCTCTCAGCGTGGCCCCCCATGTAACGTCGCATTGGATTCGCGAATACACCTTAAATAAATAATTTAGTAGTATATAATTTAGAAGGTAGTGTTGTATTTGTGAAGTTGTTTTAAAGAGGTACTGTGATTGAAGTTAATGACAAGATTACAATTGATAGATTTGATAAAAATATATAAAATTAAAAAATAATAGTTAAACTTGAAAAGTGTATTGTGTTGTAGTACATTGAATTCATGCTTTTGCAGATTCGCGTCGGGTGCGCAAATCCCCAAAAACGTTTAAAAAAAATGTATGTGAAAAAAAAATTATATTCACTACTATGTTATAGGGTGGCTCTAAAAAGCCCTTGTGTTCTTTATGAGTTTGTTGTAGCTACATGTAAGTGCGGATGCAGAGCTTTAGGTTGTTGAGAAAGACTCTGTTTCCTTAATCTGTGAAGTGTACTCCATCACTTCTGTAGATGTCATCCATATCAAAACGTAGATTGTTATTGTAGATGGACCCCATTCTATGGTCTCTTAGGTATGCAGAAATAGCTTTATTGACATTTTTCCTAGCTTTTTCAATCTGTGGACAGAATTGATTTGACCACTTCCATTTCTTTCTTTGGCATATATTAGAGTAAACAAAGTCAGTTTGAGGTAAAAACAACTTCAATTGTGCAAAGGTGTCCTTCATGAGCATTTCCAGACCTACCCCAGTCAATGTGCCTAGGTCATCGCCACCACAGTGCACAATCATGAGGTCAGGGGGTTGGACATGCAAAAAGGTTTTAACCAAAGGCATCAATTGGTGCCACTTTAATCCTCTCTGTGCAATCCATTTAATATCCACATTTTGCAAAGCTAGGTCTTTGTCAAAACCTCTGCGTTCAGCATACCTTTTGCACCAGAAAACATAGCTGTGTCCCACAATCCACACTGTAAGCATCTTGAAGGGATGTCTGGAAGGAATGAAAAGATGTCTGTAGCTGAGGTAGTCAGTTGGTAGAATGAGAGGTATCTAAAATGGTGGAGAATATGCTGTTTTTAAAAAAGTAGACAATTGATTGGCTGTTTAAGAAGATTGTACACTGAAAAATAGGATGCATGTTACTTTCTTTAAAAAGCATGTTTCTTATTGGTTAGTAAAAAATATTTGAATGGTACAGTAGATAGGATAAGGTCATATTTTGCAAATGTCAACCACACCTGCTGTTTGCATTTGTAAGCTTGTGTGCTGAACTTGAAGAGATGGTGAACTTGTGACAGTTCACTTCAATGTTCCATGAACTGCTGCTAAGGAAACTGGCATTAGTCAGAAGGGGGGAAGGGTTGAATGTTATCTGAGGTTTTAAAATGTGGAATTGTAATTTATATATAAGTTTAATGTTATTAAAGTAAGATTTCCCAAGTCAGTACTATCTTTAGACGTGGTATGTTATTAAAAAATAGTGGTATTTTTATTTGTAATATATTTTTGAACTCCCGTATGGATTCGCGGCTCCACCGCTTTGGTGCACGGTGGAATCGCGACTCCAAAAAATTTCCAGAATGAGTTTGGGCACTTTTAGAAGTCAGCCGGTAAGGGTTAATATGTCTAACCAATAGAAATGTGTTTTACAATTTGAAATTATGTAGGAAGCAATGTGATTTGTTACTTACATTTATTTGTGTGGAGAAAGAGAGGGAAACTTTGCCATTACTGGTTTTACCTTATTGAGAGAGGTGCATTACATTGATTGTGTGCATAAGAAAATCTTTTATGACTTTCTGATATTTCATATTCTACAAATCAATTTGGACGGTGAGTAATATATTTCTGAGGTGTATTATGTATTAGCTTTATTTTTAAACTTTAAAAATTATTCAAGAACTGTGATGTTTGAAATATATTATTAAATGTAGAGATGTGTATTGTAGTTTGTTATATTGTAGTTAAATGTTGTAAGAAATAGATTTTGTATAGTAATAAGTGTAGATTGGAAGATGGATTAGTGATTATCGTAGTTTGTTTTAGTGTGTGGATATGTACATTTGTAGTATACCGCATAATTTTAGGTGTTTGTTTAAAATTTGAAGTGGACTCTGTTAAGTTTAAAGGTGTACATGGACTTCTGTCACAAGTATGTTTCTACTTGTATATGTATTTTCATATGTCTTATACATTTTAAGGTGCATGATGTATAACAAAGAGGTGTTGTTGCTTTTTATGTGGTAGGCTGAACACTGTGAGTAGTAGTAGAATGGTGAAGATGCAGCATCATAGTGTGGTTTAAAAGATGTTGAGATCAGGTATTAGTGACTACGCTACTTTTTATAAGTCTCTAGAGAGGTACAGTTGAAATATGCCTCATAATGTTTCGTGTTTGCTTTAAATTTGAAGTTTGTTCCATGAATTTTTGAGGTGTGCATAGTGTTGTGGTAGAGACATATGGATGCATGCTTTGAGGATGTTGCACTTTTTTCACTCATTCAAGCACTACCACAGTACTACTCCAATGTCTCACGCAGTACCCATGCACTTATAAAATCACCCAGGCAGTTTCTGTGTACTCTTGTAATCCCCCAGATATTATCCCTCAATTTATGCAAACACCCAGGCATTATGTATGTACTGCTTAATTCCCGAGACATTATCTTTGCACTCATGTAATCACCAATCCATTAGCTATACAATGATTCAATCAACCAGGCACTACCCTTGCACTCCTCCAATCACTCGGGCACTACTGCAGTACTACTTCAATCACCCAGGCACTACACATACACTTATAAAATTACCTAGGCACTTCCTATGTACTCCTGTATTCTCCCAGATATTACCCCTGCAATCATGGAATCACCAGGTATTACCTATGTACTCCTTTATTCCCCCAGATATAACTCCTGCAATGATGCAATCACCAATGTATTAGCTATACACTGGTTCAATCACCCAGGCAATACCCCTGCACTCCTCCAATTACCTTTTCACGATCTATGCACTCCTCCAATCACTTAGCCAGTGCCAATGCACTTATAAAATCACCCAGGCACTACCTCTACACTCTTCCAATCACTGAGGCACTACCACAGTATTACACCTATCACCCAGGCAGTACCAATGCACTTATAAAATCACCCAGGCACTTTCTATGTACTCCTGTAGTCCCAAGATATTACCTCTGAACTCATGCAATCACCAATGCATTACCTACACACTGGTTCAATCACCCAGGCAATACCGTTGGACTCCTCCAATTACCTTTTGACGATTTATGCACTCGTCCTATCACTTAGCCAGTGCCAATGCACCTATAAAATCACCCAGGCACTACTTTTACAGTCCTCCAATCACTGAGGCACTAACACAATAGTACTCTAATCACCTAGGCACTATCCATGGACTTATAAAATCACCCAGGTACTTCATATGAATTCTTATAATGTCCCAGATATCATCCCTTAACTCATGAATCACCCTGTAATTACCTATGTACTCCTGCAATCCCTTAGACATTACCTCTGCACTCATGGAATCACCAGTGCATTAGCTATACAGTGGTTCAATCACCCAGGCATTATCCTTACACTCCTCCAATGAGCCTCTCAGGACCTATGCACTCATCCAAACATTTAACCAGTGCTCATGCATTTATAAAATCACCCAGGCAGTACCTTTACAGTCCTCCAATCACTGAGGTAGTACCACAATAGTACTCTAATCACCTAGACAGTATTGATGCACTTATGAAATCAGCTAGGCACTTTCTATGTACTCATGTAGTCCATCAGATATTACCCATGAACTCATGCAATCACCAATGTATTAGCTATACACTTGTTCTATCACTCAGGCACTACCCTTGCACTCCTCCAATCACCCTGTCAGTATCTATGCACTCCTTCAATCACTCAGCCAGTACCTATATACGTATAAAATTAATCAAGCACTACCTATGCACTTAAACAATCACCCAGGCACTACCTTACTACACCTGCAATCACCAAGGCACTACTCTCGTTCTCATAGAATCACACAGGCACTATCTCTGCAGTCATGCATTCACTTAGATACTACCTCTGCACACATGCAATTACCCAGGCATTATCCCTACACTCATGCAATCACCTAGGCATTATCCCTGCACTCATGCAATCAGACAGGCATTACGTAAGCAGTGCTTCAATCATCCAGCCACTACACATGCATTTATGTAATGACCCAGGCAGAACTCTTGCACTATGCAATCACTGAGGTACTATCTATGCATGGTTCCAATCAGTCAGGCACTATCCATGTATTCTTCGATGTACCAAGGCAGCATCTGTGTATTAGTCTAATCATGCTGGCATTGTCTTTGCACTCATATAATCACCCAGGTATTACCTATGAAGTTCTTCAATCACTCAGACAGTACCTATGCACTCCTCCAATCACCCAGGCACTACCCATGCAGTTATGGAATCACGTAAGTATTACCTATGCAGTTCTTTAATCACTCAGGTAGTACTCATGCAGTCCTCTAATGTCATAGACACTACACCTACACTCATGTAATCACTCAGGCACTATGACTACATAGGGTGTTGAGCCTAGTAAAATATATAGCAGCAACCTTTCATATGTCTCTGGTGTAGGTCTCACAATGTTCTTTAAAACATGCATGCATATGTCTGTACTTTCTGTTAGTATCATATATCAAAGAAACATACAAATAGATGTTTAGTTGTGTTTTATATGTGTACTATGTTCAGATGTATAAGACACATCACAATATATGTACAAGATCAGACAGATCTTAAACAGAAGACCATGAAGACGTTAAAAGTTGAGAGTGTACTTCATATTTCAAAGAGACACTTAGATTTATTTAGTGCACTTCAAGTGAAGTTTTCCAGAGAGTCTTACAAAGTATTATAATCACTAATTAGTCACGTAACATATGTTAAACATTACTTTTCTGATGCTACTGCTTTACCATTTTACTAGTAGTTAAGTATTGAACATAGTCAAAATAAATAAGTAAGAAGCAAGAGAAGTGCAGACAGAAGCAACAGAGGTGCAGAAGGAGGCAAGAGAAGTGCACAAACAGGCAAAAGAAATGGAGAAAGATCGAAGAGCATTGCAGAAGGAACCAACAGAGGTGTAGAAGAAGGCAAGAGGGGTGTAGATGGAACCAAGAGAGGTGTAAAAATTTGCAAGAGAGGTGTAGAAAGAAGCAACAGAGGTGCAGAAGAAGACAAGACAACTGCAGAAAGAGGCAAGACAGTTGCAGAAATAGGCAAGAGAGGTGCAGAAAAAGGGAACAGGTGTGCAGAAAAAGGTAAGATAAGTGCAGAAAGAGGGAAGAAGGATGTAGGAAGAGGTAAGAGGGGTGAAGAAAGGATAATAGAAGTGCTGAAAGAAGCAAGAGTAGTGGAGAAAAAAGTAAGAGAGATGTAGAAAAAGGGAAGTGGGATAGAGAAAGAGCAAGAGAAGTGCAGAAAGAAGCAAGAGAGGTGTAGAAAGAGATAAGAGAGGTACAGAAAGAGGGGAGAGGGGTGCAGAAAGAGGCAACAGAGGTGCACAAAGAGGGAAGAAGGGTGCAGAAAGAGGTAACAAGGGTACAGAAAAAAGCAACTGAGTTGCAGAAAGAAGCAAGAAAAGTTGAGAAGGAAGCAACAGAGATACACAAAGAGGAAACACTGGTGCAGAAAGAGGCAACAGAGATGCAGAAAGATGGAAGAAGGGTGCAGAAAGAGGTAACAGGAGTACAGAAAGAGGCAGCAGGGATAAAGAAAGAAGCAAGAGAGGTGCAGAAAGAAGCAAGAGAGGTGCACAAAGAGGCACAAGGGGTGCACAAAGAGGAAGAGAGTTGTAGAAACAGATTTAAGTAGTGCAGAAACAATCAAGAGGGGTGTAGAAACAGTGAAGAAAAGTGCAGAAAGAGCGAACAGGGGTGAAGAAAGAGAGAAGAGAGGTGTAGAAAGAAAGAAGAAGGATATAGAAAGGAGTAATAGTTAGGTATTGAGTATAGGTAAAAACAAAGCAGCAACCCTTTACATGTTTGTGCTGTAAATTTTATTATCTTTTTGAAACCATGCATGAATGAGTATGTGCTTTTTGCTAGTGTAGTATATATTAAAAAAGCATACAAATATATGTATACTTTTGTTTGATATGTAAAGCATCTTCAAATGTATAACACATATGAGAATACATGTGCAAGTAGAGACATACCCCAATCACAACATTATGCAGGCCTTAAAAGTTGACTGCACTTTAGATTTGATTTGGGTAGCAGTAGAGAAATGCTTTAGTTGTGCTCTGTGATTCTGTTGTATAGCTTGTGATTTCTTCTAATTGTAGGAATTATGCAGTGCCTTAAGTAGGTTTGAAGTGCAATTAAAAATATTTCTTTATTTATACATAAGAATATTTGTATATAATTATGTTAATAATAGTAAATTATTTAACAAAACTATTTAAACTTTTCTTTTTTTCAGATACTCTCCATAATTATTAAGAAAAATTCAGTATGACAAGAAAAGTGCAAAAGAAAAGACAACAAAAAAAACAGTACTATTTAAAGGAGAGAGAAAAGCAGAAATTAGATGAAGTACAACATGTGACATTGAAGAAAAAAACGTCTGGTAAGAGAACTAAAGAATTTGTTAAAAGAGTTTTTAAGAATGTAATGAATTTTCACTAAGGAGAAAAGAGAAAGAAAGGTTGTACAACCAATCAGAAGGAAATGAAAAAAGGACACATTAATGGAAAATCAGGCTATGGGAAAACAATCTATATTGAAAGAAGGATGAAAGAATATAAAGACATTAGGAAGAGAATGTATAAAAGTAGAGTACTACAAAATTTATTGAAAGATTGCAAAAAATATAAAAGAAGATCAGCATTTTACAAGAAAAAACAACAGATTAAAAGTGTAGTCGAAAAGGCTTTTGAATTGAAAAGAAGATTGTTTATATTAGTATTGAAGAGAATGAAGACATTGAATAAAACAATGCAGCTTATGAAGGAGAAAAGTAAAAGAAAAAGACTGGTTAATAGAACTAACTTTTGCAAAAAGATTTCGGGTGAATGGAAGCACACTTCTAGTACTGAACCTTTTTTTAATGAAGATAGCTATTTTCAACAAATTATATTAGTTCATGCAGTTGATACTAGGGGTCGTTGTTATGAGGTTAAAATTGAAAAATAAAAGATGGTTCCTAGAAATGTGGAATAAGTAATAGCTGAAGAAGTTCAAGGAAGACGTACACAAGCTCCAGTGTATAGGTGGGATTGTAGTAGTATTTGTAGTATACAACAGGAATCTATTGATATATTACGAAATTTCTTATGAGATTATGGTAAAAAGTGTTAAACAAAAGATTAAGATGTTGCAAGGACTAGATCCTTGTAAAGTGAGAAAATATAGTAACTTGCAGGGTCATTCTCTGGCTTGTCTTTCTGGAAAAGTGTGTAGAAGTACTTTTCATCATTTAAGAATGTTAGCAGTACATCACTCAGAAATGCGGACGTTAGTGAGAAGATTGTACTATGTAAAAAGTCCTGCATTATGTTTAAGTGAAATAAACACAGCTCTTTTGCATGGTTCAGTATTGGATTGCGGGCCCCCAGGGGGTTGGGGGGGTGGGTGGCTGCACTTGGGGGGTACCCATGGTACCCCCCGACATTTGCATGCACAAGGTGGCAGGCACCGCGCGGTGCCTGTCATGTTGTGCATGCAAATGCACAACATGCTCTATTTACATTGCGGCAGGTGCTGCTCACAGTACCGCCCGCCGCAATGTAAACAATACGGGAGGCCACCTCCACCGTGGCGGTGGCATCCTAATACACATGGCGGGACCGCCGCACCTCTTGCGTGCGGTTCCGTTTGCCATTACGGTGGCGGGCGGACAAAGTCCGCCCGCCATCGTAATAGGCCCCTATGTTTGTATTTGTTGTCAACGTGCTCACTGTAGAAGTCAAACTAGGAATGTTGATGTGTATTTAAAAAGTAAAAAGGAAAACAATGATAAGTGGGAGCAATTTGGTGCTTATTTGTTGGTGGAAGGTCGTTTTGAGTTGGGTAGTGATCAACGTATTTGTAAATATTGTTACAACAAATTAGAAGAGAATAAAATGCCAGCTAGAGCTGTACATAACAACCTAGAGTTGGTAGCTATTCCTCCGGAACTGGTAGATTTAAATGCTTATGAGTCCATTCTTGTTCAATCTGTGCATCCGTTTCAGGCTATAGTTCGTATGGAGCCTAAAACAGGTAAGCTGCCTCCAACAGATTTACAAAGAGGTTTAAAAGGGAGAGTAGGGTATTTACCTTTAGATTTTAAGAAAAATATTGAAACTGTTGGTATAGAGAGAGAGGAAACTGAACCTGTAGTTATTCTAGTTAATGGTGTACCAACAAAGAGTCGGAAAATATGGCAAGAGTTAGTAGATGTCACCAAACTTCAAACGGCTACTTTATATCTTGAATAAAATATTATTTATTATAAAAATGTATATGTGGAAGAAGGAGAATTATCTATAGAAGATGAAAGAGAAATTTCTACTGGCCAAATAGAAAAAGTGGACAACTCGAGGAGAGAAGAAATTTATGAACATTAAAGTATATATCCTCTACATTCAAAAGAAGTGATAGGAAACACTATTGAATTATTCCAAATGAAGAAAGCGAAGGGAACTCCCATGAATGTATGGGAAAAAAGTTTAGAAGCTCGTTGTTTTTCCACAGCTCTTCCCCACTGGAAAAGGTGGACGATATGATGAACAACCAGTACAGATTCCAGCTTCAGAATATCATACAACAAGATTGTACTCAGAAGATCCAAGATTTCGACAGTGTATCCCATATCTATTTCATCTTCTGTTTGAAAGTGACTTGTCTGGACTTTCATATGCAGTGAACCACATATTAAAAACAGGAGTTCATCTTACACATCTTTCTGCAAAGGAATTTTTGGACAAAGTTCAACAAAGAGACGATCATTTAGAATCTCAGTTTATTAATTTGATGGCGTGTCAACCTGGTACTAATGAGTATTGGTATCATCGTCACGGAGAACTTAAATGTATGTTAAGGAACTTAAAAACCCCTACGTGGTTTGTTACTCTTAGCTGTGCTGAATACGCATGGGACGATTTACTTGAATTTCTATGAGAAGCAAATTCAAATGTAAAAAACATTGAATTGAAGACAGCTGGAGAACTCTGTTCTTTGGATCCTGTAAATGTGTGCAGATATTTTCATCATAGGTTTCAAGCTATGATGTCCTTTATCTGCAATAAAAATAATCCACCTCTTGGAGAATTTATTGATTTCTTTTGGAGAAAGGAGTATCAAGCCAGAGGTGCTCCTCAGATACACATGCTATTATGGATCAAGAATGCACCTAAATTTGGAACCGATTCTGATGAAACTGTTTTGTCTTTCATTGAAGACTATGTTACCTGTGTCATTCCCAAAAAGTAGGAGAAAACAGCTTAAGACAGCAAGTTTTGTTTCAAAGTCATCGATGTGGAAAATATTGTCGATGAAAATACACGTCAAAGGGAAACTTTTATACAAAATGTCGTTTTGGATTCCCACGTCCAGTAATTTCAAAAGGAAGAGTCGACAGTTTCATGTCAGCAGTAAGACATACTATAACGTGAAAATCTCCAAAGAAACTTACAACATAAAAAGTAGTGAAGATTCAAAGTATATTAATGACTACAATCCAGTGATTTTGTCAATGTGGAATGCAAACATGGATATCCAATATGTTGCAGATAATTCGATTGCTGTTGCTGGTTATGTTACATCATATATAACCAAATCTGAAAAGACGGAGTTGAAAGAAATGTGGGAAGAAATTTCACAAGAGAAGACTCTTAGTAACAAACTGTACAGCTTTAGTTTGAAGATGCTTTCCCTTCGAGAGATTGGATCCTACGAATGTTCGGATCGGTTGACCTCTGCAAGTTTGTATTCAAAGTCAAGAGGAATCATTTGGGTAGGTCTACGTCTTGCTGCAACACGAAATCGAGTTTTGAAATCTGCACAAGAAATTGAATACTTAGCATTGAATGAACCAGAAAGTACAGATATTGTTAAAACAAATATGTTGGATACGTACTATCCCAAAAGAAGTGCACATCTGGAAAACATATGTCTCTATGAAGTACTACAACATTATAGTTTTAAGAGAAATGTTACAGAAAATATAAATGAAGAAAAATATGCAGTAATTGGATGTGATGGATGTTTGGTAAAACATGCCAAAGGAAATCTTATTAATCACAGAAAACTCAGTTGCGAAACTCCAGATAAAATGGAATTTTTCTATTTAGCACTTCTGCAACTCTTCAAGCCTTGGCGTACTGAAATGGAATTACTTGGAGATTTTGATTGCTATGAAGATTCTTTTAATGCATGTAAAGATAGTATTCAATGCACAATTTTTCCAAATTATCTACAAATGTAGAATGAAGAGATTGAACAAGAAACTCCTATTGCAGCTGAAATAGCTAGAGACAGTTCTCAAGATAGTCAAAGTTCTGCTCCTCTAAGTCAAGATCCATTAGGACAACCAATTCTTGAAAATGAAGCAGCAATAGACATGAATGAAGTAGAAATGGAAATGCAACAAGCACAAAAGGATATAATTGAGTTGGGAAACTTGGAAGACCAACTAAATTTTGAACAAAAAGAAATATATCAGCAAGTGACGCAACAGATATAGCATGGTTTACTTCATTAAAAAAAGAGTGCAACTGCACATTATTTAAACCTATTCAAATGTATATCAGTGGTCAAGCTGGAACAGGGAAAAGTTTCTTAATTAAAGTTTTGACCAGTTATCTACAGGAAACCACTGAATCACATTTATCTTGTGTTGTAACAGCTCCAACTGGGTTAGCAGCACACAACATTAAAGGGATTACATTACATTGTTTACTCATGCTACCAGTAGAACATGAAAATAAGTTGGAATATCATAAACTATCTGGAGAAGCTTGTTACGAAGTCTCAAGAGTACTAAAGAAAATGAAACTTCTAATCATTGATGAGGTGAGCATGGTCTCAAACTTAATGCTTGCCTTTGTACATTTAAGAATGCAACAGATTTTAAAAACAGATTATGATGTTTTATTTGGAGGAAAACATGTAATTGTATTTGGCGATCTACTACAACTGACTCCTGTGAAAGGACAACCAGTTTTTAAAACTCTTGTCCATGAATATACTAGGAAATATTTGTGAAGTATTGGAAATGTAAACATTTGGTCTCATTTTGAATATAAAGAACTTATTAAGAATATGCGACAAGCAAGCGATGAACACTATGGAAACATTCTTCAAGATAAGAATTGGAGTTTTGACACAACATGGTAAAGAAGTTTTACAAAGTCGGCTGCTAACGAATTTGTTTCCAAATGAATACATTGCACCTGAAATAATGTACAAAAGAATTGGAGAACAAAAGTCTATAGTTTGCCTAATGCCAACACTGCAAGAGTGTTCTACATTCAATCATGAACTTTTGAAACTGGAAAAACAACCAATAGTGAAAATGGAAGCCAGTGATAAAATGGAACACGAAGGAGTTACTATTCTTCTCTCAGAGAAATTACAGACAAAATTGGATTCTTTGGAAAAGTCAGTGTCTAAGACTGCTGGTTTAGAAAAGACTTTATATGTATGTAAAAACTGTCGGGTAATTTTACGACGTAATTTGGATGTAGAAAAAGGTTTAGTAAATGGAGCAATGGGAAAAGTTGTTGATTTTGTTAATTATCAGAACAGAGGTGGAATTGAATTTTTGAAGATTAAATTTGATCAGATTGAAGAGGTAAAACAGATTAGACGTTGTGCTGTTCGTTTTTTGCTTGTAAAAGACTTGTATGTTTGTAGAAAACAGTTTCCTCTTTCTTTAGCATATGCAGTAACCATTCATAAATCTGAAGGTTTAAGTGTAGACAGTGCTTTGGTAAATATTGGAAGTACAGTGTTTAAAGAAGGCATGGCATACGTTGCATTGTCTCGAGTAAGAACATTATCTGGTTTGTATTTGATTGATTTTGATGAGAAAAAGGTTAGTGCTGATGCAAATTGTGTAAGAGAGTATAATCGGTTAAAAAGACTGTATGCTCCTAACTTTGGTGAATATCCCGTATATGAAAAGCGTGTAGTGTGTGCAAAACGAAGATATGACAAACATTCTAGTGAGTTTGAAAAAAAGAAAACAATTCAAGAGAATGATGAAGCTACAAAAAAAATGAAAATGGACACTGTTGATGATATTGTATGATACCAGTTAGAAAATAGTTCAGGTATCAACTGCTATGCTAGTGTAATTGTGAATGCTGTAATTTATCTGGAAGATCTTCATCTTGAAATTATGGAAAATCGAGAAAAAAGATTCTGTTCCTTACTACATAGGGGCCGATTCCGATCTCGGTCGGAGGCGCACCCAAAACCATTCGGTCGGGAAAAAAGCCATGCGAATGCCTGTTTCCCGACCGATACGTACAGCACACCGAACGAGTAAGTACGATGCGCACAACAGCAAAGAATCCGGACGAGCCGTACTCACCCAATACAGGTCCTGTACTCCGACCGAGGCGAATCCGGAAACGCAGAATCGAGTCACACGGAAGGGAAAATGCAGCTCCGTCCGGCCGAACAAGTACGATGCGCTTCCCGTACGCGCCGAACCCGTCGCTACGCACGGTACGTCAAAGCATCCGGGAGAGGCGCACATAAGCTCCGATTCACGCCACAACGCAATCCACGGCTACGAGACGAACACGCCAGCGACGAGGACGAGGCGAAGCGACGAGGACGACGCGAAACAACGAGAAGGACGAACGACACGAACCAACCATGAATCCCTTCGTCCCGATCATACCAATATTCTACATTTACTACCGGAACAGGCACGGACGCGTACGGCGCAGAAGGTAAGTCAGACACCAACCACAAAACACATACAACACGTACACGACACATCACACACACACAGAGGGATGCAGAATATACTTACACCAGCAACAGCAGCACCATAGGGGCGGGATGCCCATCACCAATGCCACATATGCACACAGGGGCCTGAATGCGCACCACCACCCCTACCCAGGGGGGCTGGATGCCTACCACTACTACCACCCTCACCCAGGGGGGCTGGATGCCTACCACTACTACCACCCTTAGCCAGGGGGCTGGATGCCTACCACTACTACCACCCTTAGCCAGGGGGGCTGGATGCCTACCACTACTACCACCCTTAGCCAGGGGGCTGGATGCCTACCACTACTACCACCCTCACCCAGGGGGGCTGGATGCCTACCACTACTACCACCCTTAGCCAGGGGGCTGGATGCCTACCACTACTACCACCCTTACCCAGGGGGGCTGGATGCCTACCACTAGTACCACCCTTAGCCAGGGGGGCTGGATGCCTACCACTACTACCACCCTCACCCAGGGGGGCTGGATGCCTACCACTACTACCACCCTTAGCCAGGGGGCTAGATGCCTACCACTACTACCACCCTTAGCCAGGGGGGCTGGATGCCTACCACTACTACCACCCTCACCCAGGGGGCTGGATGCCTACCACTACTACCACCCTTAGCCAGGGGGGCTGGATGCCTATCACTACTACCACCCTCACCCAGGGAGGCTGGATGCCTACCACTACTACCACCCTTACCCAGGGGGGCTGGATGCCTACCACCACCCTTAGCCAGGGGGATGGATGCCTACCACTACTACCACCCTCACCCAGGGGGGCTGGATGCCTACCACTACTACCACCCTCACCCAGGGGGGCTGGATGCCTACCACTACTACCACCCTCACCCAGCGGGGGCTGGATGCCTACCACTACTACCACCCTTAGCCAGGGGGGGCTGGATGCCTACCACTACTACCACCCTCACCCAGGGGGGCTGGATGCCTACCACTACTACCACCCTCAGCCAGGGGGCTGGATGCCTACCACTACTACCACCCTTACCCAGGGGGGCTGGATGCCTACCACTACTACCACCCTCACCCAGGGGGCTGGATGCCTACCACTACTACCACCCTCACCCAGGGGGGCTGGATGCCTACCACTACTACCACCCTCACCCAGGGGGGCTGGATGCCTACCACTACTACCACCCTCACCCAGGGGGCTGGATGCCTACCACTACTACCACCCTCACCCAGGGGGGCTGGATGCCTACCACTACTACCACCCTCAGCCAGGGGGCTGGATGACTACCACTACTACCACCCTCACCCAGGGGGCTGGATGCCTACCACTACTACCACCCTTAGCCAGGGGGGCTGGATGCCTACCACTACTACCACCCTTAGCCAGGGGGGCTGGATGCCTACCACTACTACCACCCTTAGCCAGGGGGGCTGGATGCCTACCACTACTACCACCCTCACCCAGGGGGGCTGGATGCCTACCACTACTACCACCCTCACCCAGGGGGGCTGGATGCCTACCACTACTACCACCCTTAGCCAGGGGGCTGGATGCCTACTACCACCCTCACCCAGGGGGGCTGGATGCCTACCACTACTACCACCCTTAGCCAGGGGGCTGGATGCCTACCACTACTACCACCCTCACCCAGGGGGGCTGGATGCCTACCACTACTACCACCCTCACCCAGGGGGCTGGATGCCTACCACCACTACCACCCCCACTCATAGGATGGACAATGCATGACACAACCAGCACACCACAACCTAGGGAATGCAAGAAAAAGACATCCCCCCAACACCATGACAAGCGTGTGTAGACTGTGTCAAATGCCTACAACACCGAACATGACTTTGAACATACAATGTGACCCCCTAGCACATGTGCCACACATATATGTGTGTGGCCCCCACAATGCAAGCAGGCCATGACCATTGTGGCAATGGGGTCCAAACCCCCATCATCACAGTGACCAAAATGTAAGTGTGGGGTCCATAGCTGAAGCACCTTTTGAACATTGTGGCAATGGAGTCTAAACCCCCATCATCACAGTGACCAAAAGGTAAGTGTGGGGTCCATAGCTGAAGCACCTTTTGAACATTGTGGCAATGGGGTCTAAACCCCCATCATCACAGTGACCAAAATGTAAGTGTGGGGTCCATAGCTGAAGCACCTTTTGAACATTGTGGCAATGGAGTCTAAACCCCCATCATCACAGTGACCAAAAGGTAAGTGTGGGGTCCATAGCTGAAGCACATTTTGAACAGTGTGGCAATGGGGTCCAAACCCCCATCATCACAGTGACCAAAAGGTAAGTGTGGGGTCCATAGCTGAAGCACCTTTTGAACATTGTGGCAATGGGGTCTAAACCCCCATCATCACAGTGACCAAAAGGTAAGTGTGGGGTCCATAGCTGAAGCACCTTTTGAACATTGTGGCAATGGGGTCTAAACCCCCATCATCACAGTGACCAAAAGGTAAGTGTTGACAAAGAAAGAGCTGCAACTGCCAAACTGCATGGATGATTCCTGGTCACAGAACAAAAAACACATCAGTGGCAAAGTAGTGTATGTGTCCCATTGCAACATAAATTGGGTGAGCCAAATACTGCAGTGCAAATAAGACATACCTTTGGCCATGTGCAGACAAACAACACCCATGGGGGCTGACACTGTCAACATTCATCAATGACACAATGACAGAAGTGACCATCAGAATGCAGACCCACATATTCGCACCAATGGGCACACAAATGCAGATACCCTGTGGAGACTGCAGATGTGAGGTGAACAGATACCATACCATGGCAGCAATGGGACACACAAACCATGATCATTGTGCTGACCGATGACCTAGGAGTCCCAGGGACAGCAGGGGAAACCCACCAAACTACATACAGCCAATGGCACACCCAAGATATGCCAATGCAGTGGTGCAGATGCACAAACACAAACAGGCAGACCCACACTGCACATCATACACAACAGGTGAGGGGGGTGCCAGTGTTCCCAGGCAACCACACAACACATGAGGAGACCTGAATACCAATCATACAGATGTGCATACAGTGCCACACAAAGGTAACTCATGGATCCAAATCCCCTATGTGGGCAAGCAGGCATTGTCAGATGAGAGGGAGCACAAATCACACATGTCACACAGGCACGTAGGAACAGCAACTGACACAGCAAGACACAGACACACCACAGCACCACCCCCAGGGCCCCCACAATGTGGTGACCCTGGGCTGCATTACAATCCCAATGTGATGACAAAGCTAAATGTGGTTCACACTGTGAACCACAGTCATGTGTCCTGAGCAACAAACTACCATCACACCTACACAAGCACAAATCAATCAGCATGGCCATTAAGCCAAGGCCAACATGGAGGCAGGGGCCTAGCCGGGCAACAACTCTCATCTGCACACACTCAACACCACAGCCCTCGACCTCCAACAATGTGCAGCAGTGAAGCACACATGCACTGTTGACATTGCACATGCACCCATGACTATTCCAGGGTGGTGGGTGGGAACCAAGGTGCAGAAACACATCACACATGGCCACTCAACAAGACTCCTGAATGTCTGACACACTGCACACTACGCTGTACATGGACATGACGGCAATACCACACCAACCAATGGGATCCCAGCCACAGTCACACACCAATGAAGAAGCCAAGGTCACCCACAAAGAACACACATAGACAACAACCAACATTGCAGCCCGGACCCTGAGGAGTGCCAGCAGTCACACACACAACGTGTCACAATCACTGAAAGATAACACAAACTGGAAATCACATGACAGGGGCAAACAACAAGTGCCAAGGGGAAACCTGACTGTGACCCATCTGCGTCTGCACACAAACTCAGCCCTGACAGCAAACACAGCTATGGGTGACACCCTGATGACCAGTAATGTGCCATGCACCCACATCACAGAGAACCCAGGGAGAAGACTTTGGGGGAACATAGGTCAACTCAGCAAGCATCACAAACAGGTACAACACTAGGGAACACAGCATGCACAGCTAAACGGAAGTGAACACACATACATTCACATACAACACACACCTTGGGCGCAGGCAATGTCACAGGAGTACACACTGCCATGAGGGGACTCCACTCCTGTGTGAGGAAAGCTGTGCCATATGTTGCCTCAGTAGGGCCCCATCATGTCAGCTGAGCACTTGGTCACACAATCAACAATTAGCACCAAATGAGGGCTCCCGTCACATCAGCCTGGTCATGGAAGTGCCAACGGAATCATCAGCACAGATCCAACACACTTGTATAGCAATGTTGCACTGACTACACGGATGAGTCCTTCCCCATTGATGCCCAAACCTGCATGTCCAGTGGAGATGGCCACACGGTCAGGGAAGTAGACGAATTGAACAATGGCAGGCACAACAGATGTGCAGGGGTGGAAGCCACAGATGTGAAATAGCTAATCTAAGTAGGAAATCCCATTGCCAAATACTGAACACATGACACCCTCAGATGCTGCTATGGATGACATGGATACACCACAGGATAGGACACATTCCCCCTGGACCACATGGGTTCCTGCACAGTAACACTTCATTATCATGAGACCAAATATCACCATCACTGCAGCAAGGGCATGGTTAGCATCATCAACAACATGTACATCAGAAGCATAAGCACTAGAGAACAGAAAGTTGCTTTATTCAGCATATGTGTGGAATGAAAACAAAGTCCAGGAAAAACACAAAGGCCAATGGCCAGTCCATTGTCAAAGTCCAAACTTGGTGACAGTGGCAGATGTCACCCTACGCATGCCTGCACAAAACCAGGGACAATCCACTAGGAGGGGCAACCGGGGGCAGGCCAGGCAACGCAGGGACAGGATCAGGGCTCACCAGGAGGAAGCAGGGAAGGGGTGGTGGGTGCTGGAGAGCCACTGACAACTGCAGTGGAGGTGTCTGACATGGTGTGTGCCGGCACAACTGGGGGCATGACTCAGATGTTGTGGGTGCCGGCACGACTGCAGTGGACCCTGCAGATGGAGTGGACAGGTCCGCCACTGCAGTGCCCAAGTCAGACAGGGTGGTAGTGGACTCCACTGCAGTGCCTACCACCAGGGAGGAGAATGGGGAACAGGCAAGGTGGGCTGGACAGAGGGGGAGGACACCCTCACCACATCAGTGGCACAGACAAGCGCAGCGGGGGTGTGGTGCCGGGAGAGCAAGTGGCAGGGGGAGAAGGCCGGATCCTCTTGGGGATGGTATATCTGTGGGTGGGGGAACCTGGGGCAGGGTGTGATGGGGGCACCTGTGGAGTGGGGGCCTGAGGGATGGAGGAAGGAGACCTGGTGCCTGAGCTGCAGGGCGGCGGCGGGGTCTTGCTCTTACGACTCCGGGGGGACTTGCGGGTGGGGGCCTCAGTCTGTCTGCGCCTGGGGGAGGGTGTCCGCGGGCGAGGGGCACTCTGCTCCATGTGGGTGGGCTTCCTCTTCCCCCTGGATGCTGGAGCAGCTGGATCGGAGGGGAAGAGGCCGAGGTCACTGAGGAAGAGGCGCTGGGTCTTTGGGGTTGCAGGTGAGGCAAGGGAGGGTGTTTTGGAGGGAGAGGCAACTGAGGACTGCGCAGTGCTCGTGGATGCGTGTGTGTGTTCCAGGGCCCCATCCCCTGTGAGTCTGGTTTCAGTCCCCTGACTGTGCGTGCGTGTGCGTTTTGTTTGTGGCGTGTGTGTCTGTGTGCTGGATGTGTGTGTGCTGGTGTGTGCCTGTGCCGGTGTGTGTGTGCTTGGGACGGGTAAGGTGCTGGGGAGTGTGGATGGAGCAGAGGCAGGAGGGGTGAGGGACTGTCTGAGGAAGGACACTGCTGCCATCAGGGAGGAGTCCATGGACCTATTGCCCCTCTGTAGGTCAGACATGCCCGATGAGATGCCCTCCATGAACGACACCAGCTGAGTCAACAGAGCGGTGTGCGCATGGAGGACACTCAGCATGGCTGTCTGCCCTACATGGAGCTGGCAAAGGAGGTACACAGACTCCTCACTCAGGGCAGCAGGGGACACAGGGGCAGGGGTGCGGTGCCTGGCCCAAAGGAGACACGCTCCCGAACATGGGAGCCTCCACGGACCTGGGGAATGGGAGCCGATGGGAGGGCGGTGGTGGTGCTGGTGGTGGCGGGGACAGCAACACTAGCTGGGGTGTGGTGGCTGCTGACACCCGCCTCCATAAGGGAGTCATCCTCCGAGTTGCTCTGGTCCTCAGCTGAGGTGGATGGTGCTGAGGACTCCTCGGTGTGGCTCCCTCGCCCTCCGTGCCACTGGGTCCCTCCGACCACTCCTCGGCTGCTGACCCAGTCTGGCTCTCCGGCTCCTCCTGGTCCGTGGAGCTGTCCCCTTCCGTGGCCGTGGATGTATCTGCAAACAATGGGGAAACAGACAGACATCAGTCACCTGCACCAAACGCACACACCACTGTGAGCACAGCACATTACAGAGCAAGCCCTGGCATCATTAGTTGTACATTGCTAAAAGTGCCCTAACTGAACAGGAGAAGCCAATTGTCAGTCTGATGCCAACCATGGCACTCACATCCCACATGGCCTTGCACCCATCTGTCTGGTGTCTGTTGGATTGCAACACCCCAGTGTGGACACATGCACCAACTACACAGTAGTTGGACAGTGCAGAGGACACGGTGTAGCATGTGGACATGCACACATCACAACTCTTGCCACTGAGTCAGTACAGGTTTCCGGATGAAAGGGATGCCCAGAGTCAAATAGGAAATGCATGTGATGCATACCAGCGACAGACACCATGATGCACCCATGTCCTGATAGCCATCGCCACAATGGTGTGCATGTAGCACATGTCACTCCCCTGCAGGATCACCAATAAGTAGACACATGCCATGGCGGAGGCATGACTGCTAAGTCATACATCACTGTCTCAGTGATGTATGACTTGGCAGCCAGACAACAACACTCTGCACTGTGTCACAATAGTAGGTCATGGGGAATGCAAGTCCTGGAGCTGCACAAGTGCACATGTACATCCCCCACACAACACATCATCTTAACCCTCATCTGTCCAGGTCATACCAATTGGACATATGGGAGACCTGTGACACTACCCTCTGAACCTGAGCCCTCACAATCTGCTGTGAATGGGGAACAGCTGCCTGAACTTCACATTCGCATACCCCAGTCTGCACGGGCAGCTGATCAAACACCTATGTGACACACAAGTATCGTCTCCTATGGTCACATCTCCAGTGGCATGCTGAGCCCCTACCAAGAAACACCCCAGCAGTCCTGGCAACTAATCCACAGCACACTGACACAGAGGCAGACACCTGAGGGGTCAAATCACTGCGCACAATGTGTCAGCTGATACACGGGAGTGGGAGTACAGAGTGCATTGCATGGCCTGGAGTAGGCATGACTGTCCTGCCCCACATGAATGAGGGATGAGCCCTGGACAGTGGATAGCTGGCTATGTATGTGTGACACACGTAATCTGCACACTCCTGGGGCCCAAACATTGTTCCCACCCGCTGCATGGGCGTGTGCCACATACCCCAGGCACATGTGGTGGCTCAGCTCAGCAAGTGGACCGCATATCAAAGCAACACACAGATTACATGTCCGAACACAGGCGTTGTGTGAACAATGGACCCACCCATGATGCCCACAACAGAGTTAGGGAAACAGATGCTGTCCCCCACCTTTAGTGAAGCAAACTGCAAGGACACAGTCCCAAGTGACACAATTCCCTGAATGTAAGGGCCACACCTGGGTATCAGATGAGGAGTGGGCAGTGCACAATAGAGGGACATGGCTCCTGGACAACATGACTGCTGCACTGTGGCAGTTGAACCAGGCCAGAGGAGGGCACAAAGCATGTAATACAGAGTTCACAGTGCAGTCTTTGACTCACCCCCTCCTTGCTGCTGTCTGGCCTTCAGCTGCCCATCAAGGTCTGGAAACACCACCGCCAGGATCTGGAGCATGTGGGGGTCAGGGTCCATGTTCCGCCCCTCCTGCGAGGAGGCGACAGCTTCAGCTGGACCCGTGCAATCCTCCGGGTCCAGCCCCGAAGGTCCTGCCACCTCTTCTGGCAGTTGCGGATCCGGCGCTTGTAGACCCCCACGGACCGGACAGCCCGGACGATGTCCTTCCAGATCTCCTGCTTCCGATGGGCATTAACCTGTCAGGATGACAAAGTGAAAAGGCCATTACTACACATGCAACATATCCGTGCATGACACAGTTGTATATACATGTCTCAATCACAGGGGCACATGATGTACACAGGCAGTGCAAAGCTGCCCATGGACAGTTTGCCAGACGTCACTACATGGTATCATTGCATGGGAAGTAAAACCTTGTTCAAATGCACTGTCACTGCACCATACCTGTCCAGTGCATGTCACTACACACTATGGGGGGTGATAACTACTCAGTGAGCCTGCTAGCCAGTGGCGTGCAGACTTTCAGCCTTGCTAGTCAGACAAAATGCACATTCAGAAAGGCAGGGCACAGAACACTCACCTGCTCCCCTGGTGTCCCATACAGCTTGCTGTACTGTGGAAGTAGGCTGTCCAGCAGGGCCTGGTTCTCCTCAAGGCTGAAGGCTGGGGCTCTCTCCACAGTACGTGCCATTGCAGGGTCCAGAGGGGCAGAGACAGCAGAAGTGCAGTGGCAGATGTCGTCCTGGAGCATGTAGTGCAGGCAAGTGAGCTCTCAGGGGAACAGCCAGCAATATATATGTGCTGGAGAGGCAGATACTGTCCCTTGTGTCCAAAGTGACAGGTCCAAGTCGTTTGCATCTTCTGAATCTGGCCAATCCATGGAATTGCAGCACCAATACACGCCCACAGCATCCTTCAAATCTTCAACTTCATGACATACATGATTTTGCAACATTGTTGTGGGTGACCAACTGAATTTCCAGCAACCGACTCGTTCGAAATTCGAAAACGCGTCCGTTGCCAGGCAAGGCCATTGTCAATGGGTGCGCACCGATCGGTCCATTGCTGTTCAACGCGTACAGGGGTACAACGCGTACCCGCACACATTGAATGCAATGGGCCGGCCGGGGGCACCGATCGGTCCATTGCTGTTCAACGCGTACAGGGGTACAACGCGTACCCGCACACATTGAATGCAATGGGCCGGCCGGGGGCACCGATCGGTCCATTGCTGTTCAACGCGTACAGGGGTACAACGCGTACCCGCACACATTGAATGCAATGTGCCGGCCGGGGCACCGATCGGTCCATTGCTGTTCAACGCGTACAGGGGTACAACGCGTACCCGCACACATTGAATGCAATGGGCCGGCCGGGAGCACCGATCGGTCCATTGCTGTTCAACGCGTACAGGGGTACAACGCATACCCACACACATTGAATGCAATGGGCCGGCCGGGGGCACCGATCGGTCCATTGCTGTTCAACGCGTACAGGGGTACAACGCGTACCCGCACACATTGAATGCAATGGGCCGGCCGGGGGCACCGATCGGTCCATTGCTGTTCAACGCGTACAGGGGTACCACGCGTACCTGCACACATTGAATGCAATGGGCCGGCTGGGGGCACCGATCGGTCCATTGCTGTTCAACGCATCCCTGTACAAGTGACTGGCATATGTCACCATGCCTGTCTCAGATGGACATATGCCAGCCACAGATAGCTCCCAGGGAGTGAGGGGCACACCTACAGCACGACAGCCTGTCCAAACTGTATCATAAGGCATGTAAGGCTGCATTTCCTATTGTGTGTATGTTGGTGTACATGTTGTCCTGTGGGTGTCACCTGGGGGCAGCCACCCCCAGGCTGTGCACGTGGTTCATGGGGACAGGATCATGGGTGTTACGTGTACATGACCACTGTGATGTGCAACTGTTCATATCTGGACATGTGCCATGGTCACATTTCACGGTGGTGTATGTGTATGTCATGTCACATACCCCGTGAGTCCCATGTGGGATGGTATGTTTGAGCCAGGGTGTCCCAGTGGCACAATAGTGATGGTCCTCCACAGTCTGTGTGCATGTAGTGTTTACAATGTCTCTGATTTCATGTGCACAATGGGAGACAGTCTCCACATCCATGTTGTGTGTGCATGGACTTTGATGTTGTGCGTGTGTGTGTCACAGACGTCCATGTCTGTCCTGCCGTGGCAAGTGGGACCACTACCTGTGGGGGTCATGGTTGTTTTGCTGTGGTGTATACATGATACTCCATGTAATGCCAGTGTCCATGTGGCAATACAGGGTCCCTGGGAATGTACCTGTCGTTGAGCTGTGATGCCTGGGGCACACCTGTCCTCACATGTCACTGTGGGGGGTGATTGTGACACGGCAGCAGGAGATGGGAACTGTGACACGGCCACATGATATCCAATGGGCCAACCTGGGACTAATTGATGCCACTTGTTGGACCATGATGACAGATATTGGCCATGTATGTACCATACATGTCCTTACGGAACTGCACACTTCATGTAGTTGTGCCTCATAATGATGTATGTTGGGATATTGAGTGTGTTCAATGCCGCATATGTGGGCTGACTGACAATCTTGCTTACTTCTCCTCTGCACTGCAGGGCTCCTGCTGTCCATCGACCATTCCCAGACCTGGCAACGATGGTGGAACGGGACAGCATCCGACGGTACCGCTTCACCAGGCAGCTGATTGAGGATTTGGCAGTGCAGTTGGCCCCACATTTGCAGCCTGGCCGGCCGTATCCTACAGCGCTGACCCCCAAGGTGAAGGTGATGGCAGCCCTACACTTCTTTGCCACCGTTACCTTCCAACATACTGTGGCGACTGCTGGTGGGATGTCACAGACCATGTTGAGCCGTGTGCTCCGCGATGTTTTGGCGGCAATGTTGCTATTCCTGAACCGGTACATCTATTTCCCTAGACTGCGACGACTCACTCACGTGAAGAGTGACTTTTATGCCCTGGGGAGGATGCCGCATGTCATTGGCTCCATTGATGGGACACATGTGGCTTTGGTACCACCACAGGCCCAGGAGCAGGCCTACAGGAACCGCAAGCACTACCACTCGGTCAATGCACTGGTGGTGTGTCTTGCAGATATGACCATCACACACGTGTGTGCCTGTTTCCCTGGTTCAGCACACGATGCCTTTGTGATGAGGAGTAGTCGCATCCCCAGGATGATGGCACAGATGCAGAACCAGCGTGCCTGGCTTGTCGGTGTGTACTGACTTTGTGCCATTGTGTGTGATCTGATCTGTAGTATTCCGCCCACTTTTCCAAGTCAGCTAATGTGCACTTGTCTGTCCGTAGGTGACTCGGGATACCCCAACATGCCGTGGTTGCTGACACCCCTCAGGAACCCTGTGACACCAGCCCAGATGCGCTACAATGAGGCACATGGTCGGACCAGGAGAGTGATTGAGCGGACATTTGGTCTCCTGAAGAGCCGCTTCTGCTGCCTGGACAAGACCGGCGGGTCCCTCCCATATGCCCCTGCGAAAGTGTGCAAGATTATCATCGTCTGCTGCATGCTCCACAACCTGGCAGTGCGGAAGGAGTTGCCTCTCATCCAGGATGACAATGACCAACATCCGCCACCTGTGGAGGATCCTGGCCTGGACCACGATGCCAGTGACGATGATGATGATGATGAGGGTGATGTCCGCACACAGCTCATCACCAACTTCTTTAGCTGAATGTGAGTATCCTGAGGTGTCATGTCAATGATGTGAGTTGGCATGATATGTGTAGGTGGTGCTCTGGTGCTGTTGGAGTGTGTCCATGGGCTACTTGACTGGATGTGTGTTGCGATGTGTGCTTACAGGTGGGCTGTACTCCCCAACAGTGTTGACATGCTAACTTGGTTCTGGGTGGGTATCTTGTAACATGTATTGTGCATGAGTTTTGCTGTTCTGTCCTGTTCTCCATTGCTTTTGACTGTGTGTCATTTCTGTCCTTCACAGGGTACTTTCAGATTCCTTTGGTCAACTGTGTCCACCGACGACGTGATTGCACTTCCAGGGTGGTAGCTGTTGTGTCCCTACAGGTGATGTGCGCCACACCCATGGACTTCCTTCTGTCTACAGTTGTTGACTGTGTGCCCGCTGCCAGGTGGGATTACCTTGCATCTGTAGTGGTTACGACATGTTGCAACTGTGTAATAAACCTGTGCTTCACTTTGTGATGTGCGTTGTCTGTGGTCACACATTTGACTGCCATTTGCTTACTGCACCTGTGGGCTACTTGACTACAACTGGGAATGGGTGTGGTGTCTGTGCATTGCACCGTCTTCCCTGGCAACATCAGTGTAGGCAATGAGTCAGATGGCCTAGGTGTGTATGTGTTGTGTAGCCCTGGTGGTGTGTCTCACTCATATGTGTCACGTTGCCTTTACTCACATGCCTGTGTTGTACTTGCTGTTGCAGTTCGCATACACAGTGTAATTTTGCAGTTCATCATCCCCATAACAGCACCCACGTTGGAATCACAACAGAGGCAAGTATGGTGTATTAGTGTGTTTATTGTGATACATTTGTGTGAATAGTGCATAGGATGGGTAGTGCTGTACATAAATCTTGCAATCAGAAGTTCCTAGGTGAATTGAAAGTCCTGGTAGACAAAATCCCCAGTATCGGGGCCACAGTTGTCTGAGACATTGGTCCAACTTGTACTCCCCATGCAATGTGTGGGAGTAGTGTTGCCGTCAACAGGGTGAACAGTCTGTGCACAAAGGTGAACATCCAGAACAGGTTCAGGCTTCCTGGGAGTTGCGCTTGGCCATCGGCCTCTCACTTGCCCCTCTTCGGACGACCCCTCTTCTTGGGGGGGGCCCTCAAGTACAGGCTGCTGCGGTGCAGGGGACTCTCCGCCAGAGTCATCCTCCCTCCCTGTGGCAGTTGCAGTTTGGGCAGCACCAGATGTTGTTGGCACACAGGGAGGTGTGGACTGGTTGCTGTTCATCTGGCGGAGGCATTGTAAAATGTCCCTGTGCACCGCCGTCATCTCATGCAGTGCATCCCACTTGGACTCCACGCGGGACATGTGTGAGTCCACGCGGGACATGTGTGACTCCACGTGGGACATGTGAGAGTCCAAGTGGGCATGATGGGCAGCCTGCTGCTGTTTCATGTCTCTGAGGAGCCCCACTACCTGGCTGAGGTCTCCGGTGCTGGACTGGTACGCATCAGCTATGCGTACCAGTTGTGGGTCATCATGCACACCAGCAACCTCTGCAAGCAGCGACCTCTGTCTCCCACCCCTCCCACCACCCCTGCTGACATGTGCAGTGCGTGCAGTGGCACGCACAGGTGACCCTGGTCCACCTTGGGGGTTGGTGGTGGTGGTGGTGTCCATGGCCCCAGGTTGGTCCAGGGTCCCTGTGCTGGTGTTGCTCCTTGTTCTGTCCATGTCGGCAGGGATGGTATTTGTGGTGACAGTCGTTGGAGGGGTGGGTGCAGGGGTGCAGCTGGTGGTCCTGCTGGTGCTGCAGCTGGTGGTCCTGCTGGTGCTGCATGTAGACTTGCACCGGATGTGCCAGGTTGGTCTTCTTCGTCCGAGGAGGGCAGAGGCTGTACAACACCAGTGAGCTCCGCATGCTCTTGAGCCTGGGACTGGGACTCCTCAGCGTCTACTGCTGTGTCCCCATCATCACCTGTTTTTGGGAGACACACACAATGTATGTTATGTTTCTGCAGGCATCAATGGTTGACACACCTGACAGTTGTGACTGTGCTCTGGGTGCGGGCCTGTACATTGCATTGTCCTAAGTCGTCACAGTCAGGGGTTGATTTTGGTGTGGCACATTGTCCTGCATTATTTGGGCATTTCTATGTATTTGTTGGGGTGTGCACATGGTCTGCATTGGTTGTATTTGGTTGACAGCCGGCCCTCCTTCCCACCCACCCAGCCAGTCAGTTATCCCACCATGGACTGTGCTTGCATTGCAGGGAGTGGAAGTTGTCTCTCAGGATGTCAGTCAGTGGTGTCCTGCTGTTTGTTGGTGCACAGTTCCCAGCAGGGCCTTGTGCTCCCCACAGCAGTAGCCAGTGTCAGCCATCTTGTGAGTCCTTCTCCACTCCCTGTGATGTGAGCATGGTTCAGGGTGGTGTTGATGGGCCAGTTGTGAGGGTGACCAATATCTGTGACTGCCACTCCCATCATGCTATTGCCTCCACCCCACTTGACAGCATTCCCATACTTACTTGCTTTTGTGGGGAGTTCAGTATGTGTGGGTGTGAGAGCAATGGCAAGATGGCTGACAGTGGTGTCCTGCTGTTGGTTGGTGTGCAGTTCCCAGCATGCCCTTGTGCTCCCCACGACACAGCAACAGTGTCAGACATCTTTGATGGGCCTTTCCACTCTCTGTGGGATGTGCATGCGTGAGTGTGAGCTTGCTGGGCCATGTGGTGGGGGATGTAGAGCTGTGACTACGACTCCCATCATGCTATTGCCTCCACCCCCTTCCCAGCATGCCCATGCTTCCTTCCTTTTGACTCTGCTTCCCTGTGGGGTGGGCTGGCTGTGCTGACAGGATGGCTGGGAGTGTTGTCCTGGCAGTTGTTTGGCTAAAAGTCCCAAGAGTGTCCCTGTGCTTCACACAACATAACCCAGGGTGGTGGTTCTTTGTGGGATCTTGAGTTAGGATGGGAGGCATTGCATTCTACCAGGTGGGTTCTGTGGAGTTTGTGTTGAGGGGGTGTGTGAGGGGAGGTGCTTGTGACTATGGTCAGTGCTGCAAGTCCTCCTTCCCACCCAGCCAGCCAGATATCCCACCATGGAACGTGCTTGCATTGCAGGGAGTGGAAGTTGTCTCTCAGGATGTCAGTCAGTGGTGTCCTGCTGTTTGTTGGTGCACAGTTCCCAGCAGGGCCTTGTGCTCCCCGCAGCAGTAGCCAGTGTCAGCCATCTTGTGAGTCCTTCTCCACTCCCTGTGATGTGAGCATGGTTCAGGGTGGTGTTGATGGGACAGTTGTGGGGGTGACCAATATCTGTGACTGCCACTCCCATCATGCTATTGCCTCCACCCCACTTGCCAGCATTCCCATACTTACTTGCTTTTGTGGGGAGTTCAGTGTGTGTGGGTGTGAGGGCAATGGCAAGATGGCTGACAGTGGTGTCCTGCTGTTGGTTGGTGTGCAGTTCCCAGCATGCCCTTGTGCTCCCCACAGCAGTAGCCAGTGTCAGCCATCTTGTGAGTCCTTCTCCACTCCCTGTGATGTGAGCATGGTTCAGGGTGGTGTTGATGGGACAGTTGTGGGGGTGACCAATATCTGTGACTGCCACTCCCATCAAGCTATTGCCTCCACCCCACTTGCCAGCACTCCCATACTTACTTGCTTTTGTGGGGAGTTCAGTGTGTGTGGGTGTGAGGGCAATGGCAAGATGGCTGACAGTGGTGTCCTGCTGTTGGTTGGTGTGCAGTTCCCAGCATGCCCTTGTGCTCCCCACAGCAGTAGCCAGTGTCAGCCATCTTGTGAGTCCTTCTCCACTCCCTGTGATGTGAGCATGGTTCAGGGTGGTGTTGATGGGACAGTTGTGGGGGTGACCAATATCTGTGACTGCCACTCCCATCATGCTATTGCCTCCACCCCACTTGCCAGCATTCCCATACTTACTTGCTTTTGTGGGGAGTTCAGTATGTGTGGGTGTGAGAGCAATGGCAAGATGGCTGATAGTGGTGTCCTGCTGTTGGTTGGTGTGCAGTTCCCAGCATGCCCTTGTGCTCCCCACGACACAGCAACAGTGTCAGACATCTTTGATGGGCCTTTCCACTCTCTGTGCGATGTGCATGCGTGAGTGTGAGCTTGCTGGGCCATGTGGTGGGGGATGTAGAGCTGTGACTACGACTCCCATCATGCTATTGCCTCCACCCCCTTCCCAGCATGCCCATGCTTCCTTCCTTTTGACTCTGCTTCCCTGTGGGGTGGGCTGGCTGTGCTGACAGGATGGCTGGGAGTGTTGTCCTGGCAGTTGTTTGGCTAAAAGTCCCAAGAGTGTCCCTGTGCTTCACACAACATAACCCAGGATGGTGGTTCTTTGTGGGATCTTGAGTTAGGATGGGAGGTATTGCATTCTACCAGGTGGGTTCTGTGGAGTTTGTGTTGAGGGGTGTGTGAGGGGAGGTGCTTGTGACTATGGTCAGTGCTGCAAGTCCTCCTTCCCACCCAGCCAGCCAGATATCCCACCATGGAACGTGCTTGCATTGCAGGGAGTGGAAGTTGTCTCTCAGAATGTCAGTCAGTGGTGTCCTGCTGTTTGTTGGTACACAGTTCCCAGCAGGGCCTTGTGCTCCCCACAGCAGTTGCCAGTGTCAGCCATCTTGTGAGTCCTTCTCCACTCCCTGTGATGTGCGCATGGTTCATGGTGGTGTTGATGGGACAGTTGTGGGGGGGCAATATGTGTGACTGCGACTCCCATGATGCTATTGGCTACACTGACTTGGCCAGCATACACAGAATTCCTTCCTTTCAGTGGTCTTCACTGTGTGTTGGTGTTGTTGTGGTGGCTACATGTCTGGATGTGTTTGTTAGTTCTATTTGTGCCACTGCCTAGCTGTAGTTGTCGTTGTGTTTGTACATGTGATGGCACGGTTGGATGTAACTTTTTTGATGGCATGTGTTGTGTTTATCTGACTGACATACACATTTTGGGATGATTCTGTTCTGGTTGCTGTGTAATTGCTATGAGTGCATGGTTTGACTCTCCCCTTGACAGTGATGTGTGTGTGTTTTGTGGCAGAATATTGAGTACATTTGTTGTGTACTCACCAGGCTCTGGGATGTTCTCTAGTCCATATACGCTCACTGGCGGAAGGATGGCCCGCACCTTCTCCTCCCAGGGCCTGAGGTATATTGGCTTGGCAGGAGGGCCACTGCCGGTGTGTTGGCTGTTGATGTAGTCTTTGTTCAGCATTTCCCGTACCCTCCTGCGCACGTCATACCACCTGTTCTGGATGTCGGTCTTTGTGCGCAGACATGGTGATTGTGCGTTCACCCTGTTGATGATCCTCTCCCACATCTTGGTTTTCTGGGAGATGGGGGTCTGTTGGACCAGTGCGCCAAACAGCTGTGGCTCTACCCTGAGGATCTCGTCTACCAGGACTTCCAATTCACAATCTAGGAACTTGTGATTCTTCTTGGGGGGCATGGTGATGGGTGGTGATGGTGAGTGATGTGTGTGTTGGTGTGCAGGTGAGGGTGTGTGAGTGTGTGTTTTGCTGGGTGTATGTGAGGTAGGTATTTGTTGGTGTGCTGATGGTGTGTGGCTTGTGTGAGGGATGAGCTGTGGGTGTGTGGTTGCTGTCTCTTGGGTGCTGGCAGTGGAATGGCATTTGCAAAGGATCATGGTTGTGATTTGTGTCCTTTATATGGGTGGAGTTGTGGGTGTGTCTTTGTTCTCTGTCCCCACCCCCCAGTATTTATTGGCTTTGTAATTGCTTGTTTGGCCTTTTTTTGTGTGATTTTTTCTTTGTACTGTCTGTGCATGTTGGAAACGTTGTTGTGACCGAGTCGGACCCTGCATTTGTCTCGTACGGTGTTCTCCGTTTCGTTCACGCTGTGTGTGTGCAGTTTTCTATGCTGCGTACGCGTCGGTCGCGGTGTTTTGTGTTGCTTCGGCTCGGTTTTGTATGCGTGTCGGTCGTGCGGCTTGTCCTCCATCCGACTCGGTCGTGGTTTTCGCGCCTTGCATCGTACTTTGCGGTTTGGAGTTCGCGTGTACGTTTCGGTCGGATTTGTTCCGGGTGCGTGTCGGTCGGTTCGATTCGCGTGTTTTTCCGGCCGGATTGCTGTTTTCCGTGCGGCTCGGTCGTTCGGCTTGGGTTCTGTACGTGTCGGTCGGATTTTGCACGCTTTGCATCGTACTTGGCGTGTCGGGCGCCACAGGTACGTGTCGGTCGGTATAATTTCCGGCTCCGAGTCGGTCGGTGCTTTTTCCGGCCCGAATCGGAATCGACCCCATAATGTTTTTCAAAAGTTGGTAACTGATAGAAGTAAAATCCATATTGCTTCTGGCATTCGGCATCTTTTGGATATATGTACTGGTCCTTCACAATTTACACTCAATATACAACAAGATGCACAAGAATATCTTATGTTTATGCTTGGTGTATTGGAAGATGAAGTAATAGAAATTGAAAATTTATTTGGACTAAGTTACAGATGGGATCATAAATGTGAAGAGTGTTCATTTTCTTCCACCACTGGAATAGACACTGAACGATTCATATACTTGACGATACCAGATTGCAAATCAGTAACTTTTAACAAATTATTAAAAACAGCTAATCAAAATATGAAATGCTCTCATTGTAAATCAGAAATGTTGTCAACGTTATATATAGAAAGATTTGGAAAATATGTCATTTTAATGCTACAACGTTGTAGAGCAAATGGAAGAAAATTGGAAACAAAAATTAAAATTTTTGTGGCAAGTCAAGTGTCAATTTCAGGAAGAACTTTTAAAGCAGTGGCTATTATATTCCATGATGGACCTACTACAATATCTGGACACCTCACTGTGTATTTAAAGTGCAATAAAGGATGGACACATTGCAAAGATGCCCATTTGCAATTAAATGTAGGTTGCCTTTCAAATTACCAGATTCATATCTGATATTTTTGATGCCAAAGTTTTGAAAACATAATTCGGCCTATTGAGAAGATGTAAACACAAATAAATTAGTTTATTTTGGATATTTTCAATGGAAATTGATTTGGAAACATTATTCGGCCTATTGGGAAGATGTGAAAAATTACTGTTTGGATTATTGTATGAGCTAATTGTTATTGCATTTGCAAAATTGTGTTTGAAAGAAATAGTTTATCTATTTGATCTTTATATTATATGTGACGTAAATGAAAATGTATATTTCAAAAATGTACTTCAGAGAAATAAATGATTTATTTTAGTGGAAAAATATAATTTAGAAACTGTTGATAGGTGAACAGATAGTTGAACTTGTTATAAATATTTTCAACAGAGATCTTTTTTTTTTTTTACAATCTTATTGATTGTATTTTTTCCCCGCTGTTATATGATGATCTACATTGAATCACTGTGAGTGGTGAAGTTCAATAGAATCTGAGAACAGCAAAAAAGGGAAACTCAATATGTTATGTAATTCTAAAATTATGTTGAGTTCTTAAAACTATAATATTATAAGCAATAACAGTTTTTCTTCTTTTTTTACAGAAAGTAATACTAAAGCTTGAAAATTTTTAAATTCAGTTTACAATAAAACTACTGTAAAATAGTTTCAATGAGTTTGGTATCTACTTTAATAAAGAAGGTAAGATGAAATAATGCAATAAGCATAATAATATGAAGTAATGTTTACAGTCACTTGTATTGCAGTCATCCATTTTTTCAAACACTACCCCTGCACTGATCTATACCATTATGCACTATTCCTACACTCCTGCTATCACCCATGCACTATCCATGCATTTCTCCAATCACCTAGCCTGTATTCATACAGTGATAAGATCACCCAGACACTACCTATGTACTTTTCAAATCACCTATGTACTATTTGTATACTCATGCAATCAGCTACACATTATCTGTACACTCTTCCAATCACCCAAGTAGTACCTGTACACCACTCCAATACCCTAAACATTATCCCTGCACTGATGCAATCACCTAGACACTACCCTTGCACTCTTTCAATCATCCAGGCAGTATCTATACAATGCTCTATTCATTCAGGCAGTACAGATACACTTTTAAAATCACCCAACCTCTATTTATACACTCCTCCAATCACCCAGGTACTACTCTTGTACTCCTCCAATCACCCAACCTGAACACTTCAAGTTTTAAAATCACTCAGGCACTACCTATGTACTCTTCCAATCACCCAGGCCCTACCTCTACACTCTTGCAATCAGCAAGACATTACCCCTACACTCATGCAATTACCAAGGTATTAACTATGCATTCCTCTAATCCCCCAGACATTACGCCTGCACTCATGGAATCACTTAGGTATAAGCCATGCACTCCTGCAATGCCACAGACATTCCTCTGCACTCATGCAATCACTTAGGCATTACACATGCACTCTTCTAATAACCCTGATATTACACCTGCACTCATACAACCACCCAGGCATTTATAAAATCATCCAGGCACTACCTATGCACTCATGCAATCATACAGGCATTACCCATGCACTCCTCCAATCATCCAGCCAGTACTCATGCACTTAAAAAATCACCCAGACCCTACTTATACACTTTGCAATCACCCACACACTCCGAGTTCAGTCATGCAACAACACAGACATTACTTTTGCACTCATGCAATCAGTCATACATTTCTCATGCACTCCTTCAATTAACTTCACATTACCCATGCATTCATACAATCACTTAGGCATTACCTATCCACTCTTTCAATGACCCAAACATTACCCCTGCACTCATGCAATCACACAGACACTACCCATGCACTCCTCCAATCGGCCAGCCACTACCCATGCACTTATAAAATCACCGGAGCACTACCTATGCACTCATCCAATCCCTCAGACACTACCCATGCACTCCTCCATTCACCCAGACATTACCCCTCCATTCATGCAATCACCCACGTATTACCCATGAACTCCTTCAATCTCTCAGGCAGTACCCATGCAGTCTTCCAATTATCCAGGCACTACCTACACACTCATGCAATCACCCAGGCACTACCCTTGCACTCCTTCACTCATCCAGGCACTATCCATGCACTCCTCCAATTGGCCAGCCACTACCCATGGACTTATAAAATCACCAAAGCACTACCTATGCACTCGTCTAATCACTCAGACACTACCCATGCACTCCTCCATTCACCCAGACATTACCCCTCCATTCATGCAATCACCCATGCATTACCCATGCACTCCTTCAATCTCTCTGGCAGTGCCCCTGCAGTCTTCCAATCATCCAGGCACTATCTATGCACTCATTCAATCACCCAGGCACTAGCTATGCACTCATGCAATAACCCAAGCACTACCCATGCACTCCTCCAATCACCCAGGCACTACCCATGCACTCATGCAATCAGTCAAGCACTACCCATGCACTCATACATGCACTCACGCACTTCTGCTGCACTTATGCAATCACTCATGTACTACCCATGCAGTCTTCCAATCATCCAGATACTACCCGTACACTCATGCAATCACCCAGGTACTTCTTATGCACTCCTCCAATTACCCAGAAACTACACATGCACTCCTCCATGCACCAAGGCACTACCCATGCACTCTTCCATGCACCCAGGCATTACCCATGCACTTCTCCAATCACCTAAACATTACTGCTGCAGTCATGCAATCACTCAAGCATTACCCATGCACTCCTTCAATCACTCATGCAGTACCCATGCACTCATCCAATCACCCAAACATTAGCCATCCACTCCTACAATCATCCAGACATTACCTCTGCACGCATACAATCACCCAGGCACTACCAATGCACTCCTCCAATCCCTCAGGCACTACCCATGCACTCCTCCAATCATCCAGGCACTATCCATGCACTGCTCTAATCACCCAGGCATTACCCATGCACTCCTTCAATCACTCAAGCATTACCAATACAGTTACAAAATCACCCAGGCATTACCAATCCACACGTTTAATCACTCAGCCAGTACCCATGCACTCCTGCAAACACCCGGACATTACTCCTACACTCTTGCAATCACCCAGGTATTACCCATGCACTCCTCCAATCATCCAGACATTACCCTTACACTTATGGAATAACCTAGGTATTACCCATACAGTTCTGCAATCACCCAGGCACTACCTATGCACTCATGCAATCACCCAGACATTACTTATGCACTCCTTCAATCACTTAGGCAGAACCCATGCACTCCTCCAGTCACCCAGACATTACCCTTGCCCTCATGCAATCACCCAGGCACTACCCATGCACTCATGCAATCACTCAGGCATAACCCATGGTTTCTTCAATCACTCAGGCAGTACCCATGCACTCTTCCAATCACCCAGGCACTACCCATGCATTCATGCAATCACCCTGGCATTACCCATACACTCCTCCAATCACCCACACATTACCTCTGCACTCATACAGTCAGCCTGGCGTTACCCATGCACTTACCAAATCACCACGCACTACCCTTGCACTACTCCAATCACCCAGGCACTACCCTTGTACTCATGCAATCACTCAGGCATTACCCATGCACTCCTCCAATGACCCACACATTACCTCTGCACTTATGCAATCACCCAGGCGTAACCCATGCACTTACAAAATCACCATGCACTACCCTTGCACTACTCCAATCACCCAGGCACTACCTATGCACTCATGCAATCAACCAGATATTACTTATGCACTCCTTCAGTCACTTAGGCAGTACCCATGCACTCCTCCAGTCACCCAGACATTACCCTTGCCTTCATGCAATCACCCAGGCACTACCCATGCACTCATGCAATCACTCTGGCATAAACCATGCGTTTCTTCAATCCCTCAGGCAGTACCCATGCACTCTTCCAATCACCCAGGCACTACCCATGCATTCATGCAATCGCCCAGGCATTACCCATACACTCATGCAATCACTCATGCATTACCCATACACTCCTCCAATCACCCACACATTACCTCTGCACTCATACAGTCAGCCTGGCGTAACCCATGCACTAACAAAATCACCATGCATTACCCTTTCACTACTCCAATCACCCAGGCACTACCGTTGCACTCATGTAATCACTTAGGCATTACTCATGCACTCCTCCAATCACCCACACATTACGTCTGCAGTCATGCAATCACCCAGGCATAACCCATGCATTTACAAAATCACCACACACTACCCTTGCACTCCTCCAATCACCCAGGCACTACCCTTGCACTCATGCAATCACTCAGGCAATACTCATGCACTCCTCCAATCACCCACACATTACCTCTCCACTCATGCAATCACTCAGGCACTAGCCATGCACACCTGCAATCACCCAGCCATTAGTCCTGCACTCTTGCAATCACCCAGGCATTACCCATGCACTCCTTCAATCATATATACACTACCTGTACACTTCTCCATATATTCCACTTACCACAATTCATACAAAACTTACAAATCTTTCTTTTTTAAACCAAATAGGTGGTTCTGAAAAGAACCATTTTTTTCTTCTATATTTTTTTGTGTTTTTGAACTCTTTTTTACATTTTTTGGGTGTTTAAAAAATAAATAAAAAATAAATAAACTTAACCAACAGCGAAGATGATCAAAAATTATGCAATTAGGAAGTCATTGCATAAAAAAAAATAAAAAATTAACAATAGTGGTTCCAAATAGCAACCAGGATGGCATCCACTGATTGCTCACCAAAACATAGACTTTGTCGACATTTCACGCAACGCTGCTCCACTCTAGCAAAATCAGGGATGATGTTTGGAGTGCTAGTCGTGGTAGAACCAGATGATGTGCTTGGTCCAGCAGTGTTTTGAGAAGACAAGGGTACCCCAATATGTGAACCTGGGGTGGCGAGATATCTAGGAAACAGTGGTTCAGGTGTGGCCTAAATGGTCCAAAGCGAGAAAGTGACCCAGCAGGGAACACTTGGTTCTAAGATTTTGAAATTAATTCATGAGGGAGCAAAGGAAAGATCAGAGGAAGGTCACCTGAACCACTGTTTCCTAGATATATGGTCCAGCAGTGTTGTCCTCGGTTCTCTGCTTTTCTTCTTCCCGTCGATGCTGCTCTCTTGCGAGACGCCGAGGATGGATAGTCTGTAAATGTTTTATCATTGATGATGTCGCGCAGAAATATTTTTTCTCTGAACCACGTGAGAGAACATTCCCACAAATGGTGCAGGTAACTTTTCGGGCATTGACTTTTTTTTCTCCTGGTGGTATCGAGAAAAATGTCCACACAATACTTTCATAACTTTTCTTCACCGGTTCCTCCAGCTCTTCTTCCTCTTCAGGTGGAATCTGCTGAGGATCATTTCCACTGCCATTTTTAAATTAGTAAAGAAAACACCAAAAAAAGGCAAAGAAGAGGATTAGAAAACAATAGGTGTGTCTTCTGAGATGCTCTGGAAGGAATGAAAAAAATGGGTTGGGTCCTTCAAGTTCTAGAATCAAAAGGTTCTTAACCAATGAAATTGTTTCTTTTCAAGTCACATGGGATTCGCGCACCCGGCGCGCAACCAGCGCACACCCGGCACGATTCCCGAAAAATATATTTAACAATAATTTATCTTTATTCCAGTTACAAATATATGATTTTTATAATTAGATGAAATAATCTCTTGCTATAATATACATATTAAACTTATATACATATACTTTTAAAACTTAAAGATTTGCAATGGATTCGCGCACCCGGCGTGACCCCCGGAACTACGTACGTGACGTTATGCAGGGCCGAGATTCGCGTACCCATCGCTTACCAAACCGCATCCTACACGACTTAACCAATATGGCGGCTTGGATTCGCTCACCCACCAAGACAGGTACACGATTGGTACGTGAATCCACTTAAAAAAATTATATTTATATTTTAGAAAAGAGAAATCATGACATTATTTTTATAACAATTTAAAAAGTAAGAAAAAGTATTTTTTGGACATTAGAAATAGTTAGAAATCAGCATTCAAAAAACCTTTGAAGTTCACTGAAAAAACCATAGGTTTCAGGGACGTTATAGTTAGAAATTAGCATTTAAAAAACCATAGAAATTCACTGAAAAAACCGTAGGTTTCAGGGACGTTATAGTTAGAAATTAGCATTTAAAAAACCTTTGAAATTCACTGAAAAAACCATGTTTCAGAGATGTTATAGTTAGTTGGACATTTCACTCGTACAAAACCAAAGAAATTCGGCCGTTATAGTTAGTTCAGGTAACTATAACTCGCGTCCCCGCAATGCACTGCTGATGACGTCACATATTACATCACTCATAACATGGTCAGTGACATCACTGATGACATCCCTGATGACATCTCAAATGACATCACTGATGACATCATCCACGTGATCATCTGATACACCTCTTCACACCCTAATATAACCTTTCATACACCCATTCTAAAATATAGACTACCATTCTTGAAACCATAGACACACCAATACCAGTTAGTACATATCCTACTCACTGATTCATAGGTCTACACACATCCACTCACTCACCCATACAGTCACTCATACACACAGTCACTCATCAATACAGCCTCTGATATATGCACTCATACACCCATACAGACACTCACACACTGCCACTCACCCATATAGTTACTCACACACCTAGTCAGTCATGCAAATAATCAATCACACTCCCATTTACTCACCTATACAGTTATACATACACCACCTCACTTATTCATACAGAAACTAACACATACTTACTCTCTTATACAATCACTGACACAAGCACACACTCATCCATTCAGCCATTCTAACAATCACTCACTCTCACATATAGTCAGGTATATACTCCAACACTCACATATACTGCCTTTCACATATGTAGTTACTCACACATATACCACTGAGAAATCCATTCACTCACCAACACAGCCATACGCACACACACTCACCCATACAGCCCCTCGCAGATACACTCATGAACCCATACACCCACTGAATCACCCACTCACACATCCAGGCAGGGAGTTACACCCCGCACCCACCCACACAGACACTCAGGGACCCATACAGATACTCAGACAACCAATCATTAACCCATATAGACACTCATGTAGCTACTCACCAACCCATGCAGCCGCTTACACACCAACTGACAGACTGATACAGACATTCACACAGTTTAGTCACTAACCCAAGCATTCAGTAAGACACGTTTAATCACTCACTTATACAGTCAGTCACGCACCTACTAAATCATCCATACAGACACTCATACACCCACTCATTCTTCAATACACCTTGGCATATATATATAAAACATATTTAAACTTTATAGAAACACTTAGTCACTGGATGATGTCATCAGTGATGTCATTTGAGATGTCATCAGTGATGTCATCAGTGATGTCACTGACCATGTCATGAGTGATGTAATATGTGACGTCATCAGCAGTGCATTGCGGGGGCGTGGGTTATAATTACCTCAACTAACTATAACGGCCGAATTTCTCTGGTTTTGTATGAGTGAAATGTCCAACAAACTATAACGTCCCTGAAACCCATGGTTTTTTCAGTGAATATATATATATATATATATATATATATATATATATATATATATATATATATATATATATATATATATATATATATATATATATATATATTATCTACTGGCGGTCGCCAGTAGATAGTTATAGTTACAACCTATTATCCATAGGAAATCCGCAACATTCTATTTGAAATAACGTTGGCGCCGGTTGACGAATCTTCGTGAAAGTTTCCAACTTGTTGGGGCGCTCCGCTCCTACCCTGAAAGTCTCGGGGTGATACGTGAAGCGGGGGCCGAGAAAAAAGGGGGTCCCAAAACGCGTTTTCCCCATTCATTTTTCCATAGGAACCTTTAGTCGCAGCTACAGCCCGAACTGCTGAACGGAATTACACCAAATTTGGCAAAGAGGTAGCCCTTGGTTCAGACTGGTGCCTTTTGCTTAAATGGTGTAAATCCGTTCAGTAGTTCCTGAGAAATTCACAAGTAAAGTCACATATATATCTATGGGCGCGTCGGATACGCGTACCCTCAGCGCACCCTGCGCGCACCGTCCCGATCACGAGCTGCATGCTAATTGGCTGTCAGCTGGCTGTCAACATTCCGATTCATGAAGTGTTGGCAGCCATTTTGTCCTCGGTAGAACCGAGGGACAGAAACAAGTGCGCAAAGCGCAAAAGGGGGCAGGGTAGAAACACCCTGACCCCTAGGTCTGCTCAGGGGTCCCACAAGGACCCCTGGGCAGAAAAGATTATTATTTTTTTAAAATCGGCGGGATGCGCTTAGGGTGCGCGTATCCCGCCGAGAAAAAAAAGAAACAAGTGCGCAAACGCACAAAGGGGGCAGGGTAGAAACACCCTAACCCCTAGGCCTGCTCAGGGGTCCCACAAGGACCCCCTGGGCAAAAAAGCATTTTTAAAAAAAAAAAATCGGCAGGATGCGCTCAGGGTGCGCGAATCCTGCCGGAAAAAATCGAGCGCGGTCTCCCGCGCTCGATGTTAATTGGCCCCGGGTGGCCCAAGTCCCGGGGGCATGGTGGGGGGATAATTTAATGTGTGGGGGGCCTCAAGGGCCCCCAAGCCCCGGGACCGCCACCCCCGGGGCTTTTGTAAAATGGTGCGGGAGGGCTCTGAGCCCTCCCGCAGCCCCGGGACCACCACCTCCCGGGGCTTCTTTTTAATTAATTTAACAACCTGTGTGGGGGGCTCCAGCCCCCACATGCCCCGGGGACCGCCACCTCCCGGGGCACTAACAAATTAAAATGGGGGTCCGTTTTGGACCCCGAAGCCCCGGGGACCACCACCTCCCCGGGGCTGTGCTGATGTAGGGAGGGGGCCGCGCGGCCCCCTCCTGGAGCCCTTGATGGCCCTGGGGACCACCACCCCCAGGGCCGGCTCCTGCAGTGTCCCGGGTGCCTACCCCCGGGACACTGTAGTTTGCTATGGCAGGACGGGAGCCTCGCGGCTCCCGTCCTGCCATAGCAAACTGCTGGATATTGGAAGAGAGAGCAGGGAAACCTGCTCTCTCTTCCAATATCCAAAGCACATTGCTTTCCACATGGGGAGCAGCATGTCAGCTGCTCCCCATGTGGAAAGCAATGCCGGCTCCCATAGGGACGTGGGGAGCCGGCGGGACTGTGGGGGAATTGGGGACCCCCACAGTCCCCAACGGAGAGGCCAGCCCCGGGGATGGGGTCCCCGGGGCAAGTAGTGGCCCAGGAGGGGGGCCACGCGGCCCCCCTCCCCAAAAAAGAAACATTTTAAAAATTTTAAAAAATGGAAAGGACGGCCCCGGGGGATGGGGTCCCCGGGGCCTTAAATGGCCAGAGGAGGGGGGCCACGCAGCCCCCCTCCAAAGAATAAAAATTAAAGGCCATGCCCCGGGGGATGGGGTCCCCGGGGCCAATACAGTTTTTTTTAAATTAAAAATTAAAAAAAAGGGGTAAGGCCCTGGGGGATGGGGTCCCCAGGGCATAAAAACAGGAAAAAGGAAGGGGGGCCACACAGCCCCCCTTCAGGGGACAAAAAAAAAAAAAAAAAAACGATCGGGCCCGCAGGCCCCGCCCCCTTCCTTCACCACTCTGCAAACGCGCCCCCTGGCGCGTTTGCAGAGAGGGCAATTACCCCTTGAATACTGGGGGTCCCTGGGGGCCAACTAGCCCACCAGGAACCTCCAATATGCGCCAGGGGGCTGCGTTGCAGAGACGTGTAGAGAGGCCACACCCCTTTTACACCTCTCTGCAACGCAGCTCTGTGGCGCTTTTGGAGGCATATGGTGGGCTAGTTGGACTCCGGGGACCATCAGGATTCAAGGGGACTTAATCCCCCAACTTAAAACGCGCCACGGGCGCATTTGCACAGTGGTGAAGGGAGGGGCGGGGCTTCAGGTGACATGTGTGCAAACAGGCCCCGTGGCGCGTTTTAAGATGGGAATTAAATCCCCTTCAATCCTGAGGGTCCCTGGGGGCCAACTAGCCCAACAGGTACATCCAGAAAGCGCCACAGAGCTGCGTTGCAGAGAGGTGTAAAAGGGGTGTGGCCTCTCTACACGTCTCTGCAACGCAGCCCCTGGCGCATATTGGAGGTTCCTGGTGGGCTAGTTGGCCCCTAGGGACCCTCAGGATTCAAGGGGACTTAATCCCCCAACTTAAAACGCGCAACGGGGCGCGTTTGCACAGATGTCACCTCAGGCCCCGCCCCTCCCTTCACCATTGTGCAAATATTCCTCTAAAATCAGCCGAAATACGAATTCCGATTTACTCACCTGTTATCAGGAGAGACCTCAGTGCTGCATCTTTCAGCCCAGTACTGGTCCTGAAAAGTAATTTTAACCGTACTTACCGGTAACTTGAATTTCCTTCATAGGCTAACATTGACTGGTTTCACTTGGAAATTCTTCTAAGTGTGGAGTTTTGGAACTTTAAAATATTCCTCTAAAATCAGCCAAAATACGAATTCCGATTTACTCACCTGTTATCAGGAGAGACCTCAGTGCTGCATCTTTCAGCCCAGTACTGATCCTCAAAAGTAATTTTAACCGTACTTACCAGTAACTTGAATTTCCTTCCATAGGATATCATTGCCTGCTTTTTGCTGAAAAAGTTTCTAAGTGTTGATTTTTGAAACATACAAATATTCCTCTAAAATCAGCCGAAATCCGAATTCTGATTTACTCACCTGTTATCAGGAGAGACCTCAGTGCTGCATCTTTCAGCCCAGTACTGGTCCTGAAAAGTAATTTTAACCGTACTTACCGGTAACTTGAATTTCCTTCATAGGCTAACATTGACTGGTTTCACTTGGAAATTCTTCTAAGTGTGGAGTTTTGGAACTTTAAAATATTCCTCTAAAATCAGCCAAAATACGAATTCCGATTTACTCACCTGTTATCAGGAGAGACCTCAGTGCTGCATCTTTCAGCCCAGTACTGATCCTCAAAAGTAATTTTAACCGTACTTACCAGTAACTTGAATTTCCTTCCATAGGATATCATTGCCTGCTTTTTGCTGAAAAAGTTTCTAAGTGTTGATTTTTGAAACATACAAATATTCCTCTAAAATCAGCCGAAATCCGAATTCTGATTTACTCACCTGTTATCAGGAGAGACCTCAGTGCTGCATCTTTCAGCCCAGTACTGGTCCTGAAAAGTAATTTTAACCGTACTTACCAGTAACTTGAATTTCCTTCCATAGGCTAACATTGACTGGTTTCACTTGGAAATTCTTCTAAGTGTGGAGTTTTGGAACTTTAAAATATTCCTCTAAAATCAGCCGAAATACGAATTCCGATTTACTCACCTGTTATCAGGAGAGACCTCAGTGCTGCATCTTTCAGCCCAGTACTGGTCCTCAAAAGTAATTTTAACCGTACTTACTGGTAACTTGAATTTCCTTCATAGGCTAAGATTGACTGGTTTTCAGCAAAAAAGTTTCAAAGTGTTGATTTTCACAAACTACAAATATTCCTTAAAATCGCCTGTATGACTTAAACGCATTCTTTCAACTGTTTACAGGAGATGCACCAGTGCTGGATCCAGGATCCAACACTGAGTAAGAAAAAGTAACGATAACAGTTTTTACCTGCTAAGTGAATTTCCTTCCATAGGATAACATTGGTGATTCTATGAGAAAAAGTTTCTAAGTGTCAACTTTTAAAATACAATAATATTCCTTAAAAATCACGACTGTAACCAAAACGCTTTTACTCAACTGTTTACAGGAGATGTACCAGGACTGAATCTAGGATCCAGTCCTGTGGTTACAAAAGTAATCCATAAAGTAACTAATTGCATTTAACTAGAAATTCACATTGAGCTGAATGTTGCATTGTGTTTGAAAATGTGTTGCCCATTGCAACAACTGTAACTACTGTACTTAAAAGTCTATTGCCTATCTGCAAAGTATTTAAACTAAAGTAATTCATTCTGAGAAAGTATTTTTTGTAATGTAATGTATAATGTAATTACAATGTAATTTAAAAAATAAAATATGTAAAAAAAATTGTTTCTAAAAATGTAGTAAATCAGTATGAAAAAATTAATATAACAATTAATACATTTAAAAATTGTCATTTACAAAACCTTTGAAATTCACTGAAAAAACCGTAGGTTTCAGGCACGTTATAGTTAGAAATTAGCATTTAAAAAACCTTTGAAATTCACTGAAAAACCATAGGTTTCAGACACGTTATAGTTACAAATTAGCATTTAAAAACCTTTGAAATTCACTGAAAAAACCATAGGTTTTAGGGACAGTTTTAGTTACTTGGACATTGCACTCGTACAAAACCCGTGAAATTCCCCGTTATAGTTAGTTCAGCTAACTATAACTCGCGCCCCGCAATGCACTGCTGATGACGTCACATATTACATCACTCATGACATGGTCAGTGACATCACTGATGACATCACTGATGACATCTCAAATGACATCACTGATGACATCATCCACGTGATAATCTGATGCACCTCCTCACACCCTAATATAACCTTTGATACACCCACTCTAAATTACAGACTGCCATTCGCAAAACCATAGACACTCCAACACCAATAACTACATACCCACTCACTGATTCTTAGGTCTACACACACACATCCACTCACTCACCCGTACAGTCACTCATACTTACGGTCACTCAGTACAGGACTATCATATGCACTCTTACTCCTATATAGACACTCAAACAACGCCACTCATCCATAGAGATACTCACACACCTAGTCAGTCATGCAAATAATTAAACACACTGCCATTTACTCACCTATACAGTTATACACACACCAGCTCACTTACTCATACAAATAGTAGCACATTGTTACGCTCTTATACAATCACAGATACAAGCACACACTCATCCATACAGCCACTATCACAATCACTCACTCTTGCTTATAGCTATTTATATACTCCAACACACATATATACTGCCTTTCACATATGTAGTTACTCACACATGTACCACTGGGACATACATTCACTCACTAACACACTCTTACACACACTTACCCACCCATACAGTCTATCACAGATGCACTCTTGAAACCATCCACCCAGTGAATCACCCACTCACACATCTATGCACAGAGTTGCACACACCCCTCCCACACAAACACTCAGGCACCCATACAGATACTCAGACAAGCATTCAATAACTCATATAGACACTCATTTAGCTATTCACAAACACATGCAGCCACTTACACAGCAACAGACAGACGGATACAGACATTCACCCAGTTTAGTCACTAACCCATGCATTCAGTAAGATACGTTAAATCACTCACTTATAGAGTCAGTCACGCACCTACTAAATCATCCATACAGACACTTACACACCCACTCATTCTTCAATACGTCTTTTCCTATATATATTAAAAATATTTAAACTTTACAGAAACACACAGTCACTGGATGATGTCATCAGTGATGTCATCAGTGATGTCATCAGTGATGTAATTTGAGATGTCATCAGTGATGTCATCAGTGATGTCACTGACCATGTCATGAGTGATGTAATATGTGATGTCATCAGCAGTGCATTGCGGGGGCGCGAGTTATAGTTAGCTGAACTAACTATAACGGGGGAATTTCACGGGTTTTGTACGAGTGCAATGTCCAAGTAACTAAAACTGTCCCTAAAACCTATGGTTTTTTCAGTGAATTTCAAAGGTTTTTTAAATGCTAATTTGTAACTATAACGTGTCTGAAACCTATGGTTTTTTCAGTGAATATATATATATATATATATATATATATGTTCCAATTGCTGTTCATCTGTTGATGCATAAAAGGGCACCTAGCCTCTTGAGTCGGGGATTGTAAAGCAGAGCGTCACCGCTTATATATTCCAAGAACATGAAACAGGCCCTCCATCCGTTCACAGTGCAAACAGTATAATGGGAGAAACGAGCACCGGGGCAGTGTATTATGGGCACTGTGGTCATAATAAGAAGTGAAGTACGCAGAAACTATCAGTAAAAATATGGATTTCATTTTTGAAAGGTTTGATCAAAATTAATGAACATCATCAGTTTTATTGTAATTCTTAAATGTGTTGTACTTTCACTGATTTTCAACATAACATGGCCTCTGGAGTGCTATAAATAATCTGATGTTAAAACGATTTTCACCTATAGTCTCTCCTCTCTGTTTATGGTTGTGACCTTTAAAAGCAGAGTGACTTACCTGTTCTGTATTCCCATATGACAATGACCCAGGAGGGGTTGAAACGCGTTATAGAAGGAGACTTTTCGCAAATAAAATGTTTGCACTGTGAACGGATGGAGGGCTTGTTTCACGTTCTTGGCAGAGTGCGTGTTTTCTCTTTGGAATATATATATATATATATATATATATATATATATATATATATATATATATATATTTTACCTACTGGCAGTCGCCAGTAGGTAGTTATAGTTAGGACCAAAGTTCAGCTACATGCCTTAAGAACACAAATTTCATTGTAAAGGCAGGCGTGGTAAAGGCATATGCATGGTAAAAACATGTGTGGTTAAGACTTGCATGGTATTGTCGTGATCGTTGTAATGACCGCGTTGTAAAGCCATGCATGGCAATGGCTGGCGTGGTTCCAGCATGCATCCAGGATAGAGGGACCGGTGATGCATACGTCCAACACCCTTAATGTAAGTAAAACTGCATTCCCTGTCTTACATGCACACTGTATTTGGAAACAGAGCTGCCATTTTAAACACCTTCCTTTCACACAAGGTATACGTCTAGGTGGCAGGAAATAGCTGAATGCTGTCAGGGACATATTAAGGATTTTGGGGGCCCTGGGCCAAACCTATTTTGCAGGCCCCTGTTTAGAACAGGTTTGAATTTATGATTCAATTTCAGCTCTTTCATGCCTTCTTTAGCAAAGTCACTGATAGTGAACAGGCGCAATCGTCCAAATTCTAATGTGTTTACATCTAATGTTCAGAGATTGTGATGTGTGTTTTCAATATTGCAACACAGCAGCAGTTCATTAATATTACTGCAAAAAATCTCTGTGAGACCCTCCCATTTTTCATATGTGATGGATGTTGCATGAAAAATAAACACAACATTTCTCTGCAAAATATCTGTAATAGACTCACACATCACCCTCATTAAAAACAAATTAAAGGAAAACTGTATTTAAAGCAATTTGTTTAAGAATTATTCAAGATCATTAGGTAAGATGCTTTGCAGAACAGAGATGGCTCTAACTGGGGGCCCCCTGAAAGGCTGGGGCCCTGGGCCAAAGCCCACTTTGCCTATATCTTAATACGTCTCTGAGGCTGTTCAAGACATCACCCTACAGAATGCCAGCTGCTCGTTGTCAAATAACATGGACAGGAGTTTACTCTGCTTAAAAGGAAGAACACATTGAGAGCCAGCGGACACTGTTTTTTTGCAGGCCCTTCACTTGTTCCCATGGGTGTGGAGAACACCTCTCACCTGCCCCCCATATTTCCTTTGAGTCTTTTGATCTTACCAGAAGCGTGATCATTTGTCATACTTTGGTACACTCAAGGGGTGGTCTCTGGGTGGGTTTGAGGTGCATAAGCACAACCCAACAAACCATAGTGAGCCCTATATTTCTTCACCTCCAGTCCTTCACAAGTGTTGAGCTGTGATTTTTAGCTCACCTGTCCCGCAATTTAGTGTTTCAATAAGGTGGAAATGGGAAGGTATGACAACCAAAGATGATGAACATTTGGAGACGTCTGTGGATCAAACAGTTTTCAAATGATTTAAGTTAGATATGGGTTTCGGTCAGGCTGGAGGGGAAGGTATGCTAGATGGGGCCTTTGCCACCCTAGCACATTCATTTTCTGGAAAGGTTGTGATCAGGTTTGATCAGAGGTGGCTTTCACTCATATTTTGGCATCTGACTAGGTATCTATCTGGATTTGACTCCGTGTAAGAGTTGGGACCATTTTGCAGATGATGTTTCATAAGTTTTCAATGATGTTGTAAGGAACTGTTTACAGGTACATGTTTCTAATCTGTCTATGATGTTTATTGATGTTTACTATCTGCCATTGGGAGATCTGCATACACTCAAATTCATCATGCACAAGTTAAAGCTGGCATTGGTTTTCCTGAGACTTCTAAGGGTAACTTTGAAGAAAATACCATTGAACAACTGTACTTTGTGTTATTCTTTGTAGCAAATAACCATGCAAAGATGATGTGAACCTGCTGCTCAACTGGTTTTCATTTTAAACCATGTTTGTGCCTTCCAAATATTGCCTCAGACAAATTAGCACTTCCAGCGTATTCCTTGACTGCTTTTTATCCCACTACCCATTTGGAGCAGTACTTTTTGAATGCAAGGTAAAGGCTCAAGGAAGTCTAAGGCCACATGAACGAGAAAAAAGCTGACAGTGCCAGTGGGAGGATGCACTAACCTGGTGCGTAGAATTCAACAGGAGTGATGCCCTTTTCCGTTTCTTACCGCCTCCACCATTGAGCAGCTACTCAGGAATATGAGGGCCAGTGGTAGGAAAGTGGAACAAGAAATGCAGCGAGAGAAAATAGAGACATTGAACTCCATCACTCTGACTTGCCTCTCCTATTGATCATAGATGTTGGCAGGAATTTGTGGATATCTGCCCCTCTTCACACCTGGTGCATCTGGTTGGAAGAGCGCCATTGTTAAGACATTTCTTAACAAACCCAACCTGGATCTGTTAATCATTTCTAACTATGGACTGATATTTCTTCTCGCTGCAGTAACTTTAAAATTTATAAGTAATGTCTTGATCACTGGCTCCCTGGCACCTGAAAGACAATCTTTTGTAAGGCATTAGCAAGATTGTTTTTTGACCTGGGCAAGACACCAAGACAGTTTTAATTACAGTTTTGAACGACCTGAGATGGAATTAGATCTGAGGTTCCTATCTGCCTCATTATGCTTGAGCTCCCTGCTCCATTTGATACTGTGTGTCACTCCTTCCTGGTAAAGCGCATTGATGGAGTGGGATTGCATGATGTGCTAGACAATGGTTTTCCTCATTTCTTTCAGGCACGACCCAATATCTAGTGCTCTTTTCTTTTCATTCAGAACTTCTTTACATCAAATATGATGTTCCTCTAGAGTCTTCACTTTCACCCATATTATACAATATCTGTTTACATCCCCCTGCTAACATCATTAGGTCCTTTGGATTTAGGGTAATCTCCTATGCAGATGGCACCAGGTTTACTCTAAACCTTGATAAATCCATCTCTGAAATGCAAGCCACAACTAAATAGTGTTTGTCAATAGTTCTGCACTGGATGAACAGTCACTTCTTGAAAAATAAAGCATCTAAAATTGAGGTTTTACGGTTGGGATATAATTCTCCTTGGTCATCTGCTCTCTCGGTATCTTATATGGAAACTTGTTTGAACCCTGTGGAAAAGTTAAAAAGCATCAGCTTCTGAATTGGTAAGGATCTCGTTTATCCTCTTAGACCAACTTAGTTGTCTTCTCCTGACATTTCCAAATGAGGACCCTAAAGAAAATTTGGAGACTCAATCTGGAACACCTTAGACCATCTGAGCTCAAAGCTATAGTCATCTCTTGGTTGGTCGATGCCACTTTGTGCTATCATGGCCCCCCCATTGACGTCTATACATGCTTTACAGAGGGTGCAAAACATAACCTTGTCTATAACCTCAAAAACTTTGACAGGGCATCAGACGCTCATAGGAAACTGCACTAGCTGCTGGTCTCCAAAGGAATTCAATTTAGGGCACCATTCTTTTGTCATAAGATGGTATATAGGGTTGGACCCTCCTTCTTTCAGAACCTTTTTTCATAGATACCTTCCTCACTATTCCCTTCATTCTGTTCTTATTGGCAGTCCCTCATTTCTTTGAGATGCAGATCTGGGAAGTATTCTTTTTCAATTCTCACCCCCTCTCTTTGTCACTACCTTCCCCTTTGCCTGTGTATAATACAAGACTACAGCACATTTAGGAAGGGTTTGACATCTCAGTTGATTGGTAATCTCAGTTCAGCACCAAAAGGTCTAATGGCAATAGTTTATGCTTTACAAGATTCCTCATTCATTCATTCTGACATTTTAAGTAACTTGCCATGGAATGTTTTATGCTTAACTGTAATAGTGAATGAATATACCTTTGCACATTTCTTTGTTACTAACTCTCTGTACTTTGATGTGGAACTTGCAAACTGGACCCAAAGAGTACCTCCAAATACATATTCATTAACACGTCTCCCTATGCTTTGAATAACTACCTCAAGCTTTGTCACTATGCACTTTCTGTGGAAGATAAGTTAGAGTTTTTACGTGAGTGCTATAGAACTGCAAGGCAAACTATAACTATAATATTCTGTTGTTCCCTGATCTTGCTAATTTATATGTTGATATGAGAATTATAATGTCTTATACTTGAAATTCCATTTTTTTCCATTTTCAACAGCTTTATTCGACAGATTTTAAGTCATAAAAGCATTTACAAAAATACAGATAGAATTGATTAGATAAAACAGCTGTCAAAGGAAAAACATGTAAATTTGATAATCGAATATGTTTTTAAATAAAGTGCACGCACTTATTATAGCCATCTTTAAAGTCTCAAAATCATATAACTGAATGATAGGGCAGGCAATCCAAGCCTTTAAAAATTTAGGGAATACACTTATCATAAAACTTGATAAAAACACATACAAAAAATATAATAAAAGCATTTAAAATATGTACAATACACATCACAATTTTAGATAAATTAAACACTCATATGAATCTAAATAGATAATTCTCACTATTGTGTCCTGGACTACTTAATGGAAAGTAGGTGTGTAAGGTCACATCATTATTTATCCTCACATAGACGTATTGAATGGGCCCTTAATACCCATGACCACCCTAAAAATGTTGCCATTGCTATAGCAATTGTTGCTGAGGTATCGGTCCGCAAAATTCTTTCGGCTTCACTAGCCCATCTGGTGCCCAGGAGCTTACAAATTGGGAACAACCAAACGCGATGCGGAGCAACATACCTAGCACAGACAAAAAGGAGATGAGCCAAAGATTCATTGCTAGAATCTACAGTTGGTTTATTCCATCTAGCAGTGAATGCTCTCACTGGCAATGTGCCTACCCTAAACTGAAAATACAGTTTACGGTCTAGCGGTTTCGTGATTAGATCCCAGAATATCTCCAGCTTCGGGATAACTTCATGTTCCAAAAAAAAGCTAGTTAGAGAGGATGGCTCACTTAGTCTATTGATGTTATACTGAAACCATTCCCAATATTTAGCCTTCAGAACTTCCTTTGTGTGAAAATTTGAATTTTCAGGATCGGACCATAGGGAGGACATACCTATGTTAGACAAGAGGTCTCTGACCGCCCATAGCCATTTAATACGATGTAAAGCATCAGCTCTTATTATTTCTGAGAAGCCTTTCGCATAGCCTGCGAGCTCCGGCGTAGTCCAGAGCCTCCGCCAATAAAGGAGGGGTCGAACTTTGGCTATGGCTGCAACCGGTTTTCTCCCCAGATCAAATAATAATGGGCACATTGGGGTACTTTGTGGAAGTCTAGTAATTTTCCTCAAGAACCTATTTTCAGAAGACGTAAGAGTTAATAGATTCTCGCACCCCCAGAGTTCAGAACCATAAAGGGCTGAGCTAATGACTTTCATGTTGTAAATTTCTAAAACTGGGCTAATAGGCTTAGTATGTGAAGAGTTATGTTCCAGGTGTAAAATCCCTGACAATTGCCTATGTTTAAGGGATGCTAGATCTATCTGATGATCCCACTTCATATTGTCTTGAAAGTTAACCCCAAAATAGGTGAACTCCTTGACCAGTTCTAACGTCCTATCGTTCATTCGGATGCCCCCCTTGAAGGCCCTATGTGGATTAAATGCCATCAGTTTTGTCTTTGACACATTGACCTCAAAGCCCCGCCGAGAACAGAATCCCTCAAATGTTTTTAGGGCTTTCTGGAGACCGCTCGGGGTCTTGGATAAAATCAATGTGTCGTCAGCAAACATTAATATTGGCACTTTATCACCTGCCAATACCGGGGCATCCGAAGGGGTGGATCTCATGTAGTCCACTATTCCGTTAATATATAATGAGAATAGCGTTGGGGCCATCACGCAGCCTTGGCGCACGCCTCTCTCTACAGGGAATGATTCGGTAACTTCCCCCTGTCCACCCCATCTAATTTTTGTGCTGTTATCTTCATGCAGTCTAATAATCAAGGACAGGAGTTCTGATGGCATCCCTAGTTCTTGTAAGGTTAACCATAATTTAGTGCAGGGGACGAGGTCAAATGCCGACTTGAGATTCATACATAACATGAGCAATATAGTCTAGTCTAAGAATTCTCAGTGTTCCCTCACAGAATAACCCTTAGCAAATATAACAACCTCCAGTCTTTAAAGTTTATATGATGACATTCAAATAATTGTTCCAAGTTTGTTTCCATCAACAACACAACTTTCTTAATACTTCTCTGTATTTCCAATACCCTTTAAAACAAACCCATAAAAAACGATGGGCCTTGGTAAGGAAATTTGTAGCAAGGTCCTGGCTGCAGCAACATTGTGTCACTATTGTCTAGCAAAGATGCTGTGGCCCAGAAGGGACGTTATACCCACATGTCCAAGATGGCTACTTCTCTCCAAATTATGCAAGAGCATATGGGCTGCTAGGGAGTGTAGTTCATTGTCAGAACGCTGCCTCAAAGTGCATTCTCCACACATGTGCAGTCTCAGTCAAGACAGCACCAACATTCCGACTGTCAGCCTCACCTTCCCTGAGAGAAACTCAGTACAAGTGGGTTTGTAGCATTGTTCCTTGGACTCCTCCAATATTAAGCAGTAAGCAATGCTTCCAGCCCTGCTTCCTGCCACTGTCCTCCACCCTCCCCGAAGCTGCCATCTCTGCACTTGGTCTGCTGGGTTGTCAGGATGTCCTTTATAAAATTCTCACAGCAAAAATGCGTCATGAAGATTGCAAGCACAGTTCCATGATCATGTTTCTGCGACAAACCTCTTCCAATCCACCAAACATTGCTACCATTTACTTACAAGTCTTGCATCCAAAATATTATGTATCTCATATTCATTTTTCAAATTCAACTGGAAGGGCAAAGAATGTGAAGCAAGGTTGTTTTTGCAGAACAAGGTTTCATGTAAAGGAGACATGAAAAACTGAGTAGATTTTTATACACTTGGTCATTTCAATCATACATTAACTGGATTCACAATCTGTTCAGTTGCAAATGGGTCCACACACTTAGGTTGCACGTTAGATGGTTTTCATTCAAAAGCAAATGCTTTGTGATTAATCGCACCTTCTCACCAACAATATACTGAGGTGCAGGACTTCAGCATAACATTTAGAAACATTTTTAGCTTTTTCAAAAACTTTCTGTGAATTGGCCAGAGAGCCCAGAAGTTTGCTGGGGCATGCAAAGCGATTTTTAGCTTAGTGAAAAAGTTAGGCCACAGGCCAATCAGAGAAATGATCCTGCTGTGCAAGAGTAAATGCCTGTCTGTGGGGACCTATGGCGCAGGAGTCTGGGGCTATGCCAACCAGGGCAACTTGCAGTCTCTCGAAAATACATTTTTGTGTAGGCTGCTGGCCATTACGAAAACCACAGCAAGTTATATTGCACACCTAGACCTAGGCTTGAACCATTTGGAGGACCAAGTGAGAATGGCCCTCTTGCTATTGTGACTGAAATTGTGGGCCACACCTGAGACTAGCTTCTCCTGTATGGTACTTGAGGATTGCCTTAATTTAGATAGCATGGTTGCAATTCCATGGCTTGCTTATGTCAAGCAAGCCTTCCAAGACCTTGGTATAATCATCATTTTTGACTTACCTGGTAGCATTGGTGCTCACTCTAAGGAGAAGGTAAACATACAATTTTTCTCAATCCCATAATGATGCCAGAATTGAAAAGTCCCTTAATATGGCATCTGTTCTACGCTATGCGCCGATTTCGTCATCAGAAGGGTTGGAACCATATTTATTGTGGTTAGTTAACCTGGAGCACAGATTCTAACCCACACTCTGGCAATTCAGCACAGTGCACTTTTGAGTTGCCTTCCCATTAACAGGCACTTGGTTCAAATCACTCCTTTGCTGTCCCTGTGATTCTATTTCTTTACAATCTACGAGACACTTTATGCTTTTTTGCACCTTGTATAGTCTCCCGAGATCAGGGTTCTTATGCCCAATTCTATGCTTCATGAAATTCAGTTCATATAAAGATGGCATACATTATTTACAGCGCCTAGAATCTCAATTGGTCTGTTATTCAGTTACCAGCTATATCTGTTATGCGCTAAAGATAAGATTGAAGTACTCCTCATAAGCATTCCAAGTTAATGATACTTCGCTCTGACCATCTTTGTAGTGTTCTATTTTTGCATATGAATCAGAATTTTTTATATGAAATTTTAGTACACGGATTGTAATTTTTGATGTTTTTATTTTTTGTTAAATTTAATTTAATTTAACTGAGTTAATGTTAGGGATTTTACTTTTCTTTTCATTTATTTAATTTAAGCCAAATATTCAATCAATCAATCAATCATGTCACTTATAAAGCGCACTACATACCCGCGAGGGTCTCAAGGCGCTGGGGGAAGAGGGGGGTGGTGCTGCTACTGATCGAAGAGCCAGGTCTTGAGGAGTCTTCTGAAGGCCAGTAGGTCTTGGGTCTGTCGGAGGTTGGTGGGGAGGGTGTTCCAGGTCTTGGCGGCGAGGTGGGAGAAGGATCTGCCGCCGGCGGTCGTTTTCCGGATGCGGGGGACTGTGGCGAGGGCGAGGCTGGTCGAGCGGAGCTGGCGGGTGGGGGTGTAGAAGCTGAGTCGTCTGTTGAGGTAGGCTGGTCCGGAGTTGTGGAGTGCTTTGTGTGCGTGGGTGAGGAGCTTGAAGGTTATCCTCTTGTTGACAGGGAGCCAGTGCAGGTCTCTCAGGTGGGGTGTGATGTGGCTGCATCGGGGGATGTCGAGGATAAGACGTGCAGAGGCGTTCTGGATGCGTTGCAGCCGTATCAGGAGCTTAGCCGTCGTTCCTGCGTAGAGGGCGTTTCCGTAGTCCAGCCTGCTGGTGACGAGGGCCTGGGTGACTGTATTTAATTTTTATATCAGCATAGTCTGCTTGCTAGAGATGAGTTGCCCTAAACATTTCTCCGTTAAACATAGCTGGCCCTTAATTGAGGGTTTTGCTGAATGGATTACACATGGGTTGCTTGTCACATTGTATTCAGACATCTCTATTAACCTGAGTGTTTCTGGTATTTGTTTTACTGTACGTCATAACACGAATGGCTTGTTTTATAATTACGTTTTTTATGTCAGTATTGTGATAATGCTTTTTAAGTGTGCTTTTTTGGTCATTTTTGACTGGAAAAAGAAGTGATTGACTGAATTAACTCAAAGTTCAGAAGTACTTGATGTGGATAGAGATGACTGTTCTATGCTATTGTATGTTAACTCTGCAAATCTATCTCTAATGTTCCTGTTGTATAAGGCATATCTCAAATACTGTTCAAAACATTGATTCAATATTCTATACTGTCTTTCTGTCTGAGGATGGGAACTAATAGACAGATAGACACTATCTAGTTCTTTAAGTAGATCAGACCAGAATTTTGAAATAAATTGAAATCCTCTCTCAATAATCACAACTTGTGGAACACCATACTGTCTAATAATAGGTTGTGAAAAATTATGAGCTAGCTTTTTAGAGGTGGACAAACCAGGCAGAGATATAAAATGCTCCATTTCTGTTAAATTGTCCACTACCACTAAAGTTACCATGAAACCTTGACTCTTGGGCAATTATACAATGAAAGTCATTGACACCGTATGCCAAGGAACAAGAGGAACAGGCAAAGGCTTCAATAAACTCATTACTTTACAACATCTTAATTTGGGTACAGATTGAGGATGTTTGTTCATAAATATTAACACCATCAATTCCTGGATGTCCAGCTGCCTGTGAATCATGAAGTCAATTCATAGCCTGTTGTTGTACCTAATTCCATGATATATATCTTTCCCTTGATACAACAATCCATCATTTTCATGTCTATTTTCTTGTTCTTTTAGCCAAGCCTCTGTCTATAGATTGACCCTCTGTATGTACTTTGGTCAGAAATGAATCTATTTTAATTATGAAAATGGCATGATCATACAAATCATTTGGGAACAAAATGAATGGTAGATACTTTCTTAACTGGTTTTCACTGTCCAGTGGATCGTGTCGTGATCAACTATCAGCTTACCATTCTTAAGACCCTGTCTACAATTTATCACATAATCGTATTCAGAGAAAAACAAAGTGCATCTAAGTTTCTTATAGGTAAGTGCTCTGGCTGATTTCAGAAACTGCAGATTTCTGTGATCAATATACAGTAAAAGTACAAACTTGGTACAATAACATGAACCTTGCAGGCTTCGAACCCCAACTTTTGCCAAATGTCAAGTCACTTGGTTTCTCTCTGAACACCAACCTCTCCCCCCTCAAGGAATACACTGTCAAAAAAAAAGATAGACTGGCACCAGCCTTCTCTTCTAAAGAAAGTGAAAGCATTTCTTCCAGCAAGTGACTTCAGAACTGCTGTTCAAACTCTTGTATTCTTGTATTTGGATGGTGGTACCACCCTGCTCCATGGCCTTCAAGATCCCACACTAACTCCCTTTAAGGGCATCATACATAGCTCAGCACGTCTTATCCAAGATCTGAAGAAATATGATCACATCACTCCTGATGGAACTCCATTGGCTTCCCCTTGCTGACCCCAACATCTTCAAAACAAGGAGCATCATCTACAAAGCCATCTTGACCAGAGCCACCACTTATCTTGCAGACAAGCTCACCATCTCGGGTGGTTCTCTACACACCTACAGCCAGGAAACCAACAGACTGTAGGCTCAGAGTTGTAAAAAGTAAAACACGAGGCAGCAGGTCTTTTCCAAATCTGCACCCAGGATCGATAACAATATTCTTTATGGAGTTAACCCATTTGCCTTTTTCTCATCAAAGATATCACTAAATTCTTGATAACAAGGGTCTAAAGAGATAGCACTCCCTCTAGCTGTCAAAATATCTGCTACTGCAAGTACTGGCAAAACATCTGCTCTCTGGCTTGGCACAAAAACAGTCAACTAGTCTGACAATAGTCTGAATTCAATTGAACTGTCCTCGAGGCCCAACCAATACAAGGATTGTATAAGGTCAACTAGGGCATTCTGAAAATTGCCTTAAACCGAGGAGCACCTATTTAATCAAAACAGACTTTGTCATGATCATTGCCAAAACATTCCAAAGAAATCATATGCATGAAAATTAAGTAGATCTGAGAATAAACCAGAATCATTCACTAGAATCATTCACTTCTTCAACATCCTCAGGAATCTCTCTCTTGATTATTGGAATGTTCCAGGATTGAGAAAACGTAATATCCACATAATTTTGGGAAGTTCCATACTCTAAAAGCCTGAAATATCCATTCCCTGACCCTCTGAAAGACACATCTTCATCGGAATTATCATTGGCTCACAGCTGACTGCATTGTATTCACTACCCACCTGGAAGCTGACTTAAATTCTTCACTTGACAAGGCAGCTCCATTGATTGGTGAGTATCTGGTCTTGCCGGACCAGGACAAAGTCACAAATTCAGGCTGACCATGATGCAGTGTGGGCGAGATACTGAATCAGGTTCCTCCTGCTGGACGTTTTACCTCCTTACTTTGATGGGAAGATGGTGCGGTGTGACTCTGCAGTACTCTGCATCATCCTGCATCACACTGCCTAATGCTGAGTTGGTTCTGGGGAGACTTTCAGTCTGAAGCTGCATGGCTTTGTGGGGCTCTGCATCGTTCTGCATCAGATCCAGTAGAACTGGTGATCAGTAGCTGCCTGGCGCTGCTAAGCAAAGCCCTGCTTTGGTGTGCATCGGATCCAGTGAAGCTGCCGGTTAGGAGCTGCACGGTGCTGTCATTTGAGGCTCTGTGTTGATTGGCTCTTGATCTGGTGAATTGCTGATTGGAGCTTTAGGGTGGTGTAATGTGAGGCCCTGCAATGCTCTGCGCCGCTCTGCATCGGACCTGGTGAAATCTTCAGTTAGCAGTGAGAAGCACACTCTCATTCCAGCATGGGTCCTGGACCTTTAGGACATCACTTGGGGATCCCAACTCACTCCCACAGAGGCCAGCAGAGGGGACCAGGTCAGGTCCAGTTGGGTCTGGTGACCTGGAAAGCAGGAAAGGCTTGTTGTGTTGTTTTATGTAACTGTAGTTCAAACAGGAGGTCAGCCAACTTACCACTGGAGTTACTTCTGGGGTCCTGGGTTGAACACAAGCAGGTCCAGTCTTCCTTCTTCAGACAGCAGGGCAGTCCTTCTACTGAATCTTCTCAGGTCCAATGGTGTTCTGATGAGGTTTCGGGGTTGCCACTTATATGCCCAGTGCCTGCCTTTTGGGTGGGGAACACCCCAGTTGTCTAACCATAAACTAGTTCCTCCGTTTCTCCTGGGTTTGGTTCCAGTTTGTCTAGTGAAATAAGGGGCAGGCAGGCCCATGTGTGAGTTGCACTTACCAGTGACAGGGTAGGTATCTTCTGAAGTCAGGAGCAGCTGAGTACAGCCCTCAGGCTAGCCTTTGAAGCTCTGGAAGGGGCTGGGTAGAACCCTTCAAGCCATCCTGCTAGGAAGAGGAATAACCTTGCCATATCCATCTTCTTTGTCCACTGTCTGGAAGGAATACACATCACACCACAGGACAGCCATGAAAGGTCATGTGACCCTGGCCAGTGACAGAAAGGCACATTTAGTTTAGGCTAGAAAATGCTAAATTTCTAAAAGTAAACACAAGGATCTGGGTTGAATCCATCATCATTCTTTAGCTAATACAAGTACATCAAATAATCCAATTAGGTGTATGTTAGAAATGGGGGCTCTAGTTGGCAGAGGTAAGTACCTTAGTCCAAGTAGGGACCCTTCTTCCTAGTCAGGGTAAGGGAATTACACTCCTAAAGTAATCCCTGCTCACCCTCTTGGTAGCTTGGCACGAGCAGTCAGGCTTATCTCAGAGGCAGTGTGTAAAGCATTTGCACATAGCCAACAGTAATACAGTGAAAACACTACAAAAGGACACCACACCAGTTTAGAAAAATATCCAATACTTTTATATATCCAAAACAAGACCAAAACGATAAGAATCCAACATATAGTACTTAAAAATATATACTTTGCAAAATATCCTTGAAATTGCAGAAATACCTCAAAAACACAGTTCGAATGAGTCGGTAGCTCTGTCCGGGCTACCTCGATGCTGAAAACAACAGAGTCTAACAGTTCCAGCCGACCGCGTTGGTACGGGCCAGCGAAAGTGTGGACAGACACGGTAACAGTACCTTTCTCGTTGCGGCTGGCAAGTTGGTGCGAGCTGGTCGTGACAACCGTCGCGGTTCCATTGCAAAATGGAAGCAGTGCAGGGCACGGTGCCCTCTCGATGCGGTGCAGGCAGCGGCTCGGGGACGATCATCCAGACGGCGTCAGTGAGACCAAGGCTTACGGTGCAGGGCGAGGTGGCGCTCGATGCTGTGTGGGACTTACGAGCGGTGCCCCCAGCCACGATGCGGTCACGAGTGTCGAAGTCAGCAGCAGCGACGGTGTCGGTGAGACCAAGATGGCGAAGTGAAGTGAGGCGGTGCAGAGTGCGGTGCCCACAGGTCAAGGTGCAAGCAGCGGCTTGGTGGCAGAGTCATCGATCGGCATTGTCGGTGAGACCAGGGTTGCGGTGCGAGATGCAGACGGTGCCTTCTGCTGTGCCGTCAGGACACAGGGTCAGCGACAGAGTCGGTGACGGAGTCGGTTGCGATTCCCTTCTCTGTGGCAACTGAAACAGCGGTTCCAGAAGCGGTACCCAGAGGTTGGTGAAGTCTTTTCAGTCCCTGAGACTTCAGAACAGGAGGTAAGCTCTACTTCAGGCCCTTAGAGATACTCAGCACAAGTAAAGAAAGTTCAGTCCAGTCCTTTCACTGCCCAAGGCAGAAGCAGCAACTGCAGGCCAACCCAATAAAGCACCAACACAACAATGGGGCAGTACTCCTCCTGGCAGTTCTTCCAGCTCTTTTTCTTGGCAGGTTCCTTGATTCCAGGGAGTTCTAAAATTCTGGGGTCTGGGCCCCAATATTTATACTTAAAATCCCTTTGTTTTCTCAGGCAGAGAGTGTCTGTGCTTAGTCCAAACCAGTTTGGTTCCCTCTGGCCCAGCTTCCTGACAGGAGGTGGAGACAGCATTGTTCAAGGCAGACCAGGCCCATTCAGGTGCAAGGAAATCTCCTCCCACTACTCTAAATGCAACCCAGGTCTATTCAGCCCAGCCCTGACTCATCCAGACTCTCTGGAGCCACTGCACATCCCCAGCCCCTGTTACTCCAAAGCCAGACAGTCAATCCACAAACCCAGCAGAGGCACACAGGATGGTTAAACAAGAAAATACCTTCTTTCTAAAAGTGGTATTTTAAAACACAGAACATAAAAATCATCTTTACTAAAAGATGCATTTTTACATTCTGAGTCCAGGCATACTAAACTCCATTTCCCTATCTTGTCCCAATGGACAGTTAAGCTTATAAGATGTCATAAGTAAAACTCCCATTCTTTCCTACGGGACAGAAAGCCTTGCAGTGGCGAAAAACGAAATACACTGTAATTCACCACCAGGACATGTCACACACACCAGTACATGTCCTACCTTTAACATAAACAGCACCCTGCCCACAGGGGTACCTTGGACCTACCTTAGGGGTGACTTATATGCAAGAAAAAGGGAAGGTTAGGGCCTGGCAAGTGGGTGCACTTGCCAGGTCGACATGGCAGTTACAAACTGCGCACATACCCTGCAGTGGCAGGTCTGAGATACCTTTTCAGGGCTTCTCATGCGGGTGGCACAACCAGCGCTGCAGGCCCACTAGTAGCATTTGATTTACAGGCCCTGGCACACTCAGTGCACTTTACCAATCATGGAAACACCAATCCATAATAACAATTTACAACAGAAGCACTTGCACTTTAACACTGAACAACAGTGAGAAAGTGCGCAGAGAAATAAACCAGCAAAAACAGAGTCAAAACCGTGAGGTCAGAAAGCAAAAAGGCAGGGAAAACACGCCAAAAGATGTCAAGTCTGACAGTGTATATCAATTTTACCATGTTTGGAAGGGAGAGTACAAACACTTTAACACTTTACCACTGGCTAGCAGGGATAAAGTGCACAGAGTACTAATGCCAACAAAAAATGGTTCAGCTACAGAAAGTAAAAATGTGGGTGAATGCCACAAAAAGATGATCCTTTCCAACAATTACAAAACCTGGTATGCTGTCGCTACCGCGCAAACTACTTAAACCCTTGAGAGGGACAGTAGTCCCCTGTCTCTAAGGAGAGTGCACTTGTTGTACCCCTGCTTGTCCACAACAGGTCCTGGACCGGACTCATACCAAGGGATAGTCCTAAGCTTTCATGCACATACTAAATTAGCATGAGGCTAGGGCCAAAAATCGAAAAAAACAGGATGCCAGGTACTTTCAGTTGGGCACGCATGGCAAGGGGCACAACTGTACAGCATGAAGGGGAGATTCCAGCCCCGACAGTCACAAATTTCTTTGCTCCCTACAACTGTCAAAATGTCCTTGGGAATCAAGCTTTCATTATCGGAACTTCCCACTCCTTATCTTCTTACCTGACTAGAAGTGTTCAGATCTGGAATAAAATGTAATAGAGTGATCAAAAAAGAACTACTTGGGTTAAACAATGGTGTATACTTGATACTTTCCACGTAGCCAGCACAACTTGGTTGATGATTCCAATACACACAAGTGGAGATCACAGACTTTTAATGTCTCGGATGTAAGCCTGTTTGTGTGCCTCGGAATACATGTTTCCAGGGTAAGTACATTTATGAAGACTGCTAAGAGCAAGCTTTACAATATCCATATGTAATATGCTAGGCCTTCATGAATTGATACATGGGGATAGCAGTGTTAGTTGTCCAAAGATTAATAGAAACTATTACAGAGACAGAGAAAAACTACTGGATCCATCTAAAGTGATTATTTCCCAATCTACCATGCATCTGATGACCTTATATAGGACCTCAGTTAATAAAGTACTGGCAAACGTTCCGGCTGCCAGTGCAGCAGTGGTCCTATTTTTCATAGTACAGGAAGCCATTTAGAATTCTAAAGAAACAGACATCCATTTTTTAGACATAGCACAAATGATATGCCTCATAAGGTCCAAACAAGCCTGAGGGAAATAAAGGGTATTGAGAATCACAAGTGGTACTGTTGCATCTTGGAACACAAAGCTATTACTCCAGAAGCCTGGACCTGTTGCTGATTAATTGATTAATGATCCCAGTTTATACACCAAAGGAGAAACAGAAAGGAGTTTCAGTGTAGGTCAGAAAGAAAACCATGGTAGGATTTAAGTAATAACAGAGCTCTGATATTTGAACATTTGTCACACACTGATCAAATAGTCATTGGTTCTTTCTCCTCTGTTGGCGATGGGTTGGTGAAGCTGTTTTGCCACGTGGTTGGAGTACATGTGAGGAGAGAGAGCGAATTTGTGACTCAAGGGATGACTGACATGGATGGGGCAAGAGAAAAAAATCACTGTGATCCTCAGTTTCAAACACAGCACCCACCTTTAGGAAGGGGAACAGGACCCGGGCTGGGAATGGCCTGTGCCAAGGTGTTTTACAGGCCACATTCCGGTCAAACTGTATGTCCCTGGACAACGAAACTGTTAGTGTCAGAAGTTACTCAGTTGAGGCAGGATTGCTTTTATTGAATAAAAAAACCTCAATTTTACAATGACACTAAGAAAGAGATTGACTGACAAGCTCGGAGCGTAGGTTGCCATTTTGTTTAATGTGGGAAGTGGCGCCATCAAGAGAAACTCTTGTCAAAGAAAATGAAGAAGCACACGCACTATCCCTTTGACTGTTTGGCCTTTAGAAAGTAAATTCTATTACACGCTCTTTGCTGCTTTGTTTAGTTTAATTTTAACCAAGGCAGAGGACGAAACTGATCTCTTTAGTCACATTCTGTTCTGAGAGCTTTTGTCAGATGAATGGTGCAGGGAACAAAAGCACGGTATATCTTACCCTCTTCACTTCACTTCTGTTCTTTTACTCTTAAAGGAATGTTGAAAACATATTTTTTACCATGTGGAATGAGAATAATGTCTTTCTGTTTCAGCAACATTGAATGCTATTGTCATTAAAACAATTATGTTTGGAGCATACTGCATTGTGTATATGCCAACTTGCTCAAGTGCTGTCATTTAAATCATTTTCTTCAAAAGCCTATAATTAGCATGCATTGTATAGATTTCTCCTTTTATACAGTCGTTTTTTGACAATGGAACAGTAATTTCTAACTTGCCTATAATTTTGCATCATATTCTCTCCTGTAAATCTGGTCGGATATGGTCATGGTCAAATTTGATGGACAGTGAAAAAAATGTACGTATTAGATGTCAAAGATGGAAAAATAGTGTAAGTGAAACCAAAAGCTAGAAATCTAGGATCACGATTTCACGCAGCACTGGCTCACTCAAGGCACTTGACTAAGGATCAACATACCTGCCTGTTTGATCTGCATTCACAGCAAGTCATTGCCTCTCCAGGGGGCTAGACTTTAGGCTGTAAACTGTAATCGAAAATGTTACTTATCATAGCTATAAAAACAACTCCAGAAGATTTTTGGATGTTAGCCCGGTTCAAACAATTTTTTTTACAGAACAATTTTCAAATATATCAAGGTAAAAAAGTCATAGGTGCTATAAGTGGATCTAAGCAAAATATCACGAAATATTTAAATATTTCTGGGTGTGACACAGTTTTCAACAATGTTCTATTTCTGCTGCAGCGGATCACATCATGAAAATGGTGTGTCGTTCCCCTAAGGTTGCTTTCTGGTGTGAGAGGTCTGAAGAATTCTCATACCATCCTGCCCTGAAAACATATTCATGTCTCCCTGCCAACTTGGATCTACCCATATACGCCTGTAGGGTCCATAGTACCAGGCAAGCTCTGCCATCCCAGACATTTTTCAAGGTCATCTGTCTTTTTTATATTTTGAAGCAATTTGTGGGGGCTATGAGCTGGGGGACTGCCAAACTGCAAACTGGTGCTCCTCATGCACACCCCTAAGGCTTTGGGTAAGTAGGGAGTCCCTTGGTGTACATTATTTCTGTCTCTATGGTAAACATTATCAGTATTACTTGCTGCCTCATTGGAATGTGTGGGGTTATGTTTGTAGGTGCAGGTGAGTTGAGTGGTGATTGCTTGGTGAGCACACTCCTTTGCTGCTATAGATCTCCTGGACCCTGCAGTTGTAGCCATTGTTCAGAACGCGGTTGGCTTACCAGCAAGCCAGGTAGGGAGAGAACTGATTGAACAAACCACGCCCTCTTGCCTGTGTTCTCCCCAGTTTCCATTGGCTACATTGCACTGCATCCCTTCATCATGTAGATTGCCCCCCCTTGTGTAAAGAGTGAAGCTAGCTATCATCAGAGGCCTAACATATCATGATAAAGAGGAACTACATTCCAGCAAATACCCGCCCTTGGGAAACATGGTGGAGTTGTAACCTTTACCCTCTGAACATTTATTTCCCCATCTCCACTGAGCTTAAGAGCTGCAGTGGCTTGAAGGGTAGCATCTCAGATGACTTCTTGAGAACAAATATGTAGCGGGACAGCATTATAGCATCCTACTTCGCGATTTACATTTGTTACAAGGGAAACCCAGGAGCCACAGGAATGCCACAAGGATCTGTATTGGGTATTTTATTTCCAGAACATCTAAGTTGCTGACTGCATTCCATGGATAAAGGGTAGGCGACTCACCCAGTGTTGGAATTATCTATAATGGTCGTATCACCAGACTGAAGAACTTTATGTCTTGCATACAATTGTTCTCCTGCAATAGAAGGCACTCTGTTGTTTGGGAGACCACAGCCTTTTTTCCGCTGCAGAATACTAAAGGCAGTCTCCTCTGCTTTAAATTGAAACACAGTAAAAAAGAGCTACAAGAGGATTGTGAATCCATTAAACAATAAGGGAGAATTTTAAATTAAAAAATTAGAAAATTGCATTTATTTGAAATCAATATAAAATTGATGCTACTAGGTTTCCTGCCACTGATAAATGTTGGGTAGAGCTTTGGGGGCCAAACCACACTCCTTCATAAACAGGAGGTTTTTAGAATGCAACATCTTGTTTAGCGCATACCCATAGTTGGAGTGCCCCTAAATTCTATTCTATAAAGCACTTATAGAGCACATAGCTACCCGTAGGCATCCCAGCGTTGACAGTGCGGCACAGACTCATTAGAGAGATTTAAAGAAAACTATCCTGAAACAGCCAAGTCTTTAATATTTTCCGAAAAGGGAGTTCCCTTTTGGCTGATCGCACAGAATGGGGAAGGCCATTCTAAAGTTTAGCCACATTATATGCAAAGGACCTCCCTCCATATTTTGCTCTTCTGACCATAGGTACTTTGGCCAAATGTGCGTTTGAGGATTGCAAAGTTCTCCCGGGAGAATGGGAAGATAGCAAAAAGCGAGAGATCAAAGGCCCTTTGATAAGGAGTGCCCTGTGGCCGATACAAAGTAATTTAAATTTGATCCTCTCACTCACTGGGAACCAATGGAGGGAGCTCAGGGCCTGTCGGGCAGATTGATGTCAGGGTATGCTGTACGCTATCCGAGTGGCAGAGTTCTGTACCACCGGCAGTTTCCTTATTAGGGCTTTTGGAGCTTCCAAATAGATTGAGTTGCCGTAGTCCAGGCAGTAAAGAAAGGGAGCCTAGACCACCAACCTCTTCAAGGGAGGAAGATGAGGGAGAATCTTTCGGAGCATCCTGAGCATGCCATGGCAAACGACTACAAGCTTTACTACTTGGGAGTCAAAATTAAAGGATTTACCCAACCACATTCCTAGGCTCTTTGTGGCTGCTTTTGGGGCAGGAGTGGGACCTAAACAGCTCTGCCAACCAAGACTCAGGAGAAAGTTAGGATTGATGCTCAGAATCATAAGCATCGTTTTGTCTCCACTTACTTTAAGGCAGGAGCTATTAATTTAGCTGGTAACTTTCTCTAAATAGGGGCCTAATGAGGAGGAGAGGGAGTTTTGGTTCTGGACAGGGGGGAAGACCAATTACGCATTGTCTGCATAAGAGATTATCAAAATCCCGAAGGAGTGGATGATATCTGCAAGTGGCCTCAAATACAAATTAAATAGAGTAGGACTCAGCGATAAACCCTCAGGTACTGCACATTTTAGGGGGAAAGTATTTGACGCACAGCCCCCATCAAAGACCTGAAATGACCTGTCTTCTAGAAAGGACTTAAGCCAAGAAAGGGGTAGTCCAGAGATTCCAGCACTCTGTAATCTATCAGCAAGCATATCATGATTTACTGTATCAAATGCTGAGCTAAGATGCATAAGGATAATAGCTGCAGAGCTTCCTCGATCTAGCAGCCCTTTGGCTTCTTCTACCACCACCGGAAGAGGAGTCTCTGTGCCATGGTAGGGTCATCTCTTGGCCATCTGTGTTCTCCAGACCACACACCCGCAAACCATTGTGTTCATATAAAGTGCAATTAAAATCGCCCGCCCACATTAAACAATACTTTCGATTTTTTAAATTCAAGTTGACATTTGTGTCGTCTAACCTGACCATCACATCAGAACAGCAGTGATTTAATAGATTATGATAAAAGTTAATAATTACCTAATCAACTGGGCTCTGCCCAGATCTCATTAGTACTTGGAACCAAGGAGACGAGCCTTGGGACTCTACTTTTAGGTGGGGGGTCTTGATGGAGATCAAAATGGTCAGTCCTCCCTTTGCCCGTCCACAAGTGGAAGATAATGCGGGAATGCGGAATGACAAAAAACAATCAATATGGAAATCATCCAACGCCCAAGTCTCTTTTAGACAGATTAGTCAAAACATTTTATCTATTCTAACCAGACTTCATTAGCTAGCTTGGTGTAAACTCTGGCAATATTCCATGAAATTACAAAGTATCTATTGGCTCCTGTTGCTATGCCATGTTCTAGTACTGAGACCGAGGACTGCCTACCAAGTGGATCACATTCTGAAGGAGAGGTTGGGATTTAGATGGTGGTGGGCATCAATCGATATCCTGCAGACTCAAAGGGGAAAAGTAGTTATGCAAAGGAATCAAAGGAGCTCAGACTGGTAACACAGATTTGACCTTGGTCTGACTGATACCTTGTCTCACCGACCCAAAAAAAGAGTAGGTTTATAGAAAAAGCCCAAAGGGAAAGCCCTAATTCGGCTTTGAGACTCAATGTTGCAAGTAATTTCCCCACCAAACCCGAATTTTTGATGTTTGTGACAAGACAGTCTCCTGGCAATGATTTTGCTTCTTGGCCCACCCAGGACACTCTCCTTACTGTCAAAATCTCAGATGAGAGATTGCCTGCCCAAACTGAGCTTGTCTGATCCAATGCATTACTTTATATTTCAGGTCCATCCACAACTCCCTTTTTGCTGGTAATAGAGGAGGAACTTGATCCAGAATAACAAAAAGAGGTATTTCCTCCAGGGGGAGATGTAAATGGGGCTGTTGAAAGCCAGCAGGAGATGGAGCTCTACCATCCTGCATTGAGGGTTGCCAGAAGTTGGAGAAAAAAGTTGTACTGGGAAGTGAAGGTACTGCTATATCTGCATGCTGAGGACTGCTGGATAGATTCGCAGTCATGGGGCTGGGGGCCCCCCGAAACTAATGTAGTGTCGAAAAAAGTATCATTGGGCCTTGGATTTGGGAAAGAGTTGTTCTACTTGTGGTTGACCACTGTGGGAGGGATATATCTGGTGTAGGCTGAGAGAAGCCAAAATGTTTCCTATCCCATGCTCAAATTTAGTAAGAAACTCCTCTCGCAAATCCTTTAGGAGTAACTCCAACTTAACAAATAATCCATTGCAATGTTCTTTGATGATAGAATTTATAAGGGCTCATTGGACAGGGTTTGAACTTTCTTTGTGCTGAACAGTGGTGGGGAGAGAGCGGCTTGCCTTGTAATTCAAAGGATATTTAGATGTCATCTTCCTCCTCGGGGTGACCTTTTGCTTACTCCTTCTAATTATTTTTGGGGGAGGGGAGGTTAGTTGCAGTAGAGGTTCTGTGCTATTCTTGATGGTCACTATGCACTGATGTACTACTAACTTGATCATCTCTTTGGCCCATGGTTCTCCTCTTGTCAGAGTTGGTGTTCGTATTACAGACAAAGCTATAGGGGGATGTTGCACTGCCCTCCTTAATGGCAGCAGATGGGCCCACTCCAGAGTTTGTTAGGGAACTGCTATTTCTGGAACACAAGTGGTGGTAGACATTGGGAAAGAGCACCACCTAGTAGCATCAATCCTCTAGTCAGCCAAACCAATTTCTGAGTCAATGGCCCCCATTACTGTAGGTAAATAGTTGGTGATAGAAAGAGCAAGGGTAGTAACAGGATCCTTCGCCATTCTGGATGTCAGTGCTTTTTGTTTGCCCATATTCCCCAATTGAACTGATCAGGGCCACAATAATAAGAAAACAAAGGTCTGTAATTGAGACCTACCTTCTTGTGAGTGGGGCCAAAAAGGGGTTGCCCTGCCCTGCCTCTTCCTGGTGATCACAGGCAAAGACGGGCTTGCTCGCTTCCTGCGCTGAAGAGCTTTTCAGCGCATCCTGAAGCTTTTCCCCTCCTTCTGGCAGTGAGTGTACTGGGGGATGAAGTCCCACCCCCATTGTGCAGATGCACGCAAAGTGCGGGTGAAAGTTGCATTCCGTGCTGCAGAAAACCCAAAGTGCTTTTCAGCTCATCTGGAAGATTTGCCCCTCCTCCTAGCAGTGAGGCTGTTGGGGGATGAAGTACGGCCTCCGTTGTGCAGATGTGGGCAAAATGCGGGTAAAAGTCATGTCTCACACTGCAGAAACCCAAAGCGCTTTTCAGCGCATCTGGAAGCTTTGCTCCTCCTCCTGGCTGTGAGGCTGCTGGGGGATGAAGTCCAACCCCAGCTGTGAAGATGTAGTCAAAGTATGGGCGAAAGTTGCGTCTCACTCTGCGGGAGACCCAAAGCACTTTTCAGCATGCCAGGAAGCTTTTCTCCTCCTCCTGACAGTGAGGCTGTTGAGGGATGAAGTCCCACCCCAGCTGTGAAGATGCGGGCAAAGTGCAGGTAAAAATCAGTAGTTATCTTGAGAAGAAGCCAAAAAAGGTCAAAGAGAAGCTGATGATTGCTCAAACAAAGCAATTTGACAGAGGACAGATGGGTTCAAATACGAATTTTGTGAGAAATGGAATGAATCAGAAGGTACAAGGAGTCAAATATGCAGCATATACAGAATCAGAAGACATTTCGAATGCCAGTACCCCAAGTCCAAGTAATACAACAAATCATGAGAAATAAAATGCCATATAATACAGGCTACCAACAGAATGCAATGGTGGAAGAGGTGTGGTGCAGCGGCCAGGGTGCCTGACTCTGGACCACGGGGTTTAAGGTTCGATCCCTGGTGCCGGCAGCAGGTTAGCCCAGCACCATGTGACTCTGGGCAACAGCTTGCTTAATCTTCCTAAGGGCCCCCAGTGCCGGGGCACCTCTTCAGAGGTAGCTGTGCGCTTTACAAATGCTGGCATTTCATTTCAATGTTCATCACATATTAGATGGCCTGCACCAATTCACAATGATGGTGCCTCAACAGGGAGGAGGGCTGCTTACTTAGAGCAGTTCTACTGTTAGAACAAAGTGGCTCATATATTGACGGAGTAGTCTAAGTTCATCCTGTTTTGTTTCTGATTGATGCAGTGGCTACAAGTTCTACAGTTTGTTCAGTGTAAATACCAAACCTAATTTTCTCAGGAACAGAAGTCCAAGTTTTAGGTATCAGTAATAAACACATTATTAATCAAGATTCAGCAAATGGACTCGTCAAAATAGGTCAAATTCAGAATAAATATCAGTTTATTCTATGTGATTCAAGCCCAGTGAACTTGCTTGGAAGGGATGTTATTTGCAAGATTAATTGTGTTATTTACTGCATACCAGATGGTGTTGCAGTAGAAACTCAAGATGAGGATTCACTTTTCAAAATTAGTGCAGGAAATTCCAGAGTTGAGATGTACCAAATGTTGACAAAGAAGACCTTCCTACAAATTTAAGACTTACAGCCAGAGAGGAGGAATGGGATTTTTCAGGAAAGGAAATTGGATTGATTAAATTGGCAGAACCAGTGAAAGTAAATGGTGAAACCAAATGCAGTATTCCCAAGAAGTAGACAGTACAAGAACTAGACAGAACAAACTAACTAGAGATGCTGTTGAAGGAATTAAACCAGGGGTTGAAAAAGTGATTGACCAAGGAATCCTTCGAGAGGTTCTTGTCAGTCCCTGCAATTCTCTGATAATGGGAATTAAGAAACCGACTGGGAAATAAAGAATTGTGTAAGACCTCCAGTGGTACCGAATACAGCAGTAATATGGTATCAAATTCTAACAGAGGCAGAATGGAACACAGTGATTGACTTGTGTCAAACGTTCTTTTCAGTCCCATTGCATGAGGACTCACAATTCCTCTTTCCATTTAATTATTTTTATAAAGTATTCGTTTGGTATAGGATCCCACAAGGATATACAGAGTTCAATGCATAGACAACCTCTTGTTGGCATCTAAAACTAAGGAAGAATGCAAACTTGGCCCTATTGCTCTGTTAAATAATTTGGCAGAAAATGGACATAAAGTCTCCCCAACAAAAATGCAATATTGTGAGAAGGAAGTTAAGTATTTTGGATACCATATTAAAAAAGGTGTATGAAAGCGTTCAAAAGAACTTGTTTTTGCAATTCTGTAATTGAGTCCCCCAACCATTCATAGAGAGGTTCAGGTGTTTTTGAGAATTGTTGGCAACTGTCGTCAGTGGAATCCAAGTTTTTCCAGATTTCAAAGCTTTTAGCAAGACTAACATGTAATGATGTTCAAGATCTGGTGCCATTTGATTATGAATGCTTTGAATGATTTAAGAAACTATGCCTGCATTTAGAATGGCTGATTACAATATGATTTTGTATCTATTTTGCCATGAAAACGATGGTTGTACACCTCCATACTTGCCAACAAACTTGCAGGACTCATGTGTCCAGTTGCCTAACTCTCAGGAGTGTTAGATCCAGTTGCTGTAAGTGTTTCAGGGTTTCTAAAATGGGTTGAAGCAGTTTGACAATAGAACAAAGTCAAGGAATTGTCATGGGTCCTACTTTGATTATTTATGTTCCACACTCTGTTGAAATTCTTTTGACAATGACAAGAACACAGTACATTACAAGCAGCAGGTTGACATGTCCTGAAAAAGTCATACTTGGAGCAGAGAATATTTCAATTTGTAGGTGTAATATTTTGAACCCAGTGACACTGCTTCTAATTTCAGGCAAATGGGATAATATTGTTGATGACGAGTTGGAGCATAATTGCTTTGAGGTGACTGAGCTATACACAAAGCCATGACCAGATATTAAAGAAGCCACACTTAAGGACTCAGGGCCTGATTCACAAAGGTAAACTTACACGTTTGTGTAAGTTTACAATTGTTTGCTATTCACAAATGGATTTAGGAGTAGTATCTTTACGAGTACGGCGTCTCGTCTTGTAAATCCATTTGTGAATAACAACCAATTGCAAATGTATACAAAAGAGTAAGTTTACCTTTGTGAATCAGGCCCTCAGATTTAACATTTTTTGTTGACGATTTCTGTCTGAGGGATCCATAAAGTGGATTGAGAGCTGCTTATGCAGTATGTTCTGTTTCAGAGATAGTAGAGGCATCTTCTTTGCATAATGTGACATCAGCACTAGTAGTAGAATTGGTTGCTTTAATGAGATCTTGTTGCTTGTCAGAGAACTTCAATGTGACAATTTATACAGATAGCCAGTACGGATTTGATGTTGTGCATGACTATTGTCAGCTTTGGTTGAAGCAAGGGTTTATGACCTCTTCAGGTGCTCCTATAACAAATAGTATGTACATATTGGATTTGTTGAATGCAGTTCAGAGACCAAAAGAAGTGGCAGTTGTAAAGTGCCAGGCCCATATGCTGGCAAGGATTTGGTCACATTGGGAAACAAATATTCTGACCAAATGGCAAGGTATTACGCCTTGCAGGAAAAGACAGTGATTCAAGAAAAGGAAAATGAAAATTCTGCAAATAAGGCAGTTACGCAGTTCAATCAATGTGAATTGTTTCTTTATGGACTAATTGCAAACTTCCTTAAGCGAGTTCAGAGACCTACAAAAAGATGCTCCAGAAAAAGAACATTTTTAAAAGATAAAATCAGGATATAAAAAGAATTATTGGGATTTGTATGTAGATAAAGATCAGAAATATGTTCTCCCCAATGCAATGATGCAGCCCATGTGTAATATTTGCATAATCAGACACATGGTGGAGAGATAGTCTAGTCAGGGTGTTTAAAAATTAGTGGGAGAATGTAGGAATTTGACATGCAGCTGAGGATGTATGTGAAAGATGTTTAATTTACCACCTGAACGATCAAGGTAAAAGAACCATCACTCTAATGAATTACGTTGGCAAATCAGAAGGCCCATTTATAAGATTACATGTAGATTTTATTGAGATGCCACTCTGTAATATTGGTAGTGGCCTTCTTGTTCTCTAAATGGGTTAGTGCATTTCACACATGGAGACCGGATAGCCTTACAGTAGCCAGAGGGCGTTAATTCCACGGTTTGGTCTCCTGACTTCTGTTGGAATTGATCGTGGCACTCATTGTAAAAAATGGTACTCCAGATTATTTGTGCAGCTTTTGATTCAAGCAGAAGTTCCACTGCATTTACTGACCACAATCCTCTGTTGTGTGAAGAGGATGAATGGAACGCTCAAGAGTAAAAGTCTGTGCCTCAACAGGTCTATAGTGGCCTAATGCACTTCCTTTTGTGTTGATGAATATAAGAAGCACACCAAACAAGAAAACAGGACTGTCTCCCCATGAGATATTTTGGGAAGAGTAATCAGACTTTCACATGTACCTTCAGCTGCATTTGTTTCAATAACTGATTATATTGTTTTAGATTACTGCAAAGGTCTGGTTGATGTGGTAAAATCTGTCTTTCACCAGGTGGATGCAGCCACAGAAGATTACAGAGCCACATCATGCCATATCCTGAAGGCAGGCGACTTTGTTGTAATTAGGAAACATATTAAAAAAAGCTGCTTGGATGAAAGGTGGAGTGGCCTTCAGCATGCATCTTAACCACTGCAAGTCAAGTGTGCAGGGGTGACTCATTGGATCCACGCTGGTCATACAAAGAAACTTAGAGCAGCTGAAGCAGTGGAAGAGCCAGAAGCTGATGATCAAGATACACAGACTGCTGAAGATAGTGACAATTTGAATGAAATTAGCAGCCTGTATCCAAACGCGGGGGGTGAAGGTTTTGTAACTGGCAAAGATTAAGTCAAAAAGCAAACTGAAAATCATGCTGAACACTCAAGAAGAAGATTTAATTTAAAAAGACAGTTTCAAGAAAATTACAGTTCAGATGAAGAGCTTGAAACTCCAGAAGTCCAGTTACAAGATACTGAGAGTAAAGAGCTGGTACCATGCAAAAGAGCAAAACATTAGTGGCAGCAAAAAGGTGTTGACTCTGATCAAAACAAAAGGCTTGATGAGTTCGCAACTGAAAGTCAGAATTGAAGGTACTGTCTCTGGAAGAAGAAGATTTGGGGTGCTGCTGGAGCGGGCATTGTTTCAATTCGTTTTTCGGTTTACCATCATCAGGGCTAAACCCCTGCTGCCTTTGTCTTCTTTCTCAAGCCTATGGATGTTTGACGTTGATGGAGATTAATCAGGAGCTGTACATCACATTAGATTTATCATATCAATTTCTAGTCTATTTCAGTCAATGTTAGGTATGAGTTAAAGGCTTTTATTATTCAATTCTTAAAGTAAATCATCTTTATGAAAGTCACAAGTTAAATTCATCAATCTCAGTCATTAGAATCTTATTAGAAGTCAATAATCAATAAGTCATTGATAAATTGCAATAAAGTTCATTTAGCGTGTTCCAAAATTGAAAGAAAACCCCTAACTCTAAGAATGAGAAGAAAAAGGTGTCAGTCTCAGAGACCCAGGAAGAGTTCTGATACCGAAAGAAATCATAAAGCATAAAACTTCAGCATTAAAGGTCAGCTCAATAGATCAAGAATCAATCAAAGCAGAACTTCTCATGAAGAGAGGTTCAAGAATCTCAGTAGAATCTCAGAGCAACGTGAAACAATGTGGGATTACTGAGGAGAGCGAGGGATCAGTGAGGTGTATGGTATGAGGAGGCATGAGGTAACCTATCCTAGGAACATGCACTATTATAGACAGACAAAACTATTGGTTCAACTTTACGTTGCTTCTTTCTTCAGTTGACCAATCAGCTTCTGATGCAACCATGGGAATGCGGTCACTCCCCATCTTCTCACAAAAACACAGTATTCTTGAAAACAACATCTTCTAAGACTGAATCTAAGTCTTATCATTTAGCTATTTATTCTACGTTTCTAATGATTCACCCTCCCATACAAGTCTACATTTCAGTGTGTGACTCTTCATATCTAACCTTCTAAATAACAAGTCTATTCATTGGCTAACAGTGATCTTTCTAGATTAGAAACAGCTGCATAAACGGGAATAAAAATATTTTGCACACCAACTATTCATTGTGAAAAACAAGTCTGTTTAAAAGGTTAGGATCAAGTTAAACGCTGAAACTACAATTTCTTAGATTTGTTAACCTAAATATGGCAGTGTCTTGGTGCTTTAGGCCTAAAACTTTTAAGTATGATTGCCTAGTGCAAATTTTGCATGAAATGCACGTTGTAAACTTCATTAACTATGCATATTATTTTGCAATATTTTGTGACATTTTAAAAATGCTTCACCAGTGCAAACAACAGAGAAGAGGAAATTCAAACATGACAAAGTGAGAAACAAACGGTTTCAGAATAACCAAGATAAAAAAACTATCACAGAATAGGTGGACTTGAATAAGTTTCCAGAAAGGGAACCTGCACGAAAAAGCACTATGAACCAGAGGCAAAGACAAGTAGGTAGCTAGTTTGGGGAACTAACGAGAGTGAAATATTGACAAAAAAAGATCAGCCAGAAGGAGAGTACCAATCAAAAGTATGCTTCACCAGAATGGAATAGCTACTGTGTCAGAAGAAGAGGATACTGATAAAGATGGCTATTGCAAACTGAACAAGCATCGTATTTTTGTGAGAGATTCAAATATAGAGACTGACTCAGAAGAACAACCACCTTGAGGATAAAAAGAGAATTTGAGATTCTAAATGAAGATCAAAATATTAGTTGTTTAAAGACAGAAAAAGAAATAAGGAGAGATTTTAAGAAAAAAGAAGAAAAATACATAAAGGTTGCTGAATTTTCTTTTTTTTGATGAACTTGAACTTGAGATGTGATTTGATTTCTTGAAATTCTATGGGAACTGAAAATTGAATACTAATTTCATTATAGACTGAAGAAGAAATTATATTTTTGCAGCAACTATTTTTGTTTTGGTTTCTTACATGAAGTCAGGGTACAGCACTTGCTGTACTACTTTAGGGATAATGTTATTAACTTAATTATTAGTAGTATGAGTTGGTCTGTTGGGGAGCTTGCTGACTCCTAACTAGTGATGCTGTGAATAGAATTAATCATAAGGATATATGTCATGAAGTATCAGTACAAGAAAACCATTTGAGTAGTGGTTTTGGAAATAATGTTTATTCAATAATAATAAGAGAGTACATTGAAGACATGAAAGTTTAAAGATGTTTTGTTTGTATTTTTCTTCCTAAATCAGCTGGGGGGGTACATATATGCAATTAGAGCTTTCTTATTCTCTGCTATGTAATGTGCTTATATCTACCTTTAATCATAAAGAATACATTTCTCCCTACCTAAATGATTTTAATGTGACACTAGAGAAGATAGTAATGATAATATGGAAATAAAATATGGACCGTTTTTAAAAGAGCTAGTACAAATCAAGGCTGAAACTAATATGGCTGCTAGTTAGTTATGTTTATTAATTGTGGGGAGTGTGACTTCATTATGGAATATAATGAGAAAGGTATAAAGATTATAAGTAGTTTGGGCGAGATTGAGACTGCTTTAGAATGGATTAAGGAAGAGGAAGAATTTAGACTGTTGGGTTTACATCTAAGATTGAGAATGAGTGAAATATGTATGATGAGGTATAGATATGGAAGGGGATAAGGCAAGGCTGAATTCGTGAAGTTATTGAATAATGTTTGACAGGGGGAGAACCTCATATCATGAGAGGAATTTATTATGCATGTGGGAAGACCGCCTATAAGAATTGGATGGGTTCATGTTATTTAGCTTTAGTTTTTCCTAGAATCTATCACACAGAAGAAGAGGAACATAACCTGAAAAAAGTGAAGACGAGTTTTGGGCAAGTAGCGTTGTTTATGAAATTAATTCTTTGATGCTGCCATCAGTTCTTTGTACTAAAAATATTCAAGCAATAATTTTTTCTTGATATAATTCTTTCAATATAAGAAAGTGTGATTACGTGTTATTTATTGAATTAATTTACTGCTCTATATTATATCTTTTTATTGACTCCCATTGAGACTTTGTCGCATGATATTTGAAAAATGCAAGCGGACCATGCAGAAAAGCATGTTACGTTTATGGAAGCAGCTGTAGTCATATAAAATAGTATTAATACTCAAGGGTACTGGAATTATGTAATTTTGCATCAGTGGTGTTTTCCACATAATAATGGATTTGACGCATTTGCCACATAATCTATCATCTCATGCATAATCTGAAGATTAGGCGTGTTGCTGCACAGCGGGAGGCCCACCACAAAACGTAACTGGTCATCTTACTGTTGCTTATTCCTATCTTTGGGTGTTGAATTTGTTCTAATTAGGTGAAACCTGCAGCCAGACAGTGTTACTAAGTGTAAAAAGAAAACAAAATACTGAAGTAATGCGATCACAAAACATGCTGCAGTACACCTCACAGATTATGCACCTGCACCCTAGCTTTTGTGGCAATGTTAAAACATGAAAACAGATGATTTAAAAAAAAAAAAAAATTCAGTATCACATCTGTAACTTTGTAGCGACATAAAACATAAACAAATGGAATAATAGGTTTGTTGCAATCTGTGTAAAGCGCGTTTAGGACTAAGGATGGAATATTGTGTGTTCTGCAATTGCAGCTGATGGACACAAATGACAATTAGGTATGATGCACAGAATAATTCCATCACTGACAGGGACATTACATTAATTACAAATCCTTTCTTGAGGAGAAGTGCATTACCACTTCATAGTATGCCACTAATCCAAGAGGCCTGGCTCACCGACAGCCTGTGACGTGCAAAGTAAACAGGACAAACAGATCAAGAGTTTTAAAAGCCAACAGCAGGCACGCGATACTGTGACTATTTTCCTGTAGGGTTGCTACTGTCGCTGTGTAACTTTCTAGCCTTTCATCCTTCTGAATCTGATGAACGGAAGACGGCTGAAATGAGTAAAGGCAGCAGCTGTGGTGTAGCAAATGTGCAGGGGTGTAGCTTGGTCAGTAAAACTGAGGGTGGGGTGTGAGATCAGATTTTCCAAAGCTGGCATATCATGTTAATCATTTTATGAGAAGCAGCATAGGAGGGGGGGCTTAAAGGCCAGTGGGAAGGGAAAGGAATGCGAATTGTGAGGGATACTTAAAAAAAAGTATTTTGTTTAACAACCATGTTTTAAGACCTTCAAAACAGAGATGAGAGTGTGTGTGTGTGTGAGTTTTTGTCTGAAACCCAAGTGAAATAAGGCAGACACCTTACCAAACCCGACAGAAAGCTCCCTTGTCCGACTATCTAGTAAATAATATGTTTATTAGGGAACTGTAACACCCCAAACACCCCCCTGAAGGTACGTCCCTGAAAAGGTACAATGGGTGCTTGTGCACATGTGGGAATGGAAGAGCTAGTGTCCCCTGTGTACGGTGGAGTGACACATATTCCTCATGACAGAACTGCCCATTCCTGTACCCCCAGAGAGGCAGCAGATGGACACCACATCCCTTTCATCTGAACTGAGTTCCTTCATGCGATGGGCCTTGTTAAAAGTCTTTACCGAATCACATCGCTGCAAACGCACTGACATGCAGTGGTGAAGCCTGTGTGTCATGGGCATGAAAACAGAACCCGATAAGAACCCATTTAGATGCCCTCATTCAATAACTGCCAGTGTTCTGCACTGACAGGACCCGGCCCACATAAAGCCCTGCATGTACTGCAATGCCTGACTTCGGATATGAAGCAAACTTGGGAATGGTTTCTGATGAAAGTCTCTTTCACAGATGCAAAATGCTGTTGCAGTCAGCCCTCACTCCCATTAAGTTTACAATATTGGGATCAATGTATGTTTGAACTACTACTGCTTGTAGAATTAGAATGAAAGCATATTTTTATGAGAATGCTTGGAGCCACTTCTTGGGTACAGCCACAAAATACCATGGGCAGATCCAAAACATGATGAACAGCCTGTAAAAAAGTGGATTATTATCTGGGGTGGGTGGTGCCCGCCTCAAGTCATAATGACACTAACTTGTCAGGGTGAACCCTAAAGTCAGTAAATTACCCTGAGCTCAAGCCCCTGGCAGTGCTTAATTTGTAAAATAAGTGCCGGTGCCCAAACCTTTTCTCATAACTTCGTGGCTGGCCTGGTGAATGTTTAAGCTGCTGAATACCAAGGCTATCTGTTCTTGATTCCACCTCATGTCTCTTTCATCCACCACTCTGCACTACCTGTCATTTTATCTCACTCTTGCTTGTTCTTTTTCATCCCTGCTTTCTTCCTTTGTCACTGAATTCCTGTAATTCTCTTCCTCTTTCTTTCTCTGTTTTCTGCCTCTCTCTCTTCTTCTACTTCAAAGTCTAATGATTGAAAAATAAATTCTGGTCTCCAAAAGAAGAGTGCTGGTGGGGCCCATCTGCAACCACCAATGCAAATTGAGCACTGCCTCCTGGTAGCTTTGTCCCCATACATACAGGCTTTACTTAGAGCAATAGGAAAAGTAAAGAAAATGACACCAAAAGAACAAAAATCCAATAGGGGTACCTGGAGATATGATTTTTTAGAGATTTAAATGAAAATAGTGCCAAAAAGCACTAAACACCAATGATAGTTGGAAGCTGTAGACTGGGACATAGGTGCAATTTCAGGCCAATCACAATCGAGCATGAGTCTTATACACCAAGCAGGTTTGTTCAGGTCAAAGGTTTTACCCTCTGACTTAGGGCCTGATTTAGAGTTTGGTGAATGGGCAATTACTCTGTCAGGGTGACAAAGTACTCCGCTGCCCTGAGGGAGTTCCTGCCTGCCATGGTTTAAGATGTCTGCCAGTCTAGCAGACATCTCGTGCATTTACAGAAACCACTGTCATGGTGGTTCCTGCAAATGCATGGAAAGTTTGATGGATGGGTCCATCAAAATGATAGTGCCATGCTGCAAATTTCATTCTTTTTTGGATCTTCAAAGAGAAAATCCAAAAGCAGGATTTTCTTTTTGAAAATTAAAACAAAAATGAACCCTTTGCCATGGGAGTTTTTTCCAATGGTGTAGGGAACATTTTACAGCTTTTGCTGCCCCTTAGTGTCCCTTGAAATGTGGTCATTTGCCCACCCACTTTCAATAGGGTGGGCATACAAATGGTCAAACTTTCAACTGCCCTTAGTCTGTCTAGGAAGTTCAAGAATCAAAGTCCCCATTTTCTATGGATTCTGGAGAAGCTGGTCTGTGTTGTTTCTAAGGCTTCCAGGACCTCAGGGACAGCATGTAGGGGCTAGGACTCACTCCATCAGAGGACATCAGCAAGGTCTAGTCCAGGTCCAGTTTGCACCGGTGAACTGGTCACTTCGGGAATAATATTTCTTGCACCTTGAGCATCAGCCAACTGACCCTGGAGTCCACTTCTTTGTTCAAGGTACAAGGAGCAGCAGGTTACAGATAGCAGGTCTAATCATTTTCTGATCTTCTGCAGGTCCAGAAAGTGCCTGAGGGGGGTGCCTTGGGATGCCACATTTATGGTTCGCGCTAGCTAGTAGGTAAGGATGTCTCAGAGCTCTTCCCAAGTCAATTGAGTAAAAGTTCCGAGTAGCAACCCTACCCACTTTTTCTGCAGTTCCTGTTTGTACTGCTGCAAACAATCTCACAGTGCCTCTCACTCGAAAGGTCCAAGGTGGTGAAACACGTTCTCCCTTGTGGAGAGCTCTTGTATACACCTAGAGGTTGAGGCCAGAGAAATGAACAGCTCCCACCCCTGTGTCCACTCCAGTCCAGTCCTGGAAGTTGCTTCCCTCCCAGTGGGGTGAAACCAGCCTGGCTAGTATAGGCCTTGGGGACAAAGGCTTTCCCTTCTTCAGGTCTCTCCTGCCTTTAAACTGTAAGTGGGCAGGATTAATCTCTGTCCTGTCAAGTTAATGAAGTTCCTGGGTCCACCCCAACTGTCCTTCCTGGGCTGATAGGGATATAATGCCCCATTCCCAGTCAATCCTGTCACTAGACTTAAGCCATTGTTCTGCTCTGGGAGCAGTTTTCACACCTCATTAAGGCCAAGCACTGGCTAGGCAGCTGCTAGCAGGCTAAAGCAAATTAGGCTCCAGGAGCTTCAGGCAGGAAAAAGGTAACTTTCTAAAAGTTAGTTTTCTTAAATAATTATTAAAAATACAAATTCACCAATGAATTGTACTTTAAATAAATATGAAAAATAGCCATTGAATGACTGTTTTAGCTGATCCCTGTCAAAAGATCCATATTAAAGTTTATATTCGGTACTTTGACATTGTCTAGGTTCAAGCCACAGCCCTGCCAGTGAAAATAGCATTTAAGGGCTTATCACTGGAGGAACATGCCAACTTTAATTTCACACGTGTACTAATGTAAATATCAGGCCTCCTCCCTTGTGGGCGACAAGGTATAATTATTAATATTTAAAAGCAGGGATTCCCACCTGTCAAAAAGGGTTATTTTGACAGGCTTGACACCAGGTTTTAAGGCGGCTGCAGCAGTGTACATACGGTAGGCCCGAAGCCATTTTTACAGGACCACTCTGCTGATGGCACAATAGGTGCAGCAGCCCACAGGTAGCATTTAACTTTCAGGCCCTGGGTGTATTTCCTACACCCTATACTAGTGGCTTATGGGCAAATTAAATATGTAAATCAGGTGTAAGCCAATTTAACCATGTTTAAAGGGGGAGCACATGCAATTTACTCCTGTTTACCAGGTGTACATTGCACAGAGTTCAAAGACGAGCAGAAATAGACTCAAGAAAAAGGCAAAAATGTGGGGAGACCATACAGAAAAGGCAGATTTTCTACACAGCCCATCAAGCCAATTCCTCAAGGTGAACAAGCCAAACAAACCACTGGCTCAAAAGGGCTGTCTTATTGCCCTTTTCTGTATGTTTATTTATATATGTGCATATGTGTGCATTGTGTTTTATGTTATGCATTGTGTATAGTATCTACCTGTGACTTGAGGTTCCCCCTATGCAACTAAAGCTGCCTGTAGGCTAAACCTAAAGGAAGGGGTGATCCATATATGAGAATACAGTCCTCATTAGTTTAGGTTTATTGACAACCACATGAAGATGGACAGTTTGCGTTTTAAATTATCTAAGCTCTCAAGAACTAAAACCATGGCAATGTAAATGTAGATTGGATTTTAATGCTGCAAAATGTTATGAGTGACACAGTATATATTTGATTGTCCCAACATGGTGATAACTCTAGGACTAATTACTCAAATCTATTGGGTTTTTAAACTCTTCAATCGCATTATAGTTCTTAAAGCTAGCTTCCAATTTATAGCTAATCATAATAAGATTGTAACTGAATCTGGCAAAATATGACATGCTCTCCTATAATAACAACAACAACAATAATAATAATAATAATAATCTTAATAATAATAATTGTAATAATCATAATGAATAATACTTTGCTTTATATTCATGTTATTTTTATTAGTATTTTTATTAGTGTGTATTTACTTGCACATCACATAATTTAGTTAAGGATTGCATTTAAGAGGTAGGGAGTTTCATTCACTTTTTCCAGACTTGATGAAGCAATTGAAATGATGAAACACATTTCAGCTGGGACAATTGTGATCTAAAATGTGAATTATGATTAATTTAAAATCTAATAAATGGTCAATAAATCTAAAATCGTGGGGATTGTATTGTGACATTTGGAGCATCCTTCTTTTTTCATTTATAACTGAGCACAGGTTCTGATCCAGGAAGTGGAACTTCTGGTTCTGTGATGGGCTTAAGGCATGTGGATGATTGTTTTAAAGGCCTGGTGGAGTGTGTATCTATAATGGGTAAAACTTGGGTCTGCACAGAACACACTTGATCATTAAAGCCCAGCCCTCCCAATTTCTACTTCGCAAATCTCTACACTACGGGCCTGATTTACAAAGGTAAACTTAAACCTTTATGTAAGTTTATGATTGTTTCCTATTCACAAAGGAATTTTACTAATAGTATCTTGATGACTGTGGAGTCTTCGCACATCAGTAGATAGGACAGTCCTATCTTTTTATGTGCAGAGACTCTGCAGCCGTGAATAGACTACTAGTACAATACTTTTGTGAATAGGAAACAATCGTAAACTTACACAAACATGTACGTTTACTTTTGTGAATCAGGCACTACATCTTTAATCTGCCTGTGGACACTGGACAGATATCTCCAGCATTTAATTAGGTTTTGCTCATACCCCAGTGGGAAACAAACACTCTTCAGCCCTTTGGAACTAGAGACGATAGCGCAGACTTTTATGGCAGTTAAAAAATGTAACCAATAAAGTACCAACATCCTGGTTATACTGTACTTGCTGTCAGCCTTTGGCATGCTCGGTCAGGTCATATTGATTAATCCTCCCGGATGCACTGATTGTTTTGAAGAAAAACCCTAAATTGCATAAAATCAGCTCTCTCCTCCCATACACCAGCAGTGACCGCTCTCCCTCTCGTATCCTCTGCAAATATTGCCTTGTGGAGAATCCCACGAGGTTCAGTGCATTTTTTATCACTCTTGAAAGTTTCTTTCATTCTATTGGCTGCCCTAATCTAGTCTTTCAGGTTCCTGTTTAACAAATAAGTCAAGCTTCTGATCAGCCTCATCAATAACACCATCCCCTCTGTCTCAAGTCTCGTCTGCAATTGCAGTGGCAACATCAACAGTTGGATGAGCAACTCGTTGAACCTAAACCTTCTTATATAGTGGTTCCGTTCATCGTCTCCATTCCATATTTATGGAATACTGTTTTCTAGCCTGAAACTTTAGGGCAATGCTCTACACCCAACAAAATATCTGGGCTTCCTTCTTGATTCACTGATAGCGCAGGTTGCTGCAATAGTTGAGACAACCTTCTTCCAACTGTGGTCTCTGAAGCATATTTTCACTAGTCAACGACCTTGAATAGGTATCAGAAGCCTTTGCTTTTGGTATCCCATGCTCTGATTATTCAAATGCTATGTGGGCCTCTCGCAATACCAACTCACAGGACTTCTCAAGTTACAGAAAGATGCTACCTATCTTGTCACGGGGAGGCATCACAGATATCAAATTTCCCCACCACAAAACGTTTGCACTGGTTGCCTTTTGTAAATTGAGTGAGGTTCAAGGCATTGGGTGCGGCCTATTATGCTATATAAATGAAAAAGCGTATAGACCATTTTTTTTCCCACCTAAATCCCTTAACTGTTTCAACACCAACCTATTGTTGATGCTATCAACCAATAAAGTGTGATATGGAAGCCCATCCTTTCTTAAGGTGGTACCTTGCTTTTAAACTTGCTCAACTTGCAGCTCAGAGTGACTGCACATAACTCTCTATTTGCAAGAATATTAAAATCTCTCCTCTTGCTTTCATTTCTCGCACTTCTCCTTCTCCAAATCTTGCTGTGTGACCGCCAAAAGGACACAATAGAGTTTGGCAGACGGGTCACTCCATCACAACGTGACAGACAACACGTCCACCTTACAACAAGTGCATTATAATCTATGGCACTTGTAATAAAGCAGGCGAGATATCCATCACGTTTGTGTCAGAGTATCTGCCCAGAAAATTCTAAATCAGGTCCTATGTGGTAAAAGGTGCCCTGTAAAATCAATTCAAAACAAATCAAAGCTGAAACATTCATGCCATGTTCTACCTAGGTGGCTTTTACGCCATGCCTTGGGAATAAATAGCATTTGATACCACAAAGAATAGTATGCGCGCAACGTGACTTTCACTCCTCCGAGGAGGAAAAACAAAGGAATGTATATATATAAAGTAATATTTAATATAATTAAAACATCATCAGAATGTACATCGCATAATTTTCAGCAATAAAAATTTGATAATATATCAAACAATAATACAAGACATATAGAAAGCATTAAAAACATTAAGAAACCATCAAAGAGAGATCAAAAAATTCAAGACATACAAATTTGTCATTGGTAATGGTTATTCCAAAAAGAATAAGTGACAGTATTGGTAATATTTGATTTTTTACAGTCAATACTATTAGTTCCTTGGATGTAACCCCACAAAGGACAAGCGTCAACGCGTTTTGGTGGTACCCAAGAAGAATAAGACCACCTTCTTCAGGACAACATGTATACTACCCCTCTTTCTTTTGAACAACCTGTTATAAAACATAAATCAAATATCAACTTCACTATGCTTTTTTATTGTTGAAATACAATTATGTTCTCTTATTTTCTAAACATCATCATTAAAATTAAAGATAAAATAAAATTAAGATTAAAACACAGGCAATTCTGGTGTTGCTTTAATCTACATCACCACATACCCCGTGTTGTTCCATTCTAGACTGCGAGATAAAAACATCTATCATTCATTCATTCAATCATCTCCTAGTATACTGACTTTCATTGTTAATCAACTCACCTCTAATTTTAAGGTGACATTCACTTACATGAGCCGTTCATGTTAGGGAACTTGACAAATCGGCCAAGATTATAAAATAAGACACCTAAAAATTAATAATAGAAATTAAGGGACCGTCCCTTCATTTGAAAATTGGTCTCCTCTATATTAATATAAAAGCAACCTACCCTTGACGCTGCAAAGTCGCCAAAGAGTTCCTTAAATCTCCTTTACTCAATTTGGGAGTGGTAGACTCTTCATTCATCGATATGAATCTAATTAAAAATTATAGGATGTACAATGTGATTTCCAAAGTTGGAAGTACCTAATGTGAACTATGTAATATATCCCATTCAGGATAAACCTACCCTTAACTTCTATTAAGGTCCGGATGGTTTAAATCTTGCCCAGCTCTACCCAAAGAGGCATGAGGGAATGATTTTTTTTTTTTTTTTAAACCACCCGGCACCGCTAAACAGTCGGTCCTATGTATAATGAAAACCTAAGAGAAAAAGGGAAAAATCTATTATTTTTTTTATAAAAGAATGCTCAAGAGGAAACAAAGAAGCATTTCCTATATTCCTAATACTACAACAAGGTGCTATTAGACAGTCGATCCTGCACCTAACGAGGGAACACAACAGCGTTTCCTACATTTCTAAAGCTTGAGCAATGTATTATGAAGTCAAAGTTTACAATGCTACGACTGAGCATACGCACAGTGTTTTTAATTGAAGGGCCCCGCCTCCTATTCGGTGGTTAAGTGCACGGGCTCAATGTTCTAAAGGCGTTTCCTCATAGGGTCGAAGTTTAAAAAGCGCCCACTGAATAAAGAAAGAGGAGGTGTTGGTGCTTACATAGTCATCTATTGTGCCATTCAAACTATTATTGACTAGGAATTGGGCAGACATGGATGGATAGATGTTATCCCCGTGATACTGGTCATTCACTATATGGATACGAGTAATCCGGAGGGATGAGGATAAATCACATAGTGTATCTCTGTATCCCACTCGATACTAACCATGTCGAGCGCCTGGTTTAAGAAAGATATCCACCAGCCCCTATGCATTCTAGGGATATCGCGGGCCACTTTCTTACCGTTAGGCACTCTTGCAATGTGCCGATAATCTCCGCTTTCCAATAAGCGCTGGAAGGGTAGAAGGCTCTAAACCGTCCCCTCTAATTCAGGTGTCAGCGCTTTACGTAACGTAATGACGTTATTTGTGCGCGCCACTGTTAATCCCTTATAATGTTTTGTTGCAAAAGGCAGCGCCATTTTAAAGAGGCACTAATTCTTGTCTATTTCCTCTCCCTGACTAGCTGCAAAGGGTCCACAAACAAAAAACTCAAAATTCTGCATCGTCTCCATCATGAAATTTATGTATGTAAAAAAGGAGATTAATCCATGGACGTACTCTAATTTAAATAGCGTTATAAGGTGCAGAAAGTTTTCGTATGCCCCATGATAAAGATTCCATCGATACCATCAAAAAGATGTGATCAGTTTTGTATTGCTCATATTTCTCAGGTATATTTTTAATTACCCCTATATATGGGCGGGGAATATAATTTGATCCTAATATTAATTTTAGGAAATCACCCCTAAAATTCAATATTTAAATCAATATAAGCGGAACCCCACATACGTGGGTATGGATGCCCGCTATATATGCTGCTAAATAATTAATAAGAAAAGTGTGACCCGGTCTTTAACTCCTCAGGTATGTACTATATTTGATTACTGAATATCGAAGTAATATTGCAGTGTTACCTATATATGATCCGCTACAGATAGGTGCTACTTACAATAGTTCCACACTTAATTATCTAAACCATAGTCACTTCTCCCAATGTCAGATTTCTCACAGTAGTCTGAAATGGCAAAAGGGATTCATTTAATGAGCTTCATCCAATCTTCTTTGCTATTCAACCCTTGCCGTACTGTATTTAATGTGGAAATATACCATTGTTCTCTATTTCGTCTTTTTAATTCAAGGTCCCCCCCTCTCTTACTGCCATGGATTCATTCTAAAATGAACCATCTAATGTCCATATAGTTATGTCCTGCAATTCTAAAATGTTCTACCAGTGGTGCATTTTCTTTGTTATTTTTTATGGCTGATTTATGTTCACTCACCCGAACTCTAAGGGGCATATTATCAAGCACGGCGTTAAAATTATCGCCGGTTTAGCGGCAGAAAACTGCCGCTAAAGCGGCGATAATGGACTTGATAATATGCCCTGGAGAATTCCAATAGAAGCCCATGTTGACACCAGAACATGGGCTTCTATTGGAATTCTCCAGGGCATATTATCAAGCCCATTATCGCCGCTTTAGCGGCAGATTTCTGCCGCTAAACCGGCGATAATTTTAACGCCGTTTCTTGATAATATGCCCCCAAGTTCTCTCGCGGTCTCCCCTACATATCCAAAGCTGCATGGACAAATTAGTAAGTAAACAATATTTGCCGTTCAACAGTTATTCAATTCTTTAGAAGTCACTGTGCAACCGTTGTGTGTAATGCTCTTTTCTATGATACACATAGGGCAGACCGCACATCCTGCGTATGTGTTATTACCCACTGCTTTGGGCCCCATCAGGTTTCTTTGATTAAGGGTATTTTTTTCCCTATAAGTGTGAACTAAGGCTTTACGTAAATTGTCATTTTTCTTAAATGCAAAAAGCGGTTTGTTCAGTTTTTCTTCCTCATTGTTGTTCAGTAGATTCCAATTGGAATTTATTATGTTCTTAATTTTGTTACTAATTGCAGAGAACTGACTGACAAAAACAATCCTATCTTTGGTGGAATTTCTCTCTTTCTTTTGTCCAGTATTGATTAGCATGCTCTCCCAATTATAAAATCTGGCCCTTTTAAAAGAATATCTGATTAATTTCTTGGGGTATCCACGTTCTTTCAGTTTTGTTTTTAACATTTCAGAATGTTTGTAGAAGTCCTCGAGTGTTGAACAGTTCCTCCGGAGACGGAGGAACTGTCCAAAAGGAATGTTATCCTTCTGTGCTTTCGGATGGTAGCTGGAATAGTGGAGTAAGGTGTTTTTATCTGTTGGTTTCCAGAACAGTTCCACTTCCAAACTACCTCCGACATTTTTTTTAGTGAGATCTAGAAAGTTAATAAACTCTCGACTGAAGTGCGCTGTAAAGTTTAGGTTAGGGTCCACCAAATTTAACCATTCCAGAAATTCTCCTAATGTTTCATCAGGACCCTCCCAGAGAAATATGATCTCGTCAATAAAATGATACCATTTAGAGATGTTTTCTGAGAAGGGGGCTGCTTCATTATATATATGTCTGTCCTCGAAGTATCCAACGTAGAGGCAAGCCAGACCAGGAGCACAGGTCGCTCCCATGCTGGTGCCCTTACGCTGGAGATATAGATCCTCCTTGAATAAGAGCATATTATTTTTTAGGCCCAACGTCACACATTCCATTTTAAAATCCTTATTGGCTCCCCTAGTATTCTCCTCGTTCAAAGCTCTTTGTATCACTTGGATGGTATCATCTTGAGGGATGTTTGTATAAAGAGCTTCTATGTCCAATGTAACCAATATTTGGGAGTTGGAATTAAAAGCTAGCCCTTCAAATAAAGAGATCATATGGGCTGAATCTTTGATATATGATCTTTGTTTGACTACTAGGGGTTGGAGGAAGCTATCAGCATATTTGCTTAAGGGTTCAAGGAGGGATCCAATACAGCTAACAATGGGTCTCAGGGGTGGATTCGATTCATCTTTATGTATCTTAGGGAGCCCATAGATAGCAGGAATGATTGCCTTATCATTAAAAAGAAACCTTTATTCTTCTTCCCCTATCCACTCATTATTTTTAACTTCTTCTAGGAGCCTAGAAACTGTATTCTTTAAGACATCCATGTTCTTCATGGGGACCTGTTTGTAGTGAGCCACCTCATTCAGGAGATGCATTAATCTATTCTCGTAATCATCACTGACGAAGACCACAACACCCCGCCTTTATCGGCGGGTTTGATTGTGATACTCCAATATTTTTAGTGAGAGAATAGCATCTCTGTGTTCCCTATTCATATTCTGTACATTTGGTCATGATTCCTCTACTGCTTTACGTATCTTATATTCCACTACTCTTTCAAAAGTGTCAATGTTCTTACTAACTTGTTGAATAGTGGGTGTAAAGGTTGATTTATTCTTAAGACCTGAAATATTTTCCTTTGGTGTGTAAGTTCTATCCTTAAAAAAATCTTGCAATCTAATTTTTCTGAAAAAGGCTTTGAGATCCTTCTCTAATGTGTTGTTAATTCTAGAGGTCGGAGCAAAACTAAAACCTCTTTCTAATACCTCCCTTTCACATTTATTGAGATCTTTTTTAGAGAGATTAATTATTGGGAATTTCCCTATCTCCAATATTTTTTGTTGCGTGTTTTGAGCTATTCCTGTTGTGGGTGGTTCCTCATGTATTGTCCCCTATGCTGGTTGAAATTGTTTCTCTAACCCCGTCTGGGGTGATGATCTAAAAAAAATTCATGATCTTGTTTATGAAATTTGAACCCCTTGTTCGGACCTAGAGGTACCCTCTTCCTCACTGCTCGAGCCTGACGTATCTAAGAAAGTGATCTGTTCTCTGCCCCCTCCTGTATATCTTGCTCTTTGTTGGTAAGGGCGTTCCTCTGGTTGTTCTCTCTTCTGTTGGTAATAGTCTTGATTGAGGTATGGATATGCTAGTTCTGCACTAAATTTATTAATATCCTTCCTCAACTTGGTCGTTTTTTTATTTACTAAATAATCTTTATATCCATTGACCTCCAAATTAATTTCTTCTAATTTTCTTTTGGCCTCCTCTAATGCGGAACTTTCCTTCATACTCATCTCAAATTGCTCAATTTCTGCCTTCTCTAGTACAATAATTTCTTGTGCGGTCACTATTATGAGTAAGATCCAATCCCTGCTGCATCGATTAGAGATTTGTGTCCAGGTTTCCAGAAATTTTCTATGTTCAATAAAGAGACCTGGCTCATTTCTTATTTGGAGACCAATCGGAATTACCCCAGATTTAAGATATTCAATTAAAAATTCCGCATGGAGCTCCGTTCTTATCAATTTCTTTTTCAAATTTAAAATTTTGCCCCATTTCTCGCTGTTACTGGAAATAACAGTAAGTTTATTCCCATTTTTAGTGTACATATTTATTATTTTGTTATATTGGTCCTCAGTGAACCCGAACGTTTTGAATCCATCCATTATAGGTTTTGAATGTTAGGACCCCACACTAGCGAAGAACACCGATCTATGACAATTATATTAAATGCGTCAACCGACGTCACCGCACAGAACTCTCCAACCAAAGGTTGTACTTTATGTGTAAAAATATGAGAGTGACCCTTTAACAGCCAAGAGCCAGGGTACTTTAATCAATATTCAAAAATAACTGCTCTTGGCAATTGAGTAACCGATCTCTATGTATATACTATTTATGCAAACAATCACACCATGATATTTCACAAGTCTAGAGGAGAAAAAACAAAGGAATGTATATATATAAAGGAATATTTCATATAATTAAAACATCATCAGACTGTACATCGCATAATTTTCGGCAACATTTTTTTTATAATATATCAAACAATAATACAAGACATATAGAAAGCATTAAAAACATTAAGAAACCATCAAAGAGAGATCAAAAAATTCAACACATACAAATTTGTCATTGGTAATGGCTATTCCAAAAAGAATCAGTGACAGTATTGGTAATATTTGATTTTTTACAGTCAATACTATTCGTTCCTTAGATGTAACCCCACAAAGGACAAGCGTTGACGCGTTTCGGTGGTACCGAAGAAGAATAAGACCACCTTCTTCAGGACAACATGTATACTACCCCTCTTTCTTTTGAACAACCTGTTATAAAACATAAATCAAGTATCAACTTCACTTTGCTTTTTTTATTGTTGAAATACAATTATGTTCTCTTATTTTCTAAACATCATCATTACAATTAAAGATAAAATAAAATTAAGATTAAAACACAGGCAATTCTGGTGTTGCTTTAATCTACATCACCACATACCCCGTGTTATTCCAGTCTAGACTGCGAGATAAAAACATCTATCATTCATTCATTCAATCATCTCCTAGTATACTGACTTTCATTGTTATTCAACTCACCTCTAATTTTAAGGTGACATTCACTTAGATGAGCCGTTCATGTTAGGGTACTTGACAAATCGGCCAAGATTATAAAATAAGACACCTAAAAATTAATAATAGAAATTAAGGGACCATCCCTTCATTTGAAAATTGGTCTCCTCTATATTAATAGCAAAGCAACCTACCATTGACGCTGAAAAGTCACCAAAGAGTTCCTTAAATCTCCTTTACTCAATTTGGAAGTGGTAGACTCTTCATTCATCGATATGAATCTAATTAAAAATTATAGGATAGTGCAATGTGATTTCCAAAGTTGGAAGTACCTAATGTGAACTATGTAATATATCCCATTCAGGATAAACCTACCCTTAACTTCTATTAAGGTCCGGATGGTTTAAATCTTGCCCAGCTCTACCCAAAGAGGCATGAGGGAATGAATTTTTTTTTTTTTTAAACCACAATGCACCGCTAAACAGTCGTTCCTATGTATAATGAAAACCTAAGAGAAAAAGGGAAAAATCTATTATTTTTTTTATAAAAGAATGCTCAAGAGGAAAGAAAGAAGCATTTCCTATATTTCTAATACTACAACAAGGTGCTATTAGACAGTCGATCCTGCACCTAACGAGGGAACACAACAGCGTTTCCTACATTTCTAAAGCTTGAGCAATGTATTATGAAGTCAAAGTTTATAATGCTATGATTGAGCATACTCACAGTGTTTTTAATTGAAGGGCTCCGCCTCCTATTCGGTGGTTAAGTGCATGCGCTCAATGTTCTAAAGGCGTTTCCTCATAGGGTCGAAGTTTAAAAAGCGTCCACTGAATAAAGAAAGAGGAGGTGTTGGTGCTTACATAGTCATCTATTGTGCCATTCAAACTATTATTGACTAGGAATTGGGCAGACATGGATGGATAGATGTTATCCCCGTGATACTGGGCATTCACTATATGGATATGAGTAATCCGGAGGGATGAGGATAAATCACATAGTGTATCTCTATATCCCACTCGATACTAACCATGTTGAGCGCCTGGTTTAAGAAAGATATCCACCAGCCCCTATGCATTCTAGGGATATTGCGGGCCACCTTCTTACCGTTAGGCACTCTTGCAATGTGCCGATAATCTCCGAGTTCCGATAAGCGCTGGAAGGGTAGAAGTCTCTAAACCGTCCCCTCTAATACAGGTGTCAGCGCTTTACGTAATGTAATGACGTTATTTATGCGCGCCACTGTTAATCCCTTATAATTTTGGTTGCAAAAGGCAGCACCATTTTAAAGAGGCACTAATTGTTGTCTATTTCCTGTCCCTGACTAGTTGCAAAGGGTCCACAAACAAAAAACTCAAAATTCTCCATAGTCTCCATCATGAAATTTATGTATGTAAAAAAGGAGATTAATCCATGGACGTACTCTAATTTATATAGCGTTATAAGGTGCAGAAAGTTTTCGTATGCCCCATGATAAAGATTCCATCGATACCATCAAAAAGATGTGATCAGTTTTGTATTGCTCATATTTCTCAGGTATATTTTTAATTACCCCTATATATGGGCGGGAATATAATTTGATCCTAATATTAATTTTAGGAAATAACCCCTAAAATTCAATATTTAAATCAATATAAGCGGAACCCCACATACGTGGGTATGGATGCCCGCTATATATGCTGCTAAATAATTAATAAGAAAAGTGTGACCCGGTCTTTAACTCCTCAGGTATGTACTATATTTGATTACTGAATATCGAAGTAATATTGCAGTGTTACCTATATATGATCCGCTACAGATAGGTGCTACTTACAATAGTTCCACACTTAATTATCTAAACCATAATCACATCTCCCAATGTCAGATTTCTCACAGTAGTCTGAAATGGCAAAAAGGGGATTCATTTAATGAGCTTCATCCAATCTTCTTTGCTATTCAACCCTTGCCGTACTGTATTTAATGTGGAAATATACCATTGTTCTCTATTTCGTCTTTTTAATTCAAGGTCCCCCCCTCTCTTACTGCCATGGATTCGTTCTAAAATGAACCATCTAATGTCCATATAGTTATGTCCTGCAATTCTAAAATGTTCTACCAGTGGTACATTTTCTTTGTTATTTTTTATGGCTGATTTATGTTCACTCACCCGAACTCTAAGGGGCATATTATCAAGCACGGCGTTAAAATTATCGCCGGTTTAGCGGCAGAAAACTGCCGCTAAAGCGGCGATAATGGGCTTGATAATATGCCCTGGAGAATTCCAATAGAAGCCCATATTGACACCAGAACATGGACTTCTATTGGAATTCTCCAGGGCATATTATCAAGCCCATTATCGCCGCTTTAGCGGCAGATTTCTGCCGCTAAACCGGCGATAATTTTAACACCGTTACTTGATAATATGCACCCAAGTTCTCTCGCGGTCTCCCCTACATATCCAAAGCCGCATGGACAAATTAGTAAGTAACAATATTTGCCGTTCTACAGTTATTCAATTCTTTAGAAGTCACTCTGTAACCGCTGTGTGTAATGCTCTTTTCTATGATACACATAGGGCAGACCGCACATCCTGCGCATGTGTTATTACCCACTGCTTTGGGCCCCATCAGGTTTCTTTGATTAAGGGTATTTTTTCCCAATAAGTGTGAACTAAGGCTTTACGTAAATTGTAATTTTTCTTAAATGCAAAAAGCGGTTTGTTCAGTTTTTCTTCCTCATTGTCGTTCAGTAGATTCCAATTGGAATTTATTATGTTCTTAATTTTGTTACTAATTGCAGAGAACTGACTGACAAAAACAATCCTATCTTTGGTGGAATTTCTCTCTTTCTTTTGTCCAGTATTGATTAGCATGCTCTCCCAATTATAAAATCTGGCCCTTTTAAAAGAATGTCTGATTAACTTCTTGGGGTATCCACATTCTTTCAGTTTTGTTTTTAACATTTCAGAATGTTTGTAGAAGTCCTCGAGTGTTGAACAGTTCCTCCGGAGACGGAGGAATTGTCCAAAAGGAATGTTATCCTTCTGTGCTTTCGGATGGTAGCTGGAATAGTGGAGTAAGGTGTTTTTATCTGTTGGTTTCCAGAACAGTTCCACTTCCAAACTACCTCCGACATTTTTTTTAGTGAGATCTAGAAAGTTAATAAACTCTCGCTTGAAGTGCGCTGTAAAGTTTAGGTTAGGGTCCCCCAAATTTAACCATTCCAGAAATTCTCCTAATGTTTCATCAGATAAATATGATATCATCAATAAAACAATACCATTTAGAGATGTTTTCTGAGAAGGGGGCTGCTTCATTATATATATGTCTGTCCTCGAAGTATCCAACGTAGAGGCAAGCCAGACTAGGAGGACAGGTCGCTCCCATGCTGGTGCCCTTACGCTGGAGATATAGATCCTCCTTGAATAAGAGCATATTATTTTTTAGGCCCAACGTCACACATTCCATTATAAAATCCTTATTGGCTCCCCTAGTATTCTCCTCGTTCAAAGATCTTTGTATCACTTGGATGGTATCATCTTGAGGGATGTTTGTATAAAGAGCTTCTATGTCCAATGTAACCAATATTTGGGAGTTGGAATTAAAAGCTAGCCCTTCAATTAAAGAGATCATATGGGCTGAATCTTTGATATATGATCTTTGTTAAGAGCCAGGTTTTGAGGTTTCTTGCGAAGATGGGGAGCGATGTTGTCTGTCTGAGGTGGAGCGGAAGGACGTTCCATGCTTTGGCCGCGAGGAAGGAGAAGGAGCGACCTCCCGATCTGGTCTTTCTGGTGTGGGGGACCATGGCGTAGGAGAGCTGGGCTGATCGTAGGGTCCTTTGGGGTGCGTGGAATTTGAGTCGGCTGTTCAGGTATGCTGGTCCGGTGCCGTGGAGGGCCTTGTGTGCGTGGTTGAGCATCTTGAAGGTGATTCTCGCCTCGACCGGGAGCCAGTGGAGTGTGCGCAGGTGCTGGGAGATGTGGCAGTGTTTTGGCAGGTGGAGGACCAGTCTTGCGGCAGTGTTCTGGATGTTCTGTAGCTTGCGGGTGAGGTTTTTGTTTATTCCGGCATAGAGTGCGTTGCCGTAGTCGAGTCTGCTGGTGACCAGGGTGTGAGTGACGGTCTTTCGGTGTTCGAGGGGGATCTATTTGAAGGTCTTACAAAGGAGGCGGAGGGTGTGGAAGCAGGAAGACGAGACGGAGTTGATCTGGCGGTCCATTTTGAGCTCGGAGTCCAGGATGATTCCCAGGTTGCGTGCGTGGTCCGTGGGGGTTGGTGGGTTTCCGAGGGCGGGGGGCCACCAGGTGTCGCTTCAGGCATCTGGGTTTGGGCCCATGATGAGTACTTCTGTTCTGTTGGTGTTTAGTTGTAGGCAGCTGTTTTTCATCCATTTGGCGACGGCTTCCATGCCTTCTCGAAAGTTGCGTCTGGCGGTGTTGGGCTCGTTGGATAGGGAGAGGATGAGTTGGGTGTCGTCTGCGTATGACACGATGTTGAGTCCGTAGGTTCTGACGATGGGGGCGATTGGAGCCATGTAGATGTTGAAGAGCGTCGGGCTGAGGGAGGAGCCCTGGGTGGTAGGTGTAGCTGGTAGGTGTGGGGTCCGAGAGGAAAGGGGGGAGTCTGATCCGCTGCGTCCTGCCAGAGAGGAAGGGGCGGATCCAGTCGAGGGCCTTGTCCTGGATTCCTGCATCGTAGAGTCTGCGTATTAGGGTGCGGTGGGAGACTGTGTCGAACGCCGCTGATAGGTCGAGGAGGATGAGGGCTACTGTTTCTCCTTTGTCCAGTAGGGTGCGGTTGTCGTCTGTTGCGGCGAGGAGGGCGGTTTCCGTACTGTGGTTTTTTCTGAAGCCGGATTGGGAGGAGTCGAGGATGTTGTGTTCTTCAATGAATGCGGCGAGTTGGCTGTTGATGGCTTTCTTGATGACTTTCGCTGGGAACGGGAGCAGGGAGATGGGTCTGTAGTTTTTGAGGTCGGTGGGGTCCGCTGAGGGTTTCTTTAGGAGGGGTTGACCTCAGCGTGTTTCCAGTCATCGGGGAGCAGGCGGTCGCCAGGGAGTGGTTGATGGTGTGGCGGAGCATGGGTGCGATGGTGTCGGCGGCTCTGTTGAAGATGTGGTGGGGGCAGGGGTCCGTGGGGGCCCCTGAGTGGATTGACTTCATTGACTTCAGTGTGTCTTTGGTGGTGAGGGCTGTCCAGTCATCAATCGCTGGTTTCTGGGTGTCGGGGTGGTTGTTGAGGGTTCAGTGTGTTGGTTGTCTTCGTCGAAGTTGTCGTAGATGCTCTTGATTTTGTGGTGGAAAAAGGTGCTGAGTTTGTCGCAGAGGTCTTTTGAGGGAGGTATGTCAGTAGACTCGCTGGTGGGTTGGGTGAACTCCTTGATGATGCTGAAGAGTTCCTTGCTTTTGTGCGCGTGGGTGGAGATTCTGTCTTCAATCGCTTTTTTCCTCGTTTCTCTGATGAGTTGATGGTGGGCGTTGGTGGCGGCTCTGAAGTTGTTGTGGGCTTCTGTGGATTTGGTGTTCCTCCAGGCCTTTTCGAGGCGGCGGCATGTGCGTCTGGGCTCTCAACGTTCGGTGGTAAACCATCTGGCTTTCTCGGCGTGGGTATTGTTGTTTTTCTTGAGGGGGGCTTTGGTGTTGGTGCTGTCCGAGATCCATCTATGCAGGGTTCGGGCTGCGGTGTTGGGGTAGTCGTTTTCCGCGATGGTTGGTGTGGAGTTGTTGAGTGAGGAGGTGAGCTGGTCGTCGGTGATTTTGGTTCAGTTTCTTTGTGGGAGCAGGTGCTGGTGTCTGTGGATGGTGGGTGTTCTGAAGGTGAAGTGGACGCAACGATGGTCGGTCCATGGGAGTTCGGTGGTGTGGCTGAAGCAGATGGAGTTTCCTGTAGTGAAGAGGGGGTCGAGGGTGTGTCCTGCGGAGTGCGTGGGCTCGGTCATGATCTGGCGGAGTCCAATGTTGTGGAGGTTGTCCAGGAGGGATGTGGTGTTGGGGTCCAGTTGGTTGTCGAGGTGGAAGTTGAGGTCTCCCAGCAGGGTGCAGTTGGTGGATGCGATGGCCTGCATGGAGATAATGTCCGTGATGGAGTTGGCGAAGGGTCCGCGGGGTCCAGGGGGTCGGTAGATGAGGGTTCCTCGGAGGGTGGCGGTGGCACTGGCCAGTATCTTGAAGTGAAGGTGTTCCATCAGTTCTGTGGGCTCGTCGGGGAGTGTGCTCAGGCGGAGGCTGGATTTGTGGACGATGGCGATTCCTCCTCCTGGGCGGGTGCGGCGGTCCTTCCTGGAGATCTTGAATCCTTGGGGGATGGCGAGGGCGATGTCCGGTCCCGAGGTGGCGTTAGTCCAGGTTTCGGCGAAGAACGCTACGTCCAGGGTGGTGCTGTCGAGGAGGTCCCAGATTTCGGTGGCGTGTTTGTGGAGGGATCGGACGTTGAGGAGGATGCATTGCAGGGTCTTCGGTTCGGTTGTGTTCTTGTGGGCGGGTTTTGCTGGATCCGTGTTCTTGGCGGTGCTGCAGGTGTGCCGGCAGCAGTGACAGCTGAAGGGTCCGTGGGTGTCGGCTGGTGATGCTAGCTTGCAGTTGTTGTTGCAGCCTGGGTTGAGTGCGTGGAGTGCTGCTGGGTCGTAGCATTGGCGGGCGGAGGTCCAGCGTTCCTGGCGCTGGTTGCGGTCGGGTCGCGGACGGGCGCAGATGGGCTTGCCTTTGACGCGACTTCGGTGCGCCAGCGGCGCGCTCGCTGGCCGCGGCCGCCATTAAGTAGGGGTCGGGGAGGGCTGGACAGCTGGGAGGCGGGAGCGGGGAGGGGAGCTGGATTGGACCGGTCGCGCTGGGGGGGAGGGGCCGCGGGAGCAGCAGCGGCGGGTAAAGGTAAAGGGAGGAAATAAGGGATAAAGAAAAAAGGGAAAATAAGCAGAAATAAGGCACAAAAGAACAGAGATGCAGAAAAGTGCAGATAGGTGAAAGCTAAAAGAGGGTAGAAAAACGAGTGAAAACGAGTGAAAGAGCAGAGCGAGAGGAAGGGAAAATGAGCAGAAATAAGGCACAAAAGAGCAGAGATGCAGAAAAGTGCAGAAAGGTGAAAGATAAAAAAGGGTAGAAAAACAAGTGAAAACGAGTGAAAACGAGTGAAAGAGCAGAGTGAGAGGAAGGAAACAGAGGTCCACTGGACCACCAGGGATGAGGCGCAGGGAAACCTGCAGTTGGAGGAGGGCCTCGATCACCAACACTCGAGAGTGCAGGGGCAGGCCTCACTTAATGGTGGAGCTGCGAGGGTGGGAGAGCAATTTCACTGACAATGAGTCAGTGGTCTTGCTCGCCTGTCCCCGCAGCGGCCGCCATTAAGTAGGGGTCGAGGAGGGCTGGACAGCTGGGAGGCGGGAGCGGGGAGGGGAGCTGGATTGGGCCAGTCGCGCTGGGGGAGGGGCCGCGGGGGCAGCAGCGGCAGGGAAAGGTAAAGGGAGGAAATAAGGGATAAAGAAAAAAGGGAAAATAAGCAGAAATAAGGCACAAAAGAGCAGAGATGCAGAAAAGTGCAGAAAGGTGAAAGCTAAAAGAGGGTAGAAAAACGAGTGAAAACGAGTGAAAGAGCAGAGTGAGAGGAAGGGGAAATGAGCAGAAATAAGGCACAAAAGAGCAGAGATGCAGAAAAGTGCAGAAAGGTGAAAGATAAAAAAGGGCAGAAAAACGAGTGAAAACGAGTGAAAGAGCAGAGTGAGAGGAAGGAAACAGAGGTCCACTGGACCACCTGGATGAGGCGCAGGGAAACTTGCAGGTGGAGGAGGGCCTCTATCACCAACACTCGAGAGTGCAGGGGCAGGCCTCACTTAATGGTGGAGCTGAGAGGGTGGGAGAGCAATTTCACTGACAATGAGTCAGTGGTCTTGCTCGCCTGTCCCCCCAGCGGCCGCCATTAAGTAGGGGTCGGGGAGGGCTGGACAGCTGGGAGGCGGGAGCGGGGAGGGGAGCTGGATAGGGTCGTCGCGCTGGGGGGGAGGGGCCGCGGGGGCAGCAGCGGCGGGGAAAGGTAAAGGGTGGAAATTAGGGATAAAGAAAAAAGGGAAAATAAGCAGAAATAAGGCACAAATGAGCAGAGATGCAGAAAAGTGCAGAAAGGTGAAAGCTAAAAGAGGGTAGAAAAACAAGTGAAAATGAGTGAAAGAGCAGAGCGAGAGGAAGGGAAAATGAGCAGAAATAAGGCAAAAAAAGCAGAGATACAGAAAAGTGCAGAAAGGTGAAAGATAAAAAAGGGTACAAAAACGAGTGAAAGAGCAGAGTGAGAGGAAGGAAACAGAGGTGCACTGGACCACCAGGGATGAGGCGCAGGGAAACCTGCGGTTGGAGGAGGGCCTCGATCACCAACACTCGAGAGTGCAGGGGCAGGCCTCACTTAATGGTGGAGCTGCGAGGGTGGGAGAGCAATTTCACTGACAATGAGTCAGTGGTCTTGCTCGCCTGTCCCCGCAGCGGCCGCCATTAAGTAGGGGTCGGGGAGGGCTGGGCAGCTGGGAGGCGGGAGCGGGGAGGGGAGCTGCATTGGGCCGGTCGCGCTGGGGGGGAGGGGCCATGGGGGCCGCAGCGGCGGGGAAAGGTAAAGGGAGGAAATAAGGGATAAAGAAAAAAGGGAAAATAAGCAGAAATAAGGCACAAAAGACCAGAGATGCAGAAAAGTGCAGAAAGGTGAAAGATAAAAAAGGGTAGAAAAACGAGTGAAAGAGCAGAGTGAGAGGAAGGAAATAGAGGTGCACTGGACCAGCAGGGATGAGGCGCAGGGAAACCTGCGGTTGGAGGAGGGCCTCGATCACCAACACTCGAGAGTGCAGGGGCAGGCCTCACTTAATGGTGGAGCTGCGAGGGTGGGAGAGCAATTTCACTGACAATGAGTCAGTGGTCTTGCTCGCCTGTCCCCGCAGCGGCCGCCATTAAGTAGGGGTCGGGGAGGGCTGGACAGCTGGAAGGCGGGAGCGGGGAGGGGAGCTGGATTGGGCCAGTCGCGCCGGGGGATGGGCCGTGGGGGCAGCAGCGTTGGGGAAAGGTAAAGGGAGGAAATAAGGGATAAAGAAAAAAGGGAAAATAAGCAGAAATAAGGCACAAAAGTGCAGAGATGCAGAAAGGTGCAGAAAGCTGAAAGCCAAAAGAGGGTAGAAAAACGAGTGAAAGATCAGAGCGAGAGGAAGGGAAAATGAGCAGAAATAAGGCACAAAAGAGCAGAGATACAGAAAAGTGCAGAAAGGTGAAAGATAAAAAAGGGTAGAAAAACGAGTGAAAACGAGTGAAAGAGCAGAGTGAGAGGAAGGAAACAGAGGTCCACTGGACCACCAGGGATGAGGCGCAGGGAAACCTGCGGGTGGAGGAGGGCCTCGATCACCAACACTCGAGAGTGCAGGGGCAGGCCTCACTTAATGGTGGAGCTGCGAGGGAGGGAGAGCAATTTCACTGACAATCAGTCAGTGGTCTTGCTCGCCTGTCCCCGCAGCGGCCGCCATTAAGTAGGGGTCGGGGAGGGCTGGACAGCTGGGAGGCGGGGAGGAGAGCTGGATTGGGCCGGTCGCGCTGGGGGGAGGGGCTGCGGGGGCAGCAGCGGCAGGGAGAGGTAAAGGGAGGAAATAAGGGATAAAGAAAAAAGGGAAAATAAGCAGAAATAAGGCACAAAAGAGCAGAGATGCAGAAAAGTGCAGAAAGGTGAAAGCTAAAAGAGGGTAGAAAAACGAGTGAAAGAGCAGAGCGAGAGGAAGGGAAAATGAGCAGAAATAAGGCACAAAAGAGCAAAGATGCAGAAAAGTGCAGAAAGGTGAAAGATAAAAAAGGGTAGAAAAACGAGTGAAAACGAGTGAAAGAGCAGAGTGAGAGGAAGGAAACAGAGGTACACTGGACCACCAGGGATGAGGCGCAGGGAAACCTGCTGGTGGAGGAGGGCCTCGATCACCAACACTCGAGAGTGCAGGGGCAGGGGCAGGCCTCACTTAATGGTGGAGCTGTGAGGGTGGGAGAGCAATTTCACTGACAATGAGTCAGTGGTCTTGCTCCACCTGTATTCTTCCTCCCCTATCCACTCATTATTTTTAGCTTCTTCTAGGAGCCTAGAAACTGTATTCTTTAAGATATCCATGTTCTTCATGGGGACCTGTTTGTAGTGAGCCACCTCATTCAGGAGATGCATTACTCTATTCTCGTAATCATCAGTGTCGAAGACCACAACACCCCCGCCTTTATCGGCGGGTTTGATTGTGATACTCCAATCATTTTTTAGTGAGAGAATAGCATATCTGTGTTCCCTATTCATATTCTGTACATTTGGTCGTGATTCCTCTACTGCTTTACGTATCTTATATTCCACTACTCTTTCAAAAGTGTCATTGTTCTTACTAACTTGTTGAATAGTGGGTGTAAAGGTTGATTTATTCTTAAGACCTGAAATATTTTCTTTTGGTGTGTAAGTTCTATCCTTAAAAAAATCTTGTAATCTAATTTTTCTGAAAAAGGCTTTGAGATCCTTCTCTAATGTGTATTTGTTAATTCTAGAGGTCGGAGCAAAACTAAAACCTCTTTCTAATACCTCCCTTTCACATTTATTGAGATCTTTTTTAGAGAGATTAATTATTGGGAATTTCCCTAGCTCCAATATTTCTGGTTGCGTGTTTTGAGGTATTCCTGTTGTGGGGGGTTCCTCATGTATTGTCCCCTGTTCTGGTTGGAATTGTTTCTCTTACCCCGTCTGGGGTGATGATCTAAAAAAAATTCATGATCTTGTTTATGAAATTGGTCCCCTTGTTCGGACCTAGAGGTACCCTCTACCTCACTGCTCGAGCCTGACGTATCTAAGAAAGTGATGTGTTTTCTGCCCCCTCTTGTATATCTTGGTCTTTGTTGGTAAGGGCATTCCCCTGGTTGTTCTCTCTTCTGTTGGTAATAGTCTTGATTGAGGTATGGATATGCTAGTTCTGCACTAAATTTATTAATATCCTTCCTCAACTTGGTCGTTTTTTTATTTACCAAATAATCTTTATATCCATTGACCTCCAAATTAATTTCTTCTAATTTTCTTTTGGCCTCCTCTAATGCGGAACTTTCCTTCATACTTAACTCAAGTTGCTCAATTTCTGCCTTCTCTAGTACAATAATTTCTTTTGCGGTCTCTATTATGAGTTAGATCCAATCCCTGCTGCATCGATTAGAGATTTGTGTCCAGGTTTCCAGAAATTTTCTATGTTCAATAAAGAGACCCGGTTCATTTCTTATTTGGAGACCAATCGGAATTACCCCAGATTTAAGATATTCAATTAAAAATTCCACATGGAGCTCCGTTCTTATCAATTTCTTTTTCAAATTTAAAATGTTGCCCCATTTCTTGCTGTTACTGGAAATAACAGTAAGTTTATTCCCATTTTTAGTGTTCATATTTATTATTTTGTTATATTGGTCCTCAGTGAACCCGAACGTTTTGAATCCATCCATTATAGGTTTTGAATGTTAGGACCCCACACTAGCGAAAAACACCGCTCTATGAAAATTATATTAAATGCATCAACCGACGTCACCGCACAGAACTCTCCAACCAAAGGTTGTACTTTATGTGTAAAAACACGAGAGTGACCCTTTAACAGCCAAGAGCCAGGGTACTATAATCAATATTCAAAAGTAACTGCTCTTGGCAATTGAGTAACCGATCTCTATGTATATACTATTTATGCAAACAATCACACCATGATATTTCACAAGTCTAGAGGAGTAAAAACAAAGGAATGTATATATGTAAAGTAATATTTCATATAATTAAAACATCATCAGAATGTACATCGCATAATTTTCAGCAATTTTTTTTATTATAATATATCAAACAATAATACAAAACATATAGAAAGCATTAAAAACATTAAGAAACCATCAAAGAGAGATCAAAAAATTCAAGACATACAAATTTGTCATTGGTAATGGCTATTCCAAAAAGAATCAGTGACAGTATTGGTAATATTTGATTTTTTACAGTCAATACTATTCGTTCCTTAGATGTAACCCCACAAAGGACAAGCGTCGACGCGTTTCGGTGGTACCGAAGAAGAATAAGACCACCTTCTTCAGGACAACATGTATACTACCCCTCTTTCTTTTGAACAACCTTTTATAAAACATAAATCAAGTATCAACTTCACTATGCTTTTTTATTGTTGAAATACAATTATGTTCTCTTATTTTCTAAACATCATCATTACAATTAAAGATAAAATAAAATTAAGATTAAAACACAGGCAATTCTGGGTTGCTTTAATCTACATCACCATATATCCCGTGTTGTTCCATTCTAGACTGCGAGATAAAAACATCTATCATTCATTCATTCACTCAATCATCTCCTAGTATACTGACTTTCATTGTTATTCAACTCACCTCTAATTTTAAGGTGACATTCACTTAGATGAGCAGTTCATGTTAGGGTGCTTAACAAGTCGGCCAAGATTATAAAATAAGACACCTAAAAATTAATAATAGAAATTAAAGGACCGTCCCTTCATTTGAAAATTGCTCTCCTCTATATTAATATCAAAGCAACCTACTCTTAACGCTGAAAAGTCGCCAAAGAGTTCCTTAAATCTCCTTTACTCAATTTGGGAGTGGTAGACTCTTCATTCATCGATATGAATCTAATTAAAAATTATAGGATGTACAATGTGATTTCCAAAGTTGGAAGTACCTAATGTGAACTATGTAATATATCCCATTCAGGATAAACCTACCCTTAACTTCTATTAAGGTCCGGATGGTTTAAATCTTGCCCAGCTCTACCCAAAGAGGCATGAGGGAATGAATTTTTTTTTTTTTTAAACCACAAGGCACCGCTAAACAGTTGGTCCTATGTATAATGAAAACCTAAGAGAAAAAGGGAAAAATCTATTATTTTTTTATAAAAGAATGCTCAAGAGGAAACAAAGAAGCATTACCTATATTCCTAATACTACAACAAGGTGCTATTAGACAGTCGATCCTGCACCTAACGAGGGAACACAACAGCATTTCCTACATTTCTAAAGCTTGAGCAATGTATTATGAAGTCAAAGTTTACAATGCTACGATTGAGCATACTCACAGTATTTTTAATTGAAGGGCCCCGCCTCCTATTCGGTGGTTAAGTGCATGGGCTCAATGTTCTAAAGGCGTTTCCTTATAGGGTCGAAGTTTAAAAAGCGTCCACTGAATAAAGAAAGAGGAGGTGTTGGTGCTTACATAGTCATCTATTGTGCCATTCAAACTATTATTGACTAGGAATTGGGCAGACATGGATGGATAGATGTTATCCCCGTGATACTGGGCATTCACTATATGGATACGAGTAATCCAGAGGGATGAGCATAAATCACATAGTGTATCTCTATATCCCACTCGATACTAACCATGTTGAGCGCCTTGTTTAAGAAAGATATCCACCAGCCCCTACGCATATTAGGGATATTGCGGGCCCCCTTCTTACCATTAGGCACTCTTGCAATGTGCCTATAATCTCCGCGGTCCGATAAGCTCTGGAAGGGTAGAAGGCTCTAAACCGTCCCCTCTAATACAGGTGTCAGCACGTTACGTAACGTAATGACGTCATTTGTGCGTGCCACTGTTAATCCCTTATAATTTTGGTTGCAAAAGGCAGCGCCATTTTAAAGAGGCACTAATTGTTGTCTATTTCCTGTCCCTGACTAGTTGCAAAGGGTCCACAAACAAAAAACTCAAAATTCGCCATCGTCTCCATCATGAAATTTATGTATGTAAAAAAGGAGATTAATCCATGGACGTACTCTAATTTATATAGCGTTATAAGGTGCAGAAATCTTTCGTATGCACTGTGATATAGACTCCATCGATACCATCAAAAAGATGTGATCAGTTTTGTATTGCTCATATTTCTCAGGTATATTTTTAATTACCCCTATATATGGGCGGGGAATATAATTTGATCCTAATATTAATTTTAGGAAATAACCCCTAAAATTCAATATTTAAATCAATGTAAGCGGAACCCCACATACGTGGGTATGGATGCCCGCTATATATGCTGCTAAATAATTAATAAGAAAAGTGTGACCCGGTCTTTAACTCCTCGGGTATGTACTATATTTGATTACTGAATATCGATGTAATATTGCAGTGTTACCTATATATGATCCGCTACAGATAGGTGCTACTTACAATAGTTCCACACTTGATTATCTAAACCATATTCACATCTCCCAATGTCAGATTTCTCACAGTAGTCTGAAATGGCAATCTTCTTTGCTATTCAACCCTTGCCGTACTGTATTTAATGTGGGAATATACCATTGTTCTCTATTTCATCTTTTTAATTCAAGGTCCCCCCTCTCTTACTGCCATGGATTCGTTCTAAAATGAACCATCTAATGTCTATATAGTTATGTCCTGCAATTCTAAAATGTTCTACGAGTGGTGCATTTTCTTCGTTATTTGTTGTGGCTGATTTATGTTCACTCACCCGAACTCTAAGTTCTCCCGCGGTCTCCCCTACATATCCAAAACCGCATGGACAAATTAGTAAGTAAACAATATTTGCCGTTCTACAGTTATTCAATTCTTTAGAAGTCACTGTGCAACCGTTGTGTGTAATGCTCTTTTCTATGATACACATAGGGCAGACCGCACATCCATAACTATATGGACATTAGATGGTTCATTTTAGGACGAATCAATGGCAGTAAGAGAGGGGGGGACCTTGAATTAAAAAGGCGAAATAGAGAACAATGCTATATTTCCACATTAAATACAGTACGGCAGGGGTTGAATAGCAAAGAAGTTTGGATGAAGCTCATTAAATGAATCCCCTTTTTGCCATTTTAGACTAATGTGAGAAATCTGCCATTGGGAGATGTGAATATGGTTTAGATAATTAAGTGTGGAACTATTGTAAGTAGCACCTATCTGTAGCGGATCATATATAGGTAACACTGCAATATTACATCGATATTCAGTAATCAAATATAGTACATACCCGAGGAGTTAAAGACCGGGTCACACTTTTCTTATTAATTATTTAGCAGCGGGCATCCATACCCACGTATGTGGGGTTCCGCTTATATTGATTTGATTTAAATATTGAATTTTAGGGGTTATTTCCTAAAATTAATATTAGGATCAAATTATATTCCCCGCCCATATATAGGGGTAATTAAAAACATACCTGAGAAATATGAGCAATACAAAACTGATCACATCTTTTTGATGGTATCGATGGAATCTTTATCATGGGGCATACTAAAAATGTCTGCACTTATAACGCTATATAAATTAGAGTACGTCCATGGATTAATCTCCTTTTTTACATACATAAATTTCATGATGGAGACGATGGAGAATTTTGAGTTTTTTGTTTGTGGACCCTTTGCAACTAGTCAGGGACAGGAAATAGACAACAATTAGTGCCTCTTTAAAATGACGCTGCCTTTTGCAACCAAAATTATAAGGGATTAAAGAGTGGCGCGCACAAATGACGTCATTACGTTACGTAACGCGCTGACACCTGTTTTAGAGGGGACGGTTTAGAGCCTTCTACCCTTCCAGCGCTTATCGGAACACAGAGATTATCGGCACATTGCAACAGTGCCTAACGGTAAGAAGGGGTCCCCCAATATCCCTAGAATGTGTAGGGGCTGGTGGATATCTCAGGAACTCGACATGGTTAGTATCGAGTGGGATATAGAGATACACTATGTGATTTATCCTCATCCCTCCGGACTACTCGTATCCATATAGTGAATGCCCAGTATCATGGGGATGACATCTATCCATCCATGTCTACCCAATTCCTAATCAATAATAGTTTGAATGGCACAATAGATGACTATGTAAGCACCAACACCTCCTCTTTCTTTATGCAGTGGATGCTTTTTAAACTTCGACCCTATGAGGAAACGCCTTTAGAACATTGAGCCTGTGCACTTAACCACCGAATAGGAGGCGGGGCCCTTCAATTAAAAACACTGTGAGTATGCTCAATCGTAGCATTGTAAACTTTGACTTCATAATACATTGCTCAAGCTTTAGAAATGTAGGAAACGCTGTTGTGTTCCCTCGTTAGGTGCAGGATCGACTGTCTAATAGCACATTGTTGTAGTATTAGGAATATAGGAAATGCTTCTTTGTTTCCTCTTGAGCATTCTTTTATAAAAAAAATTATAGATTTTTCCCTTTTTCTCTTAGGTTTTCATTATACATAGGACCGACTGTTTAGCTGTGCCTTGTGGTTTTTAATAAAAATAAAAATTCATTCCCTCATGCCTCTTTGGGTAAAGCTGGGCAAGATTTAAACCATCCGGACCTTAATAGAAGTTAAGGGTAGGTTTATCCTGAATGGGATATATTACATAGTTCACATTAGGTACTTCCAACTTTGGAAATCACATTGTACTATCCTATAATTTTTAATTAGATTCATATCGATGTATGAAGAGTCTACCACTCCCAAATTGAGTAAAGGAGATTTAAGAAACTCTTTGGCGACTTTTCAGCGTCAAGGGTAGGTTGCTTTGATATTAATATAGAGGAGACCAATTTTCAAATGAAGGGACGGTCCCTTAATTTCTATTATTAATTTTTAGGTGTCTTATTTTATAATCTTGGCCGATTTGTCAAGTAAAAGACACACAATTGATGGACGGAATGCAGAACAAATCAAAACATTCACCCCCAGTCAAGAGATCTGGGTTAAATCCATCATTCTTATGCTCACCATGCCACCCCAGTTTAGACCTGGCCATATGCAAATCAGTCTTGACCCTGTGCCTCATGGGAACAGTCCAGCCCGAACTGCCAAGCCAGGTCCTCCCTGGACCGGAAACAAGCATCCTAGGACCGGTTTCGGGGTTTCACCCCTCTTCAGCCAGGATAGCTTGATTCCAGTGGCACAGTGAGCCCAGGACCCACGTCTGGGCATACCTGGCGCACTTAGTGCGAGAAAGCAAAAGACACACAATTGATGGACGGAATGCAGAACAAATCAAAACATTCACCCCCAGTCAAGAGATCTGGGTTAAATCCATCATTCTTATGCTCACCATGCCACCCCAGTTTGGAGCTGGCCATATGCAAATCAGTCTTGACCCTGTGCCTCATGGGAACAGTCCAGCCCGAACTGCCAAGCCAGGTCCTCCCTGGACCGGAAACAAGCATCCTAGGACCGGTTTCGGGGTTTCACCCCTCTTCTGCCAGGATAGCTTGATTCCAGTGGCACAGTGAGCCCAGGACCCACGTCTGGGCATACCTGGCGCACTTAGGGCGAGAAAGCAAAAGACACACAATTGATGGACGGAATGCAGAACAAATCAAAACATTCACCCCCAGTCAAGAGATCTGGGTTAAATCCATCCTAACATGAACGGCTCATCTAAGTGAATGTCACCTTAAATTTAGAGGTGAGTTGAACAACAATGAAAGTCAGTATACTAGGAGATGATTGAATGAAAGAATGATAGATGTTTTTATCTCGCAGTCTAGAACGAAACAACACGGGGTATGTGGTGATGTAGATTAAAGCAACACCAGAATTGCCTGTGTTTTAATCTTAATTTTATTTTATCTTTAATTTTAATGATGAATTTGAGAAAATAAGAGACCCTAATTGTATTTCAACAATAAAAAAGCATAGTGAAGTTGATACTTGATTTATGTTTCATAACAGGTTGATCAAAAGAAAGAGGGGTAGTATACATGTTGTCCTGAAGAAGGTGGTCTTATTCTTCTTGGGTACCACCGAAACGCATAAACGCTTGTCCTTTGTGGGGTTACATCCAAGGAACGAATAGTATTGACTGTAAAAAATCAAATATTACCAATACTGTCACTGATTCTTTTTAGAATAACCATTACCAATGACAAATTTGTATGTCTTGAATTTTTTGATTTCTCTTTGATGGTTTCCTAATGTTTTTAATGCTTTCTATATGTCTTGTATTATTGTTTGATATATTATCAAATTTTTATTGCCGAAAATTATGCGATGTACATTCTGATGATGTTTTAATAATATGAAATATTACTTTATATATATACATTCCTTTGTTTTTCCTCCTCTAGACTTGTGAAATATCATGGTGTGATTGTTTGCATAAATAGTATATACAGAGAGATCGGGTACTCAATTGGCAAGAGCAGTTACTTTTGAATATTGATTATAGTACCCTGGCTCTTGGCTGTTAAAGGGTCACTCTCGTGTTTTTACACATAAAGTCCAACCTTTGTTTGGAGAGTTCTGTGCGGTGACTTCGGTTGACACATTTAATATAATTGTCATAGAGCGGTGTTCTTCGCTAGTGTGGGGTCCTAACATTCAAAACCTATAATGGATGGATTCAAAACGTTCGGGTTCACTGAGGACCAATATAACAAAATAATAAATATGAACACTAAAAATGGGAAGAAACTTACTGTTATTTCCAGTAACAGCGAGAAATGGGGCAAAATTTTAAATTTGAAAAAGAAATTGATAAGAACGGAGCTCCATGCGGAATTTTTAATTGAATAGCTTAAATCTGGGGTAATTCCGATTGGTCTCCAAATATGAAATGAACCGGGTCTCTTTATTGAACATAGAAAATTTCTGGAAACCTGGACACAAATCTCTAATCCATGCAGCAGGAATTGGATCTTACTCATAAGAGACCGCACAAGAAATTATTGTACTAGAGAAGGCAGAAATTGAGCAATTTGAGATAAGTATGAAGGAAAGTTCCGCATTAGAGGAGGCCAAAAGAAAATTAGAAGAAATTAATTTGGAGGTCAATGGATATACAGATGATTTGGTAAATAAAAAAACGACCAAGTCGAGGAAGGATATTAATAAATTTAGTGCAGAACTAGCATATCCATACCTCAATCAAGACTGCTACCAACAGAAGAGAGAACAACCAGGGGAACGCCCTTACCAACAAAGACCAAGATATGCAAGAGGGGGCAGAAAACAAATCACTTTCTCAGATACGTCAGGCTCGAGCAGTGAGGAAGAGGGTACCTCTAAGTCCGAACAAGGGGGCCAATTTCATAAACAAGATCATGAAACTTTTTTAGATCATCACCCCAGACGGGGTCAGAGAAACAATTTCAACCAGAACAGGGGACAATACATGAGGAACCCCCCACAACAGGAATACCTCAAAACACGCAACCAAAAATATTGGAGATAGGGAAATTCCCAATAATTAATCTCTCTAAGAAAGATCTCAATAAATGTGAAAGGGAGGTATTAGAAAGAGGTTTTAGTTTTGCTCCGACCTCCATAATTAACAAATACACATTAGAGAAGGATCTCAAAGCCTGTTTCAGAAAAATTAGATTACAAGATTTTTTAAAGGATAGAACTTACACACCAAAGGAAAATATTTCAGGTCTTAAGAATAAATCAACCTTTACACCCACTATTCAACAAGTTAGTAAGAACATTGACACTTTTGAAAGAGAAGTGGAATATAAGATACGTAAAGCAGTAGAGGAATCACGACCAAATGTACAGAATATGAATAGGGAAAACAGAGATGCTATTCTCTCACTAAAAAATGATTGGAGTATCACAATCAAACCCGCCGATAAAGGCGGGGGTGTTGTGGTCTTCGACACTGATGATTACGAGAATAGAGTAATGCGTCTCCTGAATGAGGTGGCACACTACAAACAGGTCCGCATGAAGAACATTGATATCTTAAAGAATACAGTTTCTAGGCTCCTAGAAGAAGCTAAATATAATAAGTGGACAGGGGAGGAAGAATACAGGTTTCTTTTTAATGATAAGGCAATCAATCCTGCTATCTATGGGCTCCCTAAGATACATAAAGATGAATCGATCCACCCCTGAGACCCATTGTTAGCTGTATTGGATCCCTCCTTGAACCATTAAGCAAATATGCTGATAGCTTCCTCCAACCCCTAGTAGTCAAACAAAAATCATATATCAAAGATTCAGCCCATATGATCTCTTTAATTGAAGGGCTAGCTTTTAATTCGAACTCCGAAATATTGGTTACATTGGACATGGAAGCTCTTTATACATACATCCCTCAAGATGATACCATCCAAGTGATACAAAGAGCTTTGAACGAGGAGAATACTAGGTTAGCCAATAAGGATTTTATAATGGAATGTGTGACGCTGGTCCTAAAAAATAATATGTTCTTATTCAAGGAGGATCTATATCTCCAGCATAAGGGCACCAGCATGGGAGCGACCTGTGCTCCTAGTCTGGCTTGCCTCTACGTTGGAGACTTCGAGGACAGACATATATATAATGAAGCAGCCCTCTTCTCGGAAAACATCTCTAAATGGTATCGTTTTATTGACGATATCATATTTATCTGAGAGGGTCCTGATGAAACATTAGGAGAATTTCTGGAATGTTTAAATTTGGGGGACCCTAACCTAAACTTTACAGCGCACTTCAGTCGAGAGTTTGTTAACTTTCTAGATCTCACTATAAAAAATGTCAGAGGTAGTTTGGAAGTGGAACTGTTCCGGAAACCAACAGATAAAAACACCTTACTCCACTATTCCAGCTACCATCCGAAAGTACAGAAGGATAACATTCCTTTTGGACAGTTCCTCCGTCTCCGGAGGAACTGTTCAACACTCGAAGACTACTACAAACATTCTGAAATGTTAAAAACAAAACTGAAAGAACGTGGATACCCCAAGAAATTAATCAGACATTCTTTTAAAAGGGCCAGATTTTATAATCGGGAGAGCATGCTAATCAATACTGGACAAAAGAAAGAGAGAAATTCCACCAAAGATAGGATTGTTTTTGTCAGTCAGTTCTCTGCAATTAGTAACAAAATTAAGAACATAATAAATTCCAATTGGAATCTACTGAACGACAATGAGGAACAAAAACTGAACAAACCGCTTTTTGCATTTAAGAAAAATGACAATTTACGTAAAGCCTTAGTTCACACTTATAGGGAAAAAATACCCTTAATCAAAGAACCCTGATGGGGCCCAAAGCAGTGGGTAATAACACATGCGGAGGATGTGCGGTCTGCCCTATGTGTATCATAGAAAAGAGCATTACACACAATGGTTACACAGTGACTTCTAAAGAATTGAATAACTGTAGAATGGCAAATATTGTTTACTTACAAATTTGTCCATGCTGCTTTGGATATGTAGGGGAGACCGCGAGAGAACTTAGAGTTCGGGTGAGTGAACATAAATCAGCCATAAAAAATAACAAAGAAAATGCACCACTAGTAGAACATTTAAAAATTGCAGGACATAACTATATGGACATTAGATGGTTCATTTTAGAATGAATCCATGGTAGTAAGAGAGGGGGGGATCTTGAATTAAAAACACGAAATAGAGAACAATGGTATATTTCCACATTAAATACAGTACAGCACTATCTCGCCCTGGCCCACCGCCACAGCCTCACACCATATCTGGAACTGCTAGTTATAGATTTTGAGAAAGCCTTCGATACGGTTGACTGGAAGTACCTGGAGGACGTCCTTGGGTTGATGGGATTCGGCCCCCACTACCGACGCCTCATCCGCGTCCTGTATTCCAACCCCAAAGCCAAGGTCCTTACCAACGGTACCTTCTCAAAGGCATTTCAAATCCGAAGAGGCACGCGTCAGGGGTGCCCCCTCTTGCCACTTTTATTCGCTCTGGCGATGGAAGCTCTGGCCTGCCTCATACGTAATGACTCCCTAATCCGAGGTTGGTCCTGGGACCCCCACCAAGTGGACAAAATCACCCTATACGCGGACGACGTCCTGCTTTTCTTGGCTGACCCGGAGTGCTCTGGCCCCCGCTGCCTGGGGATGCTCCGGGGTTTCGAGAACTTCTCGGGCTTGCGACTCAACCCGGATAAGTCCACTCTGATCCCCCTCCATCTTTCCAGGGCTTGCTTTGATTGGCAATCTAGTATTCCTATCAGGAGACAATCATTCAAATACCTTGGAATTTGGGTGACTCTGCTCCCGGAGTTGGAATGGGCCCTCAACATTACACCCCTGGTTACGAAAGCTAAAGATGACCTTAAGCGCTGGCAATTCCTACCACTTAACCCCCTTGGAAGGGGGGCACTTTTTAAAATGATGATCCTCCCCCGCTTCCTATACATCATTCAGAATACCACCTCCCATCTCCCGGGTAGTTGGTTCCGAGACTTTGATGGGGTAATTACTAGGTTCCTGTGGGGGGGTGGGAGGCCGCGTATAGATCTGGCCCGCTTTCGGATCCCGCCCTTTGACGGAGGCATGGGTATGACAAATCTCCACCTCTACTACTTGGCTACCAGACTCCTTGTCATCCATGATTGGTTCACTGGGGGGTGGTCTGACCCGACCTCTCGGACCGAGCTTAGAACCATGGACTTCCCGCAAATCCAAGCCTACTTATACGGGGCTCCCATTCCACAGGCGATTCCACCTATCACCAGAGTGGTCCTAGTAGCCTGGCGCTCTGCCCTGCGATACACGCATTGGGACAAGCGACTCACTCAACATACACCTCTGTGGCATGGCACGTGGCTGCGGGAGTGTTAGACCTGGCATCCTTGGCGTGGTTTCCCCTGACTTTTTGCCTCTACCTCCTGTATTTTTGACACTGTGCTGGAATTCGTTTCTGCTGGTTTCGATGCTTTGGGCGCTTTGCCACTGCTGATCAGTGCCAAAGTGCAAGTGCTCCCTGGTTAAATTGTTATTGTGATTGGCTATACATGATTGGTATATTTGCTTTACCAATAAGTACCTAGTAAAGTGCACTAAGTGTGCCAGGGCTGGTGATTCAAATGCTACTAGTGGGCCTGCAGCACTGATTGTGCCACCCACAGGAGTAGCCCTAAGATGATGTCTCAGGCCTGCCACTGCAGTGCCTGTACGCAGTTTGTGAACTGCCATGTTGTCCTGGCCAGTGTACACACTTGCCAGGCCTAACCCTTCCCTTTTCTTACACATTGGACACCCCTATGGTAGGCCCAAGGTACCCCCCCGGGCAGGGTGCAGTGTATGTGAAAGGTAGGACATGTACTAGTGTGGGTAACATGTCCTGATAGTGAAATACTGCCAATTTCGTTTTTCACTATTGAAAGGCTATCTTGCCCATAGGTTAACATGGGGAATGCTGTGTAACATGGTTACCTGCATATCTTCCCATAGCAGCAAGATAGAAAGTTGGAATCTGGTACCCCTGAACTCAGAATTTAATTACACATCTTTTAGTGAAGTTGGTTTTTAAATTCTAAGTTTGGAAATAGCACTTTTAGAAAGTGGCTATTTTCTTGTTCAACCTTTCTGTGTGCCTCTGCCTGTTTTGTGAATTGACCGTCTGGTTGGTGAGTGACAGGGGCTGGGGGTGGCTGCAGGAGGCTGGGCGAGTCAGCACTAGGCTGAATAGACCTAGCTACATGTAGAGGGGTGGGAGGAGTTGCACCTGGGTCTGAATAGGGCTGTGCCTACCTTCCACAATGCTGGCTCCACCTCCTGCAGTGTGTCTGATGACCCTGGCCCACACTCACAAAGGAAGGAGAGGTGCCCTGGCAGAATGCACCCTGAACTGGTTTGGACTGGGTCCAGGACCCCACACACATGAAGAACAAAGACTTTTGGGGTATAAATACTAGAGCTGAAACCCCTGAATTTTAGACTACTTTTACCATCAAGAGGAATCTCTGCCAAAGAACATCAGCTGAAGAGACTGAGAAGGAAGACTGCCCTTGCTGTGTGTTCTAGGCCTGACCTGCAGTTTGCTGTGTCCACTAAGGAAGAGGAAAGGGGACTGTGCTGTGTGCTGTGTCCACCCCACCTGCTTGAAGAAAGGACTTTGCTATGTCCTGGAAGAAGAACAAGTCTCCAAGGGTCTGAGAAGAGCTGGCCTCCTGTTATCAAACTCAGGGACACAAACGTTTGCAGAGAAAACCATCGTGCTGGCGCTGAGTGCGTGTTGCTGCGCACTACCTGGGGCCTCGTAACCTCGACCCTGCCTGCCTGCGTGGAATCGACTCGGTGTGCTTTCGGCACACAGTGGGGCGCCGTGGGAGATCGGCCGTGCCTCCTGAGTAATTGAATCAGCGCTCGAGGGTGCGTCGTTGTGCACCACCCGAGGCTGTCACCAGAGGGGCCGAGATCACTGCCGCCGGCCCAGTAAAGAAAGAAAACCAAAGCGCTGTGCCAGGAACAATCACCGCCGCCGGCCCGGGAGCTTCATCGGCACTGATTCCCTTCACCCGCCTCCGTCACGGCAAGCCGCGCTGGGATTGGCTCCCAGCGTCACGGGTTGCCTAGCAGCGAGGGGCTCGTCCATTACGGGCGCCACACCGAGATCCAGGAAGCGGAGTTCCCCGGCGATCGGCTGTGCAAGACGGAAGGAGACCGCGCACCCAGGTAACAGCTCCAATCAAGTGACGGAGCAGAGTAGTGTTGCCATTGGGGACGGGGTGTGCAGGTCTCCGGGAGAGCATTCTTGGCCTCCCGCTTCCCAGTGACTTAAAGGGGTAGCCTGGTGCAAGGGGCAATATTCAAGAACTGCGTCCTTTGTTGTGGCGCACTCGCATTTGGGAACTAAGAAAGTGAACAAACGAGTGTAACACGGTCCGTGTTACATCGGGGGCCAGATTAAGGACAACGTCCTTCGTGGTGTACTCCGGGTACAGCGGGGGCATTGTAAAGGAGCACCCGTTTTGGGGAAGGAAATCTTGTGTGCAAAACGGCAGTTAGTAGTAAACGAGTATGTGAAAGGGACTTGCCGCACGTTGACAACCAGAGTTTGGCATTCAAGAGAACTTGCCCGTTTATTTTTATACAAAGAACATTCCTAAGGTGAACTTTGAGCATACAAAGGTTGTTTTTGCTGAGAGAACTGTGAATAAGACAAACAACATCACAAGAGAGCCAGTGATTTTTTAAATAACTTTATTTATATGTATGTGCATCCTTCTGACGTTTTGTTCTGACCTAAGCTATATAAAGATATTGATATTTTTATAATAACTGGTGTAGTGTCCATTTGTGGTGTGTCACTGTGTTACTGTGAGTGTTAGTGCAAATACTTTACACATTGCCTTGGGGATAAGCCTGTCTGCTCGTGCCAAGCTACCAAGGGGGTGAGCAGGGGTTATCAACAGTGTGTACCCCCTTACCCTGACTAGAAGCAAGGGCCCCTATTTGGACAAAGGTACTTACCTCTGCCAACTAGAGACCCCCAGTTCTAACAGGGAGGCATTGACCCTTGCAGGTTTTTGGCAGTGGGATCATGTCGGGATCTCGCTTCTTGGGGATGTCTGGGTGGGAGACCACGTCAGGGCCTTCCCCGATCTACAACAGCGTCACTCCCTTCACACCTCCCAATTTTATAAGTATTTACAACTCCGCCACGCCCTTACCGCACATATTCCACCAGGTACGTCACTGCCCGAGTTCAGCCCGTTGGAGGCCCAGGTTATGATGGGAAATCTGGGTAGAGGAGGGGTGTCACAAATATACCGCTCCCTAGTGAACAATGGCCCCACTACCCTGGACCCGCTGCGGACCCGCTGGGAGGGATGGGTGGGTCCCCTAGAAGAAGCAGACTGGCGTGACGCCCTTATGGCTCCCAAAACCCTTACGACCTCCTCTAAACTCCGTCTCATTCAACTTTACTATGTTCACATGGCCTACCTCACTCCTGTGCGCCTACATAAGGCGGGACTGCGCCCCTCCCCAGACTACACGATGTGGCCAAGCTCCCGCCGATTTTTGCCACATGGTCTGGTTGTGCCCTGTTCTTGCCCCGTTCTGGTCGGGATTGGAATCTGAACTTACACAGACTCTGGGCTGGCAGGTCCCCCATGATCCCCTGCGCCTTCTTCTGGGGGTATTCGATGGGTTGGACGGCTCTACAGCCGACAAACTCTTTCTGGGCACAGCGGTGGCAGTGGCCAAGTGAGACATCGCGGCGGCCTGGGCTCAGGCCAAACCCCCTACCCTGCGAAAGTGGCGCCGGGGGGGGGGTGGACTGGTGCACGGCCCAGAAGGAACCTCTCTTTGAGGCCCGGGGATTGTAGATGGTCTTTGATCTTCCATGCAAACTGTATGCTGTCTTTTTGTTTGTCTGTTTTTCAAATGCGAATAAACTTGATTATCAAAAAAAAAAAATACAGTACGGCAAGGGTTAAATAGCAAAGAAGATTGGATGAAGCTCATTAAATGAATCCCCTTTTTGCCATTTCAGACTACTGTGAGAAATCTGACATTGGGAGATGTGACTATGGTTTAGATAATTAAGTGTGGAACTATTTTAAGTAGCATCTATCTGTAGCGGATCATATATAGGTAACACTGCAATATTACTTCGATATTCAGTAATCAAATAAAAATATACCTGAGAAATATGAGCAATACAAAACTGATCACATATTTTTGATGGTATCGATGGAATCTTTATCATGGGGCATACGAAAACTTTCTGCACCTTATAACGATATATAAATTAGAGTACGTCCATGGATTAATCTCCTTTTTTACATACATAAATTTCATGATGGAGACGATGGAGAAGTTTGAGTTTTTTGTTTGTGGACCCTTTGCAACTAGTCAGGGACAGGAAATAGACAACAATTAGTGCCTCTTTAAAATGGCGCTGCCTTTTGCAACCAAAATTATAAGGGATTAACAATGGCACGCACAAATGACGTCATTACGTTACGTAACGCGCTGACACCTGTATTAGAGGGGACGGTTTAGAGCCTTCTACCCTTCCAGCGCTTATCGGAACGCGGAGATTATCAGCACATTGCAAGAGTGCCTAACGGTAAGAAGGGGGCCCGCAATATCCCTAGAATGCGTAGGGGCTGGTGGATATCTTTCTTAAACCAGGCGCTCAACATGGTTAGTATCGAGTGGGATATAGAGATACACTATGTGATTTATCCTCATCCCTCCGGATTACTCGTATCCATATAGTGAATGCCCAGTATCACGAGGATAACATCTATCCATCAATGTCTGCCCAATTCCTAGTCAATAATAGTTTGAATGGCACAATAGATGACTATGTAAGCACCAACACCTCCTGTTTCTTTATTAAGTGGACGCTTTTTAAACTTCGACCCTATGAGGAAATGCCTTTAGAACATTAAGCCCGTGCACTTAACCACCGAAGAGGAGGCGGGGCCCTTCAATTAAAAACACTGTGAGTATGCTCAATCGTAGCATTGTAAACTGTGACTTCATAATACATTGCTCAAGCTTTAGAAATGTAGGAAACGCTGTTGTGTTCCCCTTTTAGGTGCAGGATTGACTGTCTAATAGCACCTTGTTGTAGTATTAGGAATATAGAAAATGCTTCTTTGTTTCCTCTTGAGCATTCTTTTATAAAAAAATAATAGATTTTTCCCTTTTTCTCTTAGGTTTTCATTATACATAGGACCGACTGTTTAGCGGTGCCTTGTGGTTTTTAAAAAAATAAAAATTCATTCCCTCATGCCTCTTTGGGTAGAGCTGGGCAAGATTTAAACCATCCGGACCTTAATAGAAGTTAAGGGTAGGTTTATCCTGAATGGGATATATTACATAGTTCACATTGGGTACTTCCAACTTTGGAAATCACATTGTACTATCCTATAATTTTTTTTAAGTTTCAAAGATAAGTTTATTAACAGTATGTCAAAAAAGGAACAAAAAACACAATAGCAAGCAGCAAAGCATCAAATATAATCAATACAAAACATATTATTAATGGCAAGTAGGCAAATGATTATATAATAAAAGAGAGGTCCATGATAGGGATAACAAGAGAAAGGGGTATAAAGGAGAGAAACCAGGTACGAGTCTTATTAATTATTCAATTAAAGCAGAATTACAATAGAACAAGTAAAAATTGGAAGAAATGAACATAAACAGATAGATCAAGGGGGTTGAGCAACTTCTTGAATACGTGGTACTGGAGCAAAGGATCTTTTAGCACTATCATTCAAAAACGTTGTAACAGGAGACCATAAGAGTAATCTTTTGTGTTTCAGGGACATGGGAAATACAAAAGTTGTGTCGAGTCTATGATTATGGCAAACGGCGTACCAACAAGCTAAATATGAGAGTCTGGAGGCATCCTTCCAATTTTTTGTTATCTGCTGAAAAGCAGCAGCTAATAATAGGTCAATAATTTGTATTTGGGTTTTAGGTTTGTTCCAGCTATTAGAGAGACTACCTAGAAAAATATTTACAAATGTAAGGGGAATGTTGGTGTTAAAAATAGAATTAATTTGGGTCCAGACTGATTCCCAAAATCGTGTAACTTGTGGACATAAAAAAAGTAAGTGATGAAGGTTTGCCTGTGGATGTGAGCAGGACCAGCAAGCGTGTGAGATATCAGAATGCATTTTATGCAGCGAAACTGGCGTGAGCAATAGTCTGTTATAAATAAAGAAAAGAGTTTGTGTAGCGCTAGCAGCTCTGGAAGATTTTCTAATTTTCAACCAAATTTTATCCCAAATAGATGTGGGCCAGTGAGTATTTAAATCTGTTTCCCAAGACATCTCAGTCTTTGTTTTAGCTCTTGGTGGGAGAGGGGATAGAAGACAAGTGTAAAGGATGGAAGCCTTAGGCGATCTGCCAAGAATAATAGACCAGGTGTGATCAATTGGTATGGGGGTGCGAGGTAAGGATTGAAAATATGAGTAAGAATCTAATATGATAGAGCGTAGGATTAAAAATGTATGTGAAAATGATGAGGGTAAGTGAAAAAGAGATCGAGCTTTTGAAAAAGTTAAAAAAGTGTCATTCTCAAATAATTGATGCACCCATAAGATACCTCTATCTCTCCAAGTTCTCCAATAAATCGGTTTTCCCTTGATGCAAATAAAGTTATTATGCCAAATAGTGAAGTTGAAAAATGTAGTAAAATCATGTGGTTCTATATGAAGGAGTTTATTTAGACTGCTACATGAGTGTTTAATAATTGGTGTATGTAGGTTTTGGGGTTTTCTTGTGAAAGATAAGTATTCTTGAAAAGAAAATGGGGAAAGAAAAGAATTCTCTAAATCGATCCATAGAGGTAAATCAGGAGAAGGAGTAGACAACCACTTAGAAACCTGTTTTAATAAAAAGGCTTTATGATATTTGGGAAAATCAGGGAAACGGACACCACCTTCAGATTTCGGACGTGACAGCTTTAATAAGGACATTCTAGGTTTTTTGTTCAACCAAAGAAAGGAGATAAGAATGGAATTAATTTTGTGAAACCATTTCGTAGGGATGGAAACTGGAATATTAGAGAGAAGATAAAGAATAATAGGTGTTAACATCATCTTGATGTTGTCGAGCCGTCCCCACCATGAGAGATATAACGGGTGCCACTTGGTCGTAAGGAGACTAAGCTTCTCAAGGTTTTTATTGAAATTTAGAGAAATCGATGACTTAATGGAAGGAGTGAACCATATACCGAGATATTTTATGTGAAGGGATTCCAAGTAAAATTGGAGAGGGAAAAATCATCTTTAAAAGTATACTTAGTTAAAGGCAGAATTTCACATTTGTCATTGTTTAATCTATAACCCGAAAGTAAAGAATATGATTTGACTTCCTCCAGGAAGGCCGGCAAGGAGTTTTGAGGTTGGGAAAGGAATAAAAGAACATCGTCAGCATACGCAGTTAATTTAATCTGTACAGAATTAGAGGTATAACCAGTGATAAAGAGGAAGGGAGATAGGGGACACCCATGTCTTACTCCTCTATGGAGAGGAAAGTACGAAGAGGTAAGACCATTAGCAAAAATGGCAGCTTTAGGGTTCGAATAGAGCAGGGAAATGAAGGAAATGATTTTTGGGCCAAAACCAAACCATTTTAGTGATTGAAAAATAAAAGGCCAATATACTCTATCAAACGCCTTCTCGGCATCCAGAGCAATGGCAGCAAGGGGTTTTGACAGATTTGGCGATTTGGAGATGATGTCAAATAATATGCGAGTATTATCAGTAATAGATCGTCCTTTAACAAAGCCCGATTGTTCCTTAGCTATGAGATGGGGTAGAAAGGATTCCAATCGAAGAGCTAGTGACTTCGAGAACATTTTATAATCTATGTTAACTAGGGAAATGGGTCGGTAGTTTTTGCAATAGCGTAGATCCTTCCCCTCCTTTGGAATAAGACAAATTAAAGCATCGAGGAAAGTACCAAAAGAGTTTCCAGAAGAAAGAAAAGAGGAAATTAATGTATGTAATTTAGGTATTATTATTTGGAAAAAATGCAAAAAAAATTCAACGGTAAATCCGTCAGGGCCAGGGGCCTTATCTTTTTTAAGGGATTTAAGAGCACTAAGTAAATCGGTCTGGGTTAAATCAGTTTCAAGGAGGTCAAGGTGCAAAGGCGGGGAAGAGGGTTTGTGGATTGAGGAGAGATAAAGGGAAATATCTTCCTCAGACGGATATGACTCAGGAGTATAGAGTTGTTCATAAAATTTAACAAATTCTTGTAAGATATCAGCATCTTTGTGTTTAGAGGTGTTTGCGTCTGATATTATGGATTCAATATGAAGCTTATTTTGTTTGGTCTTTAAATAATTGGCTAACAGTTTGCCGGATTTATTTTGTCCGCCATAGAATTTAGCGCTAGTCTTTAAAAGAAACAAAGAGGCAGCATCAGTCGTGTCTTTATTATATTGAATTTTGGCCTTAATGAGATCAGATAAACAATGTTTCGACTTGGAAGTGTAGTAAGTATGTTCCAAGTTCTTAATTTTTGAGAGGAGTTCCTTATTTAAAGCCCGAGCTGTTTTCCGCCTAGTAGAAGTGTAACGAATGATGAAGTCACGAGCAGAGGCTTTAAATGCGTCCCAAATTATATAAAAGGGCATGTTATCCGTAGTATTTAGAAGAAAGTATTCATTGAAGAAGGAAATGAAGGAAGTGTTGAAGTGAGGATCTAAAAGTAGGGAATTGTTAAAGCGCCATCTCTTGGGGTGATCAGAATGAGGTAATAAGTCTAACAGGATGGAAACAGGGGCATGGTCAGAGATGAGTATAGGGCCTATATCAGCAGAAATGAGAGATTGGGAAACATTGTGTGATGTGAAGAAATAGTCAATTCTTGATTGGGTCTGATGGGGTGGAGAGTAGAAAGTATATTCTTGTAAGGACGGGTTACATAATCTCCAAGCATCAGATAAATGTAGTTGTTTTATAGTTTGCGTGAAAGTTTTATGTACCTTTGAAGGAGTGAAAGGGGTTTTGGATTTCCGATCTAAAAAGGGTCAAAAACTTGATTACAGTCTCCAGCTAGAATTACATTACTATCTTAACGTTGAGAAATCAGTTGATATAAATGGGACCAGAAAGAAGCGTCTCCTGAGGTAGGTGCATAAACATTAAAGAGAGAGAGAGGATATCATCAATCTCCAACTTGGTGTATAGCCATCTGCCTTCCTCATCTCTTTCTTGCGAAATAAGGGAGGTCTTCAGTGATTTATGAATGAGAGTGATGACACCATTTCGTTTGCCGTCTCCAGGGGAGTAGAAGAGTTCACCAACCCAATTTTTCTTAAGCTTTAAAGACTCAGGCTCGGTGAGATGGGTTTCTTGTAACAAAACGATCTTAGCATCCAGTTTAGATAAGTAAGATAACACCCGTTGTCTTTTAATAGGGGAATTTAAACCTTTAACATTCCAAGTAAATATCTTTAAAGCCATAAGTCAAGGAAGCTGACTAAATAGTACAATGAACCAACCATTTTACAAATGCCATTAAAAAACAAGTAAAATGCAAATAGATACAAGTAAAACTTGAAACTTAAAAAGATGAAAAAGGAGAAGGAAGGGAGGGAGAAAGGGGAAGGAGAGTGTACGAACAACAATTGAAGAGAATAATAGAAATGATAGCGATATGAAAGGTGATGAAAATGAGCGTAGAAGAGCGAACAGAAGTACAAAGAAGATATGAAGAGAAGCATAGAAAACACAAAAGACATACTTACAAGAAAACCGAGACATATGTGGAGTGGGGGGAGATGAGGCCACATGGGACAATGGCGAATCCAGACTCCAAACGGGAAGGCAGGAAGGAGACAAACCCAACGAGCGAGAGACATAAGGGATGTACATAAAACCTGCAAGGAAAAAAGTAGGATTAGTTAAACAAGCTGAACAACTAAGTGAAGAAAACAGTACCTGTAAACTATTAAAAAAAACCTTTCAGAGAAAATGTTAACAAGCAACCACAGGAATATAAAACTCAACCCAGACTAAACCAAGAACAGTCATTTGTTATGCACCAAAGAGGTATCCATAAGCTCCGGATGACAAGAGTTGAGGAAACTTTTAAGCTTTATGGGTTCTTCGTAAGTAGTAGTCTTGTTGTTAAAGGTCACCTTAAATAGGCAAGGATGAAAAAGACCATATCGTGCACCAATAGAACGGAGAAGCGGTCTCATTGCTAGAAAGTCACGATGCCTGTCAGCAGTGGGTTTGGAATAGTCCTGAGAGAAGAACAAAGGATTGCCTGACCAAGCAATATGGTTAATCGCTCTGGCTGCAGATAGGACCTTCAGTAAATCAGTATATTCCAGGAAATACAAGATGAAACCTCTTGGCTTCCGTCCCGAAGAAGAACTTGCTAAAGAAGTAGAGGAAGAAGAGCCTAAACGATGGGCTCGCTGTATGTTGAGGAGAGTATCCTGTGGTAAATTGAGAATCTTTGGGAGAAAGGACTTGAAGAAGTTGATGGGGTCCGACCCTTCACAACCCTCCGGCAAACCGTAAATGCACAGATTATTGCGACGATTTCTGTTTTCAAGATTTTCAACTTGTTTTTGGAGCGTTGATACTTGAGAGTGAAGAGCCTCCATCTTGACGTTGGATAAGGAGAGAGATTCAATGGTATGTTCCACTGTCGTTATTCTGTTCTCCAGACTTGACCAATTATCAGTTAATATTTGCAGTTTTGAGTTGGTCTCCTCCATAAAGGGACGGAGGGCTCTGATTTCCTCTAGTAGTAGATCCATAGATACGGAAGAGGATTGTTTGGGAGGAGAGGGAGGGTCTTTCTTTAGGCGCTTGCTTGGTGCCTTATTGGTGGTTGAGACAGCCGTGATGGAAGAAGACGTTGCACCCTTAGGTGAAGCATTCGTTGAGTTATCCATCACCAATTGTGTATGCAGAGCAAACGCAAAGAATGAAATTTAGCTTAGTTGAAATAATTCCAATACCCAGATGGGAAGAGTCAAAACCAGACCCTTCCAGGTGAAGAAAAAAACAATTATGATGACATACACTTTATAGACGTTAAATCCGCAACATGAAAATCAAAAATAGAAGAGCGAGTGGAGCACAGATAGAGGTGAGTATTGGCAAGGCTCTCTATTCAGTCATGATACAGCATTGTGGCTTGTAGAATAAACTCAGAGAAATGCCGCAGTCAATACGGAGTGAAATCTATGCAGCTAATGGGTAAAACAGTAAATAGTTATTTCCTGCGCAGGAGCCCTTTCCTTTGTTTTAAAAAAAACATTAGGGTACAGGCACACAAGAAAATAATGGCACAGATATAACCTTCAGTGTAGTTTGAGAGAGTTTGAGCGCTGAGGAGCAAAGTTAATAAATATTGCTGAGGTGCACTCACTATCAGAGGTCCAGGGCTGAAGAAGCTTGAAGCATGTTCGAATTAGGCATTAAAAAAAGAAGAAACAAGGTGACAGAGGCTGCTGCAGCGCATTCTTGAGCTGAAGGAATTCCGTGACTGGAATCAAATAGAGCGCGATGCAAAATGGCGGCCGCATCAAAGACGGAGCCGCTCTGAGGTGCGTATAAAAGAAAGGAACAGCTTACAGAGCAGTGCGGGAAACTTCAGCAACATCACAGTGAGCAGCGACGCTACGGCCGTCCTCGCTCACATTTTGGATGGCCTGCAGGCGGTAGGGAGCTCGTTAGGTTTGCCGTTGTCTCCGCCGTCCCGGAAGAGTCAGGGACTGGCGGCCATTTCCTTCGGGCACTAGCCACGCCCCCTATCCTATAATTTTTAATTAGATTCATATCAATGAATGAAGACTCTACCACTCCCAAATTGAGTAAAGGAGATTTAAGGAACTCTTTGGCGACTTTTCAGCGTCAAAGGTAGGTTGCTTTGATATTAATATAGAGGAGACCAATTTTCAAATGAAGGGACGGTCCCTTAATTTCTATTATTAATTTTTAGGTGCCTTATTTTATAATCTTGGCCGATTTGTCAAGTACCCTAACATGAACGGCTCATCTAAGGGAATGTCACCTTAAAATTAGAGGTGAGTTGAATAACAATGAAAGTCAGTATACTAGGAGATGATTGAATGAATGAATGATAGATGTTTTTATCTCGCAGTCTAGAATGGAACAACACGGGGTATGTGGTGATGTAGATTAAAGCAACACCAGAATTGCCTGTGTTTTAATCTTAATTTTATTTTATCTTTAATTTTAATGATGATGTTTAGAAAATAAGAGAACATAATTGTATTTCAACAATAAAAAAAGCATAGTGAAGTTGATACTTGATTTATGTTTTATAAAAGGTTGTTCAAAAGAAAGAGGGGTAGTATACATGTTGTCCTGAAGAAGGTGGTCTTATTCTTCTTGGGTACCACCGAAACGCTTTGACGCTTGTCCTTTGTGGGGTTACATCCAAGGAACGAATAGTATTGACTGTAAAAAATCAAATATTACCAATACTGTCACTGATTCTTTTTGGAATAACCATTACCAATGACAAATTTGTATGTCTTGAATTTTTTGATCTCTCTTTGATGTTTTCTTAATGTTTTTAATGCTTTCTATATGTCTTGTATTATTGTTTGATATATTATCACATTTTTATTGCTGAAAATTATGCGATGTACATTCTGATGATGTTTCAATTATATTAAATATTACTTTATATATATACATTCCTTTGTTTTTCCTCCTTTAGACGTGAAATATCATGGTGTGATTGTTTGCATAAATAGTATATACATAGAGATCAGTTACTCAATTGCCAAGAGTGGTTACTTTTGAATATTGATTATAGTACCCTGGCTCTTGGCTGTTAAAGGGTCACTCTCGTGTTTTTACACAGTCCCCCTTTTCCGCCTAACCTTTGCACACGTGGATCCTACCCCCTCCTGGGGTCCATCGAGTCATAAAACTTGCATTGTTGTGCGTCCCCCTTTGTTGTTAACTGTCAGCGCTCCACCACAGGGTGAGAAGCTACCTGGCGCACTCGCCCTCCCCCCCTGACGCTGACAGTGCTCCCCCATAGCCACCAGTATAGTGTAGTTAAAGAGCTCCTGTGCTTATTACTGACAGATGCACCCCATCCCAACGAAACTGCCCCCTTTTACCTAATTGGAGCAAATTGTGCCGACTTCATGAAATAGTTCAGCTTACAGATGTGTCCATTGCCTTAACTGGGGTACCCCCAGCCCATACTGCTTGCAGTATTACTTCCGACCACAGTATTGACGTTGTCGGTAAGAACTGTGTAACCCCAAAAGGGGCTGCGAACAAGCCTTCCTCCACCGTGGCCTACCTAATGACATTATATCATTCCCACCAGCGTTAATGACTAAAAAGGACCGTATGGGGAACTGTGTTAGATTGTATAGCCTGTCCCAGCCAACCCAATAGCACCTGCAGTGTGACACCCCCCCATCCTAAAGGCAGTAAAGAAATTAGGCAAGATAATCCATTTGAACTTTCCAAACAAACAGCACCTGCAATGTGACACCCCCTATCCTAAAGGCACAGGACAATCCACTTGAACTTTGCCTTGTCCGTACAGTAGGACTTGTATTTTCTCAGTGGGCCTCCTACGGACCGACTCATTTGCGCACATTGTGCCAGCAGGCTCCAAAGTGCTACAGCAAATAGATCAATTACTTGAAAACCAAAGCCCCCGCATAGCACTCTGGCCCCCCCAGGGTACCTGGATATAGGCAGCCTCCCCAAGCGTGTACTCCATCCATACTAATGGACTTGCTGCTTTGCTCTGCAAATGAAGGAATGGCCACGGGTACTGGTACCGGGCTGCGCCCGCCACAGGTACGCGTACTGGGCTGCACCCATTAATGTGGTGCTATTGCCACAGCCCAACTGCCAATTTGGGAGACAGAAACCAAATGCCATTTGTTTTGCCGCTATCGTGGGCTTCAGCTGAGAACGGAAGCCGATCAAAAAACCGCGTCTCCCCCCTCTTCCGTGGAGTACCTGCGGCCTACTGGATGTTAACTGCGTTGCACACCATTGATCCTTACTAAAACTGCCAGCCTTCAAAAAGAAAAATATAACTCTGCATATAAAAACCTCGGCTATTGAATAAAGCTGCCATAATGTGGATGGTTTTTAAGCAATCCCAAATGCCTGTGGATTGTGCCACAAAATAAATTGCAACCCTTTATTGGGGTTGGCTTTTAAAATGCCTGTGGCTCCCAAGGCCCTCCCCATGTGAGTTGTGTTGCACACCACCAGTTCGCACTACAAGTGCTGACACTTAAAAGGAAAGAGAAACTTTGGAGATACATCTTTGGCAGTTACGTACAGCCCCATAAATCGACACTGGTTAGTGAGATGAGGCTCTAACATGGATTTCCTTCCCAAGGGCCACTCCAAGTTAATTGTGTTGCACACCATCATTCCTCCTGAAGGACTGCTGATACGTAACAGAAAAGAAAAACAGAACTGTGTATATTAATGCTTGGCAATTTAGTAAAGCCACCCTAATGTTGATTGATTACTCAACAATTCCTATTGCCAGTGGATTATGCCAGAAATAACTCACCATCCGTTTGCTGGGACACGGTGTTGCAACGTATTTCTTTCCTAAGGCCTGCTCCATGTTAATTGTGTTGCACACCACCAGTCCTTCGTAAGTCTGCTGATAATTAAAACAGAAAGTGAAACTTTGCCGATAAATATTGGACTGCTGGCACGTAACAGAAAAGAAATACCAGCACTCTGCATATCCATGCTTTGCAATCCAGAAAAGCCACTGTAATGTTGACCGATTTCTCCGCAATTCACATTGCCTGTGGATTATGACAGAAATACTTCACCACCCATTATTGGGATGCGCCATTACAATGTATTTACTTCATGAGGCCCACTCCATGTTAATTGTGTTGCATCCCGCCAGACCTTACTAAGGACTACTGACCCTTAAAAGAAAAATGAAACTCCGTATATAAATATATGGCAATTAAGTAAAGCCCCAATTAAGGAAAACCCAATCGATCCCTACAGATTATTGTGATGAGCATGTACAATGGATTTCCTTACCAAGGCACATGATGAGTCCTCACTAAGGACTGCTGACATGTTACAGAAAAGAAATACCATCACTGTGCATATCCATGTTTTGCAATCCAGAAAAGCCACCGTAATGATGACTGATTTCTCCGCAATTCCCATTGCCTGTGGATTATGACAGAAATACCTCACCACCTGTTATTGGGATGCACTATTACAATGTATTTACTTCCTGAGGCCCACTCCTCGTTAATTGTGTTGCATCCCACCAGACCTCACTAAGGACTACTGACCTTTAAAAGAAAAAAGGAAACTCCGTATATAAATATATGGCAATTAAGTAAAGCCCCAATCGAGCAAAGCCCAATCCATCCCTACAGATTATTGTGATGAGCATGTAAAATGGATTTCCTTACCAAGGCACCTGATGAGTCCTCACTAAGGACTGCTGACAATTCCCCCCATAACCTGTGGATTATGTCCCAAATAAATCGCTACCTGGTATTGGGATGAGCTTTTAAAATGCATTCCTTCCCCAAGGGCCGCTTGTTGTTAAATGTATTGTACTCCATCCACCCTCACGAAAGACTGCTGATATTTGGCAGTAAAAGAAAACTTTACATAAGACTATTTGGCAATTAAGTAAAGATACCCGAATATTGCCTGGGTTGCTAGCAATTCCCCACATTGTCTACTGAATATGACACCAATAAATCTCTATACTTTGTTAGGATGAGCTTTAAAATGCATTTAATTAATACCAGGGAGAAGGCCGGTTCCATAGAGCGACGGCAGGACATCTTCCTGGGTGATAATGCTCGTAAACAAAACAGCATAACGCAACGCATCGCTATATGTTGCCACCTCTTTAAAACCTTCCCAGAATTATGTACTGCACCGGGATTTGACGGCACCCTTGGGGACGATCAACTGAGAGCCATGTACACCAACTCTTTTAATGATGCACCCTAAAACAGGGGTTTTCCTGTACCACCAGCTCTGGCTAACTCCGCGCCAGATGTAACTGGAACTATCGCTGGGCATGAATTCTATTTTGGTATTGATGACAGAAAGATACTTGAATAATGCCCAAGTGACTAGCCCAAACTAACCGTTCCCCCTAGCCATTTAGATACCTTATATTTGTAGCACTACTAAACTCGGACTATCACTAATTTGAAGGCAAATGACCTATTACAGAGCTATGAATAGTCGTCGCAATAGGGGTAGAACCCGGGATTATTTATGTTTTCAAGTAGAGAACCCATGCAGCATCACATACCAATTACCTAACAGGACAACAGCTGTGTATGATGAAAGGAAAACATTGTCTCAGCCTTTCACTAAATGAATCATACCACACGGTCAACCCGTGGACGAAAACCTCATAAACACAAAAAAGTTGTGCCTCAGTACTGCCACCGTTCTAACGACCACCCCAACCTGAAAAGGGTTACTACGCGGTCGCAGCAGCCCATCTATATTTCTGACACATAGCATTATTGTATTTGCATTGGGTCCTCTCATCCCCCCAAAGGGGGCATCTTGACGGTGAATAACAAATGCTTATTCTTACAACCGAATGGTGCTTATTTGTCAACCTCCAGAATACCCCACCCGGACAACATATGGACGATCACACCAAAAACACATCAACAAAGAAATGTTGTGCCTCAGGGCTGCAATTATCATCCCAACTGGTAAGGGGTCACTACCAAGTTGCCGCAGCCCATCCATATTTGCGACCTATAGCCTGACGTATATTTACCCTGTGCACTTTCATCCCCCCACGGGGCATGTTGACGCTGACTAACCGATGCTTATTTACCCAATTGAATGGTGTTTATTTGTCTACCTCCGTGAAGATGAAAGGCTAAGTGTGCCTCACCAGCAATTGAACCCATGACCAAGAGGTCAAACACCGGGCCCTGCAATGGATGCGTTAATCTACTAATCCCCCCGGCCCGTCCCGACGTCAGAACCAGTCATTAATTATTAATTAGATAAAACGTGCTTACGGGTTGCCTAGTACATTTGGAATCATTGGTGGACTAATTTGATACCTACATTCATACGTACTGTAACTTAGGGCACATGGTCCCGATTATTTAAAATTCCCCATACAATAAACTGTAGACATAAAGAACTAAATGTTTGTCGCATTTATGACACATAAATTCATACGTACTCTAATTTATGGCATATGTTCACGATTATTTAAAATTCCCCGTATAATAAACTGTAGACAAAAGAACTAGATGTTTGTCGCATTTATATTAAGACAACCCAATTTGAATCAGAACGCCTTTTGCTGTTGTCCCTGAACCAGAAATACTTCTGCGGAGAATCAACCCAAACCATTCCGATAACGTATTTAGTAAACTGGAATGATTTATGAGCCAAAGGGGAAGATTCCTCATGCACTATAGAAGCACCATTAAAAAGTGTTGACGTAATAAACCAAGAACTGCCCTTGAAACCCTTTGTTGGCTGCCCATAAGGTGCAGCGTGCCATTACAAACCCCAGGCATCTTATATTGGCCAAAACATCCTACCGACCCCTCCGCAGCAAATGGTCATTCCCTACGATGCTTAACAGGGGCCTGTAATCCCACAAATGTGGGCTGCTTCTTGTGCCCATAACGAACAAATGTAGAATTGGGGGCATGCAGGTAGCACTAACCCCCCTCACCGCTACAGCCAATCTACCTAGCGCATGCTAACCAAGTGTGGTGGCTGAATACAGGTCATCTTACAGCTCCTGATGGAATTCCTGGAGTAGGTGAAGTTTTGCCGGGAGTAGGATGCCACAGCCTGCCGGCACAAGCCATCAGGTCGGCGCTAGCAAGGCGCCTTATCATCCCCGCTGCCAAGCGCCGCGTCAACACCGCCGCGGCCATTCCCTGGTGAGTGCCACCCAGCTCTATAACAACATATGAAAAAGTAAGGTGGTGTCTAGTGTAACAAGGCCCCGCGGGCTGCGAGGACATCACCGCCCCCCCACACATACCGGCTCGGCCCCACCTGTGGAGCGTCCTTAGTATCCTCCAGCTTGTGAACCGTTGCCCGTAATCGCCGCTCCGAGAATGAGGGCGCGTCCCCCGCATACCGCCTCAGGACGCCTCGCCCCGCGAGCCGCTTCTTGCCTATCACGGGCGCAGCCCCCCACTTCCGGGATAGCAACCGCAAGCCGCTATTACCGCCTAAAACACCAGTGAGGTGTGGGAGACCCGCGAGTCACAACCCCCCTGTTTCACGTGAACAGGGCCCCCGCGGGCTGCGAGGACCTTACCGCCCCCCCATACATATGGGCTCGGCCCCCACCTGTGCAGCATCCTTAGGATCCACCGCCGCGGGATGCCTCACCCGCGAGCCGCATCTTGCCTGCAACGGGCGCAGCCCCCCCTTGTGTGACCGCAGCCACGAGCTGCCTTGTTATAAGTGAAAAGGGGTTTAGTGGTCTTGCGAAAATAAATCAAGACAAAACAAAAACACAGGGAATGGAATGTGGTTTGGGAACATTCCCAACGTTAATGTGCATATAGCATAGCCATATTCACGCCGCGAGCCGCCCCCCCATATGCGAGCAGCCCCATTGTCCTGAGCAGGCTCCTACCGCGCAAAGTTACCAGCAAATCAACCGCCGCAAGTAAAGCCATCAATAGCCATATTCGTGCTGCGAGCCGCCCCTACCGCCACCCCTGTATATGCGAGCGGCCCCGTAGTCCTGTGCAACCTCCTACCGAGCGATGTTACCAGCAAATCAACGCCACCAGAAGTAAAGTCACCGATAGCCATATTCACGCCGCGAGCCACCACTACCGCCGCCCCCGCATATGCGAGCGGCCGCATTGTTCCGTGCAGCCCCGTACAGAGCAGAAATCAACTATGAAGCTATTAAAACGAACTTGTTTCGCGAGCAGCTATTACCGCCGCATGACCCTTTAAACCTGTGCTCGCACCTTGAGCCTCCCTTCACCAAGCATAGTTAAAGGTAACGGCTGAATCAAACCCTGGCCCTGCCACCACACGGCAGTGATGTACCCGCTCGTGTACGGCAGGGCTCCGAATAAAACTAATACACTTTTAATGCTACGCTAAGGCCCCCCCAACCTACCGAACAATACTCCACCAGGCGCACTCGCTCAACGACGCGCCTCTGCAGCTTGCCGGAGGTCTGAGGGGACAAAGAGGCCGAATGCTCCAGGGCGCAACCTTAAATAACTCTCCCCGGAATTCCTGCGCACCCCTGATGACATCACCGGCCCTCCTCATTCAATCCACCCCCTTCTTAGCCGCCCCGGAGGAGGCTCAGTCTCGTGGCGCAACTAAGGGCGCCCCTCCCCAAGGCGCGGGGGGCGCCTGTTCATATGCCTTAAGCTAAAGAGGGTGTTAGTACGATGACTATGTAATTCAAATTTACAGCGAAGAAGACAAATGTATATGTGACAAAAAAGAAATTCACACAATCGTATGATTAAAACAGAGGCTAAGAAGATAAAATAGCTTGAGGGAGGCAACCAGATGTGCACTCCTGCAAACATCAGTTTAAATGCCGCCCTGCGTGATCCTTCCGTCGTCATACATTTCCAGCGGTTTATAGTTCATCCATGTATTCATGTTGACATTTGAAGTCTCTTTTCTACAGTTCAACTATGTCAACCTATTCTGAATCCACCCAACATTTTTATTCACTTCAAAAGCAGAGCTCAAAGACAAAAAGTACGCTTATAACTAACTGCAGGAGCCCGCTAAGTGGTATTCTAAATGTCACAGCATCGCAGCTGGTAAAATAAATAAGAATTCGTTGATTGTTCCTTTATCTCCTGTTCTAGTCACATCTTATTTTTAATGCCGGAGCGCACTGTTTGTCCACGAAGTTTAATAACCAGCTAAGCAGCTTTTATATTGCAAATGGCAGAGCATTATACTTTATCGTGACATTTAAATACGTTCTCTCTTGCCTACGAGTGACAAGACAGCCAGATGGCTGATGAAAACTGGCTGCAATTGTCAATACACGTATTAAGAGAAAATTGATCAATACAAAAAGTTCTTAAATGTCGGTACACGGTACTTTCTGTTTCCTTCATTGACATTTCATCTACAACACAAAGCCAATGGTACATGTGCTTCTGATGAGAAAGACTCAAAGTATGCTGAATTCAAAACTTCAGAAATGATCGAATATACTTCCAAGCGGAACATCTGTTTTCCTTTTTAAATTAAAATTATTTGTATGTCCTTAGAACATGTATCAAAATCAGAATAAACTTCTGAAATATAAAATATGCAGGGCCCGATTCTCAAAGGAAATCATAAGTGATGTCATGCGCAGCATACATTACTCTTAACGGATATTTATTTTTTTTCCAAATATTTTATTGATTTTTAGAAACAGCAAAAAGCAGCAAATATACAATACATACAATGTCAAGAGGCCCAGTCGAAACATAGGGGTCGATTCCGATCTGGGCCGGTAGGGCACCGAATCGGATCCGGTAAAGCCGAATCCGATTCGGAGCCCTCTTCCCCGACCGATTCGTACGTGCGTCCGGGCGAGCGAGCGAGTACGATGCGAGCGCACGCAAAATCGCCGACCGACTCGTTCGCGGGACCCAACCGCTCCGACCAACTCGCACGGACACGACTCGCACGGCGCAATGGAGACGTTCCCCGGCCTGGCAAGTACGATGCGTGCCTCGAGCAGTCCGACCGACTCGCGCAGTCCGGCTCCAAAGAGCAGTCGGAGCCGCACTTTGGGGGTCCGTGTCAGACCCCCCTGTACGCGTAGCCACGCGAGTCGCACACAGGGGGGACCCATGGGTCCCCCCTACCTGTGCATGTACGGCGCGACCCGCATCGACGCGTACCCACTGTAGGGGGCGCCCTTGTTCGCCTCGCACCCATTGAGTCAATGGGAGCCCCCGTACGTGTTGTACGACCGGCTCCCATTGACTTCAATGGGAGTCCGACCGAATCGAGTCCGATAGCATACGGACGCATTGTACTCGTTCGGTCGGGCTGCTAGGGTCTGATTCGGTCGGAAATCTCTCCGGGTCCGGCTTGGTCGGAGAGATTTCCGGCCCGAATCGGAATCGGCCCCATAATGTACCCGACATATCTAATAGAGTCAAAAATGTGCGATCAGATATATACAAAATTATTTGTTCAAAGGGTACCATAATGCCTAATACATGAGATTAGACCCTAAACTGACAGTGTGTTCATAGCATAATAAGAGAGTGTCCAAAACTACATTCAGCAATGAAGAACAGTACACAGATATGATGACCACAAAGAGTAATCAGAAAAACAGGCAAGGAGGCATATAGAGAACTAAGATTCATAGGCCCCGAGGGTAAACTCCATAATATGAGTGAAAAAAAAACAAGAAAAAAGAAGAGATGAAGAATAGCAGAGAAAGAGAAAGGGGTAAGTGTCATGGGGATGTAAGTACATCCTATACCATATAACAGAAGGGAGAAACAACAAAGAATGCATTACGCTACGGCCATGAAAGTGTCCAGTGAGTGTAGAGTGATTGTGATGGGACAGGTGTCCTAGGGAAGAGTGCTAAACTTTTATGCGTACTTCTAAGGTAAGTGACCCATGCCCACGACGTGTGAAAAGAAAAGTTGTTAAGTGCTTTCCATTCTAACAAGATAACTTTTACTGCCACCGTCAAGAGGAGGTCCAGTAAAGCAATATCGTTGTCAAATAAACTGAGAGAAGGGGCTTAATACATAGGGGCCCAAAATGAGAGGAATGGAGAGGTAGAAAGACACCTCAAAAATAGCAGTGAGTCGTTCATATATTCCCGTCCAATAGGTGGAGAGGTGCTTATATGTGAAGAACATATGATCAAGAGTAGCAGCGGTTTTGAAACAGGACCAGCGAAGATAAGATTCATGCAGGTGCAGTTTCAACATTTTAGACGAAGTCCAATGGAGAAAGTGCGCAGTATAGAAGCGTGTCTGGGCAAGAGAAGAGATAAATTTGTAAGTGAGAAGGTTTGAAGAGATACTTGGCCAGCTATCATCCGGGATTGAGGGAAAATTTGACTCTTGAAAGTATTTCGACCATAGTTTTTGAAGGGGTGAAGAGGGAGACACCAGAGCACCGTGCACTTATTTGAATATTTTCGACGCTACATGACCCCCTCAATTTAGTTGAATAAAAAAAGAACGTTTTGAGGCTGGCAATACACCAAGTTTTGAAATTTTTGCTTTGATCTTTAAAAAACTATAGAAGTCCATAATGAATAGTGAATACTTAACCTGCATGGCGGCAAAGGAAAGAGGACGATTGAACTCCAACTCACCGTGGTGTCTGATACCCTTCGCTGGCCAAACCGGACCTATATCAGCTGAGATCATAGAAGATGTTTTTGGATTGTTCCATAAGGAAAGGCAGAGGATTTAGATAAGTTAGGGGACAAAGACTTGTCCACTAGTTTGCAGTGGCGGCTCCTCCACTAAGGTGGAGAAGTGTCGCCCCACTGCTCTTAGAGCAGTGAAAGAGGGAAAAATAAAATGATTATAACTGAATGTTATTATAATTTTATTTTTGAGTGCTGTACGGCTGGGTTAGGGTGGGGCGGGGCTAGTGGCTCAGGGAGGAGGAGTAGACTATGCACACTAAGTGCGCATGACTGCTTGGCCAGCTGTTTTGGCCGGCCAAGCAGTCATGAACACTTTCCAATTTCCCACCAGGCTGTAATGGACAGCCTGGTAGGGAATATGCACAGGCTCCCTGTCCCCATTTGAGCGCCGATCCATGGCACCTGGTGAATCACAACACTACATTGCAGCACTGTGATTGTATTGAGGAGAGATACTGCCGGCGGGAAAGGTAAATGCGTTTTTTAATATTTTCAACCCCCCTGTCGTCTCCCCTCCGCCACTCCATTCCCTACTAGCTGCCACTGCTAGTTTGAGAGCCTTGAATAGTGTTGAAAAAGATACAATAAGAGTGAGGCAACGTCAAATAATTCATTGTTAAAGCCGCAAGCAAGGAGTATGGGGATATGAAGTGGTATTCTATCAAAAGCCAAGGGACCCCTATGGAAGTTGAGGTGTCAAGCCAACCCACACCGCGTGCTACAAGGAAAGCTGTTGGATAATCAAACCAATTCGGCAGGTCATATCAACCCATTGAATGCAGAAGCACACATTTTTTAACACTTATTCTAGGCTTTTTATTTGACCACATAAAACTGGATGCTAATTTATCTAAAGTAGAGAAAAAATGTGGAGACAGCCGTACAGGAAGCATCATGGCTAAGAAATTCACAATCATCATCTTTAAAGCTTCCACTCTCCCCCACTATGATTGAAATTTAGGAGTCAAGGAAGATAAAAGGTCTTTGATCTTATCTAATATATTCTGCTCATTAGTGGTTATTGATTCTGCTAGATCCTTAGAGAACCATATGCCAAGATACTTTATCATTTTAGGTTGCAATTGAAGGCCTGATTGACCAATACATGAGGAATGACAATGTACATTAAGAGGCTTAACTTCCGTCTTGCCTCTGTTTAAAGAGTTACCTGAAAATTCCGCAAAGGATTGGATTAAAGAAAGATCTTTGGAAATCATAGCATCTGGATTCTCAGTAAGAATAAGAATATCATCTGCATAGGTGGGTGTTTAAATGTATTTGAGCCAAAAGTGACACCACTGGTACCCGGAGATTCATTAATCAGCAGCAACAAAGGATCTATTGCAAGGAGAAACAGTAGAGGAGACAAAGGACAGCCCTGACGAGTATCTTGATACAGGGAAAAGGAGGAGAAAAGAGCCCCATTAATCCTTATTCTAGAAATGGGATCCATGCACAAGGACATAACCATCGAAGAGAAGAGGTTGCCCAAGTTGTAGCGATCCAGAGCTGTCTTAAGAAAAGGCCAGTACACCTTATCAAAAGCATTTTCGGCATTCAGGGCGATAGCAATGGTGGTCGGAGATTTGGCAAAAGCAGCTTTCTCAATAATATGACAAAAGAGACAATAGTTATCACATGCCAATTTCCCCTTGACAAAGCTGGACTGTGATTGATAAGTTAATTTGGGAATCAAAGATTCTAGGCACTTCGCAAATCTTTTTTGTATAAATCTTTGCCTCTATGTTCAGGAAGGACATAGGTCTATAGTTCTAAGCATTGAGATGGTCTTTTCCCTCTTTAAGGAGCACAACTATTGTGGCTTCCACTGACATACCCCAAACAGCCCCAGAAGTGACAAAATGATGCAATAAGGATTCCAGGAGTGGAAGAATTGTTTCAGAGATGGACTTAAAAATTCAGTTGGTAAACCATCTGGACCATGGGCCTTACCCTATGGGAGATGTATAATTGCTTGTATAATCTCACCCATATTGATAGGTGTCGTGTAGTTCCTACCAATCCGTAGGATCTGCGCATTGTTTGGACAACATAAACTAAGGGCTTGGTGTCAAGACTTATTCTGGACACCCCCACAGGATATGTTGGCCTAGACCAGCTAGCTCACAGTGCCACTGTAAGCCCCCCTTACCTACCAGGGAGCGAATGGTTTTCTGGCAACCACTGAACATGACAACCCTGACCCCTCAGGGATCATGGAAACAGTACAGAACCTTTCACTCAGTCACTCGTTTACTAAGAGGACTGTTTTTAGCATCCGAGAGGGATTTCATGGGTATATGTTTATGAAAGGTTGCGCAATCATCTATCGTTATGTTGATTTTCGGGGTATAGAGAGGAGCAGAAAAGTTTCTAAAAATCTCTAGTATATCTGCTGTTTTAGTCTTAATTATGCCTTGTGGGTCATTAAGTGTCAAAATGATAGAAATATTGTGTTTGAATTTAAGATATGCTGCTAGAGATTTGGCAAGCTGTTGATGACACATAAATACACATAAATACATGCTCTGATACAGTCTTGCTACCCAAGAACTGCGTTGAAAAACCAAGGGGGGGGGGCCTTCACAGTACAGGTTGTCCCTGGATTGCTCTCTCAAGTTGTCTGCTTCTTCTGGGTGATCGTCAGACTGGGAACACACTGCTTCCTAATAGGCAGTCTCTCTTCTTTCAGGGCTAGGCACACTCCTTCCCACTCTCTACAGTCAGGAAGGCTTGTAGGCTCTTCAACAAGATCCTCAGGTCTTCCAGCAGAAAGTGGTGACTTTCAATGTTGTCCCCTCACCTCTGGGAGAAGGACTGTCATACAAATACTAAAGCAATATGTGGAGCACGTTCTTCCTTGCTCAAGAAGAACTTGAGTGTAAAACAAAAGGTGAGGAGTTGGATCAAACTATTCCACAGATATTGCAGACAGGGGATGTGGATCGTCTGCCTGAGGCTTCAGAACTAATTTGGATGTGTTCTCTTTCAAATGTCATTTTTAGACTAATCTTTATTTTCGACTGCTCTCTAGACACAGCCTTTGTGGAAAGTGCTGTCTCTCATAGTAGATAGCAATGGGGCTGGCTCAAAACAGAAGCATCCTCACCTCGGACACAATGAATCATGAGTTCTCTGCACCTGGCTTTGTTATCATCCTTTGCTGAAGCAGTAATCGGAGACAGACAAAAGCGCAGGCACAGCCTAGAAAAATCATCACCTTGAGCTAAAGAAATTACAGCCCCACACTTCACCACTATCAGCTATCAAATGACAATTCTCAGGGAGAATTAATCAGCAGTCCATTTGTACCAAGGCCCTCAATTAATTTCTAAAGGCATCCCTGTCTCCATCATCCTCACATCATTGTTTGGATCTCCCGTCCAGTCAGTGGAATGCAGACAATACACTTCCTCTGTCTAGGTGAAGCTGTCCTCATCCTCCTTCTTGTGCAACGCTAACCAGGGGCATCCAAAACGAATCCCACAAGCCCCAGTGGCAGACTCACACACCATGCAGTCTTACTACCATATATGGGCTTCACATGCATTGCATTCACACACACACACACGCACACACTCGACATGCACACACAATGTAAGCACAAGGTTCTAATTTTCACAGCACAGAGGGTCTTTCCAGTCAGTAGATCACTGTCACGCTGATGCAGGAAAAAAGATCTAGTCACACTAAAGTTTCAGAACACAGTATGCTGCCACCACCACTTATTGTTATACCCAGGGCTTAGACAGAAGTCCACTGCCTAAAAACTTTAACTGCAAGTTCTCGTAGCTACGAGTAAGTCATCCCGACGCTGTGCAGCCCGCAACAGCCCGTAACAACGAAATTTCCGCATTACTCCTGAGACGCTGTTACGGGCTGCACGGCGTCGGGATGACTTGCTCATAGCTACGACAAGTTGCAGTTAAAGTTTTTTCCAACTGACTATAAGAGCCATTTTTTGGCTTTCATGAGAATGATGGGACTGAATACGTGCCTTGAGTCTACATTGATATATACACACTCCTGAATGAGCTACTTTCGGCTTTTTACAAGAATGTTGGGACTCTGAATACGTGCATTGATGCGACATTGAGATATATACACTCCTTAATTTCCTTTGGAGTGAATTTAATTTACTCATCCATTTTCTCAATTACTAAAGAAACTGGAATACTTGCCTTGTGTCTACATTGGTATATGCATACTCCTCAATTCCAGTGATTACTTTTGCGTGGATCCACCTTCCCATGGGGGTGAATCATATTTACTCACTCAGACTCTCATTCACTAAAGAAATAATTTATTTATTGGATGCTCTATCATTAACATTGTTTGTCCTGATGATGACCATTTAAATTGAATGTGGTCGAAACGCCGTCGACGCTCAGAAGTGGCCTTGATTGAAGAGGATACATTCTTTGCTATTTCTGTTTTGTGTTTTGTCTGAACAGTTTTTGTATATATTAATTTTTTCCTCAGCCACTGATCCTTGTTTACACTGTCCATTGTGTTATTTAGTGTTCATTGTGTAACTAATTGAGCACCATTTTATTGATTTTACATTATTTTTTGTACATATTGGAGGTTGTGTAGGGGTATCTTTTGTTAAACATTATTAATTTTGGTACTGTTTGTTGTGTTTTTTGTGATATACTTTGCCATCTTTTGAGTTTATGGTGTATGTAATGTGTTACTTGAACCTTTGTTAGGATTCTAGTCTCTGCACGTTTTCATAAAGCATGGATAAACACATGGGGACCAATTCACAAAGGCAATCTGAGACAAAAGTCTAACTTTACGACTTTTGGTATTCACAGAGGTTATTTAAGAGTTGTATCTTTACGTCTGCAGTACTCTCCGGCTCTAGCCGTACTTTCCGGCTCTAGCGTAACTGTGTGTGCAAGTGGCTCTATTAGTAGTGGTTACATAAGTGTTGTGTGGGTGTGTGAATGGATTTGTAATTGCATCTGTCTGTGTCTGACTGGGTGTGTGAGTGGCTGTATGATTTTGTAAATAGGTATTTGAGTGGCTGTATGTGTGGGTGACTGGATGTATAACTGGGTTTATGAGTGTGTAAGTGTGTGTAATTCACTGTCTGAGTACTGGGCATATGAATGTCTGTATAGGTGTGTGAGTGAGTGTGACAGTGCCTGTATGGATGTGTGAATGACTATGTAAGTGGATGTACAGGTGAGTAAATGGGTGTGTGAATGGTTTTATGGGTGTGTGACTGACAGTGTCATTCACTGTGGGACTACATGAGTGGTGGGTACAAAAGTGCTTTTGTGGGAGTGTAACTGGGTGCGTTAGTGCCTGCCTGACTGAGTTAGTGGGTGCAAACTAAATACTATTAAATTGCATACTGTGAGAAAGCACCCACATCTAATTTCTAACACATTCATTTATACTGGCTTAATAAAATAACTGTTTTCTGTATAGCAATTCCTCTTTTTCCTTTGCTGCTCAATATTTTTTTAGGTAACGTTCTCATCTAAGCTCCCTTCTATTTTGCATTTCAATGTAGTGTCTAGAAGCTGCACATTTTCTTTCAGCTTATATACCCTCACAGTTATTTGTAAATACACTTTTTATAATACAACCTAATTAACATACCTGTAAAATCTCTTTGCTGTTGTTCAACTTTTATTTTAATGTCTGTTAACAACTGCTGTTTTCCACTGCATATGAAATGTGGCAACCCTCCTCCACTCTCAGTAGAAAAGTACCTAACATGTCTACCCTTCCCACTGTGCTTTCACTTGTACTACTGTACTTAGCAAATCACAGACTTACAAACCAAAACTGGAAAGTGGCTACCTGAGGATCTTGAACATCTTAACCTCAGAGCAATCAACGGAAGATTTGTTGGGGATAACCCCCCTGCAATAACTCACTGCTCGTCAACAGCTAACACAATACTAGACTACACTTTTATTTCTTTAACCCTATTTCATCAAATCTCTTCATTCCAGTTGGGTGACAAAGCTGATAGTGACCATCGGCCTCAAGAAATTATGCTTAGAACAAACATGCCCATGTTCGATCGGTCTCTGGCCCCTAAAGGATCAGTGTTTACAATCAATTTTAGAAGAATTAAGTTCGCACAAGCAGCGGACAGTAGCCTGCTGGAAAATGCAATACGGCACTTTGAGTCATGGGTTGGATCAAGTGAAGTTGTTAAATGGGAGAATTTTACTATACAATGGCAGCTTATGCCACTTCAATCAGACTAATGATCCAACAGAGACACAGCAGTATGAAGCATATGTTAAAAACTGTCAAAAACTGACAAAAAGAAAATTAAGCTTATTAAAAACTCTATTTATCGTACATTGAGACATCTTCGATGTAACCCAACTGACAAAACGCAACTAGCATTGTTACGAAAGCAAAAGGTGCTGTTGAGGAAACAAAAATGGGAAGCCAACAGATCCGTGGAGGACAAGCTCTGGGCGAAATTACATGCCGACACCAAACAGAGTTTCAGCGCAAGATTCTGGGGAACAATAAACTGATTCATTCGTCCTTCACATGAGGGAATTTCTTCCAATATCTCAGAAGAAGTCTGGGTAAATTACCTCTGGATTCATTTCCATCAAGACATTGAATCCGTGGCTTTGGAGCCAAAAACCAAAATCGATTCAGGATTTGCGTCAACTGACACTGCTTGGGCGGCATGTAACTCTATAGACCTTGAAAACCCTGAGGGACACTTACCAACGGATGTACCTTTAAATAGCAAAATCAGTACCATCAAGCAGCAAATAGGGAAGGGAAGGAGAGAGGTTGCCCCAGGCCTTAACGGAATTCCACTGGTTCTTTACAAACAAGATGCAAACGTCTGGGCTGAGGTGCTTGAACCACTTTTCACGGAAATAAGGCAACTGAACATACTTCCACGCTCCTGGAGAGGATCAATAATTTCTCCAATCTTCAAGTCAGGTGACAAGTCTTTGCCAAAAAACTACCGGCTAGTGGCACTCATGGATAACGAGGCAACGTTTTTCACAGGAACACTGCTAGAGGAGCTCCAGGCTTGGGCCACAGAGAAATCAGTAATCCCACCCAACCCGACTGACTTTGCTAAAACAGTCGGAACAACTACAAACCTCCTAGCCATGGCAATGCTATTAGACAAGGCAGAATCAACAAATATGCCACTACACCTATGTTTTATCGACTATAAGGCCGCCTTCTATCATGTAGATCGCAACAGCTTGTGGTCCAAACTGAGAAGCTGGGGCATTCCACAGCCGCTGCTAAACCTGTTAATCAACCTGCATACTGATGCATGGTTTCAGATAAAGCAGGGTGATGGGTCACTCCTGTCAAGGTGCATACCAAGTGAAAAAGGGCTCAAACAGGGATGTGTCTTAGCACCCACACTGTCCAACTTGTTTTTAGAAGACCTCGTCCCTGTATTAAACATCTGTAATTCACACGCCCCAAGACTAGGAGGCTTAACACTACCATGCCTTCTTTACACGGACGATATAGTCCTGATCAGCCACACACAAGTGGGCCTACAACACCTCTTGAACACCGCGCAGGATTATTCCAAAGTCAATGGACTAACCATCAACCTTGAGAAAACAAGGACCATGACGATCAGCAAAAACAGAAAGAAACCCGCAGTTTGGTTCTGGGGCAGGACCCAAATTGAAGTCACATCGGAATACAAATATCTTGGCGTGACTATAGACAAAGGTGGCATTTCACTGTCCAGAAAAACAGCATCAGGTGCAAAGGCCTCGCCCTGGCAGTCTCATTAAAAGACCTCAACTTCAAACTAAACGGCCCGTCGATTCTGCCCCTGGCACAAGTGGTCCACGCCAAGCTCTTACCAACAATTGCCTATGGCAGCGAAGCACAGAGGGGAAAGGATACAAAGGTACTTGATAACACAGTCACAACAGTGCATAGGGTTATTCTTGGTCTGCCCAAATATATCTCACCAGCGCAAATCAGACTAGAATTTGGTATACAGAAACAGTCTTTGGCAAGACAGGGGTCGTATATTATCACCTGGGACAAAGTACGGAAATCTGCACCAGGAACTCTCAATCAATACCTGTGGAAAGAACAACAACAAGCCGCCTTACCCGCTTCTAAATACCTCAAAAGTAGCCTGACTAATATGGGGTTAAACCAGCTCTAGGACACTCCTACAAACAACATCATATTAAAAAAATTGGTTTGGAAAACGGTCAAGTATCTTTCGTGGATTGAGGATAAGGCTTCTCTTTCAAAAAGGGCACACAGTCCCTGTCTATGTCCACACTCCATGCCGCCCTCAGTGAATCTAGCGCAATCACAGTATGAGAGCGCAACCCAGTGTATATCCACCTGATAAGGTGTCTACCTCTGCCCATATAGTAGAGCATTTTGACCAAGTCATGAGTGGGGGGTTCCTGTCCCCGCGGGGCCCAGTGCTTTTTTATGTATTGGAACAGTGCAGCATGTAATAAATATAATTGCGCAGGGGCTCCGGTTTCGTTAACGAAAGTGTCATGATCTAGCAGCATTCCCTCCGCAAACATATCCGCTACTGTGCTGATCCCCGCATCCAGCCATGGCTCTAACATGCGCTTAGTGAGCCTGCCATTCCGCAGCGGAACGCCCAGTAGTGGGATGTTACCAGCATATGCAGGGGGTGCATTCGAATACCGCAGCGCTGCTTTCCAGCATTGGAGCGCCGTTCGCAGCAAGGGGGGGAATCCCTCGGGACAACACCACCCGGTAGCAGCAGTGTATGTAATTTTCCACGATCTATGTCCCCCTCGGTGTATCCTATCTCCTGTAAGTTCCGCCGTGCTGTCCAATAGGACAGCCATTGTAATTGGCATGCGTAGTAATACGCACGCAGGTCCGGGACACCCAGACCCCCTCCACTTGTACCCAATTGTAGTTTCTTCAAACTAATACGTCGTCTGCCAGCGCCCCAAATAAGATCAATAAGCATAGTGTTCATCAGCTCGAACGTGGAATGTGGCACCGTCAGTGGTAAGTTAGTGAAATAGTAGATCAAGCGCGGCAGAACCACCATTTTCGCTAAGGCCGCCTTGCCCATGACCGACAGTGGCAGTGAGTTCCAGAAAGTAATGCTGGATCGTAGGGCCCTAAGAGCTCGGTGCAGGTTACCGTCTAGCATGTCATTATGCTCCCGATAGACCTGAATACGTAGGTATTTGAATGTGTGCGGCTCCACCTGGAGTTCCGTGTCTCCAAATGTTACCTCCCCGACTTCTACATGATCTGTGAAGAAAAAAGCGTGCGACTTTGCAATGTTAATGGTTAAACCTGAAATAAGTTTAAAATGACGAAATACTTCATATATCGGATCTAAGGGTAGGCGGAGATCGCGCAAGTAGAGAATAATATCGTCTGCATAAGCGGAGAACAAATGCGTCGTACTCCCGAGCGGTATACCCCTGTCAAGAAGATCTTGGCGCATCATGATGGCCAGTGGTTCTAATGCCAATATGAAAATGAGAGGCGACAGGGGACAACCTTGCCTTGTCCCCCGGTGTATAGAGTACTCTGCCGAGATGTGGCTACCCGTTCGGGCGCGTGCTGTGGGAGCATCATACAAGAGGCGCAACCAGGAAACATAGCCTTCTGGTATTCCAAATCTCCCAAGCGCCTGAAACATATAGTCCCATCGAATGGAATCAAACGCCTGTCGCAAGTCCAGGGAGATGCAACCCGCATGAGGATGTCGCTTCGGCGCTTCATTCATGAGATAGTGGAGCTTTCTAGTGTTCAGTGAGGTGCTGCGGGCAGGCAAAAAAAACGGTTTGATCTATGTGAATGAGTTGGGGTAAATAGGGCAGTAGCCTATTGGCCAGTACCTTACTCAGTATTTTATACTCTGTAGTTAATAAGGACAACGGACGATAGCTAGCCATATCAGCGGGATCCCTTCCCGCTTTTGGGAGTGATATTACCAATGCCTGCGCCATGGTGAGCGGCAGGGAGCCCCTTTTCAGTGCTGTGTTATACAGTATTTCCAATTGAGGCACTAATGAGTCTGCATACATGGCATAAAATTCAATTGGGAGACCATCCAACCCTGGGGTTTTGTTACGCGGGAGACCCTTTATGGCCGCTCTAATCTCAGACTGGGTGACGGGTCCTGTGAATCCTTTTTGGGCTGACACCGGGAGTTGCGGGTATGTAATAGTGGACAGAAAAGACTCCAAGTCGAGCCTCGCATCACCGTCCGGTGAACTATATAATGTGGCGTAGTAGCGACGGAAGGCGGCATTGATATCACCCTGAGTTATGACGCTATCCCCCTCTAGTGTGCGTATTTCATTTATGACCACGGCTGGAGGGGTATCTCGAATCAACCTGGCCAGCAAAGTTCCAGACTTGTCCGCTTCGGTGTGTGTACGTCGCGTATATGTTTGATAGTCAATGACTCGCAGGGACTCCAGGAGCTCAGCGTGTTTAATTCTAGCCTCCTGGAGCGGGGCCCGTTTGTTTTCATCAGTCACTGCGTCTTGCTCCAACCTACCCATAGCATGTTCCACCTCCAACAGAGATTTATGAAGTTCCTGTCTGGCCCCCACCGTCGTGCTAATCGCCCTCCCCCTAATCACGACCTTAAAAGCGTCCCACTCAATCAGTCTGGACGACGCTGTGTTACTATTCTCCGCAAAATAATTCACAATGGTATCACGCAGATCAGTTCGGAAGACGGAGTCCTCCAATAACTGCGGCCACATACGCCACGTGGGAACCGGAGTAGGCACCCTTCCCCATGTGAGGGCAATCTCCAATGGGTTATGGTCCGAAAGTGTTTTTGGCAAATATGTAGCTTGGGACACCTGCATGGCAATTCTGTTGGAACAATATAGTCTATCTATTCTCGTGTGGAGTACGTGCACGGGGGAGTAGAAGGAATATTCCCTATGTGTTGGGTGTCGCATCCGCCAGACATCACACAATTCCCATCCATCGCCCATCTACCCAGTATCTCAGCCTGTTTGAACACTCCCGCTCCATGTAGGGGTGGGTGCGACCTGTCCAGAGAGACATCCACCACCGCATTGCAGTCACCTCCTACAATCCATGCATGTGACTCCCACCCCGCCAGCGCAATATTTAGCATAGCCCAATATTTCTCCTGATCAGAATTCGGGACATATACACTGCCAAGCACTACAGGTTGACCATCCAGTGTGCCTTTCACAAATATGTACCTCCCTTGTTTGTCTATTCTTTGTTCTAAGGTTAAGAATGGCACTCCATGCCTCACCCAAATTGTAGTGCCCCTCGCATAGCTGGAATATGTAGTAGAAAAAATGTGTCCTCTCCATTTCTTACGTAGTTTCATCACCTCACTATCCATCAGGTGAGACTCTTGTAAATATACTATCTGTGCCTTACGGCGCTGCAGTTGCGCATGCACTCTATGACGTTTTTGTGCCGAACCCATGCCCCGAATGTTCCATGTCAGTATGATGTATTTACCCATTGTATGCATCGTGGTGTAGGTAGTATGCACTGAACCACTCTGGCGGTGCTCCAGTTGTGTAGCCTGTCTAAATCTCTCAGTACCTTGGGACCAACCCTCCCCCCAAAAACCCCACTACTCGGTCTGGTCAAAAAACAGTACCGGACCATGTAACCCAACTGAACAATTAAAACCATAATGAGCACGTAAAGCGCATTCGCCATGTGGGGGACATCGCTAGCACACTACATGTGGCACGACCTGTATCACAGCAGTACATGTGAGCTACCACGGAGCCTGGGCCACATAAACATATTCCTACTAAAAAAAAAACGTACACATAATCCTGTCCTCAAGTACAGAGACAGCTTGCAGTCGGAAGCACCATACGAGCAGCGGCCACTTTAGCCGTACAAATCCTGGATTAACTGCGGGGTTGCAGATGGAAAAAGGGTTTCACTGCCCTCCGAGTCTGCGTCGTGAGTTTCTTCTTCTTTGGAGGAGATCTTATCGTCAGATCTCATGGTATGAGTAAAGGTGGCCGTTGCCACGATCACCTGCGATTTGTTCCGTTGTATCTGCTGCGAAGTGAGATACGTTCTCGCCGGATCCTTGCGCGATCGTCTGTTGCCACAGCTAGTGGGTATGACAGGATTGTTCCGATTTTTCGCAGCGGCTGGAGAGGCAGAGGTGGCAGCATTGGCCAGGTCCATCACCTCCAGCCAGTCATCCACGTCTCCAGGATTCTCAAAAAAGTAAGCTTTTTGGTTGTGATTTTTTTTTAATCGGGCCGGGAAGAGAAGCGCATATTTCAGGTTCAAGTTTCTAAGTCTTTTCTTCACCGCCAGGAAGGAAGAGCACTGCCTTTGCACCAGAGCGGTGTAGTCGGGATATAAGGATATCCGGGCGTTCTCAAATTGTATCTGTGGGAGTTCGCGAGCCTTTTGCAGCAGAGTGTCTCTATCGCGGAAGTTCAACAGCCTCACTATAAGAGGTCATAGGGGAGCC